>OW152820.1:0-671235 GCA_933534255.1 Iphiclides podalirius
CTGCCGGCCTCGGTACTCGCTCGACGGCGGCTCGCCGAACTTCGGCGCCGTCGAGATTTCGATGACGCGCGGTACGTCGCGTCGGCAGCGACGCATCGGCGCGTACCGCGGACTCGGCGCGACGACGCGCGCGCCGGCGTCGTGAAGCAGACCGGCGCCCGCCGCCATGCGCGGGGCGGTTCGTTCGTCAGCAGCAAGTAGTGGTGAGGGCGGGCGGGGCGGGCGGGGGTGCGGCGCCTCGGGGCGCGCGAGCAGCGGCAGGCCGTAGCGGAAGTAGCGGTCGCTGTAGACGACGGTGGCCAGGGCGCCGCCGCGGTCCTGCAGCGGGTTGAGCGCGGCGCGCGGGCGGCGCGAGCGGTCGCGGCGCGCCAGCAGGCGGCGCACGGCGGGCGCGCGGCGGCCCGGCGCCGGCTCGTACGGCTCGGCGTAGAGGCGGCGCGGCGAGGCGGCGCGCGGCGCGTGGCGCACACGGCGCGGCCGCACTCGCCCGCCGCGTCAGTCCGCCGCCAGAGGCCGCGCGCGGCGCGCCTCGTCGAGCGCGTGCAGCGCCTCCAGCACGCAGCCGGCGCTCCAGGCCTGCGTGCTGCACGAGTCGCGGCAGAAGGCGCCGCCCGCGTTGGTCAGCTCGGGCAGGCCGCGCCACGGCGACGAGCGCAGCTCCCTCACGTGCGGCGCCAGCGCGGCGTACGACGCCGCGATCGTCTTGGCGTACTTGCCGTTCTCCTGGGCGAAGGCCAGACGCGCCCGCAGGTAGAAGCCGATCGGCCACACCCACTCGGGGCCCTGATGGTAGTTGAACCCGTGGGCGACGTTGGGGTCGTCGCCGTTGTTCGAGTTGTCGTAGTCGCCGCGGTACGCCCAATCGGCCGGGTCGAGCGTCTTCATCCCCAGCGGGCCGAGCAGGAGCCGTTCGACGTTGTCGAGCGCGAGCCAGGCGTGCTTCGGGTCGAAGAGTTCGGGCGCGATGGCCATGGCGACGGGGAAGTTGCAGCGCAGCTGGTAGTCGGCCCAGGGGCGCGAGGCGCCGTGCGTGTCCTTGTAGATGGCGCGCCGATGCACCAGGTCGGGGCGCAGGTCGGCGGCGCCGGGCGCGGGCGGCACCCAGAAGAAGCGCTCGAAGTTGAGGCGGATGCGCTCGGCCCACTGCGCGTAGGTCCAGGCGGTGAGCGCGCCGTCGCGGTGGCGCCGCGCCACGCCCGGGTAGGGGAAGCGGCCGGCGCGGTGCTGCGCGGCCAGCCACGTGGCCACGCTGTGCGCGAGCGCCACCAGCTCCACGGCGCTGCCGTCGCGCGGCGTGGCGGGCCGGCCGCGGTTGCCCGCCGCCTCCGAAGAGCCCATCTTGTCCATCCACGTGCCGCAATTCGCGTCGTTCCCGCCGAAGGGAAAGCCCGTCTCGGGGTCGATTCCGATCTGGACGTTGAATCCCTTGTCCGACATGTGAGCGTCGATGGCGCGGCCGGCGTTGCGCTCGCGGAACACGAGGCCCTGAAACGGCGTCGGACGTGCTCAAAAGGCGAGTGGTCGCGTGGCAGCGACGGGGCAGAGGGAGGGCGGCGCGGACGCACCTGGAAGTGCACGTCGAGCGCCTCCTGCATGACGTCGTGCAGCGGCTGGTCGGCGGTGCCGGGCGGCGCGGGGTCGCAGTCGTCGCGCGGGAAGAGGCGCGCCACCGGCTCGCTCAGTAAGGAAGCACCCTGCGGCGCCTCGCTGCAGTACTGTGCAATGAACATTGTATATCCTTTTTAATTTGTTTTATTAAAATATTAAATTTTTCACCCTAAAATGAAAATTATTCTTTTACGAACACGAAAAATAATTGTTATATAATTTTTTCGTTAATTTTTGTTTATTGTCCATATTTTATGAAATAAAAACAAAATAATTAATCGATTAACAAATTAAAATTGAAAAAGATGTACCACTCAATAAAGTTTGAACTTGGGTCCACAGTAATTGTTCACCTACCATGGCGCTCGGACCAATAGGCTGCACGATGTCTACGAAAGGTGACAAAATTTCGATTCTAGTTATAATTGCTGTCGTTTCTCGATATAAGGAATTTTATCGATAAGTTTTTAAATATTTCATTGAGGAATTAATATAACGTAGTAAGTGTCTGGTATTGTTATCGGTCCTCCTATGATGAAATGTCCTGGGGTAAGTACTTGTATGTCTTCGATCATATCCACATCAGTAGATATCGGTGTCAAAGGACGCGAGTTCAGACAGGCTTCGATTTGTGTAAGCACTGTTGCAAATTCTTCGAATGTTAAGTTGTAAGTTAATGTTTTTCATAGGTGCTGTTTGACTGATTTAACACCAGCTTCCCAAAGGCCTCCGAAGTTCGGGCTGTATGGTGGTGTAAAACGCCACTGTGTGCAATCGTTTGCTAATTGATCTGCTATTTGTGCGGGGATTTCCAATCTAACCTATCTCCACATTTTAAATAATTCTTTGTTGGCTGCGACAAATTTGGTTCCGTTATCGCTCCAGATTTCATTACATCTTCCCCTTCTGGCAACGAAACGTTTGAATGCTGCTATGAAAGCATCAGATGTTAAATCGCTCACCAGTTCTAAGTGAATCGCCTTAACAGCCATGCAAATGAAGATACAGATATACGCCTTACTGGTTTTAGTTCCTCTCCCTTTACAATTCAGCACGTATACAGGACCAGCGAAGTCAACGCCGCTTCGAGAAAATGGACGCGCAGGAGTCAGCCGAGGACAAGGTAAGTCACCCATCATTTGTTTTCTACTAGTAGCACGTTGCCGGGCACAGGTAAGACATTTGTGTATGTATTTTTTCACCAGACTCTTGCAACCAACTATCCAGTATTTACTCATCAGGTAAGGAATAATGGAGATATAAAGACAAACATTGTCGCTGCAAGAAAAAGGGTTCCGGGTCGAAGGACCAAATTTTGTTTGTAATAAAGACGATTTTGCCTTGGGTTGTACTTTATAATTAAACACGTATGCTTTGCTCAACGATCTATTTGACACGGCAGTATACTACAGCTGCATATGCATTTACAGAAGCATCACAGAATCCATGCAGTGTAACATTATTTTTTCGGTATTTAAGGTCTCTAGCCATCGTTGTATTTTAACTCCATTTACATTTTTTAAATCTTCTCTTATACATTTCCATTTTTCTTTTAGTTCTTTCTTGATATCTTCGTCCCACCCAACTCCTTCTAGCCACAATTTCCGTACCAGTATTTTACCTCTAACAATGACTGGTGCTATCCATCCGAGTGGATCAAACAATTTTTGTAAATCAGACAATACGGTTCGTTTTGTTATAATTGTTGCTATTGGTTCTAATTGTAGTTGATAACAAAATTCATCTTCTCCGAAATTCCATATCAGTCCTAGGGCCTTGATAGTGCCATCTAATTTTAGGTCAAGATTGGCCTTTTTTGTAACTCTTTCAGCGTCTATTGATTCTAAAAATTTTGTGTCATTGGAAGCCCATTTCTGAAGTTCGAATCCTCCTCGTTTCAGAATTGTTATAATTTGCTTGCTCATAGGGATTGCTTGTTCGGATGTGTCACAGCCCGAGGTAAGTCTTCACGGATAACCTTGGCAGCCTCCAGATATTCTTTGCTTTCTTCATCCGCGAGTTTCATTAATGTTTTAACCGCAAGGTAAGGTGCACACGCTGTACCGAATGTGACTGTTTTTAATCTATAATCTTTTACATCAATTAGCTCGTGGCTAGTTCTATTTGCGGGGTTGCGACGCCAGAGTATTCTGTGGTAATCCATGTCCTTTTCATTTAAAAGAATCATCAGGTACATCTTTATGATGTCAATTGCAAAGCATACTTTGTGCATGCGCCATCGCATTATTATGCTTCTCATGTCTTCTTGTAACACCGGTCCGGTCATAAGCTCATCATTTAAAGACATCCCATTACTGCCCTTAGACGATGCATCAAAAACAACTCTAATTTTTGTTGTCTCTTTGTCTCTTCGAACCACGGCGTGATGTGGTAAATATACAGAACGGTTGTTTACTTCATTTTCTGGAACTTCTTCCATATGCCCCATTGATAAATATTCTTCCAATACATTATCATAATCTTCTTTCAAATCAGGTGTTTTCTGCAACCGTTTTTCTAGCTGAATTAGTCGGTTCGTTGCAATTTCTCTAGTATTTCCATCTGGCGTGAAATTTTCATTAGAGCGAAATGGTAGTCTCACTACGTATCTTCCATTACTATTTCTAATGTAAGTTTCTTCATAAAAACATCTAATTTCTTCCCTTGTTTGTTTTCGCTTTGTATCTTCATCTATCTCCCAAAGCGTCTTAAGAAAATCATTTGCTAAAATTTGATGTTGCATGACTAAGACTGACTCGTCTTGATGTGTTTCGTTTTCTACGTTTCCAAACAAAATCCAACCAAGGTTTGTTTTATGTTCGTTCAACTCATTTTGTACTATGTGTGCGTATACATCAACACCCAACAGCAAGTCGATTGATCCTGGCTTAAAGTAGTTTGGATCACAGTCAGACTTTCAACATACAAGTCAGAACATACGTTCTGACTTGGTGTATATTTTCCAAACACTTTACAATGGCTCAGTGTATGATTTTCACTGCACAGTTGATATTTTTTACAAGTTTCGATGCTAGTTGTAATGTGAAACGACCTTCCTCGCTGATTACCAAAATTTGACCTTTGTTTTGGTGGTTCTGTAAGCTCTAGTGTTCTAAAACGGCTTTCCAAAAATTTGCGAAACATCTCGAGTGAGGGTAGACTATCAGGGTCTTGACAGTTGTTACTAACATGTTCTTCCCAGCCTTTATGTGTCTCAGAATCTAATTTTTGCACTACTACAAATATTATCATCGGATCCCAATTTTAAGTACTCACATTCATATTCTTGAGATGATGTAAACATTCAAAAGTAGTATCTAGTAAATTTTTTATGAGAGATGAATTATTGACGGGTACATTTTTGCCGCTGAGAAAAAAGTCTTTTCATTACAGCATTAATGCTTATGCGTTTGTTACCGTATCGTCTTTTTAATATATCCCACGCCTGTTCATAATTAGAATCTGTCACCTGTATATGTTTTAAAATTGATGCAGCTTCTCCAGTAAGACTCATTTTTAAATAATGTAGTTTCTGCACATTATTTAGCGTCGTGTTTGTGTGCATAAGAGTATTGAATAAATCATGGAAAGATAACCATTCTTCATAATGTCCACTGTAAGTAGGTAATTGTATTTTAGGTAACAACGCGTGAGTTTGTTGACAGTCACTTGATATTGGTAACGAAGCACTTACACCAATTTGTTGAGACACTAATAAATCTTTAAGTTCAGTTTTCAAACTAATATATAGTTCTTCATGTTCATAAAACTCCTCCTTCGCGAAATACGGCATTTGATCTCTTTTTTCCCTCGATATGTTGCATATTATTTGATCGTAAGCTTGTTTATATTCACTCCAGTAGTCTTCTATGCAGTTTAGGCGAGATTCGACGTAATTTCGAGTCAATCTAGCTTTCGGGCATTTCTTCAGATTTACTTGTGTTTTCTTCATTGTATGTGCAATGCTTTCCACTTTAATCAACGCTTTTTCCACTTCCTTAGACATTATAACGACAAAATAACTTCAATCGCAACAAAGTAATGAATCTAATATGATTTTGAAATCTTCTAACTTGTACCCTTTTTTGTCGGACGGCCGGCGGAGCAGGTAGATTTGCTGATATCCGGCTCGAAGGACCAATTTTTTTATGCATGTGAAAGTATAATGAACTTTATTAATATTTGATCCTACATTTACACCTTTTAGTCAATTACTACACTCTGATTTGTTGCTTAATTACAACTATATGATAACATAACAGTATGAAAGTCTAGTGCAAAACAATGTTTAAAATATAAAATAAGAAAAATTAAATTATAAAAAGAAAGAAACACTCATTAAAACTAATCACTGGTAGACATCGGTAATGCACACAAATTAGAAACCGATCTTCTAATTAATTTGCCTTTATATTGTAAGTATTACTTATACTTATTAATTGTAAGTATTACTTAATTATATTGTAATAATTGAGCCGTGATAGCTCAGAGTCCGGGCGTTCGCCTTTAATTCAATATACTCGAGCAACCTGAGTTCGATCCCCGGTGCCGGCACCGATGAAGTTTTTAATTTTAAGTGCTGACTTATCACGTGCTCCGCGGTGAAGGAAAACATCGTGAGGAAACCTGCATATTTTCGAAATAATAACAAAAAAAAATATATTTCGAAAACATGTGAAGTCCGCCAATCCGCAGTGGGGCCGCGTGGTGGACTATGCCCTTATACCCTCTGTACAGAGGAGGCCTTTTCCCAGCAGTGGGACATGTATAGGCTGTTACTTTACTTTCTTTTTATATTGTAAGGTATACACTCGCGTTATATTATCTTGTCCAGGATGCTTTTCAATTATCTGTGCCAGTGCCCACTTGCTGGGAGGCATATTTTCATCTTTAAGCAATACTATGTCACCGATGTTGAACTCTGGTGTTCTTTTCAGCCATTTAGGTCGCTGATTGAGTCTGGACAAATATTCAGTCTGCCAGCGTTTCCAAAAGGCTTGAACCAGTCTCTGGGTATGTTGCCATCTAGATAACAGTAAGTCTTTAACATTTAAAGGATAAATTAAAGATATATAGTTTAAGAAAATATGTAATAAAAAAGTCGTATTCGTAATTTCTGCACTGGAGACTATGAAATTGCTTTAAATTTTTATGAGCTATTACTTTAAATCAAAATAAATAGTTATTCGTTTATTTATAGTTTTGTTGTACGAAATGTCATTTGCCTTTATTAATTTATTTGACCTTAAGATGTATTTTTAATCAATTCTAATTCGTTTCCTGATAATTTAAAATAATTAATAGGAAGTTTTTCTAAAATTGTTGATTGCTTTCTCATACTTTATATTTGTTTGTTTATTACTATTCCTACAATAATATAAGAGTAAAATACAATCATGGTCTATAAAAGATATCATAGGGATCATCTGTGTACATTTTCGATAGCCTTCCATGATACTATCGATAGTATCCTACTGCCCATCACTACACACTGCATTCATTGTTATTATTTTTTTCGTAGATGTTTATTAAATAATTTTTAAGTTAAAATTTTCTATTTCACATAATTTGAATAGCGTAGTGGGTAGTGTACCTGCCTCCTGCGCCCGAGGGTGTGGGTTCGATCCCCACTACTGGAAAAATATTGTGTGATGAACATGGTGTTTTTCTAGTGTCTGGGTGTTTCTATATGTATAATATGTATTTATTTACAAAAGAAAAGTATGTTTGAGTATGTTTATCAGTTTTCTAGTACCCATAGTACAAGTTTTGCTTAGTTTGGGACTAGAAAATATTGTGTACAAATGTGTCCTAAATATTTAAATTTATTTACTTGTATATTATTTACATGTTGAGAGCATTATTTATGTGTACATGATGTGTTCGCTTATAGTGGAATATTCACTTATGAAATATATATTTTTAAACTTGTATTTATAGAAAATGTTCAAGTGTAATGTTCTGTTTGGGATCCGAAATAAATAAAAAACATCTAAATACCGCAACGGCGGTTTTCTTTGCTTGCTATGGCGGACTATTCAAGACCTCACGACTATGATTCACCTGTTTTATACTCTGCAGCCACCACCAAACGGCGTCGCGGCAATTGTAGCGCGCGTTGCGTCCGCCATCCAGCAAGTTGGGTATGAGACCATGCCTCAGGCATGACCCGTATGCGAGTATGTGGGCACGGGCATCCTGAAATCAAATATGTCGTCCAGAAATTTTATAGCAGTATTAATGAAAATCGTTTTAATAACAAAAAAATTCTAAAACCATCCGGAGAAAACAAGTAATAATCAGTACAATATTTCTAAATGCACTCTGGATTTCAAAATGTTTAGATAAAACTGTCGCAAAATTTTAATCGCTGTCAGAAGTCGATTGCGGGGAGAATATCGACCGCTATAGCTTCGTGGATTTATTGTGAAGTATGGGCACGCGTAATTCAGAAGGCGTAGGTTCGAATCCTCGCAGGGGTGAACATTTTGCGACAGTTTTATCTAAAATTTTTGAGTGCCAAGACTAGCACTGAACATTTAAAATGAAAGGACCCAAGATATGCTTCAGATTTTACATCATGAATTATGATAAATAGAAGTAAAATTAGAACACCTGTTAATTCAATACGATTTTTAAAGGAAATTAAGTAACAGCTTATACATTGGCTTTACAATGAGCCGCGATAGCTCAGTGTCCGGGCGTTCGCCTTTAATTCAATATACTCGAGCAACCCGAGTTCGATCCCCGGTGCCGGCACCAATGAAGTTTTTAACTTTAAGTGCTGACTTATCACGTGCTCCGCGGTGAAGGAAATCTCGTGAGGAAATCTGCATATTTTTGAAATAATAACAAAAAAAAATATATTTCGAAGATATGTGAAATCCGCCAATCCGCAGTGGGGCTGCGTGGTGGACTATGCTCTGATATCCTCTCTATAGAGGAGGCCTTTGCCCAGCAGTGGGACATGTATAGGCTGTTACTTTTATACATAATACGGGTACTGTGTCGAGCAGAGCAGAGTATATAGGCGATCGAAACCTGGAAGCGGCCCGTGAGCAGGAAGAGGCCGCGCAGCGCGATGAAGGTGTCGCGGCCCCAGCAGCGCATGTAGCCGACGGCGAAGTGCGGCAGGCCGGCCGAGAGCGAGGCGCGCGCCCCGCCCGGCAGCGGCGCCGAGCGCACGCAGCCCGTCAGCTGCACGCCGGCCAGCGCCAGCTGGCGAGCGGTCGCGGCGCCGCGCGCCCAGCCCGCCATGCGCGAGAGCGCGGCGCGCACCACCGCCGCGTGCAGCGCGCGCAGCGCCCGCTCGAAGTAGGCGGGCACCAGGAAGCGCGGCAGCTCGCACAGCGGCCGCAGCGCGTCGCGGAAGCGCGCCGCCACGGCGGCCAGGCGCGGCTCCGCCTCGAGGCGCCGCCACTGGTACTCCACGAGCCAGTCGCCCGCGCGCAGGTTGTCGCACAGCGCGTGGCCCAGCTCGCCGCGCGCGCTCACCTCGTCGAGCAGCGAGAGCGCGCCCTGCAGGCCCGCGTAGACGAGCGGGCCGTGGCCCGGCACGTCGTAGACGCCGCCGCCGGCGCGCTCGCGCTCCTCGGCGTCGCAGCAGTAGAGCAGCGCGCGGAAGTCGGCCAGGTCGAGCGGGCGCAGCGGCGGCGCCAGGTCGGGCGGCGCGCGCAGCGCCACGAGCGCGGCCCGCTGCGGCGCGCGCGGCGCCACGCGCAGCGCCACCACGCCGCCCGGCGCCAGCCCGCCCCACTCCAGCACGGTGTGCGCGCCCTCGCGCCGCTCGGCCGCGAACGCGCCCGACTGCGCCAGCGCCACGCGCCGCGCCACGCTCACCTCGTACTCGCTCAGCCCGTTGATGTACTGCGCGTGCTTCGCGAACGAGCCGGGCTGCCGGTAGGGCTGGCCGCTGCTCCTGGCGGTGGGCCGGGGCGGGGTTAGTCCGGCCTCGGCCGCCACGTGGCGCGGCGCCGCGCGGCGTGAGGCGAGTTGCGTACCTGTAGTCGGCGTGCCGAATTTGGGCCTCCAGGATGATCTCTTCCAGCTGCCCCTCGAAACGCAACGGCTTGACGTAGCGACCGCCAAATGAAGGATCGGGCGCATTGAAAGCCGTGAACGCCACTAAAATAACCGACTGCAATTAAATAATCATTTCGTTTATAAACATTCCATGTTCAAGTAATATAATTACTTACAGTTATAGTCGTATAACAGTGAACTGCGGTGTAACTTTGAACAATATTGTGAAAAGATTAATTAATTTATTACACGAAAACTATGTTTTATATCAATAGCGTAACTGCGTAAAACGATCTAAAAGAAAAACGAAAACGAAAAGTCAAAAAAAAACTTTTAATGCAATATTACTCATTTAAACGTTAATTTGGATGTAGTACAAATAAAACATCATTTTCATCATACAAAATCCTTTGAACTACTTGGGACAACTATTTGTGCGACCCGCAGATAGTTGTTTCGAATCTGGGTGTTTGTCCATGTGAAATTTATGTTTGTAAAACGTCCTTACAACACAGGATAATGTTATCCTAAAGTGAGGGCAGCGTTTTAAAGAAAATAAAAAAAAATTTAAAAAAAATAATTATTGTAAGCTCACCTTTCTAGAACGTGGATCATGTCTGGTCACCGCAATAACATCAGCGTCCATTTGATCCACGTATATCTGGATAATATCAAATAACGGTGGTTAAAACATTCCAATAGAATTTATTAAATTTGACGAAAATAACCCCATTTCTAGAATGTGATCCTTGTAAAACTAATTTACAACCAGAATTTTTTGAGTCGGTATACATATTTCATCAGAAGCTGAGTGCATTCAAACGAAGTATTCAAGGCACATATTGTTTTTTTTTTATTTTTCTTTTATAATTAGTTATTTTTCAATAGATTTCTCTTTTGTTTGAAAATTTATAAATTAATATTGTTTAATGATATCGAAGTATGTAGTGTGGCGGACATTGCCCTTCCATTTTGTTTATTGTTAAGGTTATTGTACTGTTTGCTGTTCTGTGTTCTAAATAAAATAAAATAGAAATGAGACCGTCCGCACCTCGTCGTAGCCGTCGGCGGCGAGCTGGCGGTGCAGCTCGTTGAGGGCGCGGCGCGCCGCCATGAGCCCGCTGCGCGCGCCCACCCGCCCCTCGCCCTCCGCCCCCGCCGCCCCCTCCGCCGCCCCCTCCGCCGCCCCCTCAGCCGCCCCCTCCGCCCACTCGCAGTAGAGCCGCGTCTCGTCCACCACGTGCACCTGCGCGCACGGCTCGCTCTTACTCCGTCCCGCTCCAACTCCAAAGCCTAGCACCCGCTCCACCACGGGCGGACACTCACGTGGTGCGGCACCAGCTCGTCGTAGCCCCTGGTGCTGCCGGTGGCGCAGCACGCCATCGCCACCAGAGCCGCCGACGGCAGCATGTCGAACACGCTTCTACACGCCGCATATATTGAACGATCGGTATTTGTCACCGTTTACACCAATATTTGTATATGTTACACTTTTCTTTCATAATTTATTCTGCATCACTGCATCATTAAATGTAGACTGATTTCATCAAGAAAATATTCCTACGTCGTCGCGACTTCATAAGAGTTTAAAAAATATTAAGTTTAAATAGTGTTTGAGCGCTCTGACGGATGAGGAGTGAAGCGCGGCGCGTGTGGGAGCGTGCCGTACCGCTTCTGCATCGGCGAGGGGTTGTCGTGCGTGAGGTCGAGCAGCAGCGCGTGCGCGAGGCGCGGCGCGGCGCGGCCGGTGCGCGCGCGCAGGAACGAGCCCACGGCGCGGCCGCCGAACCGGTGCAGCAGCCGGCCCTGCTCGCGCGCGTCCCACGCGCTCAGCGCCTCTGCAACACACCGCAACGTCGAGGGGCGCTCTCCTTCCCCTCGCCCGCCCCTCGCCCGCACACCCACCGCGCACGAGCGACGTGATGCCGAGCCGGTTCACGAAGATGTTGTCCACGTGGTCGGAGTTGGTGAACAGCTCCGCCACCACGTACAGGTCGGGCTTGACGTTGCGCGCGCAGTCCAGCATGTACTCGGCCACCTGCGGACGCGAGCGGTTCAGTGGCGGGGCGCGACGCGTCCGCGGACGGGGTCGGTTATACGCACGTGCAGCGGTGTGGAGTGGCAGTTGTCGAGGCGCAGGCCGTCGAACACCTCGGCCGTGAGCTCGACGTACTCGCGCATGTGCGCCCACAGGAAGGGGCTGTCCTCGGGCCTGTCGCCGTACCTGCGGCAGGCGCTCGGTGAGCTCGGGGGCTCGGGGGGCTCGGGGAGCTCGGGGAGCTCGCGCGCATGAACTCGGGCCCACCTGAGCTTGACGCTGTCGCCCCAGGCGATGAGCTCCCTGCGCAGGTAGACGCGGCCGTGGGCCGAGGCCGCCGCGAAGTCCTGCAGCGGGTCGGCGTCCATGATCCAGCCGTTGTGCGCCATCACGAAGCGCCCCGCCTCCGAGTACACGAGCGCCTCCACCTCGGCCAGCGAGCCCACCGCGCCCGGAAACGTGAAGTACCTGCGCCGACCCGGCCGTTAACACCTCGTCACGCGAAAATCTTAACATTTACTTACCGGATTCAAAAATCAAAATCAAAATCATTTATTCATCGACATAAGAAACTTACATTTCATTTATCAATAGTCATATTTTTTTTTTAAATCTACCACCGTTTGGTAATGAGGTTTTTCTAGCGGAGAAGAAACAGGCGAAAGAAACTCCGTAGGTATCCTCTTTTTTGTAATTCATTTTTTTTTCTTAACAAAAAAATTAAAATATTATAGAACTGAAATTTGTCTTAAATTTTTTCTTAAATTAACATTTTGTGCTTCATATTGAGTGGACAGCTACTATTAAAAATAAAATTTATCACAAATGACACAACAAATCATACATCAATTTTTTTTATACGACGGACCCATCAAAATATATTTCGTATAGAAATTCGTAATATATTTCGTTTTAGATTGTATATTAAGGACGTGTTTACGAAATCTCGGGGAATCTGAAAAAATACGCAGTTTTGAGGTGCATTTTGCGGCAAAACGAAACTAAACTAAATGTACGTAATAATTATCACATATAGATTCCTCCTTCATCTTCAAAAGGTAGCTATATTTTAATCGAAAATGTTGGTTTATAATATTGTTAATGAGAATTTTCGCTGTCACATCACTCAAAATGGACGATATCCAGTTTTCTCTTATTTAATAACATATTTTTTTATTTAATATAAACAGACATGTTCAACGCAAAAAGTAGCTAAAATGAGTATCAAAATGTTTGGAATAGCCTCAGAAAAAAATAAACATTAAAGACAGAAAGTTTAGTGATTTGAGATAAAGGTTTCTTTCACATTTAGATCTTACTTGTGAATCGCTCTTAGTGATTGAGATAAAGGTTATTTTGACATAAACATTTGCTGATGAGACAGCAATGTATCCATGGACAATTCACCAGACATTGCAGCACAAAAGCTTCAAAACAGTCTCGATCAATTATCCAAATGGCTCAAAGACTGGCGAATCAAAGCCAACCAAATCCGTCCAAGTTACTTTTACAAACAGGAAAGAAACATGTCCACCCGTCACTCTAAATGGCATACCTCTACCCCAAGAGGATCACGTCAAATATCTTGGAATATACTTAGATAGACGCCTAACCTGGAAAAAGCATATTTTCAAAAAGCTATTAGCTATGGGCCAACAGTTACGTACTATGTACTGGCTATTTAATAAAAAATCATGACTCTCACTACAAAACAAGCTATTGCTATATAAATGCATAATAAAACCTAAAATATGGCCTAAAACTCTGGGGAACAGCAGCAAAATCCAACATTGAAATTATACAGAGATTCCAGACAAAGATATTAAGAATAATAACGAACGCACCTTGGTATATCTCTAACATTAGACTCCATCACGACCTCTGCGTCAAAAGCGTTATAGAAGAAATCTCCGAAAGAATTAAAGCGTACAAGAAGCGAATCACTAATCATCCAAATATGCTGGCAGTCAATCTAATGAACACCCAAACAGTGGCTCGTAGACTAAAGAGAATGATTCCCCAAGACCTTGTCTGAAAGGCACATGAATCAAAGGACTGCTATCGTGCAAGCCCTTCTCATTTTATACATATTGCTGAATATCTGCAAATTGATAGATTGCAATAGGGAGAAAAAAAAAGATAATTAAATTAATTTGAGATTGTAAAAGTTATGCAATTCAATTTAAGTACAAAGTCCAATCAGGAAGGTAATTTTAAATCTAAGTCACCGCCAGCAGAGAAAATCTGGCCAAGTGTAGTGGGTACATCCACCCTGTTAGGGGTAGGTAGGACCTCCTGCCAACAAACACTACATGGTAGAACTGACAAAGGCAGGGATATGAATCTACCTAAAATTATAAAGATGTGAAACGCTTACCAACTGGAGGTAAAAACACAATTTAATCGAGCAGCAGCTCAGACCAGCTTGCCAGCCCTACGCCTTCAGCATCCATCTGTCATATTCGAAAAACCACTCTTAGATACACGAGACAATAAAATTGTCATCTTACCTTCACGTGAGAATTCTAAAAACATTCTCAATGCAAGTCTTTTACAATTTGAGTACAGAACCAGTGAAAATTACAAAAGTATCTTACTACGAGGGATAACAAATCCAGCACAGAGTTTCCTAGACAGGAATCACACAGATAATACGACCAGGAACGTGTTCTGATTTCAACCTCTAGCCATGCACTGTAAAAAAGCGAATTGATAAGAAAACGAAATACGTAAACAAAACAACCACTGGCATGAACGAAACCAACCAATTTCTTACCAGTCGAAGATGTCAATTCGAACCGGCGGCAGTCTCAAATGACAAGAACGAGCAAATTAACTTAACTTTTTCATTCAGGCTAAGGTTTATAGACCATGCAGCCTAGTCTTCAGAAAAACAACAATTTAGACAAAGTGATGAAATCACCCGTTACACTGCTCTGGAAGTAATAGACGAGAAGAGCTATGTGTGTTGAGTTTGGGCTTGTTTTGTTAGGTATGTTGAGACCTTGGATTCTGACTTGATGGAGTGACGTGAGGGTTTACTTTGAAGACTGCTACTGGAACTAATAGACGAGAAGAGCTATATGTGTCGAGTTTTGGCTTGTTTAGTTAGTTATGTTAAGACCTTGCCTTTTGACTTGATGGAGTGACGTGAAGGTGTAAGAATACAGTACAAAAGTTATTTAAAATATGGAACGATGTATTCAACATCAATTCCGTACTGAAACATGTTAATATTTAAAGCATAATTAGCTCTAATTAATTCAATTATATTTGAAGTTAAGATTATAATGAGTTAATAGAGTATAAATATAAGTGAAAGTAAATCATAAGTCAAAGTAATGAATTTTTAAAATAATAAAAATTCTAGATTACATATAATAGTCATGATAAAATATTTTAAATGCCTAATTTGACAGTGTACAGATTTGATGTAGATATTCTTGAATACTTTAGAAACAATTATTTAAATACTCCGGGAGGTCTATGAACCGATCTGGTACTTTATTATAAATTCTTATTGCCATGCACCCAAATGCTGGCCAAAAGTACACCACTTGTAGAAAAGTTGTATGAATAATTAAAAATACAAGTAATACAAAACAAATTTGCTGCAAATTGCAATATTAGGAATGTCTAAAAGGTATTTTTTTGTATATTTCAATGAATAGGTGTAATAAACACGTAGTACTTCAAAAGTTTTGAACGACAGCCAGGTGGTAGACTTATTGTTTTACGTTTATGATCTGCTTTTCATTTATTATTTTGTTGTTTCGCACTGACCAACTTTTATGATCATGGCTTCTGCCTAAACTAATACTTCATTTTTTAATGACTTGCAATCTTTTGAAATAAATGGTATCTACAGTAAAAACGTCTTTAAAATAGGACAAACACGAAAAAAATTAGTTATGTAAAAATGTAGTGGCTCTTAACTTAATTTATCAATGACTTATGTTCATGGCACAATAATCACATACACCGATTATCCCTCTTATAACTCAACTGTTGTTTTAGATGCTAAAGCCTAAAACGGTAAAATTTTACCAGGCTACTACTTCGATATAGCAAACAAAAAAAAATGATAGAGAACTAAAAAAATCAGAACTACAAAAATCAAAAAGTTCCGACACCGAGCACCCCGACTCCGTGTGGTCTTGTCTTCCCTATCCCTGGAGTGAACATAAAAAGGCGGAGCCAGAACCTCGCGTCGGAGGTATAAAATTGTAGGTAAAAAATAAATTACTGCAAATTAAGTAAAAGTATCAAGTTGCGTCAGTTACATAAAATTTCGCCGCTTCGCGCTTGTCGCTGTGCGTGAGCCGTGCACGTGTAGTAGTACGCCTCTGTACCTAAAATTTAAGCGCGTCAATTCGTAAACGCGTCCTTAAAAAGAAGACAAACTGATTACTAAAGTCTATTTTCATAAATTCACGGCAGCATATTGTATACAAGTGGTGTTTTAGGACTATGAAAGTGAGTCGTATCTCACCTAGGCACCAGGGGATGTTTCTCGCTGACTTCCTCGATCTTCGGACCATCCGGCTGCAGTCGATAGTACCTGTAGAGGACGCAGAGAGTGATGATGTCTACAATAGCGAGCTGCAGAAGGCGCGATTTGGGGTAAATGCATCACCGCATGGCGGCCAGGCAGTTGTCGAGGGCGGCGCGCAGGTGGCCGCGCAGCTCCTCCTCCGCGGCCGCGTTGAGCTGCCTCAGCCGCCGCGCGAACTCCTCGCAGCTGCGCTTCAGCCGCGCCTCTTCGTCGCCGCACTCCGCCCTGCGCCCCCCCAACGGTATGTTCACCGATTTACTCCATTTTGCTTATTTATAACAATAAAAATTAAATCTTTCACGTCTATACCCGTACATGTAGAAAAATAATGTCAATTACAATAACAATCTGGACATAAACGCTTGGCAACGACCAACGATCCGAAACAGTAGAAGGTGGCGCACCGGTAGACGTTGTAGAGGCGCAGCGCCAGGTCCAGGTCGACGGTGGCCTGCAGGCGCCGGAACTGCGGGTCGGGCTGCAGCTGCAGCTGCGCCTCGGCCGGCGCCACGGCCGGCACCCTGTTGCGCGCCAGCCGGTAGAACTGCTGCACCAGCTCCTCCACGTTGCACGTGAACAGCTCGTGCAGCCGCGCCTCCGGCAGCCGCTGCGTCTCCAGCACGTGGATGACCCCCTGCGGCGCGAAGCGGGTACGACGTGGCAATGCCGAGCGACTACTGGAGTCCACACTAGTAGGGCGCCTACCGACCTCGACGTGGTCCGGCTGCGAGAGGCGGCCGGGCGCCAGGTCGGCGCCGAGGCGCGCCAGCACGGCGTCGAGCAGCGCGGCGGGCCTGAGGTGCGGGCAGTTGAGGCAGTTGTACGTGGCCTCGGGGTGCTGCGCCAGCCACGGCGTCTCGTTCGCCGTGTGGTTCAGCACCACGTCGCAGATCGACATCATCTGCCGCACGGGCCACCACACGACCGTCACTCACTCATCGCGCATCATACGACGTAAACGGTTATAGCGCTAACTAGTAACTGTATAGTGGTAACGATAGAACACTTAGCGTTTAAAATTCGGCTGTGAAAGAAAGAAATACGTACCCCCCATTCGGTTCGCATTTTGGCGACGAGGTTCTCAACGTCGGCGAAGGTGGCCTCGCGGGCGCCGTCGCCGCTGTAGCGAGGGTCGAGGCGCAGCTGGTTGGCGATGCTGTAGCTGGAGTTGGACGCGCCCAGTTCCTGTACACGTGTGCGCGGAAATCATTTTGTTTGGTTTGCTTCATATTTTATCTGGTGATCTTTGTATTCGATGCGTTTACACAAAACTTAAAAAATACCGCCAAACTGGTTGATGGAAAGGCTTTTTAAGTGTAATTTTTCTTCTTTATAACACGTTAGAACGAACATATAAAAACTGGCCACTGCCTGAGTATCATCCCAAATGACGGTAAGTGTCGAAGTAAACGCACGTACATCTATCCTCTCTATCTGCGCTTATCCCACACTATGTGGGGTCGGCACAACATGTCCTTGCTTTCCGCTCTCCTCTAACAGCCGTCATCTCTATACTGACCCCTTTCACAGACATATCATTCTTCACACACCAAATGTAATGAACCATTAAATGATCATCACCGTCCTTGACCATCGGCATCGTTGGGTGAAACGCAAGACTGGAGGAGGCCTACCTGCACGGGCGTGAAGTGCAGCAGGTTGTAGCCGGCCTCCTTGGCGGGGCGCAGCGCGCGCTCCCAGCGCGGCAGCGGCCCGAGGCACTTGGCCAGCACGGTCTGGCACATGACGGCGTCCGCCGCCAGCACTTGCCCGCCCGCGCGCAGCGTCGGCTCCACGTGGAACCAGCCCGAGCCCTAGCATGGGCGCGATCGATTGACGCATGATCAGCACTTTTGAAAGAGAAACCTTTTCGGTACCGTTTTACATGCAACGACGAATAACTAGAAATACGGCCCTGTGAAAGAGGCACCGAGCGTGCTAGAAGTGAAAATAAGAAAAAGAAAGTGAACAAAAGGAAAAGTTTATGAAGTAAAAAAGAATGGAAGAGGTCAAGATGTACATGTAGAAGACATCAAAAGGACCATCGCACTTGTGGAAGAGTGGAAGTAAAGAGAAGTTTAAATATCGGCCATTTACTTCAATCCCCCAACCCGTAGCTAGGAGAAATATAAACAATCGTAATAATATATTCAATTCAAATGACCCAGAGAAATCTGTTACGTTAAACGTAATAAGTTGTGATAAGAATTAATAAGTTATAAAATCAAAAATTCATCAAAAGTTGCGATAACTTTTGCACTCACTTTTGGACTGTCGATATTTAAAAAAAAATCTTCATCGTGTGTAATAAATGCCAGAAATAATAACACGTAATATGTGGATCTTATGAAAAGACACCTATTTCGTTTCGTACAAGTTCCGATTAAAAGTGATACACATAATGACCTGCGGCCCGAGGCGCGACTCTGCGCTGTCGTAGACGAAGTAGAAGTGGTAGCAGCCGGCGCGCGCGAGCCGCAGCGAGCAGCACACGTCCGTGTCGGTGACGAGCAGCCCGGTGCCGAGTGGCTCGCCCTCCTCCCCGCCCCCGCCCCCGCCCTCGCCCTCGCCCTCGCCCCCCACCTCCCCCTGCCCGTCGCGCCTCCACTCCAGCCCGTAGTACTGGTTGCGGACGAACTCCGCCTGATCGCATTTCTCGTCTTCTACGCATATAAACCATCATTATTAATAGATTTTATGTCGTTGTTATTTTGCCCACTGCACCGACACTTACGACTGTCCGTTATCACGTAATTCGTGTACAAGAACACCTTCCGCCCGAGAAGGCTCGGCCCAGGGCAGAAGTGTAGATAGCATCCTTTTTCAAACCTACAAATGAAACATTTCTTTTATTATACAGACTCACCAACGAGTAATTAAAACTTGGTAAATGAATTACAAATTCACATGGTATAATGAGCACTCATTAAAAGCTTATTAGCTTTTATGTACAAACTACATATTCTCTAATTTAAATTCATTAAATATTACAAGATGTAGATATATTTCGTTTTTATATGAAATCATGGTTTTTGCACCGTTTCCAATTCATAAGTAGATATGCAATGATATTATATACAAATAAGGGGTAGATATGACACTAGCGCACCGAAAGTGAGGTACTCAAATTACACCTATTGGTGTAATTAGATTGCAATTCTATGGACTGCCATCTCCTTCCGTACCATACGTTCTATATCATCTGTCACATTCACTTATACAGCGTGTCGTTACCATCGCGACAACAAATGAACACACATATAGGGGATAAGTTTTTAAAGTTGTATTAAACATTTAAATTTTTTAAACATCAATATTTACAGAGTTATTAAATTATCCAAAACAAAGAATTTTAGAACAACCTTACCTATAAAAGCGTAACGTAAAGTTCATTTGTAAAGGTCACAAAGCATATGAATGGGTTGAATGAATTTAAAAGAGACAAAACATACTGTTAGAAGGAGAGGTTTGTAATACGACTCTGTGGCGCGAGTTGTATAGGATGTTACAAATTTTGTTTCTTTTTTACTTAATTAGTTTGTTTGAAAAATATTTTTTTTTTATTATGGATTTTGTTTAACGTTAATATTTTTTTTGAATTATTGGCACGTAGCGTTAGACGTGTGTTCATTTATTGTCGCGATGGTAACGACACGCTGTATATGTCATTAATGTAAAGCTGAACAATTTTTAAACGCCACGCAGTATGGACATGCGTTATTACACTCGGCTGCTTTGATCTGTTCAAAGATTTTAAGGTCATTAGCGAATAATTGGACTTTGGTATATTTTATGCACTAGACTGTTATCAAGAAAAATTAGGAAGAGAACAGGACCGAGATGTAAGCAAGCTTTGCACGCCAAAATCCGCAATATAGGGGAAAAGTAAAACCACTTGTTTACGTTGCAAGTGGTAAGATTTAAGAACCGACTTTGGTATTGAATGCCAAGAAGGCCTAACTTATTTAGGAAGGTTTTATGGTAAACTTAGGCACTAACATAGCTAATTTTCTGTGTTCCACTTGACTTCGAGAATGTTTTGTAAGGGAAACGTCGTTAAGTAATGTGAGAGATATTGTGACAGTTCACATTCCTTTGATAAATCCGTGCTGTTCAGAACTTGATTCTGGTGTGCCATATGAGTAACGGACTAACAATTGATTCAAAAACTTTGAGAAGGAAGACAAAATGGAAATAGGGCGATAGGTGTTTACATCAGATGCGACGACTTTCTCAAAAATAGGAACCATGCTTGCTCCTTTCCAAGGATTGAAGAAAGTCAACGTCTTAAGGGACTGGTTATATAAAAGCAGGGACACAGAAGATGCAGTTCTTTTGATCAGTATAAACGGGAGGCCATCAGAACTAAGAACTAACTTACTCGTATTAACTATCAAGTTTTTCTTAAATGATTCACTAAATCTAGTTTGTTCACTTAAGGATATTTTTTCAAACAGAACTGTTTCCTAAGAAGGTTATAAGAAGTCAAGTATGTTGTTGAGAAATGCTTAGGAAACAAATTAGCCTGATAGGCTAACTCTTCTTCAGGTTCTGTAAACAAGGTAAATACCGGTAAATCGTGGCGTCCTGGTGCTCGCCATGATTGAGTGTGAGCAAGAATACATCGGGCGAAGACTCCCCGCTCTCGCGCGATTCGCGGCCTTCCTTTGCCTCCTTCGCTTCCCGAGCCTCGCTCGCCCGCTTCTCCACAGCCATTTGTCTCTGCAATAGGTCATTGATCGATTTAAATTCGTCACACAATATTGCCCCGTAGTGTGTATTTAGAATAAAGGAAAGAACCGTCGTGTCGGTTCCATTTCAAATTTGTTCAGTGCCAATATCGTCAGCGTCAGCAACCTTTTCGATGACGGCCTTCTCGTGCACCTTGCGGGCATAGTCGCTCTTCTCGCGGGCCAGCATTCCGGCGGAGGCAGTGGGGGCGGTATGGGCGACGTGCGCGGCGCGTGTCTACGGCGCGGCGCTGACGACGCAGTGGCCGCGCCGCCGCCCGCGCCGCCTTATAGCGCCACGCCAGGACGCGCATGGCGTGGCGCCACCCGACACCGCTCCCCGGATCGCTTTCAGCCCATTGTCCCGGCCCGCACTCTCCGGTGCCCTCCACTTTACAAGCCATTACAATGCATTCTACCGAACTACTTAACAAATAAAACTTTACTTAGAAATGTAAACTCCTATATCAATTCGATACTACTTATCTTACAAGTGTGTGCTTTATATTGCATCCCAATCCCGATATACCAGTAACTGTTACCTAAACGTAGAAAAGCGTAATATTAAATTATACGAAATTTTGATATAATATGTATGTAAGGTTAAAAGATTTTATGAATGTGTTTACTATTGTATTACAATAATGATAATTTAACTCTTTGTTACCGATACCTTGATTATATTTGAGCTCTCGTATACAGTATATTATTTTATTTATGCTCATAAAGATACTTGTTTTCTTTTTTTTTACATGAAATGTTGCCAAGCGAGCCATGTGAATGCCGCCGCCCATGGACATCCACTACACCCGAGGGTTGCAGATGCAACCCTCGGGTGTAGCGGCTCCGGCTACCTCACTCACCAGACGAAACGCGAAAGTATAATACTTCAACTTTACGCCGGTCTTCTATGAGATCGTGGTACTTACCCGGACGAGCCTGCCCATTCGTGCAACAACCGAGGCTGCTGCGTGGCCCTACTACCGTTTACACACTTTTTACTCATAAATAATTTTAATACACATAAAGAATTTCCAACGTACAAAGCTAAGCTAATTGCTAACTACCTCACCCTGTTTCACTTTATTGAGTAACTAGGCTTTCAGAAACTGACTACGACAAAGTAAAGAGGAAAGTTATAATTTGAACTGGTATGTATGCATGTGTGCAACGCCGTTCAGCTCACTCGTTCAATTAATTAATTAATTAGGTGAATGTGTAGCTGACCAGCCAAGAGGCTTGTTTTTTCTCTCAAGATTTTTCTCTCTCTAGATTTGCTTTTCTCAACAGTTTTCAAGAGTTGTACAATTCCTTTTCAGGAATATGACAGAGATTTTCAGCGCAATCGAAATCGTAAGCCGCTTCCTAGCGAGACGAGTACAAGTGAAGTGATGTAACAAAATAATGGTCACGAAATTTTTCGAAATTACTGCCTTTTTGGATAATTATTGACAAATTTCCAGAAGAAATTAAAATTGTAGTCTATAGTATGACGGGTGCTACGATAGGGGCGGCTGGAACTTAATACACGGGCTGGGGCCTAGGTCGGCCGAGACTGCAAATCCGCCACTGCTACGGTGAGGTTGGAAGAACATGTCAATGAAGTTGTTTATATTTGACTTTGATTTTTAAAACCACCTTCCTGCCCCACATCAACCCGTCAAAGCAAAAGTTATACAAAACATGCAGCGAAAAATAACGAACAATTTCCAGGGACCAGATCTTGTTCACTACTCCAAATATTAAATTTGTCACTACTAAGTGTATAGGCCTATACTGAACTGCTACGTTAACCATCTTCGACTAGGTATATCTCTGTTAGTTCGTACCATCAGACGGGATGGAAGTATTTAAATTAGTCAATTCTTGATTAAAGTGAATACATTACCGTAAAATAAATTTCACATCTATACAAATTTAATATATATACGCAATGAATAAATAAATATCAGCAATGAATTCAAACATTAATAGATAAGATAACCTAAATTTATTTTTAACTTATTAATTATTGTTATAGCACAGCTTGGCCCTTATTCAAGTTGTAATCTTATAAAATGGAACATTTATAATAATCACATTATATTCAACTTCTAGAGTAACAATTGTGACGTACCTTTGTGTTAGTAAAGGCAACAATTCGAGACAAACACGAGAACATTATAATGAACTCGAATGTCCCTAACTACACTTGCACCCGTAGAAGTAGAAGTAAGAGCGCTAGCTAATGATCCTACGGCGGAAACGCTCCAAATAAAATTCAATTAAATTCATACTTAACGGTTATTACTAAGCAGATATTGAAATCTGATTGTGAATAATGCCTTTAACAAACCAAATTAAGCAAAATGATCTGTTTGTATGTCTAAAGATTCTTCCAGTTAGTCTAAAATAAAGTAAAATCTTTGTGATAAGCATGATTATTAAATATGATAAGATTGAACCAAGAAATGTTACTATCATCACTTAAGATATTTTTGTTAGACGTATTAGATCTATAATTCGGTCTTTAACAGCTTATTGTACAGCTACTTTAGAGGTTCCAGTTCGTTGAAAATAATAATGGATATTGTAACGCACTAGTGTCTAGCCGTTCTTCCTTGGAACTGTATGAACGAAGTTTGTACGATTTTATGACTAAATAAAAATGTCATATATTCATTAAGACTGCAAGACATGCGAAACTATGCTGTATCAGTTCTAGAACTACCTTTCATAAATTGAAATTGGTGCTGGTTTAAAATTTTATATTTATTCATTTGAACTATCATTTGTTCCAGCATTATTTTCTCAAATACTTAAGGCTGGCAAGATAGAAATGGGATGATGATTAAAAGACCTCATTTACATACCTACCGGCACTATATTTCATTAACTTGGACAAAAAGTAAGTTGTTAGTAAAAGGTGTGAGCTTGTTGCTCATTTGGCCATTCCAGGCGCTACAGGCGCATTTATACAGAATTATGATGTATTTCAGTAGAAGAATGCTATGTTACAATCTTACAGAAACACGGTAAACCTTGTTACCTCGAACGATGACCGTGCCCTGAATCACAAGCGGTGAAACAATGCAAAAAAAAATGGACGATGAATGGAGAAGATTAGCCACACTTAAAGACAAAGTAAATCGTTAAAAAACAATTACTATGAAAGATGATTTTAGAACATTTGCCAATATTGAAATAAACGCGCACGGTTATTTAGTAGTTTTACTACTATACCACTACAGTGAGTTATACATTAATAATGTACTCTTGGGAGTTAAAGATGTGATGTCGTTCATCAGTATTGTGTTTCGATAATATTTTATGAGGAATATGGTATATAACTAAGCAAATATCATTCGAAACATGTACTGTATAACTGCA
This sequence comes from Iphiclides podalirius, assembly GCA_933534255.1. NCBI lineage: Eukaryota > Metazoa > Arthropoda > Insecta > Lepidoptera > Papilionidae > Iphiclides > Iphiclides podalirius. The sequence continues at coordinate 24,323 of OW152820.1, forward strand.
AACATAATCATATTCCATTTCACACACCAAAAGGGTGGTATTCTGCCAATGTTTGCAAGTGCATATAACTCAAATCTCTTTAAAACACTTGTGGACAAGCTGTTTCTGGGTAAGCTCACTTCAAAAAAATACTATGATTTACGATCAAATGTTTCTATTAATGTAGGTTAGCCCCAGTAAATAATGTAGCACGTGAAAAGTGTTTGTCCAGAGAAGAAAATTCTGTTCCATTTCCATCTGCTGCGTAAAAATACCGATTGCTATTAGTCGAACAACCTTTGATATACCAATCAAAAACTCCAAGCACTTCTCAATAATTTTTTTATGTGACAAAGTGCCAAGCCAGCTGGCGGATGGCAATGATGTTAAGTGATAACCGTGGACAATTGCAACACCCGTAGGGTTGCAACCTTTCAACAAAGTGAGCCTCGGCTACCTCACTCACCAGACGAAACACAGAAGTGACTAACACTTCTACTTCACGCCGGCCTTCTGTGAGGTCGTGATACTAATCCGGACGGACCTGCCCATTCGTGCAACAGGGAACACTGTTGCGTGTTCCTACTACGATATCCTTCATAATGCGCTTTAGCGGTTTTTATCATAATTTCAAGATGATGAAACACACATGAAATTAATATCAGTGGTGTGGAATATTTTAATAACCAGGACTGTTATCTAAATGTTGTTTGAAGTAAGATATTTGTAAATATTAATTAATGAAAACTAATTCGAACGCGACGACCAAGACACAGCGCCAACGCGCGTAGTTTCGGTTCTCTTCCAACTCCACACGTTGAACAGAGAGCGCGTTGCTAGATGGACCTATGCCGCTCATCTTTCGCTCACCGTTACGAAATATCCGTATTTATTTATTATTGAGAGTTATAATTTTATTAGACCTTCAAAAACACGAAACTAAAAATATACGAGTATATTCACATACTTCGTATTTATAAATTATTTGTATGTATTAACAGTTGTTAAATAATTTATTTAAAGCGAAATTCTATGTCTTTTTCTATGTCTTATCTTGTAATTAATTGGTCTATCAGTCCTATACAATGTATCTTTCTTATTTGATTGGGTTCAAATCCCTAAATTTCTGTGTTACTTATACTTTTTATTGGTTTTCTTTTTTGGAAGTATTTTTTTAATCACCATTAAATTTTTGTTGACTTTTTTATTTTCATAAATAGTTACAACGAAATATTATTGTATTCGTTCAAAGTTGAATAAAAAGGTGGTGAACAATCTATCAGTAAATAAACCAACCTTTAGTATTTCAATTTTTAACGTCATATATTTTTTTTATTAAAATATTTAATTTTTCACCCTTAAACGAAAATTTATATTTTACACGAAAAACAATTGTTTTATGATTTTTTCATTAATTTGTTTATTTCCCACATATTATGTTAATAAAATAAAAACAAAATAATTAATTGATTAACAAATTAAAAGTGAAAATAATATAAAAAATACAACACATATGACGAACGGACCAATAGTCTACTAATATGTCTGTGGAAAGTGACAAATTTCGATTCTAGTTATAATTGCTGTCGTTTATCGATATAAGTATTTTATCGATAATTTATTTAAATTTCAGTTTAGTTGAGAAATTAATATAGTGTAGTAAGTCTTGAACATTTAAAGGATAAATTAAAATTCCTAATATATCAAAAAAATATATAATAATAAAAAAGTTTTCGTATTCCTAATTTCTGCAAAATTTTTATGAGCCATCTCCTTAAAACCTTTTGTGGTTTTAAAAAGCGAGCGAGCGTGTGCAAAAAATAAATCATTATTCAATTATTATTGTTTTTTAATTTGCCTTTATAAATTAATTTGACTAGATGTATTTTGAATCAATTCGTTTTAAAATTAACAGAAAGAAGATTTTCTAAAATTGATGATTGCTTTCTCATACTTTATATTTGTTTGTTTATTTATTTATTATTCCTATAATAATATAAAAGTAAAATACAATCATGGCTTATAAAAGATACAGGGATCATTTGTGTACATTTTCGAAAGCCTCCCACAATACTATCGATAGTATCCTATTGCCATCACTAATAGATAAGGAATGAAGGTCACGCGGCGCGTCGAAGAAACTCGCGCGTAGCGCCCTGCACCAAGCAGGGTTACCCATCCTCCGCTTTCCCTGCTTCACCACCCAAATAGTTAAAAATTCACTGCATTAGGCGCCTTAACCGAATCAATAAAAACTTGATGGTATACAGTTTAAAATTAAACTAAAAGAATGACTGATACGCAATTATTTTTATAATTTAAATGAATATTATTGTAGAACCAAATACAACTTTAATTATATTATTTGAAAATGTCATAATAGCTCGGTCGGTAATCGGGCGGCCCCAAAACAGACGGCCGTGGTTCGCGTCACGATCATTTACACATTTATTATTTTACTTTTTTTTCGATTCCAAATCATTGCTTTCTTTATTTTAAATTTTTGTCAATTTGTTATTTTTTTCCCTTTTTTTTAAAGTTCTTTCTTTTGTGATGATAAAAATTATGCCTATTTCATTACTCAGTAATTTGTATCTAAATGTAATTTCCAAAATACACGATTTACCAAAAAAAAAAAACACGGGACCTCCGGGTACTCATTTATTATTAGTCCATTTTGTAAACATACAACTTGGACCATAAACCAAAGTGTTACCACAATTCAGTGTGTAAGAAAACATAATTATAGAAAAACGTGTCTTTTTACGACGAGGAACTATTTTATTTCGGCATGGAACGGAATTGTGCAATGAAGAGTAAAAGTGAAAGTTCCAACTCACTATTCGGAATTAATCCTGATACCACCATAAAATATAAAATTATTTAAATTGGACAGTCAGTCTTAGGTCATAACGATGATTGGTCATAACATACGTCAGGACATAACAAAAATAAATCAAAACGATGAGGTATTGCCAAGTAAAGATGGTACTACGTTATGTTTATTTTCTTAATAATTATCTAATGTGTGCACTGGGCCTTTCAGGTTTGCATTATAGTAGGGTTTTAGTATTTAATAATGGAAATAAGATTCAAGAGTTATAAGAATTTGTTACTCCTTCACGCAAATACTACCGAATGGATTTTAATGAAACTTTACAATAATATAACTTATACATCAGAATAACACATCCTTACTAATATTATCTTAAAATTACGAAGTTTTTGCTTGGTACAGAAGTAAAGTTAAAAGCATGATAGCCGTTGCGCGGGAACAGTATCAACATCGAGTCCAAATTGAATTATTTAAAGACCCAAAATCGTTTTGGATTTATGCTAAATCCTTAAGAAGTTGTAGAAAACCACAAAAAATACTAGACTGCGGGGAGGTACTTAATAGTGAGCAATGTGTTAAAAAATTCGCTAATTATTTCCATTCAGTCTATAGTACGGAGCGAGCTACATTGAATGTGCGGGAGATGCGAACGCGGCCGCTAGAATTCACCTAGACCGATTGCAGTTGAAAGATATTCAGAGAGCACTTCAACAGCTAAAACCAAAAAGATCTCCAGGTCCGGTCGGTATTCCCCCATTTATTTTTAGAGATTGTCGCTCAATACTAGTAGAGCCTCTGCAGTATCTCTACAATCAATGTTTACAGAAAGCCGTATTTCCGGAGAAATGGAAAATTACCCGTGTTGTACCAGTGCCCAAGAGTACTTCGGAAGCCCAAGTAGCAGGCTATAGACCTATAGCAATATTATCAGCGCCGGCTAAACTATTAGAGTCTGCTATCTATAAGAGTATATACAGTCAGGTAAAACCACAACTTTCAGATGCTCAGCACGGGTTTCGCCCGGCAAGAAGTACTTGCGGAGGGCAAATTGATGCTGCATACTTCGATTTTAAAAAAGCATTTGACTTAGTCAATAATGACGTATTATTTAAAAACTTAGCAGTAAGTGGTTTTACCCCAAAATTACTACACTTTTTTGCTAGCTATATGAGAGACAGGCGGCAATATGTAGAATACGGTGGACACAAATCGGAACCATACTTTACTCTATCCGGTGTAAGTAAAGGTAGTAACCTTGGACCTCTCGAGTTTTTAATAATGATCAACGATTTGCCAAAGGTTGTCAAAAACGCGAAATGTTTATTTTTTGCAAATGACTTAAAGCTTTCTCTTTCTATTAGAGGTTGCAGATGGATATAGATAGCTAAATGGAGCAAAGAAAACCTTCTACAATTTAACACCTCGAAGTGCGTAACAATAAGTTTCTGCCGCAAGAACAACCCAATCATGAATAGTTACAACATTGACGGGACAGCGATATGTTCGTTTTACGGCAAGACTAACGTTTCGTGAACACAATAGGTGTTTGCACAAAAGCGTACAGGAACCTGGGTTTTATTCTTCGAACAGCTAAAGGTTTTACAAACATCAAAGCGATTACCGCTTTATATAATACTTTGGTTAGAAGTCACCTGGAATATAATTCAATCATTTGGGCTCCATATGAAACTAAATATAGCCTCATGTTGGAACGAATACAAAATAAATTTTTAAGATTTTTATACATGAAACTGTATGGAGTATATCCGCTTTACCCGTTGATGTACCTACTTTATTTATTGTGGGAATGGTTGGATACAACACATTAAGCCTTAGAAGAGATCTTCGTATGGTAGTGTAAATATTCATAATGCGAACTTATTGGGACAAATAGGCTTGTGCGTTCCGAATAATTTCATTTGGCGGCAGCGCAGATCACAGCTGTTTGTGGTACCGCAAGGGCGCTCCCAGTTGTTGAATGAGGCGCCGTGGACGCGTGCACTGCGGACTTTAAATATTATTGCCAGGGATATAGATTTATTCTTGTGTTCTCTGACTGAATTTAAAAAGGTTGCATTGTTAATTTGTAGTGGATATAGTAAATAAGTAGTTTTTCTTTATGTTGTAGATTGCCGCACTATTGTATTAGGTTAAGTACCTGTAATAATAGTGTAAGGTTTTGTTAATAAATAAATAAATTATAAACGTGAAAGTTTGTATGTATGGATGAAGGTTTGTTACTCTTTCACGCAAAAACTACTGAATAGATTTTAACGGTGATAGGGTCATGCAGCAGCCTCGGCTGTTGCACGAATGAGCAGGGTAAGTACCACGACCTCACAGAAGACCGGCGTAAAGTGGAAGTATAATACTTTCACGTTTCGTCTGGTGAGTGAAGTGGCTGGAGTCCAATTTTCAAAAGGTTGTCAACACATCTGGAACCCTCGGGTGTAACAGATGTCCATGGGCAGCATAATAATAATTAAAATCTTTTTGAATACCTCAAAGAGACGCTGAATGTAAACTGGACTGACGAAACAAGTAAAACTTTCCTGAAGTTTTGTTCAAATGTTTCAAATGTAGATGGGAAAAAATAAAATAGGAATCTTAGCACTTTTTTGAGCACAAATGGAGATTGGCTGGAATCCGCCATAATCTGGAATGAGGACCTAATCTCCCAAACAGAAAATGTCCAACCCGATGTTGTCAGTAGAGATGAAGAAACTTTAGTACCTTCTCACTAATAGATCTTGCTTGCATTCAAAGTAGAAGTGGGCGATACAAATCGTATATAGATACGAAAACTATATATTGATACAATATCTAAAAATCGCTTACTGGCCAGTTCAAAATCTATGTATTTTACAATATCTGATATTTCCGAAATCTGTTGTACCGAATACGCGCTCACTCGCTATACCAACACGAATCGCGATATCATACGCGTTTGCCACAATATCTGATTTTTAGACAAAGCGCGTGAGATACAAAAGTTCACTAGTTAGAGCAGTACGGCAACAATATCAGATTTTTAAACAGATTTAATGAATAAGTTAAGTAATTTTGAATCTTAACAGCGTGCAAATAAGATCCGTTTCATTTAAATACTAAGCATGATATCAACGATTACGATATCTTTTAATTCTTTTATTTAGCATTAGCCTTGAGCCGTAGCGAGCGACAAAGCGCGTGAGATACAAATATTAAACTAGTTAGAGGGGTACGGCAAACAATGCACAATATCAGATTTTCAAAGAGATTTTATGAATAAGTTAAGCAATTTTTAATTTTAAAAGCATGGAAAAAAACTCTGTTTCATTTAAATACGAATCATGGTATTAACGATGTTTTTAAATTTTGTTTAGCCTTAACCTGGAGTGCATTGATACTTAAGCACGTAATAGTAAGGGATGCCAACTTAGGAATTTTCTTCCTAAATTAAGGAAGAAAAATTTTTAGGAGTCAAATTTTATTCGCATTTATGAAAAAAAAAAATAAAACTACACCAAACGAAAAAGAAAAATATAATTTAATAATTCCGTGCTGCATTGGTGGACGTCAGGCCAAGGCTTGTGTGTATATTTTAAATTCTTCCGCCCTAAACTATAATATTGAATGTAATAAAAATATTGTCACTGACTTTTATTTTTTTATTTTTATGAATTTAAGGTGGATACGCGAACGTAAAATATCTAGATATTAAAATAGAGAGATACGGTACTCAGAAAAAGCGATACGACCCATCTCTAATTCAAAGTGAACGCGTTGGTTGATACGGGAAGCGACATAAACTTATTAGATGAACGTATCTACAAGGACTATCTTACTAGATATAGTTGTGTTAGTGAAAATTTGTCGTTAACTGGATTAGAAAACCGGTCTATCCAATCGCTTTGAAAGTGTTCCCTACCTATTTATGTAGGTGATAGGTGCTTAACTGTTACTTTCCATATCATACCGTGTAATACAATGCCGTATTATGATGTATTGGGACAGGAATTGTTGTCTAACTACACTGTAGTATTCGGAGAGCGATCTGTACATCTGTTAGAAAAAAGGAGGGATTAGTTGAGTAAAAAGACGGCAAGACAAGACGTGTACGACTACAAGTAATATTTAAAAAATAGTTAATAAATTAGTGAGTTCCGAAAAATCTTTTATTCTACCCACCACGACACCACAAATTTGGGGGCTCGTCCGTCCTTTTCACTATAGTAGATGGTTTCTCAAAATTTGTTTGGATTTTTCCTACCAAGGGTACAACCTCAAAAGAAACTTTAAGTAAACTTTTAATCCATCAGCAGACATTTGGCAACCCAACGAGGATTATAACAGACAAGGGTACTGCATTAACCAGTTTAGAATTTAGAGACTATTGTGAAAGAGAAAAAATTGAACATGTAACTATCACGAATGGGGTACCACGTGGTAACGGTCAAGTAGAGAGAATACATACGATTATAATATCAATTCTAACAAAACTTTGCATTCCAGATCAGTCCCTTTGGTATAGACATGTAAGCCGCCTTCAGCAAGCTTTAAATAGTACTTTTCAGAGAAGCATCAATACTACACCATTTCAGTTAATGACCGGAGTAAAGATGAAAACAAATGAAGACAGAAATCTACAATTTGTTGCAACAAGAGAGTATAGATTGTTTTATGCAAGAAAGGGAAGAGTTAAGATGCTTGGCTAAGGCACAGATAGGAAAAGTTCAGGCGGAGAAACCATTTGAAGAGCTGTCTAACAAGCAAAAAAGAAGAGCACTTGGCCAAATCAGTGACTCCAGAAGAGTAGCACTCTGTAGTGCTACCATGAAACATTTCAAAAGTAGTGGTGATTACAAAGAAGTAATAAAAATAATGGAATATTTGCGAAACAATCCTGAAGATATCGATAAGAAGAATTGCATAAGTCGGAAAAAAGAGAAAAGATTATATACACCTGAAAAAGCTCTCTCGATATTGCTTAACTTATCCAAGTCGCAAAATATTAATCTACGAGATTCTGCAATTGAACAAGGTGCAGCATCTATGTATCCCTTCTACTACAAAATAAAGCAAGCGAAATTAAGTTTTTACCCCGCAAAAGTGGATATCGACATAACTAAAGATGGAGCATCTATTAAACTGCAGGCCCTGCTTAATTTGACTACCGTCAGACTTATAACTTTTTAAATTATATTTTTTTGGGCTTTTTTGATAAATACCTATATGTTTTGAAATCCTTTATTATAAGTATTTTAATATAACACAATGTTCTCTATTATATTAATAAAAAAAGTAATTTTAATTTAAAATAGTAATTTTTATTAATACATACATTTTACTGAACCTCATATCTCTTGAACCGGCAACTTTAGGTCCGCGCTGATAGCGTAGAGTTATAGCCAACAAGTCAAAGAAGAGAGATAAAGTAATTTTAAAGCAAGACCTGTCAAGACTTGGCCACATTTTTAGAGAAAAACGTTTAATAACAATTGTTCATCAGAATTATTTTTGTATGTGAGAAAGTGGCAAACGAGTTCGGCGGTTCACCTGATGTTAAGTGCTAACCGTCGCTCATGGACATTTGCAACCGCAAGATTGCAAATGCGTTGCCACCTTTAAATAAAGTGGGCCCCGGCTACTTAGGCCTACTTGAGGTGGAGGTACTTGCCCGGACCGATATACCCATTCGTGCAACAGTATTGCGTGATTACGTGACCCTACCACCAGAATGACGAGATTTTCGACAGGTATTCTCTTTAAAATAGAATTTGTATCAAAAAATCCTATGTCCTTCATATAGCAGTTTAGCACCGCGCCGCCGCACCTTATACAAACTGGTCGGTTTTTTTTAAACTTTATATAAACTTACAATCATCATTATTTTACAGACCATTACATACACTTAACTATAGTCTCATCCAATTCAACTTTATCTTTTATATAGCATTTTATCGCACTAATCTTCAATGTGGTTCTTAAGTTGATATAACTTTTTATTAATGAACCGATTTAAATAAAACTAACACTAAATGTTAAGTGAAGCTTACTATAGCTCATTAGTAAAAGTTACATCTAAATCGATTAATCCGGGTTTCTGGGTGAACGCTCACAAACGCATAGACAAACTGATAAACAGACAAAATTTTTAAAAAGTATTGTCTTGCATTCTATTGCGTTGATAAGGGCCCCAATATTTTTTCTCCAATATTTTCCATGTACAGACAACTGCCAGTTATTTTTTTATTTAATATATAAAATTCTCGTGTCACGGTGTTTGTAACTGAACTCCTCCGAAATGGCTCGATCGATTTTCGTGAAATTTTGTGTGCAGACGGCCAGGGTGGAGAATTGTACATGTAATCGACGACCATTCAGGTCGTCAATTGAACATATAATGAAGAAGCATTACAATTATAACAGCTCAAGATTGTTTACTCTGTCCTGTCACCCAACTTCACTGCTTGTATTGTACTTACTTGGTTAATTACGCACATATACAAAATTTCGCCCTCATTATCCTAAACTCGAGCATTCTTCGTGAGATGGCCCTAGAATATTTCAATACTTTATTTTCACATTTTTTATATGTGCTTGTGTATATAACTGGTTCTGGTTTATTAGAATGTCTTTGGTGATGGACTGAAATGTTTAACATCATAACGTCATTATTATCCTCCTTTAGCTTGAAAATTGTTGATCGATCCACGCAGCAAAGGCAGTCTTGAAATCCTACAAGGGTGATGCGTTCGAGTTTGGATTTTTTTTTTTATAAAGAATCCCAATCAGGTGGAAAAAACTCACGGAATAGAGAAAAAAAGTGGAAGCGCCATGTGGGCGTAACCCGACGACCACATTTAAGCGAAAGCGTCATTAACTGAAGGCACCCCAGTCAGACAATAGCTGCCGATCGGAATAGTAAACGCGTACTGAGTGCCAGCCCGAGCCAAGGTCACTCCATGGAGCGTCCGCCAAAGCGCCCTAAGAGCTTGGCGGCCTCCCAAACCCGTGATAATATTAGGTTGGGGAAAAACTCTTTTCGCAAATAGTATGTATGTACTTATAATATAATCTGTTTGGCTATACCATTTGTATCTGGCTGGTTTTGGTATTATTAAAAAGTTTAAATTTTACAAAAGATAATTCCAAATTCAAATTAGGAAAATGTGATTTTCATTTGTTTTTCTTATTGTCAAGATGAGTGATTCTAATGAAGAAATTCGATACATTTTAAAATTTTCCTACAAAAAAGGTAAAAATGCAACGCAAGCCACGAAAAAAAATTGTGATATTTATGAACCTAGTGCAGTGTCTGTGAGAGTAGCACAAATTTGGTTTAAGCGTTTTTTGGAAATTTTGATGTCTAAGTTGCAGCTCGCTCTGGGCGATCTGTTATGGATAAAATTGAAGCCATTTTTGAAAAAGTGGAGCAAGATCGGCATATCAGTAGTTTCGAGCTCAAGAACTGGGAATTGACCACAAAACAGTTTTGGCGTATTTGAAAAGCTGGGTACACAAAACAGCTCGATATTTGGGTGCCTCTGAGCTCACTGAAAGAAACCTAATTAACCGTGTACTCATTTGTGATTCTTTATTACGACGTAATGAAACCGAACCATTTTTGAAAAACCTGATAACTGGTGATGAAAAGTGGATCACGTACGTGATCGCACGTGAGGGGTGTGGTTTTTCATCATGATAACGCTAGACCTCACACATCTTTAGCCACTCAGCAAAAATTAAGAGAAATTGGGTGGGAGGTGTTAATGCATCCGCCGTATAGTCCTGACCTTCCTACAGACCTACAGATTTCCACTTGTTTCGGTCTCTTCAGAATTCTTTAGGCAGTGTCAGGTTCACATCACGAGAGGACTGCCAAAACCACTTGTCGCAGTTTTTTGATCAGAAGCCCCAGAATTTCTATTGCAATAGGATCATGTCCCTACCTAGAAGAGACCTACCTACCTGCCTACCAAGATGGCAACAAGTTATCGAACAAAATGGCACCTACATATTTTAGTTAAATGTAAATAAACTTTATTAAAAAATGTTTTGAATTTTCATATAAAATGCGAAGAAACTTTTCCCCAACCTATTAATAGGGTGACGGCCCAATACGAGGCTCCCTGGGGAGTCCTCGAGCTTAATCACCATAACGCGTAATAATAATACGCCGAGGTTCAGGCTAGGCGCCCCGTGCGCCAGATCACCTCAAGTTCGTTGGATCTGTGAAGTCCCCTAAGGCCAACAGTGGCTCATCTATCCAAAAAAAACTGAGGGCAATACGAGTTCTGACGCGATTGATGACGCACGCGCTGTCGCAATCCTATTATAATGCCGTATTGGGTAATTTATGACTGCAAAAATAGTCAAAAAAGGCTCAAAAGGAAGGGTTTCACATCACAAGCAATTTTAGAAATATCAATTTGAAAAATAGCATTATTTTCGTATTTTTACAAAATAAAACAATTTAACCAAAAAATTAATTTAAGCTACAATACTACAATAAAAAATTCATTTAAGTGTATTTTGCCTTGTCAAGAAACGTGCTGCTCATGTACTTATTGCTAAAATGCTCTTTGCTATTCAGTTAGTGAAGTGACCATTAGCTTTACGGATAGTATCAAATAACGATAACACTTTAATGAAGATGTAATAACCAGTACATTTATAATATAACCATAGGTAGATAATTTACATAAATGATCTACCTTATCTTGTTAATAATAATCATGAAATAGTATTGTTTGCTGATGATACCTCTTTAATCTTTAAAGTAAGCCGACGTTCTTTAAGTTATAACGATGTAAACAATACTCTATCTACTGTAGTACATTGGTTTAGTGCTAACAATTTACTGCTGAATAATAAAAAAACTAAATGTATTAAACTTACAACTTCCAATGTTAAACATGTAAAAACTGATGAACTTTTATCTGGGGAAGCGTTTAACCCTATTGACTCAACTGTATTCCTTGGCATAACTATTGATGCCAAACTGCAATGGGGCCCCCATATTAATAGACTGGCGAGTAGACTTAGCTCAGCAGCTTTCGCGGTCAAAAAAATAAGACAGTTAACTGATGTAGATACGGCTCGCTTGGTATATTTTAGTTATTTTCACAGTATAATGTCTTATGGCATTCTGCTTTGGGGTAACGCGGCCGACATTAATACAATCTTTATCTTACAAAAGAGAGCTATTCGTGCAGTTTACAATCTGGGCCCCAAAGAATCGTTAAGAAACTTGTTTAAAGAGATAAAGGTATTGACTGTTGCTGCTCAATACATTTTTGAAAATGTTTTGTATGTCCATAAAAATAAGGATAAATTTTTAAGACAATAATATTCATGATATAAATACTAGGAACAAAAATAAATTGATCCTACCCACAAGTAGACTGCGTAAAATAAGTAAATCTTTTACGGGACAATGTATACGTTACTACAACAAAATTCCAGAAAACGTTCAAAATGCATCAATAGCTAAATTTAAAAAAATAGTAAAAGAAGGTTTGTGTGTTAAAGGCTACTATAATATTAATGATTATTTAAATGATAACACACTCTGGTAATGAACTGGTGACGTTTGATAATCGTATAGAAACAAATTCTTAAAACAGAAGATGAATGCAATACTCACGATAATGCGCGCCTTTATACAAAGTAAAGTTACTATGTCTTCATTTGGGACCTAAGGAATATTATAAATCCTATCTTTCTTACTATTCATAGGGGTAAGAAATAAAATATAATGCATTTACAATACACACACCTTTATTCTATTTATTTCTTTTTTGTCACTTAGAGCTTGTTTATTTCAGGATTATTTGAATGAGTGGAATAGACATCAATTGTTGTGTATTTCTCAAATGTTTATATTGTTTTAATAAGATTTACGGCATGATTATAAGCAGGTGCCTGTTGCATGAAATGATCCAAGACTGAGCTACTGAGCAAATACACTAGGTATTGGTTTTCAAGATGCGACATTTTATTTCAAATACTAAAACCAAGTACATATTAATAGGTACCTATGAAATTGCCGTTTTTCGGTACTGGCCATTTCAAGTTAGTCAAGTCAAAAAAAGTTTTGATTGGCTGTGAATTCTAAATTCAAATAAAATGTTTTAAAAACATGAAATTCTTTTTGTACCGTAAAATGGGGTGAATAGAATTCAAGGGGGGAATAGAAAAAAAAACGAAACTTTGTACTTTGCAAGAATGCTGTCACAGCGTTCAATGAAATTACCTAAAATGTATTTTTTTATATACAGCAACATTGGTTATTTTATGGCAACAAAGTAATTAGTAGTGAAGTTGTTCCTGAATAGGAGAAATAGTGTCTCAAAGTGAACCCATAACGGTCATCGTTTTGAGCTGCTTAATACTTTTATTGCTGTTCAGTATTACAACCGAACTTGGTAATTAATTCAAATTCATTCAGAGTGTTAATTATTTTATTATTAAATAAGTGACAGGTAAGCCAATTTAATTCTGATTTCTTTTATAAATGTGCCGAAAAGTTATGTTACCTATAAATTGAACTTATTCGGGGTGAAAAGACGACGCCTGGGGGGTGAATAGATTTGAGAATGGGGTAAATAGAAGCGCGTAAACGCTAAATAGAAACGCGTGAGGGGTGATTAGTAATGCGTCCGGGGTGATTAGAATTGTTATCGCTAGGGCTGTCAAACAAGATTATGCCTACTATATTTTTGTATGTAGGTATTTTGTACTAACGGTAATTTTATAAAATGTTTTTATAGTTAAAATATTTGCTTATTTGCTTCTTTCCTAAATAAAAATAATGCTTATTTTGCTTGTTCAGATAATGCCGCGAGTTTATAAGCCTGACCCTGGAAGCATGCGCTATAAAAAGTATGACAAAAATGTTCTTAAGGAAGCGGTGGAAGATTATTTGATGGGTAATGATTCGATAATTGTCCAACTGTCAATTAAAAAGTAATGAAGAAGAAAATTCAGTTGCAGAAACTGTAACAAATAATTTACCGATGGGAAAGAAGAAAATACAGATTATAGAAAATATAAATTTTTTAGAAACACACAAAAATATTTGTGACTCTAAAAAATACAAAAAAGTATCCCCCAAAGCGCCTATAATAATTTTGAAAAGGACTGATAGACCGAAAAAGTATAAAAACGATGACGATATACTAAAAGACTTACGAGATGATAATATTTGAAAAAAACTAATATTTCAAATAATCGTATAATTACTTACGTGCTAAACTCTAATTTTTATTTATTTCATTAATTTCATCTTGCAGGTTTTGTTTTCTGTAGAATTTTTTTGTATTTTGTCAAAACCGTAAAAGTAAAGTAAAGTTTTATATTTTTCTAAGTTATTTTCTATATTTTTTGTTTGATTATTATTCTTTTTTTTTAGGTGATTTGCTCTCAGTATGTTTGCTGTTATATATTTTTTAAATAAATCATTAGACAAACAATTTAATAAAATTAAAATTATTAATAATATCTTTCCTTCCACTGTTCATGTACTCCAAAATTTTTGACATCCCTGGCATTTTTTTCTATTCACCCCGTTCTCGACTCTATTCACCCATATCACGGGTAAATAGAAAACACGCATATTTTATTAATTTTTAAATAAATGACTAGGAAAATAAGTTCGTCTTTAATTGAAAACATTTTAATAATCTTTAACTCACGAGATGCAACAACTGCTATTTTTGAAATACATAGAAAACATTAAAAAAAATCTATCGAAAACTTAAAAACGTTTCTATTCACCCCATTTTACGGTAGTCAATCTTTTGTCTTTTATAACTTTGTATTTTCATTACATTTGAACATTTTTCGTCATACTTTAAAAATATGTACGTGTATTTATGGAAAATTAATTCCGTCTTGGCACCAAGGATTTGTACCAAAAATTCTGACCTGAAAAATGAACCTTGTGGTCGTCCGGACACTCTGGGTCAACAATGATGAATTATACTAAAAGCGATTGTGGAAGCTGTGATACTCAAGTTACAGCCAAGCTAGCAGCAGCTTTTGATGTTAGCATCAAAACAATATTGGTCAGGTCTATTTGCGCCAAATTTTTTGCTTGATAGACGGGTGCCTCACGAACTTAACGATCGCTAGATCAACGTACGTGTCGAGACCCGCCTCGCGCTGCTGAACAGCCACAGAAATGAAAGAATTTTGAACCGAATTGTTACGAACGACGAAAAATGCATTATGTTCGACAATCGAAAGCGCTCAGTAATTTGGTTAGATCCTGCCTGGTTCAGAACCAAAGCTATGCCCTAAACGAAGAATGCCCACTGTAAAGGTAATGGTCATTGTTTGGTTGTCTACTGCCGGTGTGATTCTCAGCTGTTTACAAAACGGCATGAGCATTTTTGCAGATGTGTACTGTGAAGAACTGAAAACAATGATAGAGAATCTCGCACATCTGCGACAAGCTTTAGTCCAGCTTTGGTCAATCGGTCGTTCCCTCTGCTCCTTTACGACAACGCGCGATCCCATGCTGCACAACAGACAGTCTCCAAGATGCAAGAGTTGGGGTTGGAAGCTCTCCCTCATCCACCATCCTCACCGAACAACTTGGACAACTTTTTAGCAGGAAAAAATTTAATTCCAATTGTGAGAAATGCCTTTGAAAAGGTGATTTTTACAGGAAGGGCATCTAATCATAAACTACCACTGCGTTGGAAAAGATGCATCTATTGCATTGGTACTTTGGATAACAGAAATAAAAAAGTTTGAAAAAAAAATACTTTAACTTGTTAAATAAAATATTTATAATTGTTCTTTTAATTTCAGGTAAAGACCAGGGTAGAGCCACGCAGCAGCCTCGGCTGTTGCACGAATGGGCAGGCTTGTCCGGGTAAGTACCAAAACCTCACAGAACACCAGCGTAAAGTGGAAGTATAATACTTTTGCGTTTCGGCTGGTGATTGAGGTGGCCGGAGCCCAATTTCCAAAAGTTTGTCAACACACCTGGAACCCTCGAGTGTAGCAATGTACAGGGGCGGCGGTATCCACTTAACATCAGGTGACTTTTCACATAAAATTAAAAAAAAAGACCTAATATTAATTAATAGAATCTAACATATTAAAATACATGGAACAAAAGTTAAATATTCAAATAACTCAAGGATATACTCCATTGTGTACATAATATGAGATTCTTTGTATTTTGTTAACTTTAGAGTTGTACTTGGTACATCTTTTTTGTTATAAAATTTTTATAAAACTTACTTGACGCCCTGCTTAATGTGAACTAAAGTCGAGATTTCACAAGACAAGAGACAATTGGGGTATTTTCGTGGCTTCACTGTAGGAGCGTTAACAAGATATCTGTAGTATAAAATATCATTGGTTCTATCAAATCAAATGTAATAGTTGAGGTTGTTTTTAATGTTTATATGAATAGATTTCTTCAACCAACCTAATCTATAAGTATTTAGATTTCAAATTTTATTTTCAAATAATTAAAATTTTTTTGAATACAACACAGCTCATTCAATGAATGTATTTGTTCAGTAGTTAACAAATTTATCATATTTATAATTTCTTGACACTAGTCATAATGAGGAAGAAAAATTATGACAATAAAAAGACAAAAAAAGTTTAATGGATAAAATTATAGTTCTAGTATTATAATTAATTATTCATTCATTCCATTAATTAGTCATTTATAACTACCAAATAGAGCTGCCATTTTTCAAATATCTTAGATTCAAACAGCAATATCGAACATATTTTGTGTTTAATGTGCAATGACTGGTTCACAGCTTATGTTTAAAATCATAGCTTGGTGAAACATAGAAAGCATCTTGCCCCTGTCTACCCAGAGGGATTACAAGACATGTGTGAGGTATTAAAAATAACATGAAAAATTTAATAATAATTCTAATTCTACCAAAATATATGTACATCAGAAAAATTTACTTCAAAACTTATACAATAAAAATTATTTTATTCTCCCATAGTGCCTTGAAGGCTCATAGAAAGATTTTACTAAATATAGATTTTTATTTTGGGAAAACAGTAGAAACCATAAATAACAGCTCCTGTTCCACAAATACACAAATTGCTCCTTAACACACTCACAAGCTTTTCTTTATTCATGCTTACGACTGTTACCTTAGAAAGAGATAAAAACTGTTACGCTTTGTCACAACTGTTACTGGACATTGACACAGTTACAAGATTTTTCTTTTTCTTAGTAAAAAAAGTAACAGCCTATATATGTCCCACTGCTGGGCAAAGGCCTCCTCCATACAGAGGGTATCATATATCGACACTGGGGATCGAACGCAGGTTGCTCGAGTATATATTGAATTAAAGGCGAGCATCGGGACACTGAGCTATCACTGCTCAGTTTCTTTTTCTTATATCTGTCTTATAGCTTTGTTAGAAAGAGAAGCACAGACATTACCATAGAGTAACATACTGTAACAGCTGTTACTATGGTAACAGTTACACAAATTGTCACAACATACTAGTATGAAATAACGAGCTGTTATTTGGAACAGGTATTTGTCACTGTTACTTTTATGGAACAGAAACAGGCGTAACAGGTACTCAATTTAACCTAGTATAGCTCACTCCGACATCAAACTCATGCAGTGATATTTTTTTTTCCTAAAACATCTTCCAATGTGTGTATTGTATTCTCCAAAATGTTATCAAATTCTCCACAGGATTTTTTATGATTATTTGATGTTATTGGTTGAAGCAATATTTATCTTAATAAGGCCTTTTGGTGAAAAATATTATGTTCCAAAAAACTTATTTTAGTTTTATGCAGGTTAGACCGTGATATTACTTAATGTTTCTTCAATCTTATCAATGTAACGAAAGAAAGTTAAGTAACCGGCCTTGAAGCCCTAAAGCGCAAACCGATGAAAAACACTGACTTCAAATAATTAAAGAGCCAGAAAGTGGACCTCACTTTACATTTCGTTTATAATTTTTTACGGCGGCTAAAATTATATGGCGAAAATACATGCACAAAATTTTTCATTCAACGATGAACATAAAAACTGTTTACATAATTTTACTTACTAAACAATGTTGTCTGTTGTTCTCACTGAACCATTGAAAAGATTAATATAACTTTCTTAAACTGATTTTGATACAACAGTAACAATTAACTAAAAATACCTAATGCAACTTTACAAATGGAAACCTTGTCTTGAAGTAAACATTATCTCTCCTTGGGGTTAATCAACCTCTTTACTTCTGACTTCTGTCTGACAGTTATCACCTCCATATGACCTTCAAGTGCCTTCAACCAATACGTTTTGTTGCACGATATAACAAAATAATTAATAATCTCCTCAATATAATTAACAATACAGAAAGAATAAAGTTAATAATTAAGTGAGTAAGATATGAGCAAGTCGTTTATAAAAAAATATTTTATGAAAGTTTTTTAAGTTTTTTTGTAGTGTAGTTTGCTGCACAAAAGAGTGTGCCCCACACTAGACTTCGAAAAAAATTCAAATTAGAATTCAGACTACTATACAATAGTAAACAACTTTTCCTTTCATGTTTTTTCCCGTTTTACTTTTACCTACAGTACTTTGTACAAACATGATTACATTAAATATTAAATAGAAAATCAATAGAAAATAATTAAAGGGCTAAAGGGGGCTCCACTCCTTTGTTGCCTCGAGGCCTCCAGACCTCTAAATCTGGCACTGGTTTTATACTGGTCAAGTGTTCAGTACAGTAGACAAGTAATGTTAGTGTGTACTGCACGTACACAGTGTTGTCCAGACGGTGGCAAGTCAACTTGGCTTGCAAGCTGCCTTACAACATGATCAAAATAGAATCCCTTTCTATTTTTGGTGCAAGTCCTGCAAGTGCACCACTCGCGCGCCGGTAAGCCCCCACAGGTCACTTGACTCTTCACTTAACGTAGTGTAAACCGTCAAATTAGTACAGTGGCCGGCGACAGTCAACAAAATTCCGTTTTGCTCGTCCGATTCGAAAGAGAAATGCCACTGTATTCAGCGGCAGACCAAGCCCTTCAGAGGCACGGGGCGGCAAAGCTAGCCCCTAGTTTAGGAAGCTGACCTAATTTTACAAGGTTAACTGTTTATGTTTATTAAGTTAAAATCTTAAAAGAGAAATTTAAATTAGACTTAAATAAACATACACAGAATATCTATGTTTGATAAGGAAAATAAAATACGATTGGCAAAGAAAAAAGCAATTAGTAAAAATAAATTAAACGGTACTTTTCATTTTTATTAAGTTTGTTTGTTGTGCACTGAAGTTATCCGAGTTTAATAAAATGAAGGCACGAAAATACATATATATGCGTTCAAGGCAGGCATGAAAGAATAAGCAGAAAATCCTCAATATTTTTTTTTTTAATGTAGTTTCACCTCAATACACTTTTAAAGAAGCTTCCGCCATCCGGTTAATCCGCCACTGACTGAAATAAAAAAAAAAATGAATACCTTGAATACGGTTACAAACCTCTAAATGACTAATTCAAAGGCGACCAGTAATGGCCTGTTAAATATAATTATAAATATTGCCCTCATTTCCTATCTATTAATTACGTATTCTCTCGTTCGAATTATCGTTGTAAAACGATATTCGAAATTGTTTGTATGCTGGAAAGGATATAACAATGGATGCGCCAAGCATTGCTTCAAATGCTAAGAAACAATGTAGAAAAAGACGTTAAGATATTCGTCGGTGTGGCAATCAGCCGTTTAGCTCAGTGGCTAGACCGTCAGGCCGCGAATGCCGAAGACGTGGGTTCGATTCCCACAACGGTCATTTCATTTCATTTCCCACAATCTTTTCGTACTTTTTCTACATATTTTAATATTAATTACGTATTCATGTTTTTGGGTGAATAAAAATGACGATGAGATTTAAAATTTCGCAATGGATAGCTACAATATCTTCTTTGGTTTTCATTTTGATGTAGAATAATTATCAGAGGGAAGCAGTTATGCATAAAGCTATATCGTTACTATTATATAAACTCCCAATTACTTATGATTATGAGAATTGATACTCTGAAATGTTTACGTATTGTTATCTTATCACACGATATATAACTTGTTATAATTAAGTAATAGTAATAGTCAACCTTAGCCAGAGCAGATCAGTCTTCTGGTGCTGTTGGGTTAAAAAAAATATAATTTTTTTTGAACCAAATTATTAAGCATACATACATATCAATAAAGGACATTAGGATATAAAAATGAATATTGCAATAACGGGAGCGGCAGGATTTTTGGGGGATCGCTTGGCGAGTGCTCTATTGCGAGAGGATTCGCCGTTGCCCGTGGCGAGCCTTCTGCTGGTGGACGTGCGTGAGCCGCGCGCGCGCTCCGACCCGCGCGTCGCCACGCTCGCCCTCGACCTGACGGCGCCCGCGGCGGCGGAGCGGCTCGTCACCCCCGAGCGGCACGCGCTGTTCCACCTGGCGGCCGTCGTGAGCGGCCACGCCGAGGCCGACTTCGACCTCGGGCTGGCCGTGAACCTGGACGCGACGCGCGCGCTGCTCGAGGCGGCGCGGCGGCGCGCGCCCGCCATGCGGCTCGTGTTCGCCAGCACGGTGGCCGTGTTCGGCGGGGAGCTGCCGCCGGTGGTGGGCGACTGCACGGCGACGACGCCGCAGAGCTCGTACGGCGCGGCCAAGGCGGCGAGCGAGCTGCTGCTGAGCGAGTACTCGCGGCGCGGCTTCGTGGACGGGCGCGCGGTGCGGCTGCCCACGGTGACGGTGCGCGGCGCCGAGCCCAACCGCGCCGTCACGGGCTTCGCGAGCGGCGTCGTGCGCGAGCCGCTGCGGGGCCGGCGCGCCGTGTGCCCGGTGCCGGCCGCGCAGCGCCTGTGGGTGTGCAGCCCGCGGGCGGCCGTGCGCGGGCTGGTGCGCGCGGCCGAGTTGCCGGCCGCCGCGCTGGGCGGGCGGCGCGCGCTCACCCTGCCGGGCCTGGACGTGTCGGCGGGCGAGATGGTGGCCGCGCTGCGCCTCGTGGCCGGCGCCGAGGTGGCGGCGCGCGTGCTCTTCGAGCCCGACGCGGCGGCGGCGCGCATGGTGGCCGGCTTCCCGCACCGCTTCGACACGGCGCGCGCTCTCCGCCTGGGCTTCGTCGCCGACCGAGACTTCGCCGAGATCATTCGAATATTCATCGAAGAGGAATCCATGACTACCGCCGACTGAATCTCGGAACCCAAATCTTTACCTCTTAGAGTGGAGAACAGTGAGAGAATGAAAAAGTACAAAATAACTGTATGAAAATTTCTCTATTATTTTATTAATTATAAGAATAATTTCCTGTCACAAATACCCACGAAACTATACAATATATGTCTCAATATTTTTTAAACTATTTTGTATTGCTTTCACAAGTTTTACTTACCCCAATCTATTTCAGTCTCTTGTCCAAATCAAAGCAATTATTATTATCATTTAGTAACAATTCAAGTACCAAAGTTCATTTAGTAACATTCAAGAAAACAATATTTAGTAACAATTCTAAAATCTATTACTTTTGCTAGAGTAGAGTGTATTATCATAGATCACCATTGTTCTGAAAAAACCTGTACATATTTGATAATGTATGTCAAACTCAAATACCTTTTAATTTATACGCATAATTACAAAATGATTGTCAAAATACTACTACCAGAAAAAAAAGCCACTGACCTATGAAGAACCAGCAGGACAAATTATTTTACCACTAGCTGCTGCCCACGACTACGTCTGCGTAGAATAGGCTGAAGGCGTAACATTCAGACAGAAAGACAGATATACATAAAAAATATGTATATAAATTATAGCCTATGTCTTGTTCTGATGTATACATCGGAATAAGACATAGGCTATAATTATAGCTTATAAGCTATATTATTGTAGTTTCAATTAAATGCATTCAGTATCAGTAGTAATTACGTGAAACAGTAACAAACATTCATCCATACATACAAACTTTCGCCTTTACAATATTAGTAAGGATTATTTGACTAAAAAAAATATGTATAAAATATATTAAAGTTCACTTGAAAAAGCTTAGCCTATGTCCACAGGGGAGGAATACGTTCAGCAGTGGACTCAAACGGGCAGAAATGAAACGATGTTAGAGCTTGGCTAACAATTAATTTCCAGTGTGTTATCATTTAAATAAACACTAATATTATAAAAAAAGCTAACAGTCCTATAGAATTTTGTAGGATTTAGCAACTCAAAAAACATTCACTTTGAATGTTTTTTGGGATTTGAGTATTCATTATCCATATTTTATTGTATAAAATTTACTTATTCTATGCTAATTGTGGGTAGAATTAATTTATGTTTGACCAAGTGCTTATATGATGCATATTACAATTCATTCTTATTTGTATGGACAAATCAATTTGAGACCTAATAAATACTGTATCAATTAAAAAGTTTATTTTTTAATGTTAACAATGAAATGTCAATAATAATATAATTGTACTTTAAATTATTAATATTATTAAGTAGGTTTTCAAGGTGGTATAATTATACCCACCTTAAAAATCTACTTTTGCTATAAGCAGATCATATTTTTCAAAATCATTTATATTTGTTTTACAGACTGGATGTAGGCTGGTTTGAATTTTGAAACTTATATTTTTGCGTGTAGGAACACAGTACCTATACCTAACTCCGCAAACCATGGGCTCACTTGCCTTAACAATTTTTTAGGCTCACTTGCCATCTTCTATCATAAAAATGTGTTACAAAATTTTAAAATAAAAAAATTATCAAGGCTAAGATGTCATAGTTATTTATAAATATAATTTCTTTATAACTTAACAATGTTTTGGGTTCACTTGCCATGCTCTCTTATAAAAAATGTATTACAATATAATGAAAATAAATCAATTATTAAGGCTAAAAATATTGTATTTATAAATACATTTTCTTTATAACTTAATATTTTTAAAAATTAAAGAGTTGCTGTTCAATTGCTTTCTCTGACTCCCAAGTCTCAGCTGATTCTGGATCATGTTTCCGGCGCTTTGTCGACTTGGGAGGAGTTGCACTATCACGAGACCGTTTTATTTTCTTTTTCTTATGTCGAACCTCTGGTTCTGTTTTAGTATTGTGTTCATTATCTGACGAGTTCCTCTCGATTTTCCTTATTTTCTTAGCTTTTTTCGTTGCATCCTTTATGCTTTTAAATACAGATTCAGATTCCATGCCATTCAAACGCAGTGTAATATGTTTTGGTATTTTAATAACCGTCTTATAATTAACACCAAAAAGAGGATGACGACACTTGGTTTCAGGTAAAGGTATGAAATTTGTTTGATTGTTTATCATGTTACTATCTTCAACAAAGTGGGGCTTGGGAATTCTTTTGTGGAGATGAACTATACCACTCGGGACTATATTTTTTATAACAGGTTTGTTTTGTTCTAATGTTAAAACAGTCATACTATTGATATTGCTGTCATTAAACCCTATATATGTTTGACTGTCTACTTTAAGTTTGCACTTGTTGTCTATCACTAGATTGGAGCCGTTTAGATTTTTAATATTAATTTCACTAGGGCACTTTAACACCCAAACCTCATCATCTTGAGATATAACACAATCATTGTCAACAGTGGGCAAAACTGTAACTAGATGTCCATTTAATTTAAGATAGTTCTGTAATTTAGTTGAGCATTGTACATCGTTTGTTTTGTACCTTTGACTATTATTATTAAACTCAGATGTGTCTTCATCTTCAAATGTTATCAAATCAGAAATTTTAGATCTTCTTGGAGTTGCTTTATTGCTAACACCTCCACAACTCAGTATTTTATCATTTTCATCTTCATTTTGTAACAAAGCATCTTTTAATTTTTTTTCTATGGTTGTATTTAATTGAGTCAAGTTTATTTCACTGATGTTACTCTCATCATCATCGTTACCAATACTTTGACTATTATCACACAATATATTACTATTATGCAATATTTTTCTTTTTTCTTCTCGTTTACATAATTTATTAAGAAGGGTTATGTCTAATGTATCATCGTGGATTATTTTTTCTGGTATATTTTCTTCTTCTAAAGAGTTGTTCTCAATCAATACTTTTTCTTTATCCTTCTTTGATTTCTTTTTTTTCGTTCTGCCAGTTTCCATACCTACTAACTCTTTTTTAACATTGGTTTCATTATGACTATTACTAAAATGTGATATAGGCATTATAGTGTCGTTTTCAGGAGGATTTACAATGATAATTGATTCTGACTCATTATCAATATCAGGCTCTTTGTGCTTTTTCTTTTTCTTAGTCTTTGGCTTTAGTGCCATTTTTTCATTGGATGACTGCTCTTCCTTAACTTTGAAATTGAAAAAATCTTCATCAATACTCTCTTTATGATGCTTATCTATGTCACTGTCTGGTTCAGTTTTTATGAGCTTTCTTTTTGGTTCAACTAAATCATTGTTTTCAAAGCTATTATGTTTCCGTTTCTTTGATTTCTTGTTTGTATCCCTTTCTTTAAAAGAATGTTGCTCATTTGTATTAAATAACCTCTTCTGTATTTTTTTCTTATAGCTGTGGCCTGATTCAGAGCCATTATCACAGTTTTCTTCTTTTGGCCTGAAAAAAAAACAACTGTTACAAAAATAAAATTAAAACATGAAAAGAAAAAATACATACATATTGACTTTTTGGTTTACATATTATGATAAATGATGAAGTGGAAGAACTGAACTTTTAACAATGGAAGGGCTACGCAACAGCTTCAGCTGTTGCAAGAATGGGTAGGCTCTTCGGGGGATAAGTACCACGACCTCACAGGAGACTGGCGTAAAGTGGACGTATAATACTTTCGTGTTTCGTCTGGTGAGTGAGGTGGCTGAAGCCCAATTTTCAAAAGGTTGTCAACGCATCTGCAAACCCTCGGATGTAGTAGATGTCCATAGGTGGTGTACAAAAAAAAACTGGAGGCATAATTTTGCATGAATTACCTACAAGTATTCTAAAGAATCTTGCATAAAATGAATAAAGATTACAACTGGAGAACTCAATAAAAAAATAAGGTAAATGTAAATAAGTATGTTGACCAGCCACAGAACTGAACCTCTGTAAGTTAGAAGGTTGAACATAAATTGTCAGGTGGGAGGAAGGAAAATTACAATATTTCATTTCAAGTAACCTAACAATTCTTTTTGTTGAATAACACATTAGTAATTTAATAAACAAAAAATATTTTTTTTAATTGCAATATGCTCTCGCCACTATTTTGAACAATTGCCCGTTTTTATTTTGCTGAATTTAGTTCTTTGATATATTATACAAATATTTTAAAATGAAAAATCTAATCTAAATAAAAAAAACAGTTCTTACATATCGGGATCGGAGTTGCAATCGTTTGAAGCATCTGTCCACAAAAAGCTTTCATCTGATGATTCCATTAAATATCATTAAATTTAAAATCTTTTTGTAATTATAACCTTTTATTTTCACGCCATTCTCAATCTCATCATGTGTATTGTGTTTCTATGACAACCGCTGGCATAGATAATTAATACATGTATAACAGTGCAAACAACTCTCAAAAATATTTGTCCCTAAAGCTTAAGTGAAAAACCCCTAGAAAGCCCTATTAATACAATACATTTTTTTTTAATTCTGAGTAATAAATAGCACAAACATGTTTGCCATAGTTTCCAGATGAATAGAATAAATACAGTTAATTATATTATTGCCTAAGTTGCCAACCCTGATATAAATACTCTGTATTAATAAATTTATCTAAATTTTTTTTTTATATTACACTAGCGACCCGCCCCGTCACCCGGCTGCAATGAGGATACTAAAATAAATTTCAAAATGTCTTTATATAAGTTACTCTTGAAAGAGCGACATTGATCCTCATGATAAAGCATTAAACATATAAGCAGAGAATCATATAGCGCATATCCTCATCCAGACATGACTTGCCATATAATTAGTATGTGCTGAAGTAAAAAATGTTTTACTTGGTATGGTATAGTCAACTATCACGATACCCTAATAGAAAATGTGCTCACGTCTTTGTGACTCCTAAGCATAGGACCACGATATTTAAGGGGTCTTTTAGATACGCGGCTTCTCGCTGTTGGAACGATTTACCTCCACCAATTCGTGCCATGAATTCAGTAAGCCTGTTTAAAAGAAGACTTAAATTACATTTACTAAATGACCAAACATCCTCTAAATCATAAATAATTTATGTACAAACAAATTCTTTCAATAATTCCATCTTAGCGGCTTTTATATTGCCTCAACCAATCACATTCCGTGTCTCACTCTGCCTTGATTACTTACGTCTATATATAATTATGCTTATTTTACTATGTTTATTGTATTTTATATCTGAACATAATATACTAGTTTACAATGTTATATTTTTACTTTACAGCCCACTTGTAAATGAACGTAATTAATTGTTATCATTACTATTATTACTTTGTATTGTTATTTTTTTTTTCTCAATAGATGAGAAGAAAAAAAAATTTAATATTTGTAGTATTTTCGTCCGTAAAGTCAACTTTAGGCTCCATTTGAAAATCAGCGCTGTAGTACAAATAGAACTGCAGCATTTTGCTGAAATGGAGTTCCTATTTGATGTCACAATTTTTCTGTTTATGTTTTGAATATTGAATTGTATTTTTTGTTAAGTGATGTCAAATAAAGAGATTTTCTTTCTTTCTTCTTTCTTACTTACTGTTCGTTCGACTATATACGAAATATACACAATCATCAACAACAAAAGATATTCTATTCAGTTCTTTTTTGAAATTTAATTATCTTATTAACTTTTTTAAATACCTTAATAAAACTACGATTTTCCATTATTAAAAATACTTGTCCAAATACTAAATTGCCTTAACTCTAAATTCAAACCAAGATCTTAAAAGAAGAAATATAATTTATAAATTATGGTTTGAATCTAATAATCCAGTGATAAATAATACAATACCTAGATATTATTACTTAATATACATTTAAGATCGATTGTGACAGTAGAACATTAAAAAGGATAATTTTAAAAGTGATATTTCTATTTATGGCAAATGGCCTGTATTACTATCCACCAACATCATCACAGTCATAGTTTAACCGATTCATTCGGTCAGTAACACCGTGATTCTTCGGGTCTCAACCGATATACTCTTTTACTCGGACACCGGTCACCGATCGACTCTCTCTCTCTTTCTCTCTCTCTCAGTGATCAGGCGTGTTCGTTTCGTTCGGTACCGATGACTAGTTTTGATTAACAATTATCATCCGGAAACGTTTTTTTAGTACAGTGCAAAGATACGTTCCTTAGTCGTTTATCGTTCGCGAACTACAAAAGACTAGTCATATGTGATAGTAGGTTCTGGCTTTGTGGTAAATACTAGAAACATGTTTTTTTATTGTTCAATTTTTATTACGAAACTTTCAAATTATTTTCTTGGGTTAAAATCCTTTTATTCCATGATATACAGCAGATTATTTCTGGGTATTTCCTTAAAATCTTAATTTCCTTTGAAATCGCGTGGTCGCTTGTAGTTCTGATGAATCCTTCAGTTACTGTTAGCTTTGAGATTTTATCGACCACAATGTCAAACGTCGATAGACGACCCGAATGGCGTAGTGGGTAGTGTACCTGACTTACGCGTCAAAGGGTGTGGGTTCGATACCCACTGCTTGAAAAACATTGTGTAATGAACATAGTGTTTTTCTAGTGTCTGGGTGTTTATATAATATGTTTAATAAGTATTTATTTACTAAGAGAAAAGTATGTTTAATTATGTTTATCAGTTATCAAGTACCCATAGTACAAGCGTAGCTTAGTTAGGGACTAGAAAACGTCGTGTAAAAATGTGTCCATAAAAATAATATAAATATCTTCTACGAGATTTACGATCTCGTAGAAGATATTTATATTATTATTTAAACCTAAATACACTATCGATCACCCTTCAAGCTGAGGTTTAAACATTCATTCGATGGTCTTGGATCTTGTTATCCCCTCTCATTAGTCGAATCGTTCATCTTTCGTTACTAGAGGTCGCAGTGGAACGGACGGCATTATCGTGTCGTCATCATGTATTTCTACGTTGTTCTGCTGACAACGCGAAACTCCTGCCTGCGGTCCTTGTCCGAAGAAAATGTTGAAACTGTAACAAAAAATATACAGCCCTTTAAATCCATACTGATATTATAAATGCGAAAGTAACTAAAAACTACTGAACCGATTTAAATGTAATTTGTACATAGTTAGTCTAGAGCCTGAGAAAGGACATAGGCTTTTTTTTATTGGATTTTTTTCAAGAAAGATATTTATTTAAAGGCTTTAACGCGACCGAAACCGCGGGCGAAAAGCTAGTTAGTTATATAATCTGTCTTATTAACAGTCCTATTGTTATTTTAATAATTTTGAACGCATCTGTTTAGTTTCTTGACGTTAGTGTTTGTTTGACAGATTTAAGTCTTTCTTGTTAATGTTGTAGGCCAACATGGTGAGTTTCGGTTTAAATTTTAATATAAATCAGTTAAAATCTAAAATCGGGTTATCTTTATAGAACTATTCTTGGTTGAAACAGTTTGTTTGTTATATTTATAAGGCATAGAATGTAATATTTTTGGTATCTATTGAGTAAATGCATTTAGAATTCATGTTTAAGTGAACACCCCAATAGTTTGTTTTTGATTCCTTTAACTTTGATTTACTTCTTTACACTAACCAAATGGTACATTTTTACTGCAAACTTGTTAAAATTATTAATAATTACAAAGTCGTATTGTGTACTACAGGTAAATTTGTTTGTTTCTCTAGGCTCGTGGTCCCAAAAAACACTTAAAGCGTTTAAACGCTCCTAAAGCATGGATGTTGGATAAACTGGGTGGGGTGTACGCGCCACGACCATCCACAGGTCCCCACAAGCTGCGTGAATGTTTGCCACTTGTCATCTTTTTACGCAACAGGCTAAAGTAT
Source organism: Iphiclides podalirius (assembly GCA_933534255.1). Classification (NCBI taxonomy): domain Eukaryota; kingdom Metazoa; phylum Arthropoda; class Insecta; order Lepidoptera; family Papilionidae; genus Iphiclides; species Iphiclides podalirius. The sequence goes on from OW152820.1 coordinate 53,094, forward strand.
GCTTTGACCGGCAATGAAGTGTTGAAGATTGTGAAGCAGCGCCTCATTAAAGTAGACGGTAAAGTGCGCACTGATCCTACGTATCCAGCTGGATTTATGGGTATGTCTGTACTATATTTATGGCAGTGTCAAGTCTGCAAGTCTACCAGTGGCCATTTAGTAAATAGAATATATGGGCAAACATATGGGCAGGTCCGTCCGGGTACGTACCACGACCTCGCAGAAGACCAACATTAAGTGGAAGTTCCTTCCATGTTTCGTCTGGTCAGGGAGGTGGCCGGGTCCTACTTTATTAAAAGGTGGCAATGCATCTGCAACCCTACTGGTGTTGCAAATGTCAATAGCCAGTGGATATCGCTTAACAAAACAGCTTGGACAGCAAGCACCTTTAAACAGAATGGTTAGGAATTACAATAACAACGAGAACTTCCAGGAAGCTAGAATAAGGAATTTATTTAATCGGAACTAATAAGAATGTCAAGAAATCTAATAAATATGGGAGGGTTCCCCCTCCTGCCTGTTGTTCTTAGCCACACTAAACAACAGAAGCGCTTATAGGTGGGTGGTTATAAAAAAAATAACCACAAAGGTTAACAACCTGAACCTACTAACCTAATCTGTCCGAGTCCGATTGCTTTGTGTGGGATCAGCAACGCATTTAATTTAAAAAAAAAATTGATCAAACCAATGGCATGAGTATGAAGTCACCCACTTCCTATATTTATCATGTTGGCAGTACTGTGTATGCAGTTTTATTAAAATTAATAAAATATGCGTACTTTCTTAGTTAATAAGCAACTCGATTCAAAACCCAGCCCTTGTTGTTATTTGTTTTTATACTGTTTTCCTCTGTTTTATTGTAAAACAGATTTCTTGTTCTGCCCGCTTTCTATTTTATATTTATTATCTTTTGTTGCACCTTTGGATTTTGTAACTGAATTGGACACTGTATTTTTTCACCCATAATATTCCATGCTGTGAGCACCTTTAATTGTTATGACACTAATAAATAGTTCATGTACATTTAATTTCTTTAATCTAAAATAGTATACATTATGTTGGCATTCATTAAATAAATAAATAAATTATTAAATAGGCATCAGGCGAACTAGCTGTTCCTTTGCCACCTTGTCATATAAAATAAGAAAAATTAAATAGAATTACCTAGCCGCTAGAAATGGTATTAGAAAAAAAATATTCTAATGAAAGTTGTTAGGTATTCCTTAATGCAATCCAACATAGTTTAATTTTAAGTAATATACTTACATAATAGAATAGTGAAATAGTTCTTATAGCATTCTAACATAAAAAAATATTCTGCTACAAGTTATTACTCATTAGAATATATTGCGAATTTTATATATAAGACAATAAAAAGGTTATACAGTGTTCAATAATGTTGGGTTGACCTAAAGGTGAAAACATTAGTAGGTCTGAAGTAAATATCCGTTAACTGGGTGCACATGCTAATTTTGATGCAGAACTCTGGCTATATAAATATATCTTCTTCCTCTTGCTCAGTCCCCAATTCTGAGGATCATGACCAATGTTGTTCTCTTCCACTGCATGCGGTCATAGGGGCTGCCCATTAATCACATGAGGATTTTTGCACTTTTTAACCGCCAGCCTTTTGCACCCAAAATCATGAGTATTTTTTAGTATCTAAGAAGAATCTTAAAAATTTTTGAATATTATCTTTAAATACTGGTTTAAAGTAATATCTAATTTTATTCGCAACGGCAACGCATTTGTGAGCCCTCGGGTGTTGCAGGTGTTCATGGGCGGCGGTAATCACTTACCATCAGGTGAGCCTCCTGCTCGTTTGCCCCTTTTCTCCATAAAAAAAAAAAAATTCTGAAATTAAGGACCATGATTAAAATACAATGGTGACTCAAGGTCAGACTACACACTGCTTTTCGATTTATATTCGTCTGTTTGACGAAAAAATACACATGATATCTTCCTACAACCCCAAGCCAAACCCTCTTTTCCCCATTTGAGCCTCACATGATTGGCCTAGATGGATAGGCCCCTACAGCCACATAGGTAGGGTGAACCTGCAGCATGTGATAAAACACTGCTATAGGTAGGAAGCAAGAGTTCTACTTGTAGCAGCAGAATAACATTATATCTTAACTTACCACTAGTGGCCTCTGTCTGCAGACTAGGCACTTTGTTTATGTAATTAGGAATAATATTATATGAATTCTACTTAAAATAATTGAAAATATGTTAAATGCAATTTCAGATGTTGTGTCTATTGAAAAGACCAATGAACTGTTCAGATTAATTTATGATGTCAAAGGCCGTTTCACAATTCACCGCATCACACCTGAAGAAGCTAAGGTCAGTTTACTGTTTGGTTGTATGAACAATTTGTATATACACGGTTGAAAAGTTAACATTGACCATTTGAACACCGGCAGTACAAGCTGTGCAAGGTGCGCGCCGTGGGCACGGGCCCCAAGGGCGTGCCGTTCCTGGTGACGCACGACGGGCGCACGGTGCGCTACCCCGACCCGCTGATCAAGGTGAACGACTCCATCCAGCTGGACATCGCGGCGGCGAAGATCATGGACTTCATCAAGTTCGAGTCGGGCAACCTGTGCATGATCACGGGCGGGCGCAACTTGGGCCGCGTGGGCACCATCGTGTCGCGCGAGCGCCACCCCGGCTCCTTCGACATCGTGCACATCCGCGACTCCACGGGCCACACGTTCGCCACGCGCATGAACAACGTGTTCATCATCGGCAAGGGCACCAAGGCCTACATCTCGCTGCCCCGCGGCAAGGGCGTGCGCCTCACCATCGCCGAGGAGCGCGACAAGCGCATCGCCGCCAAGGTGGCCGCGCAGTGATCGGCCGCCCTATTCTAATAAAACATACCCGCTGCTCTTCTTCTTTCATTTCTTTTGTCTTTTTGCTAGATTTTTTTGTGTCAAGTTGCCTCCGCCCATGGGCATCTGCTACACCCGAGGGTTGCAGATGCGTTGACAACCTTTTCAAAATTGGGCTCCGGCTACCTCACTCACCAGACGAAACGCGAAAGTATTCGTTATACTGTACGCCGATCTATACATGATCTATGATGCTATATATTTCTATTTACTAATTATAACGTATCTAGTAGCTGCCATTAAAATAATATGTTTAACCTTTGGTTTGTCGGAACGTTGATCTGCGCGCCAAATTGTGCTTCCGTTGACTGTCGGAACGTAGATCTACGCCAGATCGTTTGTGATTAATAGTGAGCTATTTGCTGACTAGATAAAGTTAATTTTCCCGTGAAACTCGATCGAGAAATTAGCGAAGGAATGAATGAACCGTACTTTGATAGCTAAAAGTATTATTACTGGTAAAAACCTATTCATTCTTTCACGAGTATTTCGAATATATACATGTTTTCATTTAAATATTTGAATTACTGTTTTTTGTGAAACAAGTGTCGAAAACCGTAAGTATTTTTTCTTTTCTTATTATTTAGTATATGAAACAATGATAACATATCGAAAACTGCAATATTACTAAGAATTTAAGGAGATACGAAGAACATAAAATGTATGTATCCGTTCGTCATCTCTGTTCCATTTTCGACTACTGACATTTAGTAGTTTGAATTACACATTCTAATTACCTTACACATCATTTTGATTCTATATAGATATTATAAATAAAATGTAAATTTGGAAAAACCTTTCCATCTAACAGAAATTTCGTTTTCAAATTGTAACGTATAAAAACTTGGAAATCTATGATGTTCATAAAAGTCGTTTTTTTGTTCTCGGGTTGAACATTACATTTTTTTTAATTGATTTGAAATTACTCCATCGCTATATAATTTAAAGATAAGGTAGAGAACATTTTATCCACTTAGTGTTAATTTACCTATTTTAATGAAAACGAACAAAAATATATTATTGGAAGATAGAAGGGTAGTAGCACACTGCAACAGTCTATAAAAGGAACAGCGCTAGCCATTTTTGGGGCCAATCCGTAAGTCGTAGGTGTCGTTACCTACAGACCCTTGCCGCTAGGTACGTTCCGTCGCAAATTGCGCAGACCACGGCACATCCTCGATTTTCCTGATGATGAGACGACTGTTGCCATCGACAGGATAAAACAATGTGATGGCATGAGCCGAGGCTCCCTCGGAAGCCCTCGAGCTTAGTCACCAAAACGCATAAGCGAGGTTCAGGCTAGGCGCCCGAGCGTGCAATTCAGGTTCTCTCGGGACATGGGTGTTTCGGGAGATATCTGTTTCGCGTGGCAAGGAGGGAGCCCGCCGCGGAATGCAACCATTGTGACATATGTGCCTAGGAGACAGCCACATAAACAGCTGTTCCTTTTATAGATCGTTGCAGTGTGAAATTTAAATTTTTTTTATTTTTATATATGTTGGGAAAAAAGCAGCAAACGAGCAGGAGGCTCACCTGACGGTAAGTGATCACCGCCGCCCATGGACATCTGCAACACCCGAGGGATTACAAATGCGTTGCCGGCCTTTTAGGAAAGAGTACGCTCTCTTCTTGAAGGTTGCCACGTCGTAACGGTTCGGAAAGACCGCCGGCGGCAGCTGGTTCCACAGAGTGGTTGTGCGAGGCAGGAAATGCCTTTAAAATCGCGCTGTTGTGGAACGCTGGACATCGAGGTGGTGTGGATGAAATTTTTGGTTTTGGCGCAATGTCCGCCGGGATCAATCCAAAATATTCTTCGGAACACCCCGTGATAGATGCGGTAGAAGATGCAGAGTGATCCAACATCTCTTCGCACGGCCAAAGGATCAAGCCGATCGGAAAGACCTTGATCGTCAAAAACCCTACCTGCCCTACGTTGGATGCGGTCAAATGGAAGAAGTTGGAACAGGGGGCTCCAGCCCAGAGGTGAGAGCAGTACTCCATATGGGGCCGAATTTGCACCTTATTAAGGTTTAGGAGTTGAGCCGACATGAAGTACTGTCTCGCCTTGCTGAGCACACCGAGCTTTTTTGAGGCCAATTTGGCCTTACTTTCCAATTGACCGCGGAACTGGACATACCTCGAGATTTCGACGCCAAGTATTCCGATACTAGCTGTGGCAGACAGGGGAGTGCTCTCAAAATGAGGAGACGATAAATGGGGACACTTTTTAGCGGTTAACGCGCAAATTTGTGTCTTATTGGGGTTGAATTGGACTAAGTTTAGTCGACCCCAGTCTGAGACTTTTGTTAACAAAGTCTCGACTTCAGACACAAGTTTGTTCCGGCTCTCGTAGACCTTTTCCCGATAAATGTTAGCACGGCCAGTGTACGACACATCCACGGTGCTATCATCCGCATAGCAATGAACGCTGCTGATTTGCAACATATCATTGATATGCAGAAGAAACAAAGTGGGAGACAGTACGCAGCCTTGTGGAACACCAGCATTGACAAATTTAGGATCAGAGCATGTACCGTCGACGACGATCTTGATGCTCCGATCTGCCAAAAAAAAGCTAGTGATCCATTTGCATAACTTCCCGGGAAGCCCATAGGAAGGCAGCTTCGAAAGAAGTGCTTTGTGCCACACCCGATCAAAGGCTTTCGCTATGTCCAGACTGGCTGCAAGCGCCTCCCCCTTGCTCTCAACTGCTTCTGCTCATCTGTGTGTCAGGTAAACTAGAAGATCACCGGCTGACCGACCTCGACGAAAGTCGTACTGGCGGTCGCTAATCAGCTGGTATTCCTCTAGGTACCTCAGGAGCTGGCAGTTAATGATGGTCTCCATTATTATTATTATTATTATGGGCCTGTAGTTGGACGGATCCGAGCTGTTGCCTTTCTTAGGGATCGGGTGCACTAAAGCGGCCTTCCAGGATTTCGGGAATACGCCTAGAGTATAGGAGAGCCGGAAAAGACGCGTCAAAACCGGTGTAAACTCCGGAGCACATGTCTTCAACACGATCGGAGGGATGCTATCGGGCCCACTCGTCTTATGAATGTCCAAGGAAAAGAGTTCTCTGCGAACTGCACTTTGCCGAAATTGAACCTCCGGCATCGTAGCATCGCAACGCGGGATTGTTGATGGTAATTTTCCTCGGTCATCCAAAGTCGAGTTGGACGCGAAGAGAGAGCCCAGAAGATCGACTTTCTCCTTCGCAGCATGGGCCAGCGAGTCATCCTCCGTGTGCAGGGATGGAAAAGAAGGCTTACAGAAATTTCCCAAGACAGCTTTGGCGAGAGACCAAAACGCACGTGTTCCCGTTGGGAGACGCGCCAATCTCTCGCCAATTCTGCGAATGTGTTCCGATTTCGCCTTAGCAATAACACTTTTGAAGGACCTAGAGGCAGAGTTATACTTCTTTTTTAAAGCGCTGGTTTTTCCATCACTTGACGTCGAAGCGTCAGCCCATGCCTGGTAGCAATCCCGCTTTCCGCGTAATGCGGAAACTTACAGGAGCGACCAAAACAAGGCTGCGACTTGCCACCAATGGGCACTGCAGAGTACGGAATAAAGAGTTCCATACCTTGAAGCACCACATCAGTCACTGAGTCAGCAACGACGTCTGGGTCATCCGGCGAGAAGCAAATCCGCCCCCATGGGTAGGACGCAAGGAATGACCGCATCCCATCCCAATCTGCTGACCTATAATGCCATACGCGGCGGCAGCCCACAAAGTGAGGCCGTGTTAAGCGCGTTATTGGCACTGTACTCCAGACAAGACAGTGGTCCGACGAGCCGAGGGGAGGATCGACGGAAACCAAGTATCCGTCCGGATGAGAGGTCAACAGAAGGTCCAACAGGGAAGGTGTATGATCCTCCACATCTGGGATTCGTGTTGGCGAGGTAACCAGTTGTGTCAGATCATATGTCAATGCGAAATCGTGAGCAGATCTCTTCGCGTGGTCGGTGGTACGAGATCCAAGCCACTCAGCGTGATGAGATCTGCTGCAGCACGGAATCTGTAGCTATTTGTATGTGCCCAAAGAGTCGGTCAGTTTCAGCATTACCGCTATGGGACCTGTACAGATACGCGTAGATTCGCAGATGGTCATCGCAGTCTACGCGTAGCCAGAGTATGGATAGGTCCCGCCCTTCAAGAGGCGACGAGAGCATATAACCTCTCTGACGTACACGCACACCCCAGCCCGCGGCACAAAGGAATGTTCCAGTTTATAAATTTTGTACCCTCCTCGGGTAGAAAATTTAAATTTCGCGCAGACATTATGGGGGAGGAATGTGGAGAGGGCGTCCGGGACTCTCACAGACCAAACGAAACGCGACAGCAAAGCTGCCACTTGACGTCGGTTTCTAGTGAGAGAGTGGTTCTTCCCCGAGCGTGCCGGCCCAATTCGGCTGCTACCCGAAGGTGCGCAGCATGGCACTACCACTAGTTGGGTCAGTCATGACTGCACTGGTGGAATAATCTCTGTCACAAGATTATCCCACCAGCGGGCGATGGGGTCGTCACGTCCCAACGCCAGAAATTGTTTATATGCTGTAAAGGATGGAAGAATAAATACACCAAGCTATGCTATGAATTTTTTTAGTTGATCCTGTGTTGTAAGGACGTTTTACAAACATAAATTTCACGCGGACAAACACCCAGATGCGAAACACACTGTGGGTCACACAAATAGTTGTCCCGTGTGGGAATCGAACCCACGACCCCCGACGCCGAAGCCAATACCTTGGCAAGGAGTCATTAATAAAATCTTTTTTATTACAAATTTTAATGTTTCGTCTTAAGTGCCGAGAATAGCACAATAAAAAATTTACTTAGAATTTTTTTTATTGGAAGTAGGAAAGAAACTTACTTGAAAATTGAAACATCCGGTATAGTCAGTGTCGGAACGTAGATCTGTGTTCAGACTATTGTGTCGGAACGTAGATCTGCGCTACTAACGCACCTATAAATTATGATATTTATACTCAAATTTCTTAAGTTTTATCGAAGAAATACACATTTCATTTATATTTATTCAAAACAACATGTATTCTGTTTTCATAACATGGAAATAAAAAAACTAAAACGTTTATCATGAATTATTTATTGATATTTTATTTTTCTTTATAGTAAGAATTGCTTCTAGTAAACAATACAAACATTCTACAAAGGCAAAAATTTAATAATTGTAAAGTTAAGCTATCCATATAGCTTTAAAATAAACCTGAATCATATAGATTATAGTTTTCACTACAAATATTGTTCCGAAGAAAGACGCAGTTGCAAAATTGCGCGACTGTTTTTCACCGACAGACAGCGCATTTTTCATAGTGCGCTACCCGACAGACCAAGGTTTAATGCATGGATAACGTAGGGTGCTGCAATATTGTTACTACTTCAACGCAGCAGATTTTCTGTTTAGATTTATTTATTTTATGCAAAAAGTTGTCAAACGAGCAGACTGTTCACCTGATGTTAAGTGAATACCGCCGCCCATGGACATCTGCCACACCCGAGGGTTACAGATGCGTTGACAACCTTTTGAAAATTGGGCTCTGGCTACCTCACCAAACGAAACGCGAAAGTATTTGTCATACTTCCACTTTTCGCTGGTCTTCTGTGAGGTCGTGGTACCTTGCGTGTAATCACTGCGCAGATTAATCTAGGGATGTCAAAAAAATATCGATTTTTTTGATTTTGTATATCGATATTTTCAGCCGATATACTTGGATCCGATATATATACACAATATTTAATATGGAAAATCTTATCACAAACGGTAATTTTTTCTAGGAAATATGTCGATATTTTCTGTTCGATATATTCTTCACTTTCGATATCTCTAAAATAATCATTACATATATGTTTGTGCAATAGCCAAAAAGTAATGTCTCGACAGTGACTAGTAAAATAACCTTTAACTCTCACCCGTTCTAAACAAAAAAGCAAAATTGAGACGTAAGTTCAATAGACTTGTAACAAAATACTAAATATTGTAAGAAGAAAACAGAAAAAGATAAAATCATTTAAAAAATTAACCGGAAGTAGGTATTATTTCCCTGAAACATACGGCTCATCATATCTAGGCTCCTAGAGAGATATTTTTGTTCCTGTGCGATCATGATCCATATGTGGTTCAATTTTTACGGGGTTTAATATTTATTGATTTTTCACATTGTATTTATATAATTTATGTACGTTACTGAGAAATTGCTACATATACTAGAGACGAAGAAAATACTACGAAAGAACTAGCTATGAAGAAAGTGACCTCGAATAAAAAAAAATAATTTTAATACTACCGAATAATAATTTTAATATTATTTAAAAATGCATATGCCAGAAGTGTAAACACAATATTTGATAATGAAATTTAAATTCAAATCTTATTTTAAACAAACTGTTACAGTTTTTATAAGAAATAAACTTCTTCAAACCGAATAATAATTGAGCAATAATTTTTACTTACCTCTTCAGACGAATGATATCCACTGTCTATATAATTTAAAGGTTCAAACAAAAATAATTTATGTATCGCTATACTGCGTTGTAGGTATGTATTACAAGTGCACTGACGCAGCCGTCCGAGTTGTCTCGAAGTGCGGGCGGACTGAAAACCGGCGTCGGGATCAGAACGAATCTTAGTTACTGTATCTCGACTTTTACCGAGTCCCGTCCGTTTCACGGTCTTATGCTGCTACACAGACCTTTCACTTATTAGTATTATTATTATTTTTTTTAGTTTTTTTGTTATGTTTACATTTATTTTAAGTTATTCTAATATTATTTTACATAATGATATTTAACATTATTATTTTTAAGTGTTCTTTGTATCTATTGTGCTTAGACCGTGAATAAACGTTTCTTCTTCTTCTTCTTCAATAGTTAACGACTGGTAAAAATTGCGACGCAAAGATGGCACAAGTTGGGAAATTGCCGTAAAACAAGTAAACCGAGTGTATGTTTGCTATGTTTTAAAAACAAACATAACTAGGAACACTTTTCAAATAACCTATAATTTTTAAAGAATTAAAATATTTTTCACGCTCACATTTCTTAGACAATCATAAAACGGCTCAGTGTAGAAAATTGACAATACTTAATTCGAAGTAGTCTCCGTTCCTATCTATACTTACATCTCGGATTCGATGGAACCACAGAAAAGTAGTGGGCCCATCCTTCCTTAGTGGTCGTTTCTACGGCAGTTTCCAACGCACTTAACGGATCTTATGGGGCTCGTAAAATGAATAAAATGAGAATAACTGAAAGTCACAGGGCGCCAGGTCGACACCCGCCATCGCGAGGTAGAAAGAAAGGTATGTATTATTATGTGCCTTTAAAAACAACATGTGAAATAAGCCTATGAGAGCTGCCAAAAATGATTAACTGACATTTATATTGGTTAATAGTGACGCCGAACATTTTAGACCAGTCTCTGATCTGGTTCAAAGTTAAGGGCTTCAATACGATCGTTAAACTCGTATGGATCTCAGTTGTGCATCGAACATCAGCGTAACGATGCTTCCCCCATTTGTCAAGGTGCCTACTACTATTTTTTTAAGTAATTTTAATATTTTTCTAGTCTTTGTTCGTTAAATAATAGTTTTAATATTTTTAATTATTCATCTGTTACTATTATTATTAACATAGGTATTTCATGCTAATAATAATAGTATGTCAATTGATAGATGGCGCCGTGCTTATAAGAAACATCGTCTCGTATAAAATAATTGTTTAAAAATAGTAGTTCCGTGTTATATGTTAAAAAAGTTGTAAATATCTGTGATTTTTGATTCAATAAATCTGTGAAAGTGTTATCTCAAGATATTATTGTGTGTGCAAAAATATTTTAACAATTTTCTGTTGGACTACACATAAACTGATCTCATATAAATTTAGTGCTAATTTGGACCCAAACGTGAAATAAAGGTGAAATCTGCAGAAATAGACTATTAATTAGAGTGCTCTTCAAGATTTTTTGCCTGTATATAAGCATTTTAAATAGTTTTAGATTTTGTTGACCGTTACTTCAAAATTTGAAATTACTTAAATTAAACTTTTGCTATACAACGCCATCTAGACATCTTTTAACACAAACTACTCATAATCAATACACGTCCCGTTTAAGTTGATTCATAACAAAAGATGGCACCTCCAGCTACAACTAAAATCATTTGCAATGCATGTTCACAAGAAATTACCAGCAGACAATTTTTAAAATGTTACATTTGTTTAAAATATTATGATCTCCTTTGCACAAACGTATCAGAAAAGCGTTTCTATAATATTATGTCTTCAGACCATAAAAAAAATTGGAAATGCCAAGAATGTTTGAGTAAGGAGCCTAAGACCGGCAACACAAACACACCAATTAAAAAACAATCTCCTAATAACAAAAAGGAAGATACCTGTAACATAAATGTGACTTTACGGAGTCGTACTCAAGAGAGGCAAAAATCTCCGGTTATGTCAGCACCAACATCCAATATCATGGATATGCCTACTAGTGATCTGACGAATGAACTAAAAATGTTACGGCAAGATATAAAAGAGATGCGTAACGACATGCAAGAATTTAGGGGTACTATCTCTAGTCTCCTTACTGCCATTACCGCTTGCAACCTGCGGCTGGATTCTCTTGAAGCTCGAAGGGATGTGTTCGAAAACAACCATCAAACCAATTCATCCAGCGACATCTCTCTTCTTGAGAATACAATCGCGGTTTTAAAAATGGATATCAATGACCGAGACCAAGAGTTATTATGTAATGACATCGAGATCTCTGGGGTGCCCGAAGAACATAATGAGCGTTCCGTACATCTTGTTTTGGCCATTGCGACTAAGCTGGGTGTGACTTTGGAGGAGAACGACCTTGTTAGTGCTGAGCGTTCGGGACACATACGCCGCGAGCAGGGTGAAAATACTCGGCCACGGCCTATTGTAGTACGGCTGGCACGTCGCACTCAACGCGATAATTTGTTGGCGGCAGCTCGTGTTCGTCGGGGCACTACAACTGCTGGTCTAGGACTTAACTCCAGCTTGAGCTCACTTTACGTCAATGAAAGACTGACTAAATACAATCGTCAGCTTTTCTACAAAGCGCGTTTAGAAGCGAAACATATGCATTGGAAATATGTATGGACCCGAGAAGGAAAAGATTTTCGTACGAAAAGATAACGGTGAGCCCCGACATCGACTGCGAATTGAGAGCGACATAGTTAAAATTTTTGGCCGTTAAAACTGTTTGCTTGTAAATATAGGTATTTTTATATTTTTAATTATAGTTTAGATCTCGTTTTTAAAAATAATTTATTAAGTTTATTTTACCAGTTGATTACATGGTACTTATACTACATTATTCAAACTTTTATCACTTATTGTTGGTTGTTTTTACTTTTTAAATACATGCGAATATTTATAACAATATTTGACGCAAATGTCTTAATTAGCTTAATGCAGTTTTTTTATATTTTAATATCTCTTAATCTTAACTTGTTTCACTTATTAATAACAAATTTCATTTCATTCTTTTCAAGGTTAAATTTTATGTACAACTATTTTCTTGTGCTTGTTATAAACCTGTTTGGTGTTTCTCTTGGGTTTCTTGTTCCAAATATTATTTGTAAGTATTATTGTAATGTTTTGCAATTAGCTATTGATGTTTTTAATGGATCTGTGAATCTATCAACAGTGCCTGTTTGTTTACTATCAATGCATAAAACCAATCACACATTTAAACTTTAATCGCTTACACTTAACGTCCCGCAAACAACACCATAAGCTTAATTACACTTGGTTTAATAAAATTAATTATACTAGACCTTCGTATCTTTCGCTCGGGAAACGTCACGTTACTCTTTTGTGTAATTTCATAAGGCATTGTAAGTATAGTGAAATCATATTTGCATTTGTTATAAAATTTATTAAAAACAATAGAATCTCTATAGGGTTTTTAAACGCTGGCTCATTAGGGACGCATCATGACGAGTTTCTTAGCGCAATTTCCCGTTTTGATATAGATATCTTGGCCATCAATGAAACCTGGCTAAAAGATGGGGAGGAGGAACGTGCACCATCTCCGCCTGGTTACCGGTTACTCCATATACCACGATCACCTAAAATACGCAAACGCGGAGGTGGAGTTGGATTTTATATAAAACAAGAAATCAAAATTCGCAAAATTGAGCATCCTCCAAATGATCAGGTAGAACAAATGTGGTTAGGGTTAAGTGTAAACGGTACCAGGGTGGCAATTGGTACAGCCTATCGACCCCCATGGTTCAATGTAGATGTCTTTATTGATGCGCTAACGGAATCTGTTTCTTCGCTTGGTAATTACGAACATACCATATTGCTTGGTGATTTCAACATAGACCTTTTACATTTACAAAAGCCAAATGCACAAAAAATACAAAACTTTTTTGATTATATGAATCTAGTTCAGTTTGTAAACCAGCCGACTCATTTTACTGAAAGAAGCGAAACGTTAATAGACATAATTTGCTCAAATATGATGGTTCGTAACGTTACCGTGAATTACATTCCTGAGCTCTCTAACCATGCGTTATTAACATGTAAATTAACCTTTAAGCCAGTCAAATGTGACCCAAAAATCATTACTTACAGGCCTTTAAAAGATATAAATGCAGTTGTTTTTAATCTTGACTTAAATTCCATAGAATGGGAGGCGGCAATTGAGGGTGACGTAAACACTATGGTTGAAAATTTTGGGAAACTAGTACGAGAACTCTTTAATTACCATGCGCCTATTCGATCATTTTACTTAAAAAGAAAATCCTATCCTTGGATCACAAAGACTATAAAAGAAATGATGAATTTACGCGACAAGGCTTACTTTAGAAGTAGAATGAGCAAACTGGAAGTTCATAGAAAATATTACAAGGATTTAAAATATATTTCAATCATTATATTAATTTAACCAAAAAACTCTCAACTTTTATGGAAAAATATTAGACAAAATGTCGCTAATTTCAAGAAAAAAACCTTTGTGAAACATCTATAGATTCAATATATTCTCCAGATGATTTAAATAAACATTTTCTTCAACTTCCCGGCAACAGCAATAACAGTATTCATCTATCTATTTTAACTAGATACGAGTTTGATAGGTTCGGCCCCTCTAATTTTAATCTTAACACTGTTGATGAAATAACGATATTAAAAGTAATTAAATCTTTTAAAACAAATGCACAGGGTGATGATGGTATTACATTAAATATGATTTTACATACTTTGCCACGGACTCTCCCAGTTATTACCAAAATAGTTAATAATTCAATCTTACAAGGCATTGTACCAAAGCAGTGGAAAATAGCATCGGTCAAACCTATTCCCAAAAAACCGAATCCTAATGATGTTAAAGACTTTCGCCCAATAAGTATTCCGCCGTTCTTGTCCAAGATATTGGAAAAGGTTGTTTGTTTGCAAATGACAGAATACTTAGAGCTAAACAAGATATTGCCATCAAAACAATCGGGTTTTAGGAAATCCCATAGCACTGCGACAGCATTGATAGATGTAGTGGATGATATCCTGACGGCCCAAGACGCCGGGAAGGGCACTTTGTTAGTCTTGCTAGACTTTTCCCGTGCTTTTGACACCATTGATATAACACTGCTTTTGTCTAAATTAGCGTACTATGGGTTTGGGAATTCCACAATCAGGTGGTTTAATAGTTATTTAAGCAATCGTCTCCAATATGTCAAATTGGACAAAGAAAATGGTTCCACAATAGTGTCTTCCACTATGCCGGTTAATAGAGGTGTACCGCAAGGTTCGATTCTGGGTCCGATGCTTTTTATTCTTTATATTGCTGACATTGTAAATACAATTAAATACACCAAATTTCATTTATATGCTGACGATATTCAACTATACATGTCTTTTAAACCAGTAGATACCAGGTCAGCAATAACGAATATTAATGAAGACTTAAACCGTATATCAGTTTGGTGTAAGCAAAACAACCTAGTTTTAAACCCGAAAAAAAATCCAAGTTTATGCTACTCGGAACACCTAAGCAAACAAATAAGATACGAACTCATACTCCGCGGATCTGTATTGACGGTAGCTCTCTAGAACAAGTATTAGAAGTTCGTAATGTAGGCCTACTGATGGATGGAAAACTGCGATTCGAAGGACATGTCTTGGAAACTATGCGAAATTGTTTTTATAGACTTAAAGTATTGTATCGGATTCGTGAATATCTGACGGTGGATATGCGCATCAGGTTGTGTGAAACCCTTATCTTATCAAAACTATCTTACGCTGACACAGTTTTCGGTGAATGTTTGTATACAAGGACGCAAAAGATAATCCAAAGGATACAAAATGCCTGCGCACGTTTTTGTTTTCCCATCCCAAGGCGCTCACACGTTACTCCTTTCCTAAACCGTCACGACCTGATGAACATGTCCACCCGAAGAACGCTTCATCTCGCCTCGCTGCTTTTTGGAGTTATGAAAACCAAAGAACCGGAATACTTATTCGAAAAGCTTAAATTTTCTCAGCGCTCCGTTAGAACGGCGCCTCGGCTTGTTTATCCATCGTCTCGAACAGCTGCTTTTCGAGGTAGTTTCCGGTTCGCTGCTACCAAGTGCTGGAATGATATCCCTCCCCCCATAAGAAATTTAGTGTCTATTCATTCCTTCAAAGCTAAATTAAAAGCCTTTCTGATATCAATGCAAAAATCCGGCACTTGAAACCCTAGAGTGTATTTCCAAATAACAATACAATACAATACAATTCCAAAGCTTACATTACCACTTACAAATCATTTATAAAAATTACCACACCCACATACACATACAATCAGGCGCTAAATGCAATTGTTGTTATGTATATAATTAATCTGTTTTTGTTAAATTATAAGTCTATGTTATTATTGTTGTTAAAGTCGTCATCTATCAATCTCTCCAGGCTCCACTGAAAATCAGTAATCGCAAAAATATCTTCTCTTTTTTGCGATGTAATGCTGAGTGGTGACCTTTTTGGTACATTGACTTCAAGTTGTGATTTCTAAATTTTAATTGTTATTTTTATTTTGTTTTTATTTTATGTTTTGTTTGTTATGTACCAAATAAATATTTCTTTCTTTCTTTCTTCTTTCTTTCTTATGTGCTTGGGGACAATACTAAATAGTACATTTCGTAACAAATGATACAAGGCAATTGACCAACATGCGTATATTTCATATTTACACTTTAACCAAACTATATGTATAATTTTTCGAAGACGATGCTAGGAGGCCGGTGGCGAGTGGGAGGGTTGCGGGGGGTGGGCGTGCCGCGCTCGAAGGTGGCGCTCGAGGTCGCGCCTGCGGGCCAGCGGCTTGGCGCAGTGCGGGCAGGCGTGGGGCGCGGAGGGGGCGACGGCGCCGGAGGGGGAGGTGGAGAGGGCGCGGGAGGCGTGCAGGCGCACGTGCTTGTTGAGGTTGGAGGGGTCGCCGAAGGCGCGCAGGCAATAGCGGCAGCGCAGCGGCTTGTAGCCAGTGTGCGTCCGAATGTGTATCTTGAGGCCGTACTTGCGCGAGTACAGCTTGCCGCAGTAGAGGCAGGCGTGGGCTCCACGCGCGCGCCCCCAAGCGGCCGCCAGGGCCTCGACGGCCGCGTGCTCAGCTGCCGGCAGCGTCAGCAGCGGCCACGCTGCGGCCACTGCCGAGCCTTTGTGGTACGGCTGGAACGCCGAGCTCCTAGGGACTATTGGCCGCTTGAGTCGTTCGCAGCAGCACTCCCAGAAGGCAGCGGGAGAGTACTCCCGACAACAGAGGAACAGGTGCACCTTGAGCGGATTCGGCTGCTCGAATTCTGAGCCGCACTCGTGGCAAACGTAATTCTTCTTTCCTGCCGATATGAAAAAATTCCATGGTCGGTGTCGGATTCGAGTCTGGTGGAGTAAGCATTACGGCAGTCCATCTGGGCTACAATGTCAAGCGAAGACAGTCGCGTGGTTCAACTCGTACTAATATGCAGGCAGCGGCGCTCACCTTGAATGTTGTGGAGAGACAGGACGGGCATGTCGAGTAGGGCGAGCGTGGCCTCGTCGAACCACAGTTGCAGTTCCTGCAGGGGTGCAACATCGGCTTGCAGACGCAGGCGCAGGAAGGAGCCTGCGGGGGCAGCCGTGGACGCGCAGAGGAGCAGCGCGGCGGCGGGGGCGGCGGGCGCGAGGCGCGCGCTCACCGCCGCCTCGGGCGCCCCCGCCGCCCCCTCCGCCCCTTCCGCCCCCGCCGCCCCGCCCGCGCCCTTGGCCGCGCCGCCCCGCCCGCACAGCCGCCCGCTGCCATCCAGCTCCACGTGCACCTGCAAACGCCCGATACTCAGGTGGGGGCTTCCAACATTTGGGAGGCTACGTGAAAGTTTACGTACAACGATAAATCAGTACCAGACACGGTGCAATTTGTTTTTTTTTTATATTTTAGAATTTCATAGAGATGAAGATGAAGATTTAATACTTTTTTAATGAAGAATATCATATCATATTATATAATGTCACCATTTTATCTATAATTGGAATTTTTTAATCATGGGCAGCAAATCAACAGTCATCAATGAACTGACAACAAGGTTGAGTTTCCCAAGGTGAGGCACTTTCTTTCGTCACAGTTTATTTAAAGCTAAGCAAATGATGAATTGATTACTCGTACCATGTTATACGGATGATTGGCAAATTTACCTTCAGACTTTAATGGTTAACTTTCATAACGCGATTGCTGGAATAAACTCAAACCTGAGTGTTGTACATGGCTGATCTACAGCTTACAGGAGTATCTGTACCATCCCACTAAATGCAAATGATTTCGTAAATCCACCTCGTCTAATATAACAAAAAACTTATTCCGTTGTCAATTCATCAAAAACCTAGGCCAGTTTAAGAAATGAAACAATGAATTTTCGATTCCAGATCATTGCTTTCTTTATCTTTTATTTTTTGTCGATTTGTTATTTTGTTATTATTTTCCCTTTTTTTAAAGTTCTTTATTTTATGAAAAACACCAATTCATATTTTCTTATTGTTACGTCGGTAAGATCGAAACATATTATGCATATTTCATTACTTAGTAATTTGTATCTAAATGTAATTTCCAAAATACACGATTTACCAAAAAAAAAAAAAACAAACCGAGCAAAGCTCGGTCCTCCAGGTACTGTATTTTTATGCACAAAGAAAAATATTAGTATTCTGCACTCCACAATATAAACTATAAGTGTCTGAAATTTCATCCGTTTCAGTCCGCCCAATTTTCGTAACAAAGAGAACAAAGTTTTTTGCTTCACGTATTAATATACTACTCATTTTAATGAGTCTTAAATTTCTACCTCAAGTGTAATTTGATAAAATGTGTACAGTGCACAATAGTGTCTTTCTAAGTATGTTATAAAATCAAGTTAATATGCTATATATTCCTTAAAATTGAACCCTACCAGATGAATGTAGTTCCTCAATGCGCATACGCGGCCAACATTGGGCAGCTCTCAATTATGACTGCCCGTTTGCCTATTCCTTGAAACTACAGCAGTAAGTTAGACCGTCTACCTGTAGTGCCACTGTCGTCGCGAATTTCATCATTTCACTACATAGTATAAAACAAAGTCGTCCCGCTGTCTGCCTGTTCCTATGTATGCTTAGATCTTTAAAACTACGCAACGGATCTTGATGCGGTTTTTTTACTAGATAGTGATTCAAGAGGAAGGTTTATATGTATAATACATTGTACCCGTGCGTGGCCGGGGCGGGTCGCTAGTCAGGAATATATTATATGGCTACCTTTACGCGTAAGCGTAAATACTAGTTCCGTGAGTTGGTTTGTTCTACGGCTATATCGCAACTATATTATAAATTTTGACTTGGTGGTTAACATAACGTGAAAGGACTTACGTTGTTGGATGCGAGGAGCGAGCGGTGCAGCGCGCGCCGCAGGTGGTCTGCCGAGAAGGCGGCGGAGGCAGCGCCGGCGCTGAGGCCGCGCCGCGCCAGCGTCCTCATGGACAGCCCCAGTGGCCGAGTCAGCGGACAGGTGCTGGCGCCTGGCCAGCAGGTGGAGTGCGAGTGGCGCGTGCACCGCCCGCGCCTCTTATTTACGCGGCGGAGGGTGGCGGCGACCCTCTCGCCGGCACTCCGCCCTCCGACCGCCCCTAACACTACCTCGCTTATTGTTTCCGACCCCGCAATCAAAATATCCGCGGAGAAAAATATCACCCTCTGATAACATCATCGAAATTATTTATCCAAGTGTTAAAATAATTCGTTTAAAAACCTATTACAATCTCATAGTCTCATAGCCGTGATCAGCTCAGTGTCCGGGCGCTCGGGCTCGCCTGTAATTTAATATGCTCGAGCAACCTGAGTTCAATCCCCGCTGCCGGCACCGATGAAATTGTTAATTTTAAGTACTGACTTATGTGCTCAGCGGTGAAGTAAAACATCGTGACATTTTCGAATAACGAAATAAAATTAAGATGTGTATTCCGCAAATCCGCAGTGGGGCCGAGTGCCTGCGTGTTTGCTTAAAATCTAAACAAACTTAATTTTTGTGCTTATTTTTCAAATAGGAAACAACTTGGAATTAAACATAACATATTGGATAGATTCCAAGGAATACCTCTACAAACGTAATGCAGATAGAGATATTGGCACGTATACAACACATAGTTACATAAAACTATTAATAACTGGTATTGATAAATAAAACACGGTAAAATCCTTAGAACAGTTTTATTTAATTAAATGCGGACTAGATTTAAAGTCTAACCTTTTTTACGGGCAGGAAATCCTAATCACTGAAAGTTCATTCATGATCTGCCTTGGGGCGTTAAAGATGCGTTCTAAAATCGTGAACAGCCCTTCCCAATCACTTTGTATAGGATAAAATTAAATAAAACCAAATAAATTTATTCAAATTTCCGATTAACACTTTAAAATTATAAAAATTTAATAATTTAATAAGGAAATTAACATTTATGTAAATTAACAAAAGACATATATTTAATAATTTATTTTGCATGCTTGACATTTGTACATTATCAAATTATTTCAATTTTCTCAAAAATGTGTAATGTAAGTTTCATTTTCCGTATTTTTTCGAGCTTTAGTAAAATTAATAAGGCAAGTGCTCACTAAATGAACAAATGTCTACATCATTAGTTCTTAAACAAAATGCAAAATCTTTACTTGAAGTTTTGAATTTCTAGTCACTAGACATATTACATAATATATTGTGAAGATAATAACATATATGTAATTACAATATTTTAATTTTTTTTAATATTTGTAGAAAATTTTATTAAGTACGTGCTATATTACAACAAATAAATTGTTCTTTTAAAACTATTTACAGGTACAACACGAACTGCAGCGCATTGTAACGCAGAGTTTGGATACATTTCTTACTCACCTTACGCTTCCCAATTTATTACAATGTAATAAAAATTCTTTTAAATTACATTCGTTGCCGAAACTGTTTTTCCTAGTCTTGTCTCGATATGTCATCATATATTACACGATAAGATTTCGTTGTCCACGAGAGCACCAGGCACCAACACTACTCCTCCATTCCTGGAAATGTCAACAGTTTTTATCTTTAAACTAATTTGTTTTATTAATTAATATAATAAACAAAATTTTAAGATGGATATTCGTTAATGTATTTTACTACGCTTTTAATCTACTTAAAGGTTGCTTGCTTTAAGCTTGCTGTTTATATAATTTGTTTGTTAACAGATTTCGGTTGATATAAAAGTGGAGTACTGTAGATAGAAATTAATCCTTTTGTAGGATTCATTTTTGGAGATTTTCTATTAACTTTATGCTCTTTTGCGTCTCCGTTCGGAAATAAATTATGAAATTAATTTTAAAGTAACTTCGTGATGTAATAGAAACGGAGATGACTATGAGATCGGCGCCTGTTGGTTTCTAGGATTGATCCTCAGGGTTCTTTATTGTTTCATACGTGAGACGTATATCGTGAAGCAATAAAAGATTCTGTAAATTATTTAGAATTCTATCTGTGCAGGGAGATAAGAGTCCGCTTCGACAAAAATGTATAAAGGCACATAACATTAATCTAGAATATTAGAATGGCAGTATAAACTCATGTCCTGTCAAAGGTTTGACAGCGTGTACGGTTCAAGTGTCATGTTGGTTTACACGACAATTGAGCAACAATAAATGTCGCATTAACTGGGACACGTGGCCTCTTCTGGGCGGCGCTAGTGTGCACACACGCTCACTTGATTCTGTCGGACATGCCCAGGTTAGTCAATGCCACAAAAAAGACACACAATTGAAGACGATAGATTTCCAAAATTGTTTTATTGGCAAATGTTAGAGTACATAAATATATATTTGGACGCCGGTACTCGTTACATAAAAAATATTTCTGATTTGTAATAATGAATGAGGGTAGCGAGGATTTCAGTAATGTTTATTTTATGTATAATTTTGATGGGAAAAAGCGGATCACCCGATAATAAGTAATAACTGTGGCAAAAGCAAAGCCCGTTAAGTGGCGCCGTTACGTTGAAAACTGTTCACCTCTATATTTAAAGAGTGTATCAATGCATTGACACAATAACATATGAGTAATGCATGACTTTTAGATACTTATAGTTATCATCGTAATACAACATCGTTATTTTTATCTTGATATATGAAAATCATGGTAACCTCAGTGAAGTTTGCACAAGCGATGTAGAGATTTGGCGGCCGAGTTAATCTGATCAGCGCGCGACATTCCCCAAAGGGCGGTGAGCATTTTGTATCAAGCGGGCATTTTTACACCAGTTGTTTACCAATAATTAAAATTACAGTGTATGTGGCATCGCTAATTATTAATCATATTAATTTTTATAACGTAAACCGTCAATGTCACGTCAATCGGTTTAAATTCTTACCCTAACCTTTGAAATCATTCAAAAACCCTCATCTTAACTTAGTTGCGTTAACGAAAATTAAATATATATTAGAAAACCACCGTGCAATTAAACAATTAGATAAACATTAAAAACCGGGAGGAGCGGGTCGCTGTAGCGGTGTGGGCCTGTGGGGCACGTGCGGCTCAACTTTATTGAGTGATCCGAATAGTAACGTTTAAGCTCTTTACATCATTACCGCATTGTGCGGAGGCGACGCGACGCAGCTGCACAAACAGGCAGCGCGCCAAGCCAAAATGAACCTACGACCGTTGGCTCACTGTTCACTTTCCGACGACGCGTCCGTACCCCTTGTGCCACTTGAACGTGGACCGTACATCGCGCGCGACTCTGGCACCCAAGTCCGGACGGACCCTTTCACTCAAATATAATTGTCCATTATCTCTTGGGCTTAATCGCTTATTCAATAAATACAGTTCGTTTTCGGAATCAATTAGCTTGATACAGTTTAAAAAAAATATTTTACTTGTGTATATTAGTGTAATAGGTCGAAGAACATACTGGCTGTCACGTCCGATCCAAATAATGATGGACCGAAAGCGATCAACATGGGAAATAAAACTCAAGTCTTGTGATCGCCGTTCGCCTAAACGATTAAACGATTATAAGAATGGCAAAGAAAGTATTGTTAAATTGATCGGCAGTGTTGCCGCGGCGTATAACGTGCGGGGCAGGAGCCACGTGCGCCACGCACAACCGTATCTTAATTCGGATCTAATCTCCGCATCTTGCGCTGCAATCTAAATGTAATTGAAACTCTGCGGGATTGAATGCATACGCATGGGCTCGTTTTGCGCCCCCGCAGAACTCTGGTCACATTTGCGATTACGATGTGCCATTATTTTAAGACCCGAAATAAATAAAATACTAAACACATACACACACTCGCTCTTCTGATCTAGCCACGCCGCTTTATAGCCGTTGACACCTGTGAAACTCACAGCTCATTTCTTTATTACTACGTATTGAACGAAACTAAAAACATTCAGACAAAATGTTTGAAGTACCAAAATAATCTCCGCTAGAAAATACAATCTTCACTTCAGGAACTACCATAGCAGAAAACCTTAGTGTTATTGTATATGGTGATTATCATAGTAAATGAGCATTTCTTTACTATTATTAGAAGATAAGGGTATAAGTTATTTAAGGAGATATAAAAAAGTTTTGATTAAACGTATATAATATGTATGTACCTGAATAAATTTAATTGTCAAATTCACCCCGATCAATGGTCTACATCTCTATTTCTTCATAAAATTCAACAATTTTTTTGTAATCATTAACATTAATATCAATTTTAAACGATATGTTATGTCCCGTAATTTTCACTACAAAGCATGTAAATGATCGATGACAAGTGAATCGAAAACCGCACTCGAAATGAATCAGGGGAACGGGCGCCAACCACGTATGCAATTGCTTTGCAATGGCAGGCGGCGTGTTGGCGTGTTGGCGTGTTGGCGTGTTGGCGCGCGGGCGCACGTGGCGCGGCGTGACGTCACCGCGCGGTCACGCCGCGTCGCCCTAACAGAGCGCAACCGCAGCACCGGCCGCGCCGGGGCCCCTCCCGCTCGAGGCGTCGAGCGACAATCGCCCTTATCGCCTACCGTGTTACTCTGGATCGCAGTTCACTAACAGTCTCAAACATTAGTTTATACAGACGCAAGGCGCAAGAATAGACCAGAATGACCGGGAACGAAACACCTATAGAAGAGAAGCTTCTATTTTATAAGTGATTAAGTTAGTCAGTGAGCAAGGTAGGATTTAATAAACACAACAAACTCCCATATATTTCAACCGCATTTGCCATTTATTGTTGAAGAAAAGCAAAACGCGGACTTTTCAATACGAACACGGCCAAATATGTACCTTATATAACAGACGAGAAGCTTATATGTTACTCGCAATGCGAATAAAACTTGAGCGCAAACTTCGTGGCGCCGTGTGGTGCTTCTAGAGTGCAAAACTGTATGTAGGGTGTAGGGGATTAGTTGGCGGCGCTATTAGTGCCGCTCGGAGTTGAATAGTGCTCTAATGGGGATGGTATGACGTGGCGGCGTGGCGAATGCGCGCACGTGCTCCGGGCACCGGCTGCTGCCGAGCTCCTCGGACGTTTTATGTTCACTCATCACCACTGCTACCTCGAACCGTTATGACTCGTTGCAAATATCATCTAAAAGTATGCATAAACAATGTGCAACAATATAAATGCAGTAACAATTACATTATGTAAAACTTCTTTGTCGTTCCCAGACTAATGAGGATCGTGACAATATGCGTTTAGTATGTTTATTTGCTTCTATTTCTATTTTTCTGTCCTGCGCCACTGCAATAGATCATTGTAGAGTTTCTTTTGATGCCTTTACAATACTTATATATAATACATACACTATTTTATCCAATATTCACAACATAAAATTTGCTTAAATTACTAATAATCTAATAAACTACCTAGTCCAACCACATCTAGTCCTGGCGACATGGTGCCAAAACGCTAGCTGCATTTCCTCGCTGAATTATTATGCTTAATCTTTGAGGAGAAAAGTCAACCCTTTCGTCTTGAAATACAACTTGAACGACTTGAAATGTATGTTTCTTGTGTCGATGAATTAATGACTTTGTTTTTTTTTATTTCATTTATGTGTGTGTGTGTGGTCGTGTGTGTGTCGGCTTACCTTCGGCCAAGGAGCCGTTGGAGGGCGTGGAGGGCGGCGTGGGCGAGGCGGGCGGAGCCGCGTGGGGCTTAGAGCGCGCCCGAGCTTCAACCACGTCGCGCACGATCTCTGCGCGCGGAGTTTAAGTAGGTAATTGGACTGTACGGAGTGTAAGCACTACTACGGTCCAACACAAGACCCGCGTAAATTATAAGTATTTATACGTTTTTTCCCACCCACTACACGTAAAGAAAAAACAAATGATCTAAGTGATAATTGGTAGACTTCAACCTTTTTTTTATAACAATTTTTAGATATGCAGGGTTTTTGTTGATGTTCTACTTCGCCAGATAACACGTAGTAAATTGGATTTGAATACGGATTGTTTCGGGAGGTCGAGCACCAGTATCGATCTTTACGGTAACCATGGTAAAAGCCAAGTACCACCGGTCGTTAAGAAGCTAGCCAAAGCGACTTGACTTACAACATGATTTACGTGTTGTGTCGACGTGTCGACCTAGGCAAGGGCAGAAGGTCGATGAGATTGTATTAATATTACACAAGAGCATTGTATTTAAAATTATTGTTCGAAAGCCCAATATTGTACTGTCCTGTCAGTATGGTCTAAGCCCACGTAAAGATATAATATGTATATATACACTAATTTGTAAGCCGCTATCTGTAGTTTAAGATTCAACAACACTAGCATAACATCTGAGAAGTGCGCATTTTATTAATAGTTTAAATACCTGTGATAACATCTCGACTTGTGATAATAGATTCTATCTCTTGCGAGACTTCTTCTATGAGCCACGGCATCACCTCTTCATTAACGCCTGTAAATAAAATGTATATGCATTTTCGTAAAGAGCACGGTGACGTGTTTTTATTTTTGATTGCTTTCAGTACGAAATCATCGAAAATAATTTTGCAAAGTCCCAATATAGCAACGCTACATAACGCCTAGCACGCTTGGCCGTCGACCAGAGTCGAGGCAGAGGTGTAGAAAGAGGCCGGCCCACCCGCGCGCGCCCGCTCCAGCAGGTAGCCGCGGTCGCGCAGCCCGCCCAGCACCGAGGGCAGCAGCTCGGCCACGTAGCCCTGCACCAGCGCGGCGGCGGCGGCCAGCGCGCGCGCCTCGCCCGCCGCCCGCCGCGCGCCGCGCGCCTCGCCCACGCGCGCCTCCTGCATCGTTTGGACACGATGATCATAAGCTATGACATCGAGGCCTGGTAGATCACGGCTCGCGCGATCGCCTTAACTAATTATAGCACCAACGAAAATGGAAATTTAAGTGCTGACTTATCACGTGTTCAGCAAATAACAAAAAATAATTATTCAAGATAAGTGAAGTCCACCAACCCGCAGGGAATGAAGCGGTTGTACGAAGGAGGGCTTTATCTAGCAGTGGGACTAACGCAGGCCGATGCTTTAATTTTTAAGCCGATATCAACGATACTGTTTTTAGAATTTTCACTTGACACGAGCGCTTTAGATGTTGCTATAGGTGGGCAAACGCAGCGGGCAATCGGAGGCCGTTGCGCACCTTCTCCTGGCGCAGCCGCAGGTCCCGCGCGAGCATGCGCTGCCTCTCGGCGCGCTCCGCGTGGCGCGCCTCCTCGAAGCGGCGCCGCTGCTCCCTTAGGGCGGCCAGCTCCTCCTCGTGCGCCACCTCGGCCAGCGCCTGCTCCGCCGTCTTGCCCACCAACACCTCCAGCACCGGCTGCACCTCCACGTCGAAGTCGAACAGCTGCCCACGGATTATTATTATTATTATTATTATTATGCGAATACATACATGTTACCGGCCCATCCTTTTTCCAAGGCCTACGCAGTTCATCATATATGCGATAGGATAAACTGGTTCGTCCTACGATTGGGGAAATTAGTTTTGACCCAGATCAAATTGTAATATGAATAAGTACCATTATTTTCAATTTAAAATTCACTTTACAGCAATCACATTTTCTAAAATTATGTGCTTTATTACAAAAAAGGAATTACTGGAAGTGGAATGGTTTTTCCATTACAAACTAATTGTGTAGATAAAGTGTTTTGTGCTTACTTACTAGTGCACAAGGGAGTAAAACTAAGAGATGACTATCAGGCTATTGTACACACACACACACACACACACACATGCGCGCGCGCACAATACTTCGTGCTCTCTTAACCTGCTTTTTTATTTCATTTTTAAAATATAACTTACCTAAAGTACCGTCCATATAATTTCACTTTTTATGTTTTATGTTTTATATGAAGCGCACTACGACTCCCAAGATACAGGCACTGCCTAGTTTGGGAGCCACAGTGTGCTCAGTGTCTTTTTCTCACTGTAACTAACATTAATTAGATGTAAATGCTCTGTACTGATATTATTATAGAAATAAATAAATATCATATCATATCATATTAAAATGTTTCACAGGTAGGAACAGTTTGTATGGGAAAATGAAATTGTTGCTAGTTCCTATTATGTATTTTCCATGCAATTTTTCCATAATTTCCATCAACCTTCCCTGGACTGCCACAAATATTTCGAAGCCAAAATTAGTTAGAATGGACGAGCCGTTCTCGAGTTTTAGCGGAACTAACGAACCGCAATTCATTTATATATATTACCTATATAGATAGATAGATATAGTATGCCAAAGTTGTATAATTATCCATGTTTTAATTTTTGAGGTCACTGAAACGTTGCTTTCACTTAATTGAAAGGAACAGTTACAGGGAAGACAAATTCACTAACACAATGTAGCAGCAAAATTTACCTTTTCATAATATGTGACATAACAAAATTATGTGAAGATGTATAAGTATTCGTAATTTAGGAATAAACGAACGAACGAGCATGGAGTTAGGTGTGTTGTTACAGAATCCACAAAGAAATAAATCTTCTCGCCAGTCTTCAAAGAACACTTTCTAGGTATATTTTTTAAGTAAATAAGAGTTTTTACTTACATCTCCCGGGTAAATCTGGGTGTGCGCGTCGGCGCCCGTTTTGGCTGGCACGTAGAGCGGCGTGGCGGGACGGTCCGCG
Organism: Iphiclides podalirius; assembly: GCA_933534255.1. Taxonomy (NCBI): domain Eukaryota; kingdom Metazoa; phylum Arthropoda; class Insecta; order Lepidoptera; family Papilionidae; genus Iphiclides; species Iphiclides podalirius. The sequence goes on from OW152820.1 coordinate 80,645, forward strand.
AACAAGTCCGTCTGCACGCCCACCTCCATCTCCACGCCCTTCTCAAACAGCTGCGTCCGTGGCGTGGCGTGCGAGCACGGGCACAAAATCAAAACTAACGTTTAATTATCCAGTTTGGTTAGGTCCTCTCTGACGAAACACATGTAGAGGACGCGCGGGTCAAATATACGTTATTAGAACTCTATTCGCATGTAGGGCATTCGCATTATCAATCATCCGAGTGCATTGAATGAGCGGCATAGATGAATTGTTTTATATTTAATTTCTAATAGAAGTCAATTAAATTCCGTGTGCAATAATTTTAATAAGTATGTACAGATTATAAAAAAAAACCTTCTTTAGTTCGGGAAGCCAAAGGCCTTGATCATGTTTAAATACCGGAGTCAGTTTTATTTAAGTCACAAATATTGACGAGAAATAATAAATGAAACTAATTTTAAACTAGTAAAGACCATAATAACGAAACAAAAATTAAAAATAAACGCGATAAATCCGTAAAATTAGTTTCATTTATAATGTGTAATCGCGTAAATACAAGAAATTATTATGAGAAATAATAAAAATGAATAGTAAATAATAACAACAAATAAATTCAACGAATACATTAGTAACAAAGTAATAATCTACAAAATGGCCTGACACTTAAATCTTCTCGCCGGGCATTAGATATCCGAGCAATTTGAATAACACTTATAGGGAAACGGTAACAGTCAAATAATAATTGCACAAACAACCATATAACCAACTTACTAAACTACTAATTACTAAACTTTTACTAGTTAATAAAATATTATATAGAGGTAAATATTAGGTAGAGATAGAGGGGGAGTGCTAGGTCGGTTTCAGACAATAGATGGATAGTGAGAGACCAACCTCTTGCAGATAGTGCTCGGTCTGAATGGGGAGGTGGCGCCGGCCGGGCGCTGGCGGTGGGGTTCCAGGTCTTAGGCGCGCCAACGCCGCTCGCCTCGCTAGTGCGCGCCTCCGCGCCTTACTCGCACCATCGCCCTACACATAGCACACATAGACGCTCTTTAGTGTGGTAAACGTCGCACTTCGTACGGGATAACCTATGAAAATGATAATAAATTTTAACAAATCCATTGCAAACAATAAGCGGAGCCACTACAATCCCTGTCTGAGGTGAGTTCAAAAAATAAAAATAATTAATAGGTTTTAGCGACTCGTTTGGCGTAGATGACAAACGAATAAACGATAGATCTCAGTTGCGTTATTTGCGTATCGCGTGTTAGATTTCGTCCAGGTCGAATATTTGTATAATTGTTATGGATCAGGGTGTATTTGAGTGCAATTTCTGTATACTTTATATTATATATAAACATTCAGGATAATATTATGCTGCAGCAGAGATGTTTAATTTTTTTTTCCTCTTGCTTCACCGCTGTAGCGTTTTTGTGGGTCGGCTCTCTTAAAGAGCTTCCTTTATGACAGATGTTGCGCATCCTCTGTTTTCGTATCTATTATATATACTATACAAGTCGTATCATTTCTGATATCTGCTCCCATCGTTCTTTTGTGGACTTATGTCCATAGCCGCCACTGAGCCACCACTATATCGCCTTGTTTTCCGGGCCACAAATAGCCAACTTGATGTGAACTTCCTGTTTCCCGTTAGGTCGACCAACGTGATATAAAGTCGGATGTAGGTTAACGTTTCACTGTCATACACGAGCAAAGACATTGTTGCCGAAATCCCAGATTTTTTAAACACCAACCTGTACTTATAACTTATATGTAAACTGAATTGTGCCAAAACAAAACCTAGTAAAATGCTAAACCTGGTAAAAATACAGCAGTATCAGTATCAGGCCTTATATTTACATACTTCCCGACTTTGTCGGTATTGGGGCGAATCTCATAGTTGTTTTGTATCAAACTTTTATCAGAGTTGCTTGCTGTAACCTGTCATTCCACTGCTGATACTTAAATTATTCATTCATAAATTTGGATATAAGCGAAATTTATTTTCTTTCTTGTACCTATTTTCGTCATACATAGCACTGAAGTCGCTTATAATTATTATGCTTGTTTTAAACGTTGCCTAAAAAATAAGGTCACCGCCAATAATTCTACGTAAATTTTGCTGGCAAACGGCAATAAGCTAGCAATTAATTATTCTTTTGTACGTTTTCTTCCTTGGAAAGTTACCTAGCGAGCAAAAAATTGCCTAAAATTGCTTTTAAGTAATGGCTATAAATTTTTTTAAGCCATTACTTAAATTTCTAATTCGGCACGCACTCACTTTATGTACTTTTGTAATGTATAGAAAAATTTTAAAACGTTTATTCTATATACTGTGTCTTAATATGGTCTGTGTCTTAACACTTAAGCAAACTTAAAAAAAGACCACTGTTATGAGGTGCGGTTATCAACTGCGTTTAGTTATTAAATCAAAATAAACACTGCAGTTTCTTACTATTTGATCACCACGGCATTAACCAAGTGATAGACGAAACGTGTTGTAGAAGCAGTATTAAAATATGTCCCATTTTTCGATACCAAGACAAAAACACCATAGAAATAATGTAAACCAAAATGCATGTATCGATTCTCTGCATTATGAACACTTATTATCACTACATCCATACTAATATTATAAATGCGAAAGTGACTCTATCTGTCTATCTGTCTGTAAAACTACTGAACCAATTTCAATGAAATTTGGGATACAGATAGCCTAGAGCAGTGATTCTCAACCACTGTGCCGCGGCACTTTTGTGTGCCGCCAAATTTCAAAAGTGTGCCGCCAAATTTTGCAAATATATAATAATGTTAATATTATTAAATTATATAATTTAAAAAGAAAACTATTTTTTGGCATTAGCCAACATTAAAACTAAAAAAAGATCAAGATTGTTAAATGTAGAAGACGATATGAGAGTAGAATTGTCATTTTTACGACCAAATATAAATGAAATTATCAAAAAAACATGAAGCTCAAATTTCGCATTAAAAATATTTTTATTATTAGCTTGTAATTAATCCCTTAATAAACGTTTAGTTATTATTGTAGTATATATTAGTTTATTTCGTATATTTAAAATTTTTATCATAAACTATTTATGCAATGTGTTGTAGTAAGTAAATAATTTTTATCTTTTTCTTTGTGTGCCGCCAAATTTTGAAATCGTTTAATATGTGCCGCAACAAAAAAAAGGTTGAGAATCACTGGCCTAGAGCCTGAGAAAGGACATAGGATATTTTTAATATGAAAAAAGGGTTGAAGAGGGAGATGAAAAGTTGTATGAAAGTATTGCCATTTTCAGAACAAGAAACATAAAACTTATATTTTAGGCTGATGATTTAGACACAAAGAAATGTAGATAAATCCATACTATCCATACTAATATTATAAATGCGAAAGTAACTCTGTGTCTCGGTTTCACGCCAAAACTATTGAACCGATTTGAATGAAATTTGGTACATAGATATAAATAAATATGGCATTCAAAGTTTAAAAATATTACCATAAGGGTGTAATTAAAAATATATTCATAGCTGCAGTTAGAGTATGTGACAGTTATAAGAAACGCCATTTCGTATATAGGTAGGGTATAAGAGATTTCACGCTACTATGTGGCTTCAATACAAGGGATGGAAATCATATTATGATTGACTGGGATCATTTTTATTTTGTGCCATAACGATTCATCCGGTGTGCAATGTCATCATATACATCTTTACATAAATATAATTCTTCTTCTGTATTGAAAGTTGAACATAAAAAGTGTATGTTAACAAGCTATTCCTACTTTTATAATGTTATTAATGTGAATATCAGTTTGTTTGTTACGCTTTCACGTCAAAACAACTGAACTGATTATCATGAAACTTTGGAAACAGATTCTTAGAGGTATTATAAAGGGCATATGATTCTTTTTATTTAAAAAAAAATGTTATTTAAAGAAAGATATTTATTTAAGGGCTTCAACCCGAGCAAAGCCGGGGGTGAAAAGCTAGTAAATCATATGTGAACAATGCTTTCCGATAGTTTTCTTCGAATCACCTTCAAATATACTTCGGACATACAGAATTGCATGCAGTTAATGCGTATTGAGACAGCTCATTCAATCAAATTTAACCTTAAACATGTTCGACGTCGAGTTTAAAATCGTTCTCGATGACATTATTCCAAAGCTTACAGCGATTTGTCAGAATACTTCTAGTCAACTGTTGACAGTTGAAGTTGATAATATCGTTGAATTTTTCATATCGCCTTTAGTTCACGCTGCTCGTTTCAATAAAATAAATATGTAAAATAGCAAATGCATTTGTTTTCAAAACTGTAGATACATATTTTGAAGACATACCTCGCTCGGGTGGAACGTTCATTAGAACTTTTAAGTAGTAATAGGCCAAAGAATACGTTACAAAAGAAAAAGAAGAACTGGCGATTTAAATTCTTTACCTTTAAGCTGGAGGCCCACTGCTGCGCACGCTATACACGTCGCTCACGTCGGTTCATTACTCTGGCTGCAGGTTGTGACATTTTCACAGCAACTGATGCACGCACACGTCAAACGTGTGGCCACGTGAGTACATTGGTCAGCTGCGTGGCAACATTACCCACTCGGGGCCACGCACAAGCGCACACGCACTTGGGGCAATACGAACAAGACGCACGATTCTCGTCTCTCTAGCTCGCAATCTTAGTGCGCAGTGGGGCAGCCAAAGCAGGCACGAAACAGACCACGCGTGAATTGTGACGTCATTTCGTTCGCACCGTGCTCGTGCCCTACCGTGGGAGTAACTATCTACCTGCATATTCATTTAAAGCGTTTTGCACCCACGTGTGTAGCCCAACCGTGCGCAGCAGTGGGGCTCCGGCCTTATGGTCCGAAGCGTTGTGAGGTTTTGGTACGAGTGCAGGCGATTTGGCTGTCCACATAGACAATCCAAATGTACTGTAATGTAAATGTACGGCACTCACTGCGGCGTGTGCGTGCGCGTGGGCAGCGTGTGATGCGTGCGCGGCGTACGTGCTGCCGCGTACTACGCGTCGCTCGTGCATCAGGTTGCGCGGTCCCATCTCCTCACTGAAACTCATACCATACCCCCTTCATATTTATGAATATCAAGAAGGGGAGCGCTGTGCTATTATCGATAAGTACTATTGCTGTTTTGCTTGTGGCGGTCTGTCAGGCCTATGTTCGACAGTGGACTCAAACAGGCTGAAATGATGATGATGATGATGATGAAGACTATTACTGATTTTTATTATATTTTTATTATATTCGCAATATTATTATTTGCACTTCAGAGGATAGATGATATGATGCCTCTGTAAACTTTATAATGCTTTGGGTTATCATATTGGGTTAGATTTTGGGTTGATAGTAAAAAGACGAACATTTTATAAACGTTTATGATATTTTCAAACTCATACGGCGAGCAAAGGAGACAAAAGAGTGCCATGATTGATCCGTTGTAAGACTTGACATAAGGCGAGATTAGATGAGAGTATTAATCTTTGGAGGGTTGCTGACCGGCCGCGGCGGACGGCAGGTGACTGTGGGGAGGTGAGCGGAGAGAGGGGCGGGGAGTCGGGGGCAGCGGGGTGAACAAGTATGCCATGCATTCGCGGCAGTCGTTACACACGGCTTGACCCCGAGGGCGATCCCTTCGGTCTCTCATTCACATTTACATGTTGTATAGTATAGGTACTCTACACGTCAAAGCATAGTCGATGTGAAAACATTGGCGTCTACCGGAGTAAACGAATACTATGATGATTTGGGATTCGTGATGGATTCAAACGCTTACATTCGTAAGACGATCATAGTATATAATTATTAAGTATGAAGCCTTTTGCAAAGGGTCTCTTTTATTAATAATAACTGATTGACTTTATTATTCATCACAGCGATTTTACATCGCCAATTCAAATGTGTACATTTTTGTATAAATCAAATTGCGATGCTTTATTTTTTTACAATAAATTGTGTCAACTTCTTAGTTCCTGAAGCGGAGAAAGATGATCAATGCGATAAATATTAAATTCGCAAGTACATTAAAAAGTTTTGCAGCTATTTTTAATTAACGAAAATTGCTAGCATTAATTAAAAATATGTTAATTCAAATCAGACAATGGGTAAACAGTGCTGAAGATAAAAAATATTTTGATTATAAAGTGCGATAAATAAAATAAGCTGCCGAGTATTTGCGCTCGACGAGCGTTGGTGGGGACGCACGGTCGGTCGTGGTCCTGCAGCGCCCGCCGCACGCCGGCCACGCTGGCTATGAGGGCGCGGACGCCTTTGAGCGCCTCGCGTGGATTTGCCCGTTTCTGGCAAGGGCCAACGTCGGGCCCTCCGTCGGGTGCGTTGTTTTCTTTTCTCTGGATGGGAGAACGTTTGCAGCGCGTCGCTACGGCCTTTGGTTTGCTCGCATAAGAATAAACAATCCTTTCCCTCTCTTCCGGTGGATAAAGTGTGTGCAGCCCCAGCAGGTAAGCGAGCTGCGGCGGCGGTAGTAGGAACTGTCCAGTTTTAACTGTGGTCACGAAACGGGGCTTCTCCGTATCGACTTGCCGGTGGCGGCCCTTCGGCCCCGGCGACGGGTTCTCGTCGGTTCGAGGCGATATTCCCGTTTTCTCCCTCGACAGAGCAGTGTTTATTTGTGGGTGCGACCTAAAATTCTTCTCGCGTTGCTCTCGTTCCTGAAGGCCCGCGTGGGAGATGTTGCATTCGGAGGCTGCCAGCGCCCCCATGGCGAGACGGGGCCTTGTCGGGCGGCGCAGATTCGTCTCCAGCAGCTCTTTCTCTTTCAGCCGGCGAAGTTTTACGTCTAGGGCGTGCGAGAATTGAGGATTGAGCACGGAGCGTGGGTCCACGGGTAGCGCGCGGGTCAGGGGGCGCACAACGTTCACATTGCTGGGAGCACGCTTCGCAGGAGACTCGCGGTCCACACCGGCCGTGCTGTGGACTGCGAGACGCTCGCCGCTGGGCGAGGCGTCGGCGGCCGGCATCGCGTGTCACATGGCTACTGAGCGCCTCGGACGGCGGACAGGGGGGGCGAAGGTGTGGGCCGGGGGGGAGGGGGGGGGGGGGGTCGGTGGTCACTCGCCGTCGCTCGATGGTGTTCGGCGCTTAAGGCGTTTCGGTGGTGGGACGGCGGTGGGCGCGTGGACGCGCAGGCGCCACGCGGCACACGCGCTCGCCGGTGACCGAACACGGGCCTCGCTAGTTAAGCCAAGTGGTCCCCTAGCCAGTGATACGGTGCCATGGAGCAACACCGATCAATATCGTAAGGATGACTTCTTTAAATAACACCAAGAGTATGATAAAATATTTTTATATTTGTAAAAGTAGGTATCATTGGCTTGAACAAATTACAGTTAGTCGAATTGGTTGCAATCCAATGAAGCCTGTTGTTTTTCACCCCCCCCGTAAAATGTCTGTGTTATAAGTTTGACGCCTCTGTCTGTGTATCTGTCTGCCTGTCTGCATCATAACTTCTATACGAATGGACTGATTATGGTGCGGTTTTTTTTATTTATTATAATACAGAGTGTCGAAAAATTTTCAGCGCTACCGGATTCGAACGTATGTACTCGTATAGGTAACGCGCTCAAACAATTCAGCCGATTGTGCTAAGCGGCGAATGACCTCAGGGCGTGCGAGACGCGGGTACAGACAGCGCAAATGAAAACATTATATATTTCAATGGCGTTAACCGTGTTATAGATAACTATTATGGTAAGTCTTTTGCAATTTCTCTGTTTAATGAGAACCCCATTCTCTCAAATATCGGCGACACGTATGAACTTCGCGGGTTTTGTCCATGGACGACGGAAACACTCCGACATTTTCTTAACCATCTATGTACTCTCGCCATTTTGGCACGTACAAAACGTACGTATTTGCGCAAACCAAAACGTTACTCGACCTTGGGGATCCATTGTGGCATTTCACAAATGCGTACCTTTGGGACGTGCGTCATGCTACGCCGCGCCACCGTCGCAATAGCGGCCGTAGCAACAACGCGGCGCGGCGTGCTACGCGTATTGGAAGCTACAAATGTAATCACAACCTTCCTCTAGTTAGCCTTAGTGTAGGAGCTAGTATAATATGTTAGTCATTTAGGGTACACATTTTTTAAAACATATACATTTGTATACTTAGTAAAATGAAAATTCTTTTCTCAATTTTCGGTTCATTATTGAACCAAACAGCTTCGTTTGCACTTTTTACCTAAAGTCAATTTTTACCGTTGTAAGCATTAAAATATACCGCGACAATCAATCAGTTCACGTTCGGTAATCAAGCAAACCACGCGTTCTCAAAATATCATACCTAATTATCATAATTATCATATCATATTATCAGTATCATTTTAACTATATCAATTTAGTAATAAAGTGTTCTTATCAGTCCTATTATCATTTATCTCATCATAACCGGTGTTAGGAGTTAGCCCCAACATCGTTTTGGTCTTTCGAACCTTTATTTAATTTCAAATTCAGGAGGCCATCGTTTTGGTCCATCGAGCCGGATATTATAATTTGTATCCTCCGAAGACTAACATCTTTTTGTTTAGTCAAATGTTTGATCTTAAGGAGAAGGACGGTTAAATCGTTATGAAATTCAACATTGTTTTTTTTGTATTTTAATTTGTATAATTATTTATATATTCATTTTTTATTGACACACTTAAGAGTTACAAAGGGTGGACTTAAAGCCTATTAGTATTCTCTACCAGTTAAGCCAGTACGAATTACCAAATGCTTCCAAAAACAAAAATGTTAGCTATTACTTTATTTCCTTTCTAGCAACCTAAGCATTGTCTTAGGTTTCATCCGCTACAGTACAAGTTATATTCCATTTCTTTTGTATAACAAGGTAGCCAATGCTGCAAAAGTCCGCTACGAATTGAACTGTTTCCTTAATTAATCAGATGCTCGACCATCACTTTTGATTACCTATTTGGTAAACATTTTTTTTTTATGTGAAAAGTTGCCAAACGAGCAGACGGTTTACCTGATGTTAAGTGAATACCGCCGCTCATAGACATCTGCTACACCCAAGGGTTTGCAGATGCGTTGACAACCTTTTTGGAAATTGGGCTCCGGCTACCTCACTCACCAGAAGAAACGCGAAAGTATTTGTCATACATCCACTTTACGCCGGTCTTCTGTGAGGTCGTGGTACTTACCCGGACGAGCCTGCCCATTCGTGCAACAGCCGAGGCTGCTGCGTGGCTCTACCACCGTTGCTTGAGATTCAGGCTCGTGACTTTTATATGAAGGTCCTCATGCACTTTCGTTAGACTAGGCTGCAGTTGGGTCTCCAAACATTGATAAGAAGTCATGAGCGTTGGTCACCGCAATCATAAAACGAAATGAAAAAGTATAAATACTCCATTACCAACAATAGTGGTGTTTCAGTGCATGGTACTGCTTTGTACAATGCACTGAAACACCAGCTACGTGGTGGGCGCATTGAAATGAATAGTTGGTCTGAGATGTCGGACTCCCGGTCTAGCCGAGGCTTGTACGGCGAATCGGTTGCCGGCGCCGCCTTATCGCGCATTTGCGGATCGGACATTAAATGAACTGCGTTAAATAAATTATACGCGTAGTTCGCCAGCCGCGTAATATATTGCTGCTCGAAAAGTAATAAACACAGGGAGAACGAATTGTACGAGGGGAGTTGAATGTATTCTCGGTATCGGAACTTTTTTGTTAGTAATGAGAGTAGTTTCTGTCCATGGTTCTCTTAATTTAATATTGGATAATATGGTAACAACTATAAAAATTTCGTCCGTTTATCATCATTATTACTTTCACAATCGTATACTTAAAAGGCAGCAAAATGTCTGACTTTTGGTCAACCGGACGCGGACCACGCTGTTATTAAATTCCAGACGAAACAAGGAAAACCTCAAAAACAAAAACATTCATGAAATAATGGTGGCCGTTTACAAGTATTCTTCTGTCGTCATCCTCCGTTAGTCTTTTTTTTGTTATGTGACAAATTGGCAAACGAGCTGACTGCTGATTTTAAGTGATAACGTCTGCCCATGGACATTTATAACACCCGTAGGGTTGCAAATGCGTTGCCCTATTTAAATACAGTGGACCTCGGCTACCTAACTCACCAGAAGAATGGCAGAAGTGTAACACTTCTGCCAGTCTTCTGGGAGGTCGTGGTACTTACCCGGACGGACCTGTCCATTCATGCAACAGTGAATACTGTTTTGTGGCCTTACCACAATTAAATTCCAGAGTGGTCAAGTGAATTTAAAAAAGAATTTGTGGTGAAATTTCTACTAGTGTTTTCGAACGTATTGTTACAAGAGACGTAACCTGGGTTCGTCACTATAACCTGAGAGAATATACGAGTCAATGTAGTTGCTCAAAAAAGGTGCACTACCTCCAAAGAAGTTCAGAGCGCCGAAATCGTTGAGAATGTTCACGGTCACAGTATTCTGGGATTTGAAATGGATTCTACTTATCGAATATACCAAAAAAGCAACCCCATAAAGCAGCAAATAACGCTACCAATGTGTACCGTAATTTGTAAGAAGCAATTAAAAGAAAAAATAAAAGTAAAGTTGGTCGTGATGGGACGCCCGCCAGATGTGAATAATTTTAAATTTTAGAATTTATAATCAATAAAAACCAATACAGAAAATTGGAGTAAAATTACATAAAATAGAGACTACCTTTTAATTTTAATTGTAATAATAATTATAGAAAAAGCAATTTAGCGTGAAGTATAGGGGTGAGCTAATTTACTTCCAAAGATTGTAGGAAAGGGTGTGGAAAGATATTACGCATCAGAAAAAAAATTTGGTGAGCTCTATTAACAATTCCAGTGACACTATTATTTTGAATTTGGAGTGGTTAATTACGTTAAAAAACACAAATAATAAAGTTACTACACGCTATTTGTTAATAATTGTTTTATTGCTTTTTTATGAGAAAAGTTGTCAAGCGAGAAGACAGTTCACCTGATGTTAAGTGATTTCCGCCGCCCATGGACATTTGCATTTGTCCATCCCAAACATTTGATTAACAAATTCCCAAATATTGAATTTACATGGCAAAAGAACGTTTGCCAGGTACGACACGAGTGAGACACTCACCATGGCGATGCGCATGTTTAACACAAGGTGTTCAATGCTGCAATTAGTGTATATCAGTTTTAAATAGTTCATTTAACTTAGCAGGTCCAGTCAACTACCATCAGAGTAGCACGCAAGGTGGAGCCGCGTAGGTAAAGGTAGAACGGAAACGGCTGACCTCCCTCACCCCCTGCCCTCATTCTTTCTTCGTCTCCTCACCAATCGCCCCCTTCGCCCTGCGCCAGGATGCCGCCGAGGGCGCTCAAGGTTAAGGGCGTTGCTCTAGACCACTAATAGCCAACTTGTAAGAGCTTATCTAAGATCGTCACGCCAACCTTCAACCGCTTAAATATTGCCCCGCATACTAGCGGTGACTAAACGTTAAGTAACCCAATAAAAAGGCCGGCAAATTGATACACTTTAGTCCACAGAAAATTTCGGAAGAAGTCGCGGTACTGATATTAGAATAATGGTGGCTACGCTTTAATAATAATATTCAGCACCACTGACTTAACAGAATTTCCGTATAACTTTGCTGCCACCCGAATGTTCTATCTCTACCGAAGGCTAAGCACAGCCACGCAGAATGCTAGCACAAAAGACCCAATAAAAACTGTTGAATTTGATAGATTTTTGTTTCATCCGCTATAGCCGAGATAGGGCCGTGACCGGGCGCTCGTCTTTAATTCAGTCAATATCCTCAAGCAATCAGAGACAACCCCCGGTGCCGGCACCAATGAAATTGTTAATTTTCAGTGCTGAATTATCACGTCCTCAGCGGTGAAGGAAAACGTAGTGAGGAAACCTGCATATTTTCGAAATAACCTGCATATTTTTTTAAAATTATTTAAAAAAAATCGAAGATATGTGAAGTACACCAATACATAGTGGGGCCGCGTGGTGCACTATGCCCTAATGCATAGTGCCTTTGCACAGCAGTGGGATATGTATAGGCTGATACTTTACTTTTTTCTTACTTTTTCATCCGCTAAGCGAGGTAAGCGGAGGCCACCATTTTAATATGTTGGCAATACGTCGCGATGTACTATCGCGACGTATTGCCAACATTTAAAAATGGTTGTACAAAAGTTGAACCACTTGCCCTGTGCCAATCTTTTGTAAGTAAGAAAAAAAAAACAGAATTTGAATTTCTAGTATCTAATAAAATTGATCTATCCTTGCATATCGCAGTCCGTCTTGTTTGCTTAATGCCAATGCCGCTATGTAATGAGACCGACCTGACAGAAAAACCGTAAAGTAGAAGTAGGTACCTACTTATTTATAGTTCTTCCTTTTGTTTACGGAGTGAATTAAACGGAAGCCCACCACAACGAATTAGTGTGTTCGTTGATAGCAGATATTGATCACATTCTTCACATATTGATCAGATATCACACCGTTGCCCCATGGTAATAAAAAGGTAATTTTGTAAAATTGTTTCAAATCTGCGCTGATGATATTTAGTGTTATTTAGTGAGAATTTTGTAATTATTCAAATCCACCGAAAAAAGTATTAATGGCTGGTATATAAGTATTATGGCCATATATGGGAGTTAGTTCGATTAGGCTAATATGTAGCGCGGGATATATGTGCGGTCGATGTCGGTTAAAGACAGTGCTCTTATAAATATTGTACCAGGTATTTTAGTTTTGTTTATGAAAAAAGTTGGTGACCGAGTAAGCGGCTCAACTGATGTTAATTAATTACACCCGTCCATGGAGGTCCACACCGCCAGAGCGTCGCCGACATTTGTTAACAGTGTGCCGCGGTTACCTTACTCACCAGACGGACACAAGACGACGTGCGCCACTTATATTGCAATCTATTAACGGCAAATTATTTCCGTAACTTTAATGTAAGTAAAAAAACCGGCCAAGTGCGAGTCGGACACGCGTACGAAGGGTTCTGTACCATTATCTGTAAAACGGCAAAGAAATCATGTCTGTTGTATGGGAGCCAAACTTAAATATTTTTTTATCTGTTTTTAGTATTTGTTGTTATAGCGGCATAATATATCATCTGCTAAATTTCAATTGTCTTACTATCACGGTTCTTGAGATTCAGGCTGGCGACAGATGGACAGACAGGCAGCGGAGTGTTAGTAATAGGGTCATGTCTTACCTTTTGGGTACGGAACTCAAAAAAAATCAATATAACCGACATAGTTACTAAGCCTATAGCTTAGTTATTTGATGTGCAAATGGGCCCACTTTATTATAAGATGGCAGCGCATCTGCAAACCTGCGGGTGTTGTGAATGTGCATGTCGCATGGGCGGCGGTTATCACTTAACATCAGGTGAACCGACAGCTCGCTTGCCATCTTCTCACACATTCAAAAAGTAATGTAAGATCGGTTGGATATTCTCTGTTGGATTAGTGAGCTTATCCAACGTTGAAATGTATTTACCAAACGAGTATATCCAAATAATATTTTTAATCGCCAACTGGAATGGACAAGTCAAGGCCACGTGTGAGTCAATCCAGTAAAATAAAAAAGTGATTTGACTCAAAGTATGGTCGACATACGTTTGTTATGATCATTAACTGGCAACTCATCAAGTTCCAACACGCCAATTTTATTACACGCCATTGTACACGCTAGAGGTGGTTCCAATATGCAACCAAAATAAATATTTGTTACTAATTGACTCGGCAAACGTTGTTTTGCCATATAAATTATTTCTAGAGGAATCGGAACGCGTTCAAAAATCTTTTGACAGGTTACACAGACACAGTTGACAGGTACAGTTTGTATGGGAAAATGTAATTGTTGCTATTTCGGTTTTCCATGCAATTTTTCCATAATTTGTTTGTCTCATCCTTTAAATCTTCCCTGAACTGCCACAAATATTTCAAAACTATAATTAGCTAAATCGGTCCAGCCGTTCTCCAGTTTTAGCAAGACTAACGAACAGCAATTCATTTTTATATATATATAGATTACAGCTTAGTGTCTGGTCACTCGATTTTAGTAATGTAATACACCTATAATACCTAAATACAATTGCAAGTTTGGGTAATTGCTGACTTATCACGTGGTCAGCGGTGAAAGGAAACATCGTGAGGAAACCTGGTACATTTTCGAATCAAAAATAGAAGATATGAGAGTGCCAAAAACTAGAGTAACAAAAAGAGCAGGACGATTCGAATTGCTTCATTGGGAAAAATAAGTAATGCCCACAGACTTCGCGCAAGTGCAGCTGTTGGCTCTTCTAATGTATCATTTGATTGTTGTGCCCGATCAGTGTCAGAAGCAAAATGACGAGTCGCAGTTCAATTGTCTTTACTAGAAACAGTAATTAATAGTCTTAAAAAATTGTACATTTTCTTAAGACTGTTGCTTGCATTTATTGTAGAGATTTCTCTTATACGCTAAAAACTACAAATATCAAATACAAAATAGAAAACACAGAAAATATAGAAAACTCTTTATGTTAGAAAATTATAACAATCGTACACCTACACAGTAAAGAGTTAATGTTAGTAGTATTATGAACTTAAAGTGCAAACTGAAAGTTGGAAAATAAAAAGTGTAACATTAATAGTTTTATGACGAATCCTGAGTCTGTTTATCACGACGCAATATTGGTTCAAATTGATGCCTAAATTCAATAAAACGGAAAAATGTTAATATGTACAGTCGTAGAAGCATTAGCTTACGTTCATACCTAAACCTCTAAAGTTTAAAATTCTTAATTAGAATCCGTGCTCTGTGAGGAAACATAAATCAAAAGCCAGAGGGCGTCCCAAGGTCGTGTTTCTTTGAAGTCACACGTTGTTACGAGTTTTTTTTGATTAAACCTATTTCTTATCCACGCCTTCATCAAGAGTTATTAAATATTACAATTACAGCCTGTAGCTGAAATTTTTAAAAACTTACATATGCTTTTTAACTGGTCTTTGAATTATACATAATTATATGTATAAAAGCATCAGACTGTACATATCCCACTGCTGGGTAAAGGCCTCCTCTGTACAGAGAGTATCAGGGCATAGTCCATCACTGCGTATTGGCGGAATCATATGGCGCAAATTTATGTATAATGATTATATTGTGACAAAATATTAATTACATTTAAGATTGATGTTTAAATAACTATTTGTGATCACAAGTTTGGAGTAATAAGTAACATGTGATTATATTTAAGTCTTCTTAGTAGCGCCACCTGTGGACGGACTTTGTAAAGTGGTATTTGTTTATCAAAATAAATTAGTAATTAGTGTAAAATGATTTATTTTTATTATATTTAGAGTTATGTAAAATTCATTATAATGTTAATATTAATTTTCGGACTATATTTCATAATTACAATACTGTATATTGTACAGTAATTTCAATTAATGTTGTAAAGGAAGTTGCAGTTGTTAAATGTTGAGTTTAATGACAGTTGTTTTATATAAAAGGGATTGCAGCTTACATTCAGGCTAGTTCTGTGCTAGAAATCGTCTGAAAGTAAACCAAGTGATATTACGTGTGTGTGTGTTTTTATTATAATGGAGTCTGGACGCGATGTTTACGGCCTATCCCCGACATAATATACCTATTTTCGAAATATTTTTTGTTCTTATTTCGAAAATATGCAGGTTTCCGCACGATGTTTTCCTTCACCGCCGAGCACATGATAAGTCAGCACTTAAAATTAAGAATTTCATTGGTGCTGGCACAGGGATCGAACTCAGGTTGTTCGAGTAAATAGAACTAAAGGCTAAAGCTATCGCGGCTCTGTATACTAAATGTATGTATACATGTATTTTATTAAACTTTATGCATGAAAATATAAATAATAAATGTAGAACTTAATTGGAAGTACCTGCAAACGTTCAAAATGTTTATCTTGAAATGAAATTCCCGATTTTGAAAGCTTTGGGGTGCATATCGTCAGGGGATAGACAGCGGGATTATACGACCGATCGTCATAGTTTTGAATTTTTTTTAATTTTGGATCGGATTTGCGCACGTAGATATTTAAAAAATTTTGTCATAACATATTTATAAAAACGATTATCAAATCTATTGAAGTCATAATCAGTTAGGATGATTGTAGTGATCGCAAGTTAACAAAAGGAACTAACTATGAGTATCTGTGGTTCACTGGCTCACTACTACACACAGCTCCGAGCGTAGGCGCACGTCTTTACCGTACCGCGTCTAATGCTAGACTGACAGACTGTCGCTACCCCCTCTACTGGTGTACATGAGACAATGTATTATATCTATTAAATAGATACAAACACTACAATGATAATATTTAATTTGAATACCGGCAATAAAAATATTTCAAGATGAAGATAACTTAAATTTTATTATAAACACAGGTAATAAAACGGCAATTTTTTCTTTAAAAACAATCTGTGGAATATTTTAAATAACTATTTAAATACATGTTCTATTTTTATAATGGACGATGATGGAATCTAATTCAGTGATGCAGAAAGAAGCGGGATTGAAGTGCTGGACTCCGATTAAAACGTTTTTTTCATGCACAAAGAATAATAAATTTATTTGGGAATAAATATTATTACAAACACATTTGTTTTGCTCACCCTGACTAACCGGTTTGATTTAACAGCTATGAAGGCACAAGATGGCGTGAGGTAAGTCCTATTCTTATTTTGATGGTATTGTGAACACATATTAAATGAAACTAGTTTATCGCGTTTTTATTTACTTTTGTAATTTCCGACGTTTCGAACCCTTTCCAGCGTTCATGGTCGTGGTCATGAATATATAAATCTCACTTATATATACATAAGATGGTAGAAACATAACTCTTTCGTTCATTTTAATTGCATTTTTTTAAATAATTATCCCTGTACAGTTTATATCTGCTGAGTATTTTTTCTTTTGCTGAACTCCGCCCAAAATAACAGTCACACATGAAGAATTAAAACATTTGTCTTAAATGTCATTGAATAAAATTAAAACATTTGTCCACACTTATTGGTACGCGGTAAGCTGCTTAACATTTATCTGTATTTTAAGGAACTGGCTAGGTATTGATTATTAAATGGCATTTAGTAATCAATGGAATTACCTTGCGTCTAAGGGTAGTATTACAATAACAAAAATAATTCTATCGCAAGTTATTAGGTATTCAAATGTGTTCCTTAACGCAATCCAACAAAGTTTAATTTTAATAATACATTATAGCGTAGTGAAATAGTACTTAGTATAACATGAAATAAAATTCTGCCTTAAGTTATTACTCATTCAAAAGGATATACATCAACAATAAAATTAGCTGTTTTTCAAAAACGTTCCGCGAACAAAAGGGGAAGAAGCAGTAATAGTAGTTAATAATCTAAATATGTGTTGTTAAATGTAAAAAAGCGGTTATATTCGGTTATACAAATGCGAGGTAGATATGAAAATAGCGCACCGAAACTGTGGCACTCAAATTAGGCTAATTGGTGTAATTAGATTGCAATTGTATAGACTGCTATCTCTTTCCATGTCATACGTTTTATATCATTTGTCACATTCACTTATGTATATGTCATAATTATAATGAAAAGCGGAACAGTTTTTAAACGCCACGCAGTATGGACATGCGTCATCTTTATTAAAACATCATTGTATTAAACTGGAAATACTTAGGTACTTTGTCCTATGATAGAAACTGTCCTTGTTTGTATCTTTGGTGATATATTTATATGTCGTGCAAGAATCTGAGAGAATAATGTGAACTTACCAGGGTGGATCTCGGTTGAGCTTCATGTTGTTGTAGAGCGCCCGGGGTGTGCTGGAGTAGGTGAAGGGCCCCTTGAGGCGCTGCTGTGGCCCCTCCACTAGCACCGAACGTAGCGATACGCTCATCGCAACAGGTAGGGGTCACAAATTCACCAAAAACCAAACAACACAATTTTCAACACACTGACATATGTCACGCATAAACCGTTTCGAAAATAGAACTGTCCATCCTCGCTGATCCTATTTCGACAATCCGTGTCATTGCTTTATTCCTATAGTGAAGTCACTGTCCTGTATTGTTGTTATTTTCGTGTTGTCTTTCGTTGTCATGGTGATCAATAAACAAACGTTTCCGGTCATCAAAGCTTACAAGTGCCCCATCAAATGATTACTTACATTGTGTAAATACTATTCACATCTATCGATATAAAAACATTTAAAAAAGAAAGGCATATTAATATTTTGTTGTACAAAGAAGTAGCATTATTGTCATTAACTAGTTTTTCGTAGAAAATAACTATATTTTTCAAAAAATAAAAAGCGCCATCTCTTATGAAAGTGTTAAACTAATCAATAGGGTGTACGTTTCACTCACTTCACGAATTAGATGACTAAATCAGTAAGCGTCTTTTACAATTAATTCCACAAGAGTTTACTAGATGGCAGTAAAATAAATCTGTTGTAAAACGCCTAAAATCTAAACTATATCATTTGACTTCATTCATTTCGACTTTTCGAATGCTTCGACTTTCATTTACTGAGCATCGCAGCAGAAATATTCATAGACTTAGTGATAAGCAGCGTCTATCTGCTGCTATCCACTTAACCAATTCTTGTAAAGACTGTGGTGTATTTTTATTGAAGCCGTTTCTTCGTAATCTTTCTTGATATCAGTGGTTAAAATATTAAATTGAATAAATTTATATATATATATAATTTAATTGAATAAGCGTTTTTTATTGACTTAGATTTGTTCTTTAAACTGTTAGCTTTTGCTGCGTGCCTGACAACCAATGGTATTATAAATACAAATATTATTAAACATAATTTGTGACAAGACGTCTGAACGCCTGACGTATTAGTCTAGTCCGTGACCATAAATTCTATAAAGCATTCGAAAATTAGGGTTTTTTTTTAATAAAAACAAACATCAATAAAATTCTTAAATAAGTTTCATAAAGGTGTGTAATTTTTCCGTAAATAAAAGAAGATATTTAATTCATAAATAAGTTTTTGTCAATAGGTAAGGTATGTTATTTTCAATAACGTTATTTACGGCCGGTTTCTGAAACACTGATCATCGTAGATATCAACTAATCAGCTGTCAAACTCTGTCTAACAAATATTTAAACTCTCTGAATTGCCGTGAATGATCTTCTTAATGTTAATGTTTCAAAGAGTTTATTGAATTGATCATTCTGACATGATCAATTCAAAGAGTTTAACCATCCTTTTGGCTACACAAATGAAATTTGAGAAACATTTGACAGTTGATTATTTGACATCTACAATGATCAGTGTTTCAGAAACCGGGCGTTAGTCTACTTCATTTTTCGTTCAACAAATTTGTCAATAGATGGCAGTGTCATATATTCATTATAAGAAGAAATTTTAAATGAAAGTTTATGAAAACATAAATTATTCTGCTGGTCTACTTTTTGCCAACAGCGGTATACAAAAATTTAAAAAAAATGTTAAATATTTTTAATAAATATTAAAAAAATAACAATTTTACGTCTTAGAAACATAGTTACGTCGTTTTATTGTAATTTTAAGTACATCATAATTAATTAAAGGTAAACACAACATGCGAGGTATATCAAGTAACATCAATAAACTTAACAATAAGAAAGGTGTATAGAATACAATATAAAAAAGATAGTAAAAAACGTATTTAAAAAAAAATTATTAAAAATCTACATGCTAGAATACGACTAATCTACTCACCGACACGAGCTTGAGCCTAATATTGAAGTGCGTAAAGGTGGGACTAACGGTTGTATTTGAGTTTTGGGTAGCCCTATATAAGTGTATCATCTATGGGGTAGCCTATGCGGTACATTGAATCTAAATTTACTTAAGAGGTTAGGACAATCTATTTTATTGTTAAATAATTTGTATAAAAAGATAAGATCAAGTACTGTTCTGCGATTTTCTAGAGAAGTATATTTAAAATTTTTCAGTCTATCTTTGTACGAAAACCCTTTCCTACATTGTTTAGAAGAATGGGCTAGATGCCAGAGATAAAATAATGACATGCATAGTGCGGTCTCCACACAATACTACAGTATTCCAGAATGCTCAGGACACAAGTGTTGTACAGTAGTATTTTTGTTTGAAACTTCCGGAATCCCCTAAATGGGCTCCAAAGGTTAACTTTGTATCAAGTATCACACCTAGATCTTTGATGTATTCAGCTTCTTGTATCCTTACTCCATTAATATAGTAACTAGATTTAATAATTTTGAATTTTATAGAGAATTTAATATAAAAACATTTACCCACGTTTAGTTGCATTCCGTTCAATTCACACCAGTGTGATAAGCCATTTAAATCTTCTTGTAATAATTTCAAATCGTCGGCATACAGGTATGGAACACAATGTGAGATATGTGACTTAGAAGATGTGAGATAGAGAGAACTACATTTATTCACAATGTGAATAAATGTAGTTCTATCATGAGAGGTAGAAGTGTTGACATACATTTCTTTTTTTTTTAAATTAAAATCTCTGCACCCGCAATTTCCATGAAGCCATGCTTTGTAATCCAATAATAGTTAATGGACTCTGGACAATCACTGGATTTCATATACCGTGATGAAGTGATCAATTTTAAGAACTGGCCACGATATAAACAACTGATTACAGACATAACAAAATTAAAAAAAAAAATATTAAAATGTATTTCGAAATTGTAATCATGGACATTTACCACAAAGTAGTCGGACTGAATTAGAATCATCATTACAAACGATTATCGTCGCTTATCAGTTTCTTATAGACACTCAATTTTCGAAAAATCCCTGACAAAACTAGCTGATAATATGAACCCAATCATTTAAAAAAATATGAAAGTCTTACATAATGTCAACAAACTTGCAAATAAAAAGAACATCAGAACACATATAATAGGGCAATAAATCTGTTCTGCCCTTTTTGGAACTACTCTACTATGACTTGACAAATCTCCGATGCTGCGTGTCCGATGCGTTCCCGATGAAGACGTCATAAAATAATGGCACCAGGGCTTTCCGCCGGATCATTCTCCCACGTAATTACCCCCGAAAGTGCAAGGAACATGCGCCTTTCGCCCAACGCTCCAAGGCGCATAATGCTATGCGCCCGGCAACCGGGGCCGTTGCAAATGCGCAGGACAGAATTGTCAAAGCGTACAGCAATAAATATAGTTGTTCGCGGAGCGGAGGAGCGCCTAGTTTAATGATCTGTGCGTAACGCCGCGTCGTCGCAGCGCGAGCGCCACTTCCGCCCGCCATTGCCGCTAAAAAGCGCGCGGGCCGTCGCGTGGCGCGCTTCCTGCGAGCGCTCGTTTTTTACGGGAGCGCTCAATGGCCGGGACGTTACGACGAGCCCTGATTAATGCTTTTGGATTTTTATACGTTGTTTGATTCACGATCTTTGATATATTATTTTAGATGATTTCTCCTACATTCACCCGAATATCTACACTTCGAAAATGTTTTTTTATTCAATGAGAAACTTATAAGCTGCAATGAGAAACTTATAATCTAGCATCATGTGGTTTTATTAATTAATATTTAATATGGAAATATTTCGATACGTTGTTTGATAAACTGCACCTTACTTTATGTTTCTGTTTATGATAATACTTGTTTTTTACAATAATCGTATAGTCAATGTAACATAACATTCTAAGCAGGGAATGGAAATTTGTTTGAAAAAAGTTGATACCGCACCATGCATATATTTGATTTGTTTGCTTCGGCCGGGGAGAATGTTATAAAGAACTGAGAGATTGCTCTGTAAAAGAATCAACACTGTTAGCCTAGTGAGTTTCCTGTCGTAAGGTTGATGCGAATGGATAAGTTAGCGCTGCGCAGCGGCTTCCGCGTCTGTCTTCCTGATTTATCGCCATTTTTTATGTGAGTCGCTCTGGGCCCTGGCATTGGGGGGCACGCACCGTCGCCCGCCCGGCTTCATATCCCATGATGCGTTCACGATGTGTTTGTACTTGCTTAAGTATTAGAAAAATATACCGATCGATAGCTCAGTGTCTATGTATCCGAGACCTTAGAGCGAAAGTCCCATGTCCTGGCCTTTACCTACAAAATGCACTCCAGGAATATGCATGTTGGTGCATTAGGAAAAATGATTTCTTACAAGCAAAAATTTGTGTCCAGTGTTCGGCACATGCTTACCTTCTGTTGCATTTCAAAATGAAAAAAGACGTGGGTAGCATTTAGTACTTAGTGTTAATAGTCATGCCGCCCCGGTTCCATCTCTCACTTGATGAAATGGATGTATATACATGCTTCTGTTCGAGCCGTCTTTAAGAGCAATAGCTGGTGGCAATGTGCATGTTGTTAGAGAAGCAATTTGTTATAGCAGTAATCGCATATGTAAATACGATTTCTATGGTCATGATCTTTGGCGGTCCACCGCTGTGCGTTTCTTACGCATATTTCTGCGCCGCACAGCTACTTTGTGGAACCACTTGTTGGCAGCGGTATTTCCGTACAGACACGGCTTAGTAACCTTCAAGGAAAGACCCTACTCCTAACTCAAAACCGCCAATCAGTTATGACTCCTTCGATGCTTAAAATGTCCATGGGTGACGGTGATCATTTTGCGATCAGGTGAATCGCTTGTTCATTTGCTTCTATTTTTCATAAAAAGTAATAATAAAAAGTAGCGTAATGCCCAAAGGATAGTTCACGGCCATCGGCAGTTGGAGAGTGGAGTGACTTTTGGACGGTGCAGGTGGGTCGGTAGATGGTGGAAGGGCGCCTGAGGTCGGATGCTGTCTAAAAACGCGGCTCCGGGCAATTTATTAGAGTGCCTCATACATATGTATCGTGACCCGGGCGACGCTGAAAAACTATCGCTAATGAAATCAATTGAATTATACATCAGTCGGGCCATTTTGGGAATTAGACGGGACGGCGCGGGCAAAAAGCGGCCGCGAGCGCCCGGGTTCGATCCCGCCGGACACGCGCACCGCTACGGTACCTCACCCTACACTCCACTCTTCTCTCGCCTACAGCATACTCTTACTCTACTCTTCTCTCCTGCCCGTGGCTTGCAACCTAAACAAACGTATAGGCACCGTGACGGTTAAAATGGCTTTAGCATGTCGTTACAACACTAATGTTACTGGTGCAAAAGAACAAACAGTTTTTGTAAAATTTTGAGAAGGTTTCATTTCAAACAAAAATCTATGTTATATGAATAACACAATACATTCTCAATTAAATAAAAAACAACTAAAGATTAAAAATTGATTCAAATGCTACATTGTAGATAAAAACGTTAGGATTTTCGTCGATGTGGCAATCAGCTGTTTAGCTTAGTGGTTAAAGCGTCAGGCTGCGAATGCCGAAGACGTAGGTTCGATTCCAACAGCGGCTTTCTCTTCTTCTCGGCTATCTTTTCGTACTTTTTCAACATATTTTAATGTTCAATCTTAAGTGCAGAGATTAGCACTATAAAAAAATTAAATTTTCATAAAAATACAATTAAAGATTTTATTTTGTGCATTGATGAAGAAAATGTTATCATGGAGGATATTACGTGTTACATGCATAGATACGTGTACAGCCAAAAAGTATAATAGGAAAAACGTTTTTAACTTTTAGTTTTCCGGGCGTCATTTATTGTGTAGTGTCCAATGGTATGCCGCCAAAATATTGTTAAAATATAATATCTGACGAAATGTTCAAGAACAATATGACATAACAGTTGTTTATTGGTAATAAGATAGATATAACAAAGAATAGAGTATTACATACAATTACGTACATACGTTAAGTAATATTTTTATATTACTGAACGTATGGATAATGATCCCGGATCCCGTCGTCCATTTGGGGAGTCCAACGAGCACAAACAATATGCACCCATTACCATAACAACTGCATGCTAATTAAAATGGATCAGAAACAAAACAATTGATCAATTGATCACATAAAAAAATATAACTTGTCTGACATTTATGTTCTGTTAAAGTCGACAAACTATTACTTGCCTTAGAGCAATTTGAATATGGCAGCATCTGCACGCGGTGGGACTGACATTTTACTATGTAGACAAGACGTACAGTTTTTCTTAATTTTATGATGCATGGCGTGCGTACATTCTCTACGATATTGTGTGTCTATTCTGAAGCATGGCATTATGTCGAATACGTTGCTTATATACGTACTTACAATACTATGAACAGAGCACAAATAATACTAATAAATTAATAAAAAACTAATACATTTCATACCGAACGCCAACCGCTTACAGCGGTAATGTGACTATAAATAAACTACAAACTTCAACAGTTTTAAAACGGAAATCTTTTGTTATTTTAGAGACTTATCTCGTTTTAATAATACAATCAATAATCGAGGAAGTACGATAAGTTGAACTTATATAGTAACGGATTACGGAGTTCAATATTTCGAATTAAGCACATGGGCTGTTAAGATTACTGAAGATGGATGCTGTAAAGTGTTTCTAGTTTTGAAAATAAACAAAGATTTTTTTTTTCATTTGTTTATTTATTTTTTTGAAGACATTGCCCCTAATGAAGGTTTAATATTATTCTATATTGTAAGAAACTTTAACATCTATAAATTATACGTGAACAAACACCCACAACCTTAACAATTATTTGGGGGTTTCACAAATAGCTGTCCCGTGTGGGAATTGAACCCACAACCTCCGGCGCCTTAGCTATGTATAGGCAAATGCGTCTAAATTTTTTAGGTAAATTAACTCTGAGGTACGGTTTTGTGACAGATAAGGAGGACTACCTCATTTGTCAGCAAAAAGTGGTAAGGCTATATAATAATGATGATTCAGTCTGTGATAGTTTTAGGCGTTGGGTGCTAGTAGTACTAGTAGTGCTGTAGTTTGCTTCTCGCCGAAGGCACACCACAATTTTTTTAATGATGTTCGAACCTATTTCTGTTGTTTTTATATAACTGATGTTACGCTTTCAGTCCTTACACTCTTAAAGCTTCAGCGAACGCATTTGCGTTCGAACCTATATTATTTGCCTATATTTTATCAACATGATGTCATTATTCCTGTGCAAGGATGAAAAGAAAACCTTTTAACAATTAGATGTTCACGTAAGGTAGGCAGAACAGTAATCGGTACATGTGTATTTTCAATACAATACAACCTGTACCGCGGGCGAAGGCAGATGCCAAGGCTGCAATGGCACCTGCCGCCCCGGGGGACAATCGCACCACCACCCCATGGCCGCAGTTGACCAACCGAGATGTCGTTCGTGTGCACTATGACGAGGCCTGCATATGTCTCACTTCCATGCGATGTGAGTACTCCTTTAAATTGAATAGGAAACACGACAGCAGATAAAAAAGACACGCTAAAAAAGGCGCCTCAATATAGGCAAGTGGCATTTGCCAACATAATAGTATAGAGAAGAGGCATATCATGCAACTCCACGTATATATGAATGGTATGCAATAAAAACACTGATCAATATGTGCTCTGTCCGTCTGTGTCTATGTGAAGGTAAAGATGAGGTAAAAGTAAGCCGTGATAGGTCAGTGTTCGAGAGCTAGCGTTTAATTGAACATACTCGAGCAACCTGAGTTCAATCTCCGGTGCCGGCACCAATGAAATTGTTAAATTTAAGTACTGACTTATCACGTGTTCCTTCACCACTAAGGTGAAGGAAAACATCGTGAGGAAATATGTATATTTCAAAGATAAAGGAATTCCGCTAACCCGCAGTGGGATCTCGCGTTCGTTTGACTATGCGTTAATGCTATATGCCCTAATAGAGGGTAATACCCTCTGTACAGAGGAGGCCTTTGTCCGGCTGTGGGACATTTATAGGATTTTACTTTACTTTACTTTTTTTACTTCTAACATCGTTCAAATATTTTGCGTTTAGCTGCATGGTATTAATTTCATTTCGCCGACTACCTACCGTACCACGTTACTTTCTTACGTGCATATATAGCACACACTCATTTTTTTAATTACACAGGTATATAATCCGATATCAACTTCTTAACATAAGAACCACTCACAGGCTGTTCACAGGACATGCAAAATTTCATATATAAATTTCATAGACTGCAATAGAAATTTAGTCCGTCTAGCATGTTTTTATTATGCGACAAGTTGTCAAACGAGCAGACGGTTCACCTGATGTTAAATGAATACTGCCGCCCATGAACATCTGCCACACTCGAGGGTTACAGATGTGTTGACAACCTTTTGAAAATTGGGCCCCGGCTACCTCACTCACCAGACGAAACGCGAAAGTATTTGTTATACTTCCACTTTACGCTGGTCTTCTGTGAGGTCGTGGTACTTACCCGGACGCGCCTGCCCATTCATACAACAGCCGAGGCTGCTGCGTGGCCCTACCACCGTTATTATGGTACTTACTTGAATAAAAAAATCTAAGAATATTATCCTTGACAACTATGTAAGTAGTAAATAATTTAAAATATAGACTATATTGTATCTATATAGATACTAACTATATTCCGGTTGAACTTCTAAAAATTAACAACACATAAAATGATAAACTATAGCGGTATTTAACAACAATTTAAGCTAAAACTCGTAGAAAAAGTACGAAAAGAATGTCGCCGCTATGAGAATCGAACCCACGTCTTCAGCATTCGCGGCCTGCCGCTTTACCCACTAAGCTTAATCTTAAGTGCAGAGATAAGCACTATTAAAAACTTTAAATAACAATTTAAGCTAATTAATCATGACGTGCATTCATCATACAATTATCTACTACTTAACCTAAACTGAAACTGGGCTTAGTTTTACAGCAGTCAGTCTTTTTTTATTGAGTGCTTCGTGAATGTTAAGAAAAGGTTGCAAAGAACAGCCGATTACGTAAGTTTCTCGGACTTATCCCGCATACAGAAGCAACGCTAGGACGCTGTGGAGTGGTGGCGAGCGCCGAAGCCGCGTGCCTGTCGCTCAATTCAAATGCATGCTAATGCTCACGCGGCACCACCGCCGCCTTTTACATAACGCCTTTTGGTAGACTTCTCATTATTTTCAAATTTAAGCACTTAGCTTCACCTCAGTCTTCCATGTAAAAGAAATATAACCTAGATCAATCCGTTGTTAGCATTGATTCCCCGTTACTACTGAAGATAATAGTAATGTAACATTGTAGTGCTTTTGTTACTTAAATCAAAAAGTGAATTATAATTAATTACTAATGACGAAACATTTAGCAAGTTTAAACTACAGAAGTTTATTAGATTTAACAAATTGGTGAATAAAAAGAATAGAAACTTTCGAGGAGCGTAAAATACTATTTAGAAAAATAAAATTAAAAAAGGGCACCTTTTTCTTACTGTCGAAACTTTCCCATTATTTATTTCGTGTGCTGGTTCAAGTTGCACAGATACATAAATGAGATCTATACGACGTATGTATCCACGAGTAGAGCACGAAGGCGGCGGTACGGTGCGTGGCGCGGCTGCGTTTGGCTCGGCACCGGCGCGCGCGCCATCAAAGGGCTCGCGAAAGGACAGCGAGGCAAGATAAGATTTTCACCTCATATGCGAATTTCTTTAAAAGAGCAAAACTTAGAATAACGCATAAGAATCGACAATAACGGCACAGACGGCGGCACAGGTTCTCAACGCCCCCGCGAGCTTTCGGGGCCATTGTGGGCCCTAAGCGGAGGGCGTAAGGGTCCGACCGAGGCCCAGGGCGCGTTCGCTGCGCGTTGGGCCGCGATGCTCGATATGCAAATGGGTGCTACTGTTTTGCCGCACCATTGTCCGCGCACCTTTCATACGACCCCGGTGACTTATGGCCGCCGCTGCCGCAACAATGCCGCCCTGCTTTGTTTTGGCCGCGTATTCTCGATTGTTCACTCATACCTCGTAATATCTCTGCGTCGCGCTCCTTTTGCATATTGCCTTTGCCGCCAGATATTGCCTTTTTACCAAACAACGCAAAAGCGACCGTTTGAGCCGATGGAGGGTTAACGCTGATTCGAACAATCGTATCGATAGAGCGTCTATCTTGAATAGGCTTAAATAGACGTAATGAATTATTGTTATCATCAAAATACTCATGTATTTTTAATATCAACATCGTAACATATTATAGACATTTGTGCGTTAAAATCCGTACAATTAGTTTTATTTGGCATGTGTCATGTGTAGTATTCGCTTAAACTTTAGTTATATGAGGCATTATTAAGGATTACATTTTCTGTGTTAAAATATAATGGGGCTCAAGAAGACAATATCTGTGCAACAGCCACATTGGTCCCATGTATCACGCAAATGTTATCATTTGGTTTATGTCCTACATACTGAGCCGGCAGAGTTGGAGTCTCGCGTCCGTGGCGGTGTTATCTTAATTGGTGACCTTGTAATTTATAGTTAGTTAGGCGTCACACCCGCCCCCGCCCCCGCCCGCACCCCCGCCCTCACTGTCGGATGTACGTAGAGCTGCAGAGCGACGTGTAATTATTAATAACTTTTACTCGTCTCCTTTCCAAAATACTATTCAAATCAGTTACGGCCAGAAAAAGACACTTTACACACAATCTATTTCAAAAATTTCGCAAAATATGTAATAAGAAAGAACTCGCCTACTTCTATTTTCGATATATAATTTAAGATGGTTTCTTGGCGTAGCTTGCCATTGGAACATACTATTGTATATCATAAGATGCTTAGTTCTTTTGCTCTGTGATGTTACACAACACCACCGTTTACCGGAGTTGATCGTGAAGACTAAAAAATACCGTCGCATCATCTCTGCGTGAATCCGCGCCGCCAATGTAATCATAGACCGAGATGAACAATACGTAAGACAACATTGATTTACCGTATTCGGTCGCTTAATCAAACGCCGACTGCTCGGCACACAGCGCGCACACACGCGCACCACGCCCACCGATATCTTATAATCTAATTATGTTGGCTCTCAAACTGACGAGGAATAACATCGTGTAACATTACGGCATCACTGCGGGCAAAGGTTTACTTTTCAATTAAAACTTGGCGAAGACAATAAAATTAGAAATTTTCTGTTGCAGGATACACAGTTACCTTTAGCTTAAACCTATATATTTCATCAATGTTTTTTACTGGAAGAAGAACAAATAAGAGGTAGAATGGTTAACTTGTTACTAATATTATCTTATTTTGTTTTTTAAGTTATAATTCTTTTGGCGTGTTTGGAAATAGCCGATAGCTAAAAAGCGACACAATGAAGACGTTGGTTGCTGCGACCACGCGTCAACGACAATGAGAATGCGTCAACTTTTTGACATTTACGTATGATTCCAAGTTATTTAATCAAACCATTATCAATTACATTTAATATCTTTTTCACAAATAAAGAGTAAGTACTGGCACAGGGAATAAATTTTTTAGCTACGTATTAGAGAAGTATGGATTCGGGGCTACTTCATAACAAGCTATTGAAATGGTCATGCGAGTTTTTGTTGTTTGACATTCATCGCCACAACGCACGAAACTCCCGATTTCATTGTCCCAAAAGGATAATCGGTTCGCTTCACCCAATGAACTGCCATCCCTATTTGCACAGAACAGATGACTTTTGGTTTAAATGAGATCAATTTCTTTTAGTTGATCGCATAGAACCAATACTATACTTATTGAAATAAACTTTTTGATTTGTGATTGTGACCTTTACAGGGTAAAATCAGATATGGCCACAAATTTCTCGAGCTAACTGCCATATACTTACTTGCCAAATACTTTACTTCTTTGAAGTACCAAACATTTTTGCGAGATCGGACGGTTGCACGTATAAAACAAAGTGTACTTTATATTGAACTAGTACAGGTATATTACCAGGGTAAAGGCATCGATTTAATTATAATGGGCAACTCGCTTCATCAGTAAAAGCGTATTCCATCCTTGATGGCACATTGTAATAGAACGGAATTACGTACGTCGGCAAATTATTCCGCTCCTTTGTTGTTTCATCCATCACGATTGACGAAGCGAATCCTCGATTAGCGATTGCTGGTTGGTTTATAGTCAGGGTAAACAGTGATTAATAGAATTGAACGTTTTTGATAGCAGAAAATTATCTCGGTGCGTAAGGCTTCAGTGGAGTTTCTTGGTTAAAGAAGTTTAGGTCATATGTGTGTATGTATATTGTAAGGTGAAACAGCAGTGTGGTTCCGGTCCAGATCGTGCCACAAACCAACAAATCGACATAAATTATAGATCAAATCGATATTGATATTGATATCCGGCTTCCGGCGTTCGCACTCTTGTAATAAATCGAGCGAGGTCTGCCATTGTGCTGGCATTACACGAGCGCTAACCACTAACCGCTCTATTTGTTGACGCTTGTTTATTGCGGGAGCGATCTCTCAACCCGCAACCGCTCGATACAGCTACGAGACTTACGGGCATAATTGCGCACCGCAACCTAATGCGCGGCATAAATTGCTTGTTATTTGTTAAGGCTACATAAATTATCCGGCGACTGTCCAATGTCACTCGGATGTCGGCCGACTGTTTATAATTCAGCAGTTGCCTTGCAAATTGTTAATTCACCATTGCGACGACATTGTCACGTATAACGATATGTTCTTCTTATAATCCTTATAGAAACATACATTACAAACATCACGATGGTATTCGTCGATATTACTGAGTTGTAATTTCTTTGCTTGATACAACCCACTTTTGATGGTCGATATGCTGGATTCTGTATACAAGGATGGTATCAATCTTGATGTCAGAGATAAGTATGACAATATTTATTTAATGCAGGCCTTTTTCAGGAACTTTGAACCTATAAATTGACAAAGATACACAGAACAAAACGCTTCTGTTAAATATTTACAATAATTCTTCTTTTTTTTAATTATAGGATAATTTTCTATTAATAATATAATTAAAATATAAGATACAATAATATCAGTGCAAACTTGGGGTCGAGTCTGCTGTAATTGTAACAAGCGCAGAACAAAAGTCATTTCCACACATCTTTGAGCCCATTATTGACATTTAAATTGACATTATATTACGCCGTTTCCTTTAGGGTAGCTTTTACAAAATGTTTGACATTGTTTAGTTGCTTGAAACTTATATAGTTGATGTCTTCTATTTTATTAATTACGTTAATACTTAACCGCCTCGGGGCCGGGGTAACACTATGCAAGTGTGGTGTGGTTCTTACATTTTTTTCGTATATATGCATACAAAAATGGTTATTATTACGCACACATATGTTGTTTTCGAGTAAGTATAGCGAAGAGAACATTAAAACGTTTGTTTGCTTAAAATATGCCGTAGTGGCACATGTGGACTCGTAAAAGTGAAGCCGTAGACAGTCCGTATCGCTTGCTTTTGTAGTACAAGTATTGGGTACCACATAAAATGAAGATAAGAATAAAAGAATCATTGGCTATTATTTTGGCAATTACCTTACTAATCTTATAACAAAGATAACGGAGTTAAAGTTTTTATTAACCATTTGCAGGTTAAGAGTGAATAATTCGGTACGTATTTTTCAGAATAGATTTAGTTCCGTTACTGTAACTTTGATTCTATTTAGTGAATTTACAATGTTAAAAAAGCTTAAAACTTTATACGTCCAGGCTATTTTCAAGTCCATTATTGATGAAAGTTGTAACCATAATTTTCATCAGCCTAGTGCAGTTGTTTACGGCATTTATTTGCAGTCCAATACCTCGTAACACTTTGTCTTTATAACACATAACTGAATTACACCTAAAATGAATAAATTTATCACATTTGCAAGGTTGCTCTAATACAAAGTTACGAAACCGATAAAAAAAGACGTTAATGCAAGCGTCACGTTGCGTTTTTTAGCAGACAATAAAGCTATTAGTTACGTTGGACACGATGTTGCGTACAAATGAACTTTGATGTAAAAAAGGGCAGTAAAAGCGTTGAAACTGTATTCTGCGTAGCGGCGGGCATCAGATAAGCGCGAGTGTGCCTCGGTCGCCACAGGTAGTCAACGGGACCTCGGCTGCACTTTTTGCCCCTCCCCGAAGGACGTCTCTTCCTCGAAGTTTCGCTGGCCCGGTGTCCTCGCGTGACAAGCCCATTATTTTTATTTAATAACTGCAATATCTTATGGACTCCAACACGTCTGCCTTTCTCGCTAAATTGAAGGTGTCATCAACATCACCTGCGGGGGCACATACGAGAACATGAAATATCTATTCGGTCGGTAAAAGTGGAATAACACTTGGCTCACAGGATACAAATGACATGATACTAATGTTGCCGTATTGAAGTTCTTCAGACCAATGTGGAAGATACCGGTGTGATGACTAATAGATAAGGCCAAGACACAGCGACGCTAATAGATAAGGCCAAGTAAAAAAAAACGGATAAGGGCGAAGTGATCGGACTCGCGCATGAAGAGGTCCGTACTATTATCTAGTATGTAATTTTATTTGTATGAGTGGCATTACAACTCAAAGGACTATCTCAATTGGGGTCAAAATTATCAATTTTAGTTAAAAGCAAGGTCTTACAGCACAAGTAAAAGGAAAATTCGGAAAAAAAAACACAAAAATCGAAAATCGAAAATTTGCCCATATCTTTTTATTGTATTGACTCAGGCCTTGATTTTTATAAACCTGATAGGGACTATAAACCACAGTATCTGGTATGAATTTCAATTTGCTAGGTCCACCCGTTCCTGAGAAAATCGGTGGTGACACACCGACAGGCAGAAAGACAGAGAGTGAACTTATAAGAGTTCCTTTTTTACTTTTTGCGGTACAGAACTCTAAAAACAAATAAGAGATCGTTTAGAAACTTTACCCCTTCTTTAAGATAACATAATTCTGCGTTGTAGAGGTGTTTCACGAATAAACAAAAATTAAACTAGGAAATATAGTTAAATCCGGAGCAAGTGGCTGTAGGTCATTCAAAATACTTGTAATTCCAATTGCCTTGTTGGTGGGAATCAAACCAATGGCCCGCGGAGCCGAAGTCTATCCCTGCAATTCATCATAACAATTACATAATGACATCGATAGTAACATTATAATTTCCAGTTCGTCATATATGAATTTTAAAAACGATAATATATCAGTTTCATCTGAATGAACTGCGATTATGATGCGATCTGAATAACTATTTGCTTGTGATAGAAGGCTATGTATATGTATCCGGGCCTCGTGAATTCTTCATCCAGTGTTTAAGTCAGCTCCAGCACAAGGTCAATGTCACCACTCTCGCTGGACAAACGAAAACAACCAATGCAATGTTTTCTCGCATGTTTGAATTGTCTTCACACAGAAATATATATGAATATATATTTATTATTGCCATGTCAGAATTATGAGGGTATCGCGTAGGTGTTTCCTGGCTATCTATGACTACTGGCTAATCTTAGCTGGTTATATATCAGCAATACGTTTTAAAGCAAATTAATGAGTGTCAACATACTTGAAAGAATTTGGTCATATGGCGCTTAGGACTCGGTTCGGAACAAAGGGTTCGACGAAAGCTTCAGAGCAAAGGAAAACCGCACGAAGAGGCATAGGTAGCAGCGGGAGGTCGCGCGGAGACGTGCGTCAGCGCATCTGCAACCCTAATGTCCAGATCAAATATTGATGAGTTCTCGAAATCTCCAGGCAGCAGTGCGAGCGCATGCCATCTGCATACATCTGGCTGATTTGGAGTGCCAATGAGATGCGCCTGACCGCTGCCGAGCGACGCCAACACCGACGCCACCACCGACGCCTGTCACCGGTGACACTTTACATGATTGCTTGAATAATTCACGCGTCTTCGGGCCGCCGCTTGTTTATCCTCGAACGTTCCATTTACATTGCTGATGTGCTGCCATAATGTTTATGGCCGATGAAAGCTGTGTTCCAAAGGTACTACTTAATTTTTGTTCTTTTTACATTGACAGGATGTAGACTCTGGCAACTGGTGTTAGGCCAGCAGTATTGGTACTAGCGAAGATCTATTAAGCTGAAAACATCGTTAATCTTGCATCAAGTCTCATGTAGTAATTTCAGCTAAAAAGCTAGGAGTGCTGAAATAAGTTCGGATATCCAATGGAAAAGAATTGTGGAAGACTATTTTATTGATCGTGATGACAAACGAACAGTCAAGGTACTGATAATACAATGAGCAGCTTTATATCTTCCCTTTTTCCGCTACGTTGGTCTTGGAAAGTTTGTTGCTTCCCTAGTAATGCCAGTCTATTGTGCAGTTGTGGATGTTGCTTCGTTGCTGTACCAAGAGGCTATTGGAATCAGTACTTCTCAAAGTCACAACATTCTCACGAAGTAGGTTAGCACAATGCTTTGCCGTATTTTTTTCGGAAGTATTTATTTGTTTCGTGTCTTTATTTTTTACACTTAAGAAAAAACCTTTATATCTTTTAGAAGACCGGCTAACAGTCAGGACACGGGCGTAAGTAAAAAAAAACACGTCACGGATTATTTCGGACATGTATTAATAAAGACGATTTTTTAATATTTGGTTTGATAAATTTGTGGTGTTTCATAAGGGAAGTGCGCGGTCGGACGACGTGAAATAAATCAAAGGTGCTCATTGTAGGAGCGTGCATGGTGCGTCTGGCGAACGGCCCTCAATGGCCTGCAGCGGGTGTGGAGAATCGAGCAAGGGGTTGCCCTCAATGCCGCAGCGATATGATTTAAATGACACAATGTGTGCCGAGACAAAAAGCTAGACGCAGGTGCGGCTATGGTCACCATTATTGACACGATCATCGGGATATATGGAAAATTTAAATTTATGGTGTTATTGTACTTTTTATTATAATCTACGGAATAAAGAAGAATAACCTTAGTTCTGTGACCATTTCATGAAATAAAAATTAAAAGTTTTAAATTTAGTAATTAGCATTACCTGTCTTTAACGGTCAATTCTAGGAGAACAGGTAATATATCTTTATATCTTTTAATCAATAGTCCCGTTTTTCACATCGTTGATAAATAGTTATGTTCAACTTATTTCACATGGCAAACACCCAGATGCGAAACAACTATCTGTGGGTCAAACAAATAGTTGTCCCGCCGCCGAAGCCAAAACCTTGACAACTGCGCCACGGAGTTATCAATCATCACATCTTTGTTATAATAAATTTTAAACAACACGCTATGCCAAATTACCAATGCCGAGCCTGTATGGACACTATACCTCATAATGTTTTCATAAACTTATAACTTGTCATATTTTTGTTTAAATTAAGTGACAATTGTGCACGATTTGTTTTAGTTCTACCTCTTGATAATATGGACGTTATATATTTATGTCCAAATTCACACTGATCAGACTAAGGTCAATTAAAGTCCGAGCCGTCGCTGCCGCTTGGTCACCTTGGTTTGCGCTCGGCTTTCCACAGAACAATGATAGCATCGCAGCTCCTTCGATGTGTATTAACACGTCGGTGTCCCGGCTGCCGTTCAGATTTATGTGCGCTGCTCCTCTCACGTGGCGTTCGGATTCTCACGACCCGATATTTTGGGCACATGCAGAACTGAGCTGCGACTGCAATCAGTGAAGCGTGGCTCCCACGTATTGTTATATTGGTGGCCGATGATCGGGACTAATTAAATTTAACGGCATATATATTAGATTCGACTTTTAGTCAAAATCCTATGTGTGGTACATCAAGGGAATTTTAATAGCACAATTTAACTCTACCATGAACTTGCTATCCAATGTTATAACAGTCAAATCAACATGGATCGAAATTTGGCACAAATTTTTTTAGACGAGTTTTTTGAGACTTTCAGCTGTGGAGTACCTGCTAGCGTTTATATTTTGCTTTTAATTATCAACCGACTCACATTAATATGTAAGTTTAACCTGAAATTCTGATATTTCAGGTTAAACTTACATATTAATGTGTATATGTTATATATTCATATTCAATTATACATTGACCATAAAAACTATGAAGTGCGACCCATTCTATTTTTGTAGTTGTGTGTATCTGTCGTTCCACTAATATACATTTTTTATAATCAGATCCAAACAGGTAAAAATTAAATAATCTTTTTACTATTTCTTATTTGATTTTCTTATCATGAATTTTGTGTTGTTATACGTGCGCCAACAATGACATATTATTAAAGCTAGGGTTGAGGGTAAGTAGAGCCGTGATAGCTCAGTGTTCGGGTGCTCATTTTTAATTAAAATTAAAGTATCCCGAGTTAAATTTGTGGAACCAATGAAATTCTTATTACTATTTTTAATTCTCACTTATCAACTTGACGACATCGTGAGGAAACCTGCATATTTTCTAAATTAGAAAAAAACATCGAGGATATTTGAAGTCTGCCAATCCGCAATGCGGCGCGCTTGGTGAACTATGCCTTAATACCCTCTGTACAGAGGAGGCCTTGCCCAGCAGTGGGACATATGTAGGCTTTCGTTATTTTACTTTGTTATTTTTGGTATTTACGTTTATATTGTAACTTCAATGTACTGGTGAACATAAGCTGTGCAGGGTTTCCCCATAGATTGTTACGATCCAGAGCTGTGGGCGTACCTAGTAAAAAAAATAATGTGTATGACTACATACCAGTGGTCGTTTAGGGGCACAGCAGACAAGGAGAGGCGACAAAAGAAATGCTACCGCTGTCATTAATAAACTAAAGCTCTATCGCGCTTATTAGAACATTATAGGACTGGTGCTGCCACGGGTATTGTGATGACACCGGCGGCGTAAAGCGGTTATTTCTAGTAATGTCATACACTGCGAGTTTCTCTATATCGCATGGATTAGCTATGAACGGTAGGCAGCAATGAATTGGATGATAAACGGTACAGTCCGCATTTGTCGCTGGCAAGGGGTGTGCGGCGGGGGATCGGTGGGTCCGCTCCGAGTTAATGTATTCGCAAAATAGTTTAATTTAGCGGCGACACGACGCGCGCTGTCTGCCGGCGGACGGCTCGATTAGGGCCGGGGTGGACGCGCTGCGACGGCGCGGGATTAGTTGAGGCCAAATTAAAAACTAAGACGATTTGTCGCATCACCGCGCCTGTCCCGCACAACCCTAGCTTTAATAACGCTCCATTGTTGGCGCAATCATTGTCGAGCTTAACTCGGAAGCTGTGGGACGAATTGAACCTCCGCACATCTCCATTAGACAGCAAAGTATCATTTATGCGTCGGTTATTGACATTTCTTTATTATAACACTGCATACATAATTATTATAGTACCTGGAGGACCGAGCTTTGCTCGGTTTGTTTTTTGGTAAATCGTGTGTTTTGGAAATTACATTTAGATACAAATTACTGAGTAATGAAATATGCATAATATTTTCGATCTTACCGACGTAATAATAAGAAAATATGAACTGATGTTTTTCACAAAAGAAAGAACTTTAAAAAAAAGGGAAAAAAATAACAAAATAACAAATCGACAAAAAATTAAAAATAAAGAAAGCAATGATCTGGAATCGAAAAAAAAGTAAAAATATAAATGTGTATGATCGTGACGGACTGAGCTATTATAACATTTTTTTTGCGGCGAAATTTACCGTCGTATTCCAATGATATTTTTCATTCCCTGAAAACAGGGATAAAAGGACATTTTCTAAAAATGAAACCTAGCTAGAAGAATTGCTCGTTTAAAGGATAAGATTCTACAACTACAGGAAATACTTCAAGGTGTATTTTATGGAACTTCCGTAACCTAATGTCAAGTGCTTATCCATAGAGATTATTTTAATTAAATAGTTTTTCTATGATGGTTTTTGTTTATTTCTAGTTTTTGTTTTTTGGTTAACTCGAAACCCACCAAATGCTACTTTATTAGTTAGGTAATTTTATTAAAAAGTTTCCATCGTACATATGTAATAGAATTTTATCTAGTGTGTTTAATATTCTATATTGGACAGATGTTTCGTTTTAACTCCGTATACCTAATATAAAGCTTCGATGGAGGATAACGCAGATGTTTAATTAAGTATACAAGAATCAATAATGGCTTAGTAGTGGTGCAGCCAAACTTCAGATTCCAGCAGCGATCTCCATTGAGTTTTCTATTACTCACACTTCTTCGAGTATCAGTTGTAGAATACTCTCCACATTTGGACTTTACGTCCACTGCAACGAGAATAGGTCTACTGCTCTCCAGTAAAAATACGTGAGAGCGTGTGGCTTGCTAATACAATAGTTTGATTGTTTGGCTTTTCGCAAAACGAAGGAGCCGCGCACACGGCGAACGCGAGCTGAGCGGTGACAATGAGCCGTTCGGCTGCGCGCGTGTGAGAGAAACCCAAGTCCGCTCTAATTACTGTTTGGGGCGGACTCATGTTTCAGCGGCGGCGGCGGCATTGTTTCACCAATTACGTCTGCTTCGCGCCAATTCCGGGCCCATTGATAGGCTCGGCGATCGATTGATCGGCGGCTGACACTTCCCACAATGGACGCGTCGCTTTGAGGGCTCAATGGAACGGTCGGCGGCTCGGGGGCCGGTTGGCCGACGCGCGGGATCCCGCTGCGGCATTCACCGCCGCGCGTTAACCGATCACCGTTATTATTATTACCCATGCAATTATTATACATGCGCGGTATGCAAAGTTCGCATCTTTAAGCCCTGTTAATTACTGGCATGGCTAAGATAATATATTTGTTTTATTTGGAATTATATTTTAAAGAAAAACTGAGTAAAAATGAGGTAAAAATAATGTTCAAGTGATTATTCTATCCATATACGATCATATCCCTCAGAGAAACCATGCATAGCTCTTTCCATGCTCTTAACGTCTTACAACTTGCGAAGTAGTCCCCCATATTTCTGAACAACTTCAAGCGGTTTCCTGTCAATGATTGGTCTCGGATCTATTAAACATTAGTATTGTTTTGTCTATGTTCATACCGAGGCCAATTCTAGAAAATTCAGGTAGATCATTGTAAATCCTGCCGTGACTCCGCCGCTAAGACTATGTTATCGGCAAATCGTAGGTAAGACGCGTACTCTCCGTTGACGTCAATGCCAATATCTCTCCAGCCCTGTGTCTTAGACATACCTTCCACGGCATTAGTGAACAGTTTCGTAGAAATGACGTTTTCATACAAAATTTTTTCAACGCGTGGTGCGTTGCTGAAATTTGCTCTGTTTGGAAGTGGTTGTTGCTAGTGGCATTTCCGGACGATACGTCTTATGGAACTTTCAGTTCTTCAACTTTCCACTCCTGCATCGAAGGCCGTTCGTGCAAACTTAATATTCTTGAACCTACGTATTGACCGGAGAAATGTATTGCCATGCAGAACTCTTTATCCTGAGCCTCTGGAATAGTTTGGACAATTTCGTTAAGGATATCTAATAACAAAATTTTGTTATTTATGAATTCTGCTATAAGAAACCCAAAAAAATAAAAATTGTCAACCTGTTTATTACACGCAAAGTTTCTTTAACTTTTCATAGTTATTTTTCTGTAACATCTACTTATCACATTATGAATTTTCCAATCGCAATACCATATTTAAGAATGAGCAGATTTTAGTTGCTCCCTCTGAACTCCCTGCTCGCACTGAAAATAAATCGAAGCATTTTTCCGAACTCTACAAGATCTGAAACCAGCGAACGCAAATAAAAATCGTCGCTCCAAAAAGACATAATGAAAAACTATACCGTGACGGCGCGGGGCTTATAAACCGTACCGCGAAGCTGTTTTAGAGATGTAGACTTAGTTGAGCTAAAAAATAAGTTCATTTTTGTTTGACGGCGCGTGATAACTGTCAGTGAGAATTGTGGTGCTGGTTATTAACAACCACTTGTTCACTGCCTGAAACATATCAAATGGGAGGTCACTGTTAGACCGGTACGTTCTTAGTACAATTCTTGTAGCTAGATAAAGCAGATTTCCGTTGAAGACTTTCCATAGCCGTCATTCTTATCATTTCAATGTCTAAAAGGGGAAGACATTGGAAATTGCTGTAAAAGAAGACATGTTGATATTTAAAAAAAATTGCTCCACATGCGGTAGAAGTGAAACTTTTTAAAAAGCGTAAATAATCTTGAGGGTTGTGCGGGGAAGTACTGGGAAACATTTTTCTTTTTTTTTTTAGGTATGAAAGCTCAAAAGCATAGCGCAAAGTGCGTATGGTTTCAAAGCTATTGCTCTAATGCTTTGCTTTGTTTAGAATCGATAAGGGTTAACGGGTCCAACAAAAGCGATTCGATTTTTTGTTCGATTTGCAATGACGATTCGGGAAGTCCGAGGGGTGGACAGGGCCGGGGAAGCGGTTGCACCACTGTTTGTTTGTTTGTTTGTTTGTTTGTTTGCGTGTCGCGTCGTTAGGCGGGCACGCGGCCGCCCGACGCGTCGC
Organism: Iphiclides podalirius; assembly: GCA_933534255.1. NCBI lineage: Eukaryota > Metazoa > Arthropoda > Insecta > Lepidoptera > Papilionidae > Iphiclides > Iphiclides podalirius. The sequence continues at coordinate 120,952 of OW152820.1, forward strand.
CAACGGCGAGGCACAATGCGCGATTGTTCGCTTGCTCGTTTGTTCGTATTAAGCCTCTAATGGGAACATTTTGGTGGAGCTCATTGATTCGGTCGGTTTTTATTGTTCTTAGGAAGTGATCGGCCACGTAATGGTCGATCGGCTGGTAAACCGCGACGCAAATAATACGAGACTAGAACAAAGCTTCTGTATCACCTATGTTTCCCCAAGCTTTTTGTAATCGCAAATACAAGGGTAAGACTTCTTTTCCATTATACTGTTTGTTCTATATAAATATATATTTAAATGATAATACAAAAGTAAAATAAAAGTGAATTTTGTCTCAAATTGTTTACCGTCGCTAATAAATATCATTATCATCCTGCCCTTATACGACCTGATGACCATGTGAACATAATTCACATTGTAAGCGATTTTGGCTATGTATTTTATGACCGGCCACCTGCCTCACGTCAACCAACCTTGGGAAACAAACACTCAGATCCGGAGCAATTACCTGTGATTCACACAAATACTTGTCCCGTGTGGGAATCGAGCCCACGACCTCTGACGCCGAGGCCAATGAGCTTAGCAACGGTGCCACCGTCGTTAATAAATATGTAATTTACAAATACAATTTAATTTAGATGATAATTATTATGAGTTAAAAGGTATTTCCTCATTACAAGTAATTAGGATATATCTATGCATTTTACTGCTTGAAAAACTCGCAGGAAATTCTATTCTGTCGAATTGAAATTGTGTTTAGATCTAGCTATGTATAAATTCGTTACTGTTGCGCAAGTTGAAACATCGTCCCGGCTGGCTTCAGGGGCTAAGTAGTTTGCCCCCCGTTCTATGAGGATGCAATAATTCCGTTGCCGGTGAGCGGGCGCGTGATTTGTCGCAGCTCAAACACTCGGCGCGGCGGCCGTCGGATGTTTGTTTATGCTAAGGAGGGCAAATAAAAATGGAAGCGACGCGGGTCCTCGCATTTCAATCAGCGCCCTCCGAGACAGAACAAACTTAATATCGGCGCAAGAACATTCGGCGGGCCACCTGCCGCATCGAGGAGCCACCTCTGCGCCTTCAACGCTTTTCCCTCTCGTGGCACTCTCCAGGAGTAGTCGCTGAGAACGAGTTCCAACAAAATCAGTCTCCTAACCCAAATAACAGTTTTCGGGATATCGCAGCCAACGGGATAACAAAGAATTATTGTTGGTACAAGTTAAGCAAGAGTCACTCGTTCGCACTCTTTAATTGCCTCGCAGACCGCAGAGGGTGTTGGCCATACGGGCCATACAGGGATATCGGATGATCTTCGGTTAGGCGGTGTGCGCGTTGGCAGGTTCTCTTCCCTGGAACCTATCCTCGCGTCACTGCGCTACTGGCGGAGGCAATAGCCCGGGGCCACCTGCCGGCCTTGGTGGAATTGAGGGGGTGCAGACTTAGGTGGCGCTCACTCGCTATCGCCGAGTCCGCTATCTATTGGGAGCAGAGGCTGCAGCACCCCATTGCCGGCATAAGAACAATAGAGGCCATACGTCCGGTACTTAGTCGTTGGCTGGACAGGCCTCATGGCACTCTCACCTACCGGCCGACGCAGGTTCTCGGGACATGGCTGTTTCGGGAGGTGCCGCTTGGCGGGGAAGGAGCCAACAGCGGTTTGCCACCACTGCGACGTGTGTGACGAGGAGACGGCCCAACATGCACTTGAGGAGTGCCCAGCCTGGCGGTAACAGCGCCGGGAGCTGAGGGCTATCGTATCCCGTAACTCCCATACACCCCTGCTGCCTACCTACAAGGGGGCGGGGTATCCGTAAAGGATTTTTCCCACGGAAAGAAAAGAGTCGCTCACTCATGGCGTTGGCGATTTCTCTACCGACCTTATACGCATTACCTAGAACATATGAGTACCTTGAATCTTTCATCATGAGATTGGATCATCTGCTCAATTGATGCTCTATGGCAATCTTCGGGACTGCGGAGTGCTCTCGTATCTATTTTGCAATTCCTCCGTGGCACTCGAGCCTCGCCAATTTTCATCTCACCTTAGCGGCGGCGATCTCAACGCCGCGCCGTTCTGCCTAATTGAGCTAACTGTAGCATATTTTATTATACTCGAGATCATCTCTCCCCTTTTTTGTCCACTAATTGTTTTTACGTAGACTTCCATGAAAAAACATTTAAAGGCATTTAAACTCATCCGGGGAAGTACCACTGGCTCGCAAATGTCCAGCGTGAAGTGGGAGTGTTACACTTTTGCCTTTCGCCTGGTGACTCTCTCACGTAAGAATTTTTTTTAAGACTTGGTTACGCATCTGCCCTCTCAACAGTTGGGTGGCGGTAACCACTTAATATTTCGGGTGCACTGCTGACTCACTAACGAAATTCTTACATAAAAAAAGAGTTCAAATATTGTTAAAATTTGGGAAATTGACAATTCTATTCATTCTTGACGTGTGATATTTTTTCAGACGAATAGGGAGGGTTCTGTGGTCTATGAAATTATGGCTGCATAATAATATAAATTTAATTAAATCAGTTAGTAATTGGTGTCGTTTTTAGGTTTCCGTACCGAAAGGGTAAAACGGCACCCTATTACTAAGACTCTGCTGTCTGTCTGTCCGTCTGTCACCAGGCTGTACCTCATGAACCGTGATAATTAGACAATTGATATTTTCACGTATGATGTATTTCTGTTGCCGCTATAATAACAAATACTAAAAAACAGAAAATAATTTTCACTTAGAGATTCCATAAAACAGACATGATTTTTTTGCCGTTTTTATATATTATGGAATGGAACACTTCGTACGCGAGTGCGACTCGCACTTGGCCGGTTTTTATTAACTATATTGTTACCATACCAATCGAAGCGTATTCTTGAACATGAACGAGACGTTTACATTGTTTTGTTCAGTGTGGGACATGAATTGTATGTTTTAAACAAATAAATCTTCCCTAATGGGTGCTTAAAATTAAATACTTGACATCATTTTCGTTATAGTTGTCAACATTTTAGATGTATTAATTTTATCGCCAGTAATTATCGTTAGTGAGGTTTTCAGAGATGTATCACACACGCCTCACGAATGGTTTTTACAAGGTGATGTCAACCGGACGCAGTACTCCATTAAAGCTTATTTATTTGCGGCGCTCAATACTTAAATTGTCGCGAGTTGTTATTCCACGACACGAGAATGTACTGATGGGAAAACCTAATTTATTGACAAGAGTCGGCGAAGTAATTGCTAAATTAGGATAGGTCTGCCATTTACTGTTGATGTCATATATTTTATCGTGTTTCCACAAAACCGAACGTTTAACAACTCGTTTGGCGTAAATAGTATCCTTAACCGATCACTTTACAGGTGTATGGATATGGAAGAAGCATAAGAGGATTACTTATTTACTTACGCGTAAATCGTAATTGTGTTAAGGAGAGTGTAAGTGTTTATATCACGTCATACTTTTTTATTTATTTTTAAGGAGATGCTAAAGGTCGGCAATGCATTTTCAGATGTTCATGGTCGATGGTGATCACTTTCGATCAGACGAGTCTTCCGCCCGTTTGCCCCTTTTTCCATAAAAAAAAGATAACTGAGGGAACAGCTTGTCTGATAATAAAAGGTTGATTACAGCTATATGTTGTAAGAGTTTATGTTCAAGGCTCCCATCGTTTCCTCTCTCTCCTTGTACATGTATCGGCGTTGCGCCTTGGCGGGGAATGTGCCTGGCGTTGGGGCGTTGGGGCGCTGGGGCGGCGGCGCCGTGTTCAAGGGCCCACCGCCGTCCGTTTGTGATGCAAAGCGGTGGCGGCGGAGCACCCGCGGCCCGTCCGCTCCGAGGGCCCTCTTCATTAGTCACGCTCCCGAGAGCTTCGCGTCTCCGCTCGCAACTCAAATGTTTTACTTTTCACTCGCTGCCTACACTTCAATGATACCTTTATACACGCAATCGCAATCTGTTAACGACGGCCCTGCCTCTGTTGATGCGAAAAGTAGGCACTCGACAATGATCCGTTTCCTTTGTTCATAATTTAACTGCCGTCGCCCTATTTCGTGCACGATCTCTTCAATTATTTTGTGTTCTTTAATTTTTTCAACGGTTCAATTTCTTCTTTTTCTGTCCCATCAATACTCAAAAAAAAAAAAAAAAAAAAAAATCGAATGTCTTTATTCAACATAGGAGCATTACACTCACTTATTGATAGTCAAAACACTACCACCGGTTCGGAAAAGAAAGCCACTGTACTGAGAAGAACCGGCGAAAGAAACTCAGCAGGCTTTTTTATTTTTTATTATTTTTTAAATAAGCAGTTTGACATAAATTCATTAAAAATACAATATAAGAACTCTGATTGAAAGAGCCTGGAGCGATCAGTTCATTACCAGAGTTTGTTATCATTTAAATAATCATTAATATTATAGTAGCCTTTAACACACAAACGTTCTTTTACTATTTTTTTAAATTTAGCTGTTGATGCATTTTGAACGTTTTCTGGAATTTTGTTGTAGTAACGTATACATGGTCCCATAAAAGATTTACTTATTTTACGCAGTCTACTTGTGGGTAGGATCAATTTATTTTTGTTCCTAGTATTTATATCAAGAACATTATTATTTCTTGAAAATTTATCCTTATTTTTATGGACATACAAACATTTTCAAAAATGTATTGAGAAGCAACAGTCAATACCTTTATCTCTTTAAACAAGTTTCTTAATGATTCTTTGGGGCCCAGATTGTAAACTGCACGAATACCTCTCTTTTGTAAGATGAAGATCTGTCGGCCGCGTTACCCCAAAGCAGAATGCCATAAGACATTATACTGTGAAAATAACTAAAATATACCAAGCGAGCCGTAACTACATCAGTTAACTGTCTTATTTTTTTGACCGCGAAAGCTGCTGAGCTAAGTCTACTCGCCAGTCTATTATTATTACTGATAGACTGTAGTATACTAACACAATTTACAACATCTATCAAATACAGAAGGCATACATTTTGGATTTACATTTTCCGTTCATCCTTACCATAAATCCAAACTTCCGAAGCATATCTTTTGAACAAACATCACTCAAATGTGTAATGGTTTTATCAGGTGTTTAGGGTATTAAAGGAACGTGACAAATTGGCTGCGGTTGTTGTATTGCTGAACGACCTAAGAATAGATGCTGATGGCCGGCACCGCTTGCCACGGAGCTTGTCAGTTCGTAGCAAGGCGAAGACAGTGCGCACGAGGTGGGCAGATAAGGAGCGGGCGTGCGGCGTGCAGCGGCGACGCCCTCGTCACGACGCCCGCCGTCGCGTGTGAACCGACCCTTATCTGCGGACCACACGGGCGAACACGCGTTCCCCCCAAACTCACTCGGGAACAGATTCAACCTGATATCACGCCGTTAGACGCGGCTAATGTTTCTTTAATTTTAGTTTTATGTGGTTTATCTCATAAGCAATTAGATCGAGATCTTAAAACTTAATAAAGCCGTTCAATACTACTTCATATACTACATATTCATGTTGTAGGACCTCACAACAGTCCTCGCTGTTGCACTAATGGGCAGGTCCGTCCGGGGAAGTACCACGACCTCACAGAAGACCGGCGTCAAGTAGAAGTATTACACTTTTGCGTGAGTCGCCTTTTGCGATTTTTTCGTCTGGTGAGTGAGTTGGCCGGAGCCCACTTCATTAAAAGGTGACAACGCATCTGCAACAAATGTCCATGGGCGGCGGTTAATTGATAACCTGATTAAGATATAACATCAGATGAACCGCCAGCTCGTCCCTCGACTATGTGTGGACGCATGTTGTGTCGGAAAAGTGTTGTTGTTACAACAACAATATTCTGAACTCACTTCTTAAGTTATCCCTTATACAAAGGGTGGACGAAAACTTGTTGCCTAATTATGCCTAAACTATTAAACACACTATTAACATAAATGACGAATGGTCTGGTGGACTTCGGACTAAGGATCTTATGGCCACGGGCAAAATCATGGGTTTTAACGTTAAAAAAATACTTGCCATACGTGGCTGATGTAAAACGACTAAGCTAATACGACTATTTGATAGGTGTGTGAATGAAAACGTTGGTACAATTAGCTGTCTATCTAGAAAATATTAAAAAGACTCAAGTGCTTTTTGTTTGTAGACTGCTTATGCGTCCAACCACATAAACCCCGAACGAGTTTATCTGTAGAGACAGAATTAAAGAATTTGTGATGGTAACTTTTAAGGATGGTGTTCAACATTTGCAGAAACTTTGTTATCCTTTTCTAAACTGCCATAGTAGTTGTTTGATTAGATGATATCCGAAGATAAAAAAAGAAATTTTGTTGACCGAGTATGGTATTATACTTGCATCAATCATAAAATTTTAGAATTCAAGTACAAACATAAAAGGTTTATTTCTTTTGTCATAAAAGATAAAAATGTATCAAAAGTATATTGCATCTAACTTAAGTTGTAATCCTCAAAGTAATATTACGTCTAAATTGGTAGAGTTGACTCTACCAATATAGACGTAATATTACAATCAACCCTTGAACCAACGATTGTTAAATTTAACAATAATAGATAGATAACAATAAATATAAGCAATACATTACGATTACTTAAGATTATAATCTTATGCAAAATGTTATTTTTGATCTGGAGAGATTCTTGCATTTACACCTTGGCGCAGCGGCGACGAAGCGGGTGGCAACTTGGCGACGACGGCGACGCGTTAACGAGTTGCGGAGTAATTGCGGCACGTGGCGGAGTGGCACAGTGGCGGAGTGGCGGAGTGGCGGAGTGGCTAGGGGCCTCCCCGTCGGCCCGAGAGCGCCCAATGAGCTTCCCGCGCGGCCGCCATTGGCCGCGCCGCGAAAAAACGCCGCCACAAAAACAATGGCACTCCTCACACCGCCAGCCCCAGCTGGCCTCCGCAGTTGCACTGGAGCCCCCGTTTTCGCCCGCGTCACGTGCCTCCGCAGGGCGAGGAGAAGCTCCTCTACCGTTGGACGCACGATACGTCTGCTTATAGATAACAGAGCAATTGACATTACTGACACTGCCAGTGCTACTTGAAACGCGTGCCCTCCGAAAATGTCCTCGTGATCTTCGACTCCACTGCGGCTTAAGCCGTTGTGACGTGTCTCAGTGTTTTGGTTATTGAAGTGTACGTGCTGTGAGGACGAGCAATTGATATCGCTAACCACTACACGTTACAATCGCTATTTCTATAACAGATCAACTCATCGTTTCTACAAGATATCTCTTTGATTTCTAAAATCGGAAGCTATCTCAGCCCCACACGTGATACCCAGTTAATTTTTAACTATATTTTTAACAAATTAAATTTCTACAATGTTAGTTTTACTTCGAAATTATCGAATTTTCGTATTATATATAATTGACTCGTAAACACAATGTTTTTTCTGGGGGATTAAACGATGCGTTCTGTGCATTTAATTTCTGCCAAGAACCGTTAAGGAAAATCTTAACATATGTTTTGAGACCTCATTACTCTTTTTTATTGTATATTTTAGATTGTGGTTAATAGATGATAGAAGGCACGTACATGTCTATGGTGCTTTGGGTTTGATTTTTTATTAATAACTGGCTGTGCGCAATACTCATGAGCTTGTAATTCAGAATTCAAAAAAAGTTTGTTAGCATAGCTTGAGTAGCATAGTAGCGTATACATATATTTATATTGCTTACGTAACGCTTGTTTGGTCACCTAATAAGAAGAAAAAAATTTTTTGGTGTGCTTTTTATTGAAGGTTCCAAAAAAATCAAAGGTATTTCTCACAACTTCAAATAATTTACCCCGTAAAACTGTCCCTTGAATCGAATTTGCTCACAATTTCATGGGTTTTAATTTTTATACACGGAACACTAATTTTATCTTAAATAAAATTAGCTTAATTTATGTCATCAGCTATCAGCCCTATGAATCCCCGTTATGATAGGTGCATTACATCACAGTTTGGGGATTAGTCTGGCAAACAAACAGACAGGCAGGCAAAAAAAATTTAGGTTATTTTAGGCGATTTTAGGTTTTCAGGCTAATAATTATATGAGCTCAGAAAAAAACCTTTATTTCGAATTCACAGACTAAAACTTCAAATACTTATTTACGAGCAATAAAATATATAAACACAAATTGGTCGTTGTATGTAACAAGTTCACTACATTTTTATGACACGAGTAACAAATTAATTGATAAGACGAGACGTTGATAACGTCGCGGCTCTGTGTCAGGGGTTGGGTCCTTGTCTAATGATTTGGCATCATCGTGTTGGCATCGATGTTCTCTTCGATCTAACACGATCAAAGAGAACAGAGATTGATCGACCCCTCACGTTTATAGATCATAAAAGCGGTTTGCCTAATGGCAAGTTATAGGTAGAGCTGGAATCTGCAAGATTCCAGCTGTACCATCGGCTATTTTGTAGGTGCTTTACACATCTTTGTGAAGTCGCCATATACTTCACTGGTCAGACGAAATGCTAAATTTTAAATACTATTGCTTTAGGCCAGTCTATGAGGCTACGGTGCTTCCTTGTCCGAGGCCTAAACTCTACCAACGGCGAATCTACTACATACATCTATTATACAGCATATTACGCTAAATTTAGCTAATTTTAGCTATGGTAGGGCGACGCAGCAGCCTTGGCTATTGCATGAATGGGCAGGCTCGGGAAAGTACCACGACCTCACAGAAGATCGGCGTAAAGTGGAAGAATGACCAATACTTTTGCGTTTCGTCTGGTGAGTGTGGTAGCCGGAGCCCAATTTTCATAAGGCTGTCAACGCATCTGTAATCCTCGGGTGTAGCAGATGCCCATGGGCGGCGGTATTCACTTAACATCAGGTGATCCGCCTGCTCGCTTGTCAACTTTGTCTTGTAAAATATTGCTGTATACCCTATGATTTAGTTCTGCGTGATATATTCTTTACAAAGTTAACAAATAGTCTTTCAGGTGGGAAGGAAAAACGAATGAGACCGTATTATAATTCTAACTATATCAAGTAGCTATTATGAATAATATCGGGATACAGTGATTTATTTATCAAATTCTCCAGACAAGTTTGTAAATATTCATATATAGTCAATACTCATCTTACTAGTATGTATAATCAACGATTAATCATTTTATATATACCTACGTACATACATATATGCTAAGATAAATACACACCTTATTATACAAGTACATACTCTCATTTTAAGTGTGGAATGTTTCTGTAGCAAACTTTAGAGTAAGTTCTCATAAGCTTTCCATATAAATATGAGCGACTGTTAGCCATCGTGATTTTGAGACGTAGCATTCTGTGAATAATACTATCTATGTATGTAGAAAGAAGACTGCTTGAGAACGTTAACGGTACAGAGTTATTGAAAGTGGGCAATAGGTTGAATAGAGTTGACGTAGAATACAGAAAAGAATAAAGTGTTTTTAGTGCTCTTAATCGAAAGATTATTAGGATTACTTACTGGTTTGTAACAGTTTGTCAAACATATTTACATAGTAGCTTAGTAAACCATTTTGCTCTTAATGGTATAAAAATAAGCATCAATAGGCCTTTCTCGACGTAGTTCTTTATTTGTGTTACGTTTAAACTGCGTTTTTCTGAATTAAACTATTTTAACGAACTTTATCCTGTTCAGTTTCCATTGCAGCATACGAGGTGACGGGTTGTTTCTGGTCTTCCTGTTAGCCATTTGTTCATTCCTGTTAGCCTGTAAGACTTTCCATTAACAATGCTAATTCCATGTATTATGAGATTGATTTGTTTTGCAATCGTGGAGGTTGCACAGAGTGGGAGTTTGTCATTCGACCATCCGTCTGTCAGTGAGTGCGGTGGCGCCGCGCGTGTGCGCTAGGCAACGGCGGCTCGAAAATATAAAATACGCCGAGTGACATCAATATTGTATAAACGAGCACGGAATGCGTAATGAGGACGTGCACTTCTTGTATCACATGGAGCGCTACTCAAACTTTGTCATAGCCCACGCGGAAAACCCACACCTGTGTATATAGTGGACAGCATTTCTTTTTTTTTTACTGCTAGAAAACTCCTAAGCACAAAGGTATTAAGCGCCATTACAAATAATTTATAATTAAGTTTTTCCTTTTCGGAAGTTGGTGAAACAAAAACAAACACAGGGTTAGTTCTGATGTTACGTAACCGAGTAAGTGAAACCCGATAAACTGAAACGTCCACGTGAAATTTATGTATGTAATACGCTCCTTACAGAGGAAGATAATGTTATCCTAAAATAAGGGTAATGTTATCAAACGGAAGACTATAATAGATCTTCTAGTTCACAGTGGTTGGTAGGTTTTGCTGCTGAATCTTCCACCCAAAATACAAGCCGTTGCTAAGAGCTAGCTTACACGTACCAGCTTTAATTTAATTAAGCTAGCCTCTGTGTACAAGGACTAACAACGCCTCTAAAACAGAATATAATTAAACGGAAATACATATTTTTCTTCAATTATATTGTTTTTGCTACTAATTAATATCGAAAAATTTTTCAACCCTTGTTAGCAGGCACGTCTATCTATACGTTAAAGGTAGGTTCATCTTCGTTCATAGAGAGGTAACTTTCTATTATATTGACTTACACCACAATATTTATTGAACTATTGAAAATATATGAATTAAAAAGTAAATTTACAATGTTGGCCTGGGCGCTGAGTTACATAAGTTGGTAACAGAAAAAAACAGAGAGTGAGAAAGTAGTTAGTGTACTTACTGGTGTTAGTTACTGTTAAAAGTACATTTTTATAGGGGTTAAAAATATTGGCTGTGGAGCTATTGTCCATGACCATGCATCATTAGACGCAAGTCGCATAGCTCATGCGGCGGTGAAAGTTTGGGAGGCGCTGGGCGCGCGCTGGCACGCAGCGGAGTCGCACGCGGGCGCTCGTTACAGCCGCAGCGCGCGCCATTGTTGTCTGCCCCCGACATTGGCCCCCGACGGCCACTCGAGCACCGCACGTCCCGGCCTGTCACTTGTCGCCGGGCCGACTGTGTCCTATGTCCAGAACCCTACTTATCTGCCAAAGCGTACTTCTTACTACCAAGTCATTTACGCCCGGTTTCTGAAACAGCTGTCAAGTGTCTTTTCAAATGTTATTTGAGTTGCCAATTCACTGATCGACTTAACCGATTGATACTCACCCTGGTTTTAAATACTATAATGCTGACTAAGATGCCACATAAACTGTTTGCTGATTAAAATTTGATCATGCAAGAACTCAGCTTCACCATGCAAGGTGGATTAGAGACTGTTTTACAACAATGTGGTTTAAATAAAGGAACCATCAACTATTAACTATTTGAATGTCATAAATTATTTACAAACATTCTTTGTTTTTAGATGTTGTCTGATTCTCGACCCTGGCTGATATGCACACAAAATTTCACGAAAACCGGTCAAGCCGTTTCGGAGGAGTTCAATTACAAACACCGTGACTTGAGAATTTTATATATTAAAATATAGCAAACCATTCTCGCCATTAAGGAAAATAAAACAAACAGCTTACGTTACAGCTTATAATACAGCGTCACAAACGCATATCGTAAAAATAAATAACTTTTCATACAACTAAACAATCCTACAATTTGTATCGTTATAACATTATTGCAAGTTTGAATTCCGAGTGGGTGAAGTTTTGTCTTAACAATGCATTGTTTTAAATAATTTTAAAATTATTTTAAAAGAATGAAAAATTAATTTAAAACATTCGTAATTTAAAAAAATTCTTAAGGCATTAGGTTAAATGGAAACCTTTCCGGTGAGTAGCATTTTCCGTAAGATTATGAATAACTTAACTTTTTTGAATGACTGGTTCTTGTAACTAAAACAAGACTACGGTAAATTAAACATAAGGCTATTGGTGGATATTACAGATCATAGAGTAGGAATAACAAAAAATAGCAATGCAGAAGCAGTAATGTTGCATTAAGCGCTATCATGTTACCGGGGGCGATTGAGAAACATTTGAGGAATTACCCGCGAGTACGAGTTATACAACTTGCAATTGTAATGGGCCGTTTGCCTTAGCAATTTATTTTGCCCGCGCTACGTAAATTGTGTGCGGAAATTTGCTTGTTGTTGGCTGAAGGCGGCGTGCGTCACCTGTGCCAGTGGCCTGTCCGCTACCGTGAAACACCATTGGGGTTTACATCGCGTTATGGCTTACAAAAACGCCCAACTGTTTCTGAAGCGATTCAGCTTCTAGCAGTGTATTGCGTGTCATAGTGTAAAGGATCGCGGAGCGATTGTTAGCTCCTGTCGCCCGCTTCTTAAGTGCGGGGCACGTGATCATTTCCAATGTAGTAATGGTCGCTTATATGAGGCCGACAAAAACTGTGCAAAGTACAAACAGACCATAAACTGTTTGGCTGCAATTGTTTGTTTACATTTATTCGTAAATATTCTGTCTTTTTAGACCTTTATGTCCCGGGGTATGCCTGTAATAGGACTTTTATAACTGGCTTATTAGTGTAGTTGCTCAAGCGCAGATGAAGCCACATATCTTAGAGGAATTTATTTGTGAACATTAGCGTGCGCCTTGAAACAAGAAGTTGACTTGTGCACAACATAGTTGTCGATGATATTTAACGACGTTATTGTTCGACGACATTCGCAAGACACTTCCAATAAAAGTATTAGAGTTAAAAGTTATTTTATCACTTGAAAGAGTGAGTTTCTCGCGGTGGACAAGTTGTACGACACTGAATTATGCGGAATATATACTTTGTACATGCATATGTCGAATTAATTTAAACGAATATATTTTTTTTATTATGTTTTTGTGTTTTCTCATGACATCATGAAATCATTAGATCCGTTATTAATATTTTTTTGTGGTTTCAACTCAAAATAAAAGTTACTATCACAACAATATAGCATAGATATTTGTTTAAGTTTAAAGCAGTAAAAACACACAAATTAAAGTTGGTGAAAATTGTATTATATTAAAATGTTTCCGTATATATTACTCGGTGGCGCAGTTGCTAAGCTATTGGCTTCGGTGCTGGGGGTCGTGGGTTCGATTCCCACACGGGACAAGTATTTGTGTGATCCACAGATAACTGTATTGTGTATAAGATAATCGTTCAGGATTTGGGTGTTCCCAAGGAGGGTTGACGTCAGGCAGATCGTAAAAAACCTAGCAAAAACCACTTATAACATGATTCACATGTGGTGCCGACCCCATCTAGGTGAGATAAGAACAGGTGTATGACGATGTGTATGGTTCCGTACATGTTAAGTTATAAAAAAGATAATAATCGTAATATATTTACGAACTCGCAACCGGCAAAATTACGTCTATCACTCAGCATATGAGAGAAAAACGAATGTATTATAACTAATTTGCTCTTGTTATGAAAATTTTAACGTGAGTTCCGATCGTCCAAAGGTTTACGGCGGCGCTCAGGAGCTAGCCTGCGGCGTTTGAGCCACCTGTGTGGTCCCCAATTTGGCTGGCTGGATCGCTGGCTGGCTGCGAGGCGTTCAAAATGGCTTCCCTGAGACCTAACGGCCACAAGATTGCGGCTAATACCTCATCCCGAGCCGCATCTGCTGCAATTCGACGACGTTTTTGCTCCATTATTTTCATTATTAAATACGCGGCATAAATTATGAGCGATATCGTAAGTGGAAGCGGCCGCTATTCATCTAACCTCTTTGGTACTAAGTCAAATTCTGATACGTGGATCAGTCTACCCGTCATATCGATATCTCATAAGTTTAATTAATTTTGGCGCAATAAACAATAAAGAATAGAATATAATTTAAAAAACTAAAAAACCCGACCGTGGTTCCAGTGTGACTCTCACAGTAAATACGAATCTAACGACACCTAAAATCCATCAAGCCGTTCAGGCTGCAGAGCGTGCCAAACAATTATACATACATACATAGTCTCGAAAAAATTAATCCCCCTTCTGGCGCAGTCGGGTGAAAATAAAAATTTTCGTCTGTATTTAAAGTTGTAGTTAAGTAAAGTAGTTTTAGGTTAGATATTTCGTTCTATATACTAAGAATATAGAATCTATCTACCAAGATTATACAAAACAGGACAGTCCATTTTCAGTTCAATAAATTTTTACGTTAAAGATATTTGAGGCGTATAAAAAACGATTTGAATGTTTCGTTGCGAATAATCCGATCGCATCCTCTTGTTGATGCGGCCCGTTTTCATTTCTTAAACGTCTCGGCGGCCATGAGCCGGAGGGGAAAAACCGAAATAATGAAATTAAACAATTATACAAGGCTGACGACGATCGGCGACACGTTCTCACGATAACGCTCGTATCTGCGCCGATTTGGACGCGACAAAATCTCAAATCCATTAAAATTTATCCCCCTAACGAATCCCGGGCGTAATGGCGGCGATAAAGAAATCATCGAGGAATGGACGTCGCGTATCCATTCCGGACGTGATCCGCGCCCGCTAGGACCGTGCCTGGGGCCATGGCGGCCGACGGCTCGGTGCTGGGGCGAGGGACGCGCCGGCCCAAAATCGACTGTGTCCGCGCGTCGTTTAGGACCAAAGCCGTGTACGGTTCAGGAGATGCAGACGAGTTCGAGTTTTTCTGGGCGCGAAGTCAGTTCGGCCGTAGCAGGTCCCGTTCGGCGCAAGCCCATTTCGCCCTCACTACACGACACCTACTCGACTTGAGGCTGCTTTTTTTATAGATACTCGGTACTAAACGGTGAATTAGTTCTATTAACTTTTTAACAATATTGTTGCAACAAAAGCTTTCTCTCGCTTCACTCATAACACAACTCTAGTTTATCAAAAATATCTTTGTGATACTTCAGTTGATGGCATCATAGGATGATTTCGCAATTATGTGGCACAGATGTCGTGCCCGGGTCGTGGTCGTGTAGTGTCCGTTCCGCGGCCGTGCATTGCGAGAGCGAGTGGGTCCGTGCAGCGCACCAACAGTGGCTCGTTGGCATTCCGCGGCCGCAGGCATCGCGCGCAAAAAAGACAATGACTCGTATTTTATACAGCCCTAAACGTTCCATCAACGTATCGATACGACTCGACTGTCCTGTCCTTAAATGATGAGCCGATTCTGTTTTTGAAGGATTTCGTCGCTCCCGCTGTCCCGCTACTTTTTATGCGGCAGCCCTGCTGTTGTTGCGAAATGCGAGCTTTGCGAGGACTCTAAACCATGAGATATAGCGCCGAGCACCGAGCACTATGCCCACGCCATTTACGCCTCTGTACGCCAAACAACAGGTGTGATTTTCGAATGTGATTCCGTTTACCCCGAGGGGCATAAAAACTGTAACTTACGAATTTCGTTCTCGATCATAACGTTTTATGTGCGATGCGTAGCTTATTGACGCTCCTCTTCACGCAAGCGTTTTGTGTCCTCAGTATTTTAATGTCATTAGTTGAAAAGTTAGCTTGTATTTTAATTTTTATTACTTCGTATAGGCAATGTTGCCTTTTGTTAATTGTTTCTGTATAAGTGTAAGATCGGAATACTTTGATGATAGTGAAATCTGGATTTCCCTGCGGAAGACTGTTCACAGGGCTTCTTCTACGAGACTTGTTGATGCCGTGGCGTCCCACGCTGCATTTCCTGCTACGTGCACCGTTCTCAGCGTGCGTGCGATTTGCATTCTGCGGGGGAACTGCTCGTGCAGACCAAACTCACGCATGTTTTATTTATTAAGAGTTCTTTCACTAAGTTTCTCCTATTAGACAACTCTCTTCGACTACCGGGAATTGATAGCTCTTGTACCGGGAATGAGGGCTTCGGCCCTTTTTTTAATCTGCAAGCTTACCGAGCGACCGCTAAATGCGTCAAATTCGCACTTCTCTAGTGGTTAGATAAAGGGACTCTGACAAAAGAGCTTGAAGGTAATCGTTCAAGTTTTAAAACTTCGTACATGCTTATCAGTATGCGGGACGCTTACGTTGTTTGGCAATTGATTGGAATGGCTGAGTGTCAGTTTGAACTAATGTTCGACAAGTAGGAGTCGACGTGCAGCCGGCATTTGTGGTACGTTACAGTACTGTAAAGCCTTGTGTAAAACATTGCGATATCACAGTAAGTAAACATATCTTATTTTTAGCCAAGTGTTTTTTTACATCTATACAATAATATTATGAATTATTAAAATCGTAAAATTTGCTCAGATATTAACGTCCTGTAAAAACGACTAATAGATTACTATTATTTAAGAAAAATTCATATAACCCAGAAAATCAGATGGCTTCGAATTAAATAAAGCTATTGCATAACAGTCAAGTAATTTAACAGCACTGAGATGTTTGCTTCCCTTGAACCTTATCGATATGGACGACGTTGGCGGTATGGATGGCAATTGGCGCGGTCCAACCTTGAATCCCTCGTGCATAAATTATTCTATAATAAAAAATCTATTTAGCATCCATAGCCAGTGAGTATTTGGCGTGCATTCGGGTGCCACTCGTCCGAGGCGCCTCGCGTACCGTTACCTTTATAGCGGCCGGTAGGAATCCTTGCGCCGCGCGCGGACTGCTAATGTCCTCCTCACAGGCCCTCGCGGCGTGTGCATCTCTGCCAAACAACACCGTCGCCGAATATACAGGAACCGTTTTGTTCTTATCATGGTTGTAAAGAAGGCCGGCGGAATGTTTTTATTGGGAGCGTACGCGTCTTTGCACCGTTTTACGATAAAATCGGTGTGCAAGATAATTCACGTTTATAATCGCAGGATTTCTATTCTACAGCGACCTCGGAATTTTCATCGATATGCTCTGAAACTTTATTATTAAAAAATGTCTAGGAGTGACTTTTTCTCTTACGTCATTTGCAACACTAAGTGCGTTGATGGCCTTATAGGTCATCTTCTTGAACACAGTGTTCATAATGATGTTAGCTGTGAACATAATTGAATGTCACTGGATATCGTATCGATATTGAACATCTTGTTCAAAACAAAAACACTTTTCGGTAGGAAGTTACATAACACAAGGATCCGAAATTATTATTTTGCATAAAAATGTTATTTATGAGAAGAAAATTAAGGTTCAGTAAAGAAGACCCGTATAAAGGAAAAAAATGTTATTGTTTTGTTGCCTATATTTATTTGGTGAAGTGATCCTTGATTTTTAGGCAATCAGGATTTTAGGGATATCAGTCGGGGTGTCATAGATTTGATTAACGCCAAAAACACATTAAGGTGTGTATATGTTTTAGCTTAAGTATCACCTGTACAATAATTTACTAGGTGTATTATTTTAAGTCAACATAGTGATACATTTTGCACGTATGGATAAAGTTGCTTTAATTATATTTCGACAAAAAGTTAGGACGAAATGCTGACATTTATGTCAAAGAACGACTTAGTCCATCAGAATAATTAACTGTCATAAGATTTTTAGGCTTTACTAAAGTGTGTAAGTTTTTAGGGTGTTTAAAAGCTTATAAACTATATGTATTGCACTTGCTGTTCGGTATCAAAGCTCGTCAGTATGACTACCGAGTCATTACGTTGACGATATTCCGATGAATATCGTCAACGTAATCGTGGAACTGATTTGGGCGTGCATTTTGCTTGGATGCTTTCCGTCTCTATGCAATAAACACTCCGTCGCGTACATTCGCCCAATGGCGGTGCGCAGGTGCCGTCGAGACGGGTAATTGCTTCGCGATACGTCGTTCCTCGCATTTCTGAATTTGTAATTTTCTATAAAAGAAACGGGACACATTTCGAGAGCCATGTGCGCCCCGCGGAAACTAGTTGATGACTGTTACAAGCTGTTTGTTTACTCTCATTAACAAAGGCTGTTACGAACCCGTTTATTCATTTTTCTTACCTTACTTTTGCTGTCTATTGAATTTAATTCGTTCACATTATTGAATGTCACTCAAATATGTTTCGATCTGTATAATTTTTTAAAGTTTTTAACATGTCACAAGAGTAACGGTAAAGCCTGCAAAATGTGACTTACATTTGTACTGAATGGGCTGGCGATCCCGGGTAATTACCACCGTTTCACAGAAGTTAGGTTTATTGAGGGAGACAAATGAGGCCTACCCCGAAAGACGGTCAACACTTAAATAAATTTCATCACTTATTATTGATTTGCTTATTACACGGAAATTGCTGCATCACTTTCATATTAAGATAGGAGACAATAATTTTTTTTCTGAGAATTCTAATGAAGTTATAGAAATATAAGACTTAAGTGATTATAAATTTGTGTATAAAATCTAGCTAGTTCGTCTTAGCAATAGTCAGCAATATAGCTAGCGTATAGTCAGCAATCTAAGTGAAGTCACTTTAAGGGTGGTAGGGCCACGCAGCAGCCTCGGCTGTTGCACGAATGGGCAGGCTCGTCCGGGTAAGTACCACGACCTCACAGAAGACCGAAGTAAAGTGGAAGTATAATACTTTCGAGTTTCGTCTGGTTAGTGAGGTGGCCGGATCCCAATTTTCAAAAGGTTGTCAACGCATCTGGAACCCTCGGGTGTGGCAGATGTCCATGGGCGGCGGTATTCACTTAACATCAGGTGAACAGTCTGCTCGTTTGACAATTTTTCACATAAAATAAATACACGAATTGAACATTGACATTCAGACCTGTACCGAATGTGAGGCAGTAATATCGGGAATTGAAACCACAACAGATGTTGCCGAAGTTAGGCATTAAGTACTTTCAAACTATTGTTAAATACAACGCCACAACTCTCCAGTGTATGCACGGAGCAAAGAATAAAGCCGTTGAACCGACGAAGACGGCAGGCACTCCAGCGGCCTCACTGGTACTTAGCTCACGTTGCACGGACGTGTGCGCGCCCAAATGAATCGTAACGCATCTAATTGTCAGATCGAGATAGTCAGACATAGGAAGATGGTCGCGGCAGCGACGAGGCGTTGCATTGTGTTACTTATATATGTCGCGGGTTCCATTATACATTTCAACGTTGAAGTTTGTAACAAATCGAGAGCCACAATTGCGGCCCTCGGTCGTTTCCATAGGGGTCGACAAACTGGCCAATGATTTCATGCGCTTTGACTTTACAATTCTCGTCAGTTTATCATTGCTCAATGATACATATTTTGTTACATCTCGAATGTCATATGGATGGGTTTATACGGAAAGGCGTTAGCTTTAAATTTTTTTTATCTTCCACATTTTTAAATCTTTCTTTGTAATACCTAGTAGTTACTGCAAAAGTATCCATCAATAATTAAAAAAAAACCTTGTATAACCGGTCTAAGTAAAGAACACTTTATAATTTCAGGTTCAAGAAATAATAGATCTTCTATTTTATAAGCAAATATTAAAGACGAATTAACTCCACTCGCATTTTTGCCTCGTTTTTTCTGAACTCGCTTTCTTCTCTGTACACTGGTGTTTTGGGATCTAATGTCATAGACCGGGCCACCATTAAACCTTTAATTATGTACTTTCTCGGATCTTCCATCATCGTTAATTAATGAATTTTCTCAAAATTATGTGCTGATTGTTAAATATAATTTGTTTTAACGACAGACATCTTGCAAAAGCATAGGGGCAATGCTTATGATGATTATATTATACAAATATAAGATTTATTTATGTCTTTCGTTGTTGATGACATTATTGAAATATATGTATTCATAGAATATGTTAGTTTAAAAGAAAAATCTAGACTACAAACTGAAACAGGTAGTGCTATGGAAGTGGCTATGAAAAATCATTTGTCCACTTGATATATTTATATACCGTTATTATTTTTATATATCTTATTCAAAACACCCAGATGCGAAACAATTGTATGTGGGTCACATAAATAGTTGTCTCGTGTCGGAATCGAATCCACAACCCCTGACGCCGAAGCCGATACCTTGGCAACTGCGCCACGGAGTCATCAAATTATTGATGTTTTAGTTACTAATTTTAAAACGTCTTATGCCAAACAACTTTGAAATAATAATATAAGAATTAAGCAAGTAAAGATGCAAACTATAAGTGGTTCTCCACAATCGGTGTTATATAAATTTAAATTTTTGAGGTAAAAAGGATGAACTACTAATTTTTAACTGCCTTATAAAGGAGTTTTTAATGATTAAAAAGCTTTTGCGCGAGGGTCGGACGGTTGTGGGGTTGTTGTTGGGTGATTGTTGGGCGGTTGTTGGGCGATTGTTGGGCGGTTGTTGGGCGGTTTTAGGGCGATTGTTGGCGGTTGTTGGGCGGTTGGCGGACGGTTAGGGGCGTGCGGCGGGCGGGCGACACGCGGCGCACCGTTAATCAATCGCGGAGCGTGGGACGGAGCCGCGTGCGCAGGCGGACGTGCCGGCCGAGCAGCGCCGCCGCGCATTCACAACCGCCGCTGTGGGAAAGGCTCCGTTTCGAGGTACCAACTGTTGTTCGGTCCCGCTGTCCGACTCCCGGCGAACGTTCGCTCTTCGTGACCACACTCGCCCGCGAGCGGAGCGGCAGGCGCGAAATACGAAACAATGGCGCTTTACAATACAATGAGCGCGATCTGAAATGCGTAGCGTCGGCGACATTCCCGTCACGAGCGCGCGCTTGCCTTTTTCGACTGTTCGCTCGGGGCGGGTGCCGATCGCGGGCCGACCTCTCTCCTTATTAATAACGTGGCTTGAATTGGAAATACCGCTCCCGCGATGACAAAGTCGCGGCGTCTAGATTTTTCTTTGCACCCACGTATCGTTAGATCTCTCCTAGTAGGGGAATCTGGCGGCGAATCGGCGCGCAGCGTCCCTTGGCATTCACGGCGCCTCCGCGACGCATCTCGGGCATATTAGATGCGGTCGTGATCGGCGAACGCACCGGCGCCGCACTAATTGCCGATCGCAATTCAGCGTGACGAGCCGGAGACACGACCTCGGCCGTGGATCGCACATCGTAGCCTAATTGTCGCGGTCGCGCCGCCTTTGCATACATTACAATGGAAATCAACCATTCAGCCGATGTCTTGGTGCGCTCCGCCAAGACTCGCTGCGCCGTCTCGCTTCGCCAAAAGGGGCTCTAGCTCCCCACCGCTGGGTCCCGTTTAGTGCTCGACGCGTCCGCGGCGCTTCGGACCTCTTGGGCCGCAGCGTCACAGGCGAGAGCCTACAAGTGGATTAGCAAATTGTTTAATTAGTGTGTCGGTCACTTGGAACCGCGTTCTAATAGGAACCGAATGCTAATGTCCATTCGGGCGGTGGGGCGTGCGACTGCCGATCTCTCACCTCGTTGGCGACGCTCCCCGCGTGTTACCCGATACGTATGGCGATCTCGTCGCGCGATCGACGCTGATCCTCTTTATGGCCGTTTATAGCTGGCGACGCACACTTTTTACTATGTTGCATTTCGTGGGTGCCATGTTTATTGTGACGAAAACAACCTCACATCGAGTTTGGTTGGACGAACAAAACCATATAGCAGATATCTAAAGCTGAGTACTTTTATTTCAAGAGAAAATAATGCATTGATTACATTATTTTGTTATTATTTACTTAAGTATAATTAATATTTTTTGTACTTAAATATCTCATCGAAGTATGTCTTTCGAATTCTCACCAGATAGACGGGCTTCTATACTATGCTCACCGGCTGGAAAGTTTTGCAATAAAATAAAATAATCCAGTATATCATAATAAAATAATAAAGAAGTCATTAAGCCGATTTTTGACCCGATTTTGGTATAGGTATGTCGCACCATTCTTCCACTAACGCATGTTTCAACTCCTGAAAGGTGGAGCTGCTAGAGTGCATTGAAAGAAAGAAAGAAAGAAAGAAAGAAAAGTTTATTTGGTACATAAATAAATCGTTTACAAAAAATTATTTACAATAAAAGAAATACAATGTACATGCACCAAATAGGTTTCCACTCAGCATGAGTTCACGGAGATAGTAAACTTCGTGAATGCTGGTTTTCAGTGGAACCATAGGAGGATGATAGATGGCGTAACAAAACAGTGATTAATATGTAGCCTCATATAACAAACACAAAAAGCCTAATATAGCAAAAACAGAAAGCAAAATAAAACAAAATTAAAAAAATCTGAATAAATCTGAATTACAAAAACGAAAGAAAAAATACAATAAGACAATAGAATTGGTTACAAATACATGCTTGAGCTGTATGTAAATATTAGTGAGTTATTTGTGGTCACTACAGTTATGCCTTAATTGTGCTTGTTTATTCTTCCAATTATACGGAAAACTTAAGTGCTGGACTTTTGTGTTGAAAGGAGATACTTTTTTAAGTTGTTTTTAAAAGACTTAGCAGATGTTGAGTTCCTGATTGGTGGAGGGAGGTCATTCCAGCACTTAGTAGCAGCAAATCGGAAACTACCACGGAAAGCAGCTGTACGATACCGGGACAAATGAGCCGCGACGTTGATCTAACACAACGATATGAAAATGTTAGCTTTTCGAATAAATACGAAGGTTCTTTGTTCCGTATAACCCCAAAAAGCAATGTGGCGAGATGAAGTGTACGTCGAGTGGTCATATTCATCAAGTCGTGCCGGTTAAGAACACATCTCCCAGGCTCATCTCATATATAATTTCTATGGGATATAAGTCAGCTGGCAGGTAATACGAATACCATCATCTTGAACATACCCATTGAAAGATGATGATCCAGTACCCATTATGGTGCGTAAAATGGAATTTTCTCCCGTATTCACTGAGAAAGGACCAGCATGCTCATTTAAAGTCTACTCTGCGTGTCTAAGACCCACCACAGTTTCACGTACCGTACGGGTCTCCATAGATATTTCCGCCTACATCGTCCATGTTCTCTTGGTCTCCCATCATGTATAAATAAAATTTGGATTCATTGGAAATCTGGTAATCCAAAACATTGTTTACCCAATAAAGCGAAAAAAAATTTCTTGTTTTACTTTTTTCTTATCTTTCAAAATTCTGAAATTAATTTTTTTAGCTAAAGTCTGATCTGAAAAGAGAGCTCACATGTCTTGTACACATTTATAACTTTCTCTTTACAGATTTATAATAAGCAATACTAATCTATATAACGTATTGTATATAGGTACTAAGCATCTATTAAAACTACTTTGGGAGGTTTTGTTTAGATATTGCGATTTTTTTAAGTGGCCAGTTATTGTTCTGTCCCGTGTAGTGATTACTATGAAGTAAAATCAATAACATCAATTAAAGTTCGAATTATAAGAAAAAAATTTTTTAATAGATACATGTTGTCTACGTTTGTTGGATTTATACTTTCATCATTTCAGCATGTTTGAGTCCACTGCTGAACATAGGCCTCCCCCACGAAGCACGATCCCGAGCCACCTACATCGACTTCCTGCACATGTATACTTTATGGATACTTTTATTGGTACAATTTAGTGACACAGAGTTAAAAGCTAAAACATTATTTTGAATATAGTTGTAAATTGGAAAACTTGCCTATACATACTCACAGATGGCATCTGAAAGTAACATAATAGCGATTACGAATATGTATCCCCATCTAATAAGCGGTCCAAATGATGAAATTTTAAGTATAGAAGTGGCCCGAATTGGTTAGTTATTACTAGTAACTGGTCTAATTAGAGAGAGTTTAAAATTGTAAGGTCATCGGAAAAATGTTGCGGGCTCAAATTTATCCTAGAAATCAGCTTAAATTAACAGCTTTTTCTGTTAGTACCTCAAAATTACTATTTTCAGAAAAAGATAAATTACATTACGTTTATTTTTGTAAATAACATTGACTAATTTTCAAAATTAACTGACCATGTCTCTAGGATTAATTTCAGCCAGCAATATTTTGGCGATGACCTTAGAATTTTAATCTCCCTGTTATTAGTATCAAAGTATTGACCAATAAATTGCTGAAAATTCTGACTATTTATGACCATTTCTGAATACTTTAAGAGTTCAAATTTCATCATCTTTACCTTCTTATCTTATTGCACACATCACATTTGGTCCATCTAGAAACAATCTTAGGAAACACCTTTATATCCATTAGAATACATTCATACATCGGACAGAACTGTCCAGAAAACATGTACGTTAATGCATGTTGAGGTTAATATCTTTGCATTTATTTTATTTTCAAGTTATGTTATTGTTTGTTTTTCAATAGAGTTTTAAAAACTTTCAAGTGCATATCATACCGTGCAACCTTGCCTAAACGGAACAAATCTGAGACGCAATATCCGCCTCAGTGCGCGGAATTTTTAATTCCTTGCACGATAATAAAACTGCGTTCCGCACGTGAAATATCTAAAAATAAGTACTAATTATTTAACGATTAAAAAAATGTCATCCAAATAACAAAGACTTCTTAATACCTTTTAGATGATTCGAGGGAACTAACTTACATAATAATCAATAAAGCCTATCACGGCATTTGTTTGGTTAGTTTGTTAAAATCTTTTCAATCTGCTTTACGATGAGATAATCCTACCAGATCCGTTTCCATTCCTCCTCATGTCTCATGTTTTAGAATTTGTATATATAAAAATATAAATAAAGGCGGAGGTTTTCTTTGCTTCGGGGTAGTGTGGGAGCGTCAGAAAGTGCGCACGTCACGCGCTCAGCCCTTATCTAGGCCGGCACCGGAAATGTGATTTTTACGTCTTGGGGACGTGGTCGGGCGACGTGCGCCGACTCCAGATGTCAGCACTTTGTTTATTTTTTTAGGTTGCCAGCACCGCGCCGTAGGCCGCGGATGCTAAACGAAAGTGAAAAACCGAGCTGGACCGTTCGAATCACGCCTGACGAGTCGAGGGGTATATACGTACCTTGACTTCATCTTGCTGACCTTACTTTGCAGACTCAAATCATTAGCTAGGAAAATCCTTGACTTTGAAACTACCTGCTGCGCCCTGAGATAAATTTTAGTCATCATTGTTCAAAATTTTAATTTATAAAATTTTTCCAAAAACTCTTCATATGGAAACGGAATTCTTACTTTTTACCCAAAGAGTTTAGATGATTAACGCACTAGCCCAGAAATATTCGTTTAATATTGAAGAATATAACTTTAATAATTTAATTTTAATTATATTATGGGCGTCGACTCTATCGTTAATTCCCGTGTGATTTCTTTTCAAGGATTCATTCTTTGATATTTCTGCCATGACCGTTTCATCATCGAGAATATCTTTAAACAATACTTTAATATTTCATGACATTGTTATCAGTTTAATTTTCTTGAAAGACAATACTGAAGAAAGAACTAATAACGTAAAACCTATAGTGTGAAGGTACTCTATGACATTGGAATGTTTTACAGCTACGAGTTGGTGAAATAGACAAGAAGTGTCATTAAAGTCATCAAAAGTCATAATTTAGGTAACAAGTATCGCTGATGCTGCATTTGTTAATGCTATTCAGGAAGATAATAGACAATTTCTGAAGCTATTAGCTTCGATGTTATTATTTAGTTTCGCTTCTCACGGAATGAACAGTGAAGGTGAGGTCACGTAGCGAGCGCATCCGGCGACGGGGATTTCTTGCTTTTTACTTTATTCGTTTGGTTTCCGTCAACAGTACCTATGTTGAGTCCTACTTATTTACAACGCACAACTAATGTTTAAAAAAGTACGAGTAGAACTTGTACTAAAACTTAATATTGCTACACAAGAATACAAATTCTACCGAAGTAATTAAAGATCTTTCAAAGTACAAATTGCGGGCTTGAAAGTATTGACCAGCTTTAATTATGTTTAAACGAAAACTGGTGTTAATTTATAATTGAGTCAAATTTTTTAATCTAATATTTACAAGATTTAATGTGTCTAAAATTACATATTATCTATTAAACCTAATCCACGCGCCATCGTGCCAAGAATGCTGCATTTCCTCGCTGAATAGTAATGCTGTATTTTTTCAATTAATCACCAATTGTAAATGTAAAACACAACTTTTCATACTTCACTCTAGGTAAGAAGTTGCGTCATACAAAATAGCGTTTTGAGTGGCAATATACTCAACGTATTTAAAATATTTAAAATTGTGTTGTTATAATTTAATTAATACAGAGACATAGATGCTTTGGAGAAATTTAGCTTTTTTTTTTTAATTTACTATTAGACATTTATAAATTTAAAAGAAACGTTATTTTTTTTTTATTTTCTATATCTCTTTTTATGGGAAAAGTTGTAAAGCGAACATGCGGTTCACCTGATGTTAAGTAATTACCGCCTCTTATGGACATTTACATCAACTGTTATGTTATAAAACAAAAAAAATAGGTGTATAAAAAACCAAAGGAAATTAATTAGGACAAGTCCAATTATTTCCATTTGACTAAATACTATGTAATGCATATGATTGTCATTTATGCTATGTTTGAAAAAAAGTGACTTCGATATAAATTTTCTCTTCATTTTAAAATACGGTCATTTAAGATATAACACGCTAAAAACAGAACCAAATGTATTCACACCCAGTGGAAATCTTTGTCTACCTTGAATTATAAAGGTGAGCTTCATGCTGTACGAGTATGTTCTAAATTAATGACATCCGGATGAAAGCTGATGTCAATCTAAGAGATTTAAGGAGTTTCAATCAATCAAAAGCGTTTAAGACGTAGAAATAAATAAATATGCGTGAACAGATTAATTTTTCAATTAACTATTAGGACTATACGCCAGTCATTCACCGTAGTCTGCGAATCAAATTGTCAATAACATGCATTGTGCACCTAAAATGTGCAGTTAAAGATGACAAGCCTTTTTTCACAATTAAAATATGGTTTTAGACGTAGTCTATGTTTACATCTTTCTTATACTGTCTATAACCATCGTTTTATACTTTTTAAGCGACTTCAAAATAAGGAGGTTCTCAATTCGACAGAATTTTTTTATGTTACAATTCTTCAAATATCTCGCTCTGTAAAATCAATACAGAGCGAGATATTAGAAGTCGGTTTTGTTTTACGTCAGTAAAAAAATTGATCATTTATAAGAAACTACGCTCATGAAATAAAACGAATTAGAAAGAAAACACATATTAGTACAATATGAAATCAGAGCGAAGTGTACATTGTGCCTGTCCTCTGGTACCTAGGTGCAGCGCGCAGCGGTCGTTAGATATTCATTGGATTCATGAGCGCGTTACGCCAGCGTCCCATTATTCAGATAGGGAGCGAGGCGTCAATCATTGTTCACCTCGGAGCCGAAATCCATCACCGGTCGCAGTGGCGGACAAGGAAAAGTCCACCCAGGGGCCGCCTCCTTAGCCTCCCGTGTCGAGTGCACGCAGGGCAACGTAGAAACAAGCCCAAGACACTATTTAATAGGTCCATAGTAATGAGGCAGCGAATGACGAAGGAGACATCGGCACATCGAAATGTATTTATTCAAATTTATTGTGATCGCCGCTTAATAAACTGCCGTCCACACTTCAAACTGCCGTAGATTTCGATAAAGTAGCCAATATACGAGCTCGTTGAATAAAAACATGCTTTATGTAAAATTTATCGCTTCATACGGACATAATATATTATTATTGTACATATCTTATTAAGTAATGGTGGTAAATCGATACGTCATCACAATGTACTACGTTTTCAAGATAAATGTTACTTGGAGGGCTTATCGTTCCAGGCCGAAAAAAGTTGTGAGTTTAGTATGTGATAATAGCATAATGTAGAAACACGTTAAGCCTATTGTTTACACGGCTAGAGATGCATTGTTGTTGTGGGCAATAGCGATTCATTACTCGCCCTGCATTTCGAAATACTCATAAAAAGGTGATATACTTTGTTCCATTTCAGCACAACAAAAGATTATCGTACACTTGTTTACTTCCCAAATTGTATAAAGTGTTGCCCGTGTACATACATTTTGTACATACCAGTAAAAGTCAAATGGAGGCTTACGAAAGTATTCACGTCGAATGGTGCCTATATCGCGGCCGTAAAAAGTTTCATTCAAGCCGGCTGCGGGCCGGGCGAGGAGAACGCAGCGATAAACTTTGCGTAAAAATGTCGTAACGCGATGTCTCGCATAGCTTCGCAAGATGGCGGCCGATCGGCGCGCGCGCATGCGCACCGTAAATAATTCATTAATTTGCCTTCTTTATCAATCGCATCTGTTTTTTTGCGCGGCCGGAGCCCCTAACTGCCGGCCCGTGTCGCCTCGCATTTCCACATAATGCAATGCTAATGCGGACCCCAGGTGGCCAACAAAAACTGTCCCGCGTCAATGTTTGATACCATTCTCATGCGCGACATCTAACGGCGGTCTGGCGTACTAACGAACTTCTTGTCGTGTGACACTCGTGTCCATAGTAAGATGATTGTTTTTCAAATATCATTGTCGAACAATACTAATGTTTACTATTGTCTCAATATTATGGCCGTAACGTTTTGTTACTCGAGAACATGCTATATTTATTGATTGATAGAGCATGCGCTATCATCGTTTGAATGAGAGCAAATTGGAAAACAGTATTTTATCACTTGGTTTGCGTATAAAGTGACAAATGCACATCAACTGTTACTGCGCATGTTAAAACTGTTACAAAACCTAGCGCTATAGCATTCTAGTAGTTAAGCAGCCAAATTTAGCAGAGTTTCTAGCTAAACTTAACCCCTTAAAATATCGCCAAAAGTTGTCTTTTCCCCCAAACGATCGATATCAAAATATGGACGGTTTATTCCATTAACACAAAAATTATATCAATTTTATAAAATTATCTAAAATAAGTACTTGGAATTTATTTAAAGTCTATCGGGTATTTGTATAAAATTTCGCAAAATTAAACAGTGAATATTTATTAAACATTTACTTGTACTTGTGTATGGTTTGGGCATGTGTTTTTTGATTTGAGCCGTGATAGCTCAGTGTCCGGGCGCTCGCCTTTAATTCAATATACTCGAGCAACCTGAGTTCGATCCCCGGTGCCGGCACAAATGAAGTTTTTAACTTTAAGTGCTGACTTATCACGTGCTCCGCGGTGAAGGAAAACATCGTGAGGAAACCTGCATATTTTCGAAATAATAACAAAAAAATATATTTCGAAGATATGTGAAGTCCGCCAAACCGCAGTGGGGCCGCGTGGTGGACTACGCCCTGATACCCTCTGTATAGAGGAGGCCTTTGCCCAGCAGTGGGACATGTATAGGCTGTTACTTTACTTTTTTACTTTTTTTGATTTCATTTTCTTTTATGCAAATCAAAAGTAACTGATTAGAGGCGCATCATAAGTGAGGACGGCTGCCTACCGCTGCCTACCGCTGCCTACCGGCTGCCTACCGCTGCCTACCGGCTGCCTACCTACTACTATATAATAAAAACACCGCAGACTACCATAGTACTCATTAGCTACATACCTTCGTAACTTTCCTTAAGACTCGTAGATTATAGGATCAGTAATAACTAACTATCAGTAGGTGTTATGTATCGACTCGTAAGGAAAACGACTCGTTTTGTGAATATAAGAATCGGGCGTTACTCGCCTCCGGTTATTCACTATCCGGAAAAAGTTCAGAAATATGAATGCTTTTACTTCCCGCTGAGCTTCTGCTAAGCCGAGTAGGCATATTTTTACGGAAGGACCTGTTTTGTAAGGTGTACAATACCTATATCCACTAGACGTCCGGGTACAACATTGATTTACAATAAAAGTAAAGTATTGCTCATTGCTTGGTAGCAAACGAGTATACGGGAGCTTAATTATTGTGAATAATGACTACAGAATGCAACGAGGAAAACTAAAAAATCAACAGATCCAAAACTGATTCATAATATTGGCATTTAAGGACTTCAGAAAAACATGAAAGCATTTGTCTAATCCGACAAATCAATAATTAATCTTATTTAACTGTTTAAATAAGCGGCACGCTCATTATTCGTATAAAAATGTTTTTAAGCGATAGAAAAACGTAACCGACAATAAAAATGAAAGCTTTCTATACCTTAAGGACATCCGTCATTACGTTGCATTCAAAATTCATTTCTGCCCATAGTTTTAAGTTATTTTTTTTTAAATAATTGAACTTTTTACTTTGTTGCAGAATACAGTACACGATATTAAAACATTTTTTATAAACTAAGGTAAATTAAGTTCAACCGACGGATAAGTAAAATAGCCTTATTTTACTAATCCGTGGTTCAAATTTTATTTATTTATAACTGACAGGTTACGTTCATTCAGTCTACAATTTTATATTATAGTGGAAAAAAGTAAAGTGGAGTAAAATTTTGAGCAATTGAACATATAAAATGTAGGGTAATTTATAATGCACTCTTGCTCAGGGGACCATGAGTGCGTTGTAAATTTAATTGGTGGCGTCAATTTTAACTTAGTAATTATGATTTGGTTATGTTTTTCATTTGATATCAAATATATCTATATGATAAACGAGCGGGTCGCTATTTAAACAATTACAGACTTTTGTATCATGTACCCTATTGCGATGTTCGGGTCCTTCAATCCAAATGAATTCTGTATATAAAATAAAATAAATAATGGTTAACTTAGAAGCCGTATTTGCTTAACGGTATGGTCT
This sequence comes from Iphiclides podalirius, assembly GCA_933534255.1. NCBI lineage: Eukaryota > Metazoa > Arthropoda > Insecta > Lepidoptera > Papilionidae > Iphiclides > Iphiclides podalirius. The sequence continues at coordinate 151,401 of OW152820.1, forward strand.
GAATTGTGCCAACAACAAAATTGAGCTTCATCGAGTATCTCAATTTTTATTTTGACATTACATTGCCAGTACTTATTGTTTTATAGGACAAAATTACGTTTTAATATAGATAACGCATAATAAACCCCACTACGCGGCTTTTAAAACTTGATCCATTTTTCATCATTACATGAAATAAATAAGTGAATATGACAGATGATATAGAACGTAATTGATACTGAAAGACATAGCAGACTAATCAATTTCTGTGTGTGCTAGTTTCAGAGCGATAGCGGCATATCCACCTCGTATTTGTATATAATATAATTGGTTATAACATCACGATGACAATACACGCCAACAGTATAAAAGGGTCGTGACAGAAAGCATTATCGAGGAGAAGGCAACAACAAAGCGACTCGTTGGGCATTCCTGCACGTTGAGCAGGCGACGCGTCCAGAAATAGTGGACCAGCGGCGACGGCGACCTTCGAGTGGCGAGGAGTGGTAAGTGTGACGCTGCTTTCGAATTCCGCGTGGCAGCGCGCGACGAGTTATTGCCCAGAGCGGTGATTGGGATTCAGTTGGCGAGCGGCGGGCGGCCACTCGCCGGCCTGGCCTACGTGCGAACGTCCCGCCAGCGCCAGCTCCCTACCTAGATGCTATCTTTGCGGAATGAGCCACGCACAGCGTTGCTAACTGTACTCGAGTGTCCGTTCTCACCCGCCAACGTCCGCCCGATTTTGCCAACAGTACACCATTATTTGATCGCCATCTTAGGTATGCGGTGATTCTGTCGTAGATGTAAAGCACCAGTTTAGTAAGAGATTAATTCACTTTTGCCTCGATGGAGCCGGAATCGTATTTACAAGTCGTGTAGTAAAAATGGACGTTGTTGGTCACTGTAATTAAAAACTATCGATATATTTTATTGTATATATTTAATTTATATATTTATAGATATATTACATTGGTTTGAGATTCCTTCGATTTTGGGAATTTTACACGTCTTACACGCGACCTTAGTAACTTATGTGACAATTACTGCTTAATATAACGGTGCAATGCCATTTCGTTTAAAAAGCTGTAAAACTTAATAAATCACCTGATGGTAATTGTACTCCGCCGCACTTGGACACTCGCAACACCAGAGGAGTTACTTTGAGGAGTTAGAATGCGTCGCCAGCCTTTGAGGAAGGTATAGGCTCTCGTCTCGAAGGTGAACATAAAACGGTGATGATAGTGAACATCATTATTAGAACGTAGTCAAAGTTTAAAGAATATTATAGTTTTAATGTGAAAACGAAGCATTGACAATTTAGATATATCATATTTCAGTTTTGCATAGTATGTTTACACTATTGATATTTTGCTAACTGTATTCTAATATGTTTATATAAAGTAATTAATTTTTAATAGTTTCTCTGTATTGATTCAAATTGTATTCGATTCATAAAAATACACCTGCCCTCATAATAGGTGCCCAAATGTTCTTGTATTCTCGTATTAACTGATGTTTTTGCTTTCAGTCCCGAGACTATTAAAGCTTCATCTGGCGCAGAATCGGTGGGTTAGCCAGAACCCACGGGTTTGGGCCCTCCGCTGTGGGTAGGGCCACGCATGGGCTCATGCTGCCCAAATGTTATGACTGGTATTGGCTAGATTTTCTTACGAGCGGCCGCCTGTTTGACGTCGACCCTTTTGGTTAAAAACACTTATTAAAATATTATAAATCACTTATACAAACACTTAAATCCGGAAGAATTATTATGTGTGGGTCATACAAATGCTTGTCCCGTGTAGTAATCGAAACCACGACCTCCGCGATGCCGAAGCCGATAGCTGAGCATCGAGTATTCACTTCATCCGATTCACGACCCAATTGGTGTAGTCGATAATGACTTTGTCTCTTGCGCCAGAGGGTGTGGGTTCGATCCCCACTACTGGAAAAATATTGTGTGGTGAATTTAAGGTTTTTTTAGTTTCTGGGTGTTTACACATCTATAACATGTATTTTTTTATTTACAAAAAGGAAAGTATATTTAAGCAAGTTTAACTGTAATCTAGTATCCAGTACAAGCTTTGCTTAGTTTGGGATAGGATAATGTTGTGTTACTAAATAAAAAAGTTCACATTAACATGATAAAATGTTAATCATTACTTGGACTATAACATTTTATTTCGACAAGAAGCAGCGGATGAGTACCAGTTAAAATGCCATCGCACTCAGTCGAGTGATCCAACGCAGCGATCGCCGAAGCGCGAAGTAGGAGAGAGCGTCGCGAAGAGTAGCAAGTGAGGAGGACGTGTGGCTCCTTGGCATTCCGGGCGTCGCTGCCGGCAGAGATGATATCGTGACGCGACAGGGCCTGCTAGCGGTGAACGCGCAACTAGGCACACAAATCAATGATAACGACGATCGCGCTCATAAACTAACCTCAACAGCTTCCTTAATCAAACGCGTCCACCCGCTTATTACACGGCTAACACTGTCCTAATGTGTTTCAATCAAAATACATAAGTCCGTTGTCCCGTTGTATTTAACAATGGTAAGAAGTTATTTCAGAACTAATTTGTTTTTTACCTTTGATCACTCCGTTTTGTTTTAAGAAAATAAAATATAAAAGAAATTGATGACTCAAAATAAATGGGCGTAAAATTTCGATCAGCACCATTTTAAATCTGATGTGCAATTTAATTTATCAAAAACTCGTTCGTATTAATGTTTTAATGTATGTTGTCGGTTCAAATATAATGTTTCAATGTCACTTTTTCTTACAATTACAGGAATCAAAGATTTTTACTTTCTATAATCTTTGCACTTTAGAGTTTTTTTAGCGCTGGCAGAGAGTTCACGCCGTTCTCTATCGTTCCTATGGAGTCTGCCCACATGCACACCATAACAGCATTTGTTTGAGTGTATGCAAATTATCCCTCCTTTGAAAGTCATGTCAGTCACTCTATCGGTATCGTGTGAACCAGACGCAGTCAAATCTATTATTATGTCTACTATTTCCTCGACAACCACTGTTCCTCCGTCTTCTCTTTGGTTGTCTTCACCTCTTTTAGCTGTGTTTTAAGCTTCCGCGGGGGATGAATGGATGGGTGCTGAAGCTCCAAGCGCTGCTAGAAGTAGCGCTGCAGTCAGGTCGACCACTGGTCCCTGAGCGAGCGGGGCCTCTCGGGGCGGCGTCGCAGCGCGGTCACGTCCCTATCGCGCATCTGCCGTACCGCTGGCGCCATCCGCGCAGACATGCCACATGCAAATTGGACTTTTTATGCCCCCAACGGATCACGTCGCCGCCTGAGAGCACGCGCATTCGCATTTTTCCGCGTTCCGCCTCCTCTGTGCGCCGTAAACTGCTTTTTTTTGGAAGACTTACGCGAATACGGACTGCGCTGGTCATATCACGTTTGACGAATTTGATGTTGATGCTATGTAACAAAATTGCACATACTATTTCGTTTCATTAGTTCTATCATACATTATTCAAGAAAAAAACACTTCTTCGCTCACAAACTAATTCATATATGTATATATCAACCAAAGTCATAGGCGATAAATTAAAGAGCGCTCTGCCATGTCCCGATTGGCAGCCGCCCGAGTGAGCTCCTTGTAAATCATAACAACCGAATAGGCTGAATTAATTGATCAAAACCGATTGTACCAGAATCTGGTCTCAAAGTACTCTGGCCTCGTTAAACTGCGGTAGTCGGCCTGTCGTGTAATCAGCTCGTGTAATCAATGATTTTGTCCTATTACAGCCTGTCCAATGAATGGAAAGCGATAAAAAATACGGATCTATTATGTTTGTTTCCTAGAGGTTGTTAGCTAGAGGCAATAAAGGTCAGAGGAATTTTAGAAGAGTCCTCATTAAGAAATAAATATAGCGTATAATATAGTGCGCATAATGTCTAAACATCTTTCTTTGGTGTACCTTATTTTCCAAGGGAGCTCCCATCGAGTGAATAATGTAATTTCTGTAACTCACAGAGTCCTCATAATATGTATTTTTTATGTTTAGCTTTGGTATTATTAAGTTTGTTAGCTCATTTTATAGCATAGAGATGCCGATAGGGACGTAGCTCATTGCAAACAGTAAAAGTCGTAGGATAGCTCTTCTAAGAACATTTTGCAACATTGCGAGTTTAAGTAATTGACAGTCGTTTGCGACCTACGACCTTAGATCATGAGATTTCTCCATCTATTAGGTTTATGCAATGACGGTAAGTGGGACCTCTAAGGACCTCATCACTATACCTACTGCTGTACACTTGAAAATTTCCATGAAGTATGTTCCTATGTTACAAAGTCTCCACAATTGACTTTGAGCATTTAGCATTGAAACCCAGGACTCTGTGGCTTCGACATTTCGCGAACAACGTCGGTGTCGCGGCGGGCGTTGCCGGCCTCTAATTGAGACCATAAATAATGAACAAAAAAGGGGCCGCGCTGCGAGATCACCAGTCGCGAATATTATTTTTTTAATTGTGTAATTATTGGAAGGCAACGGCCGCGGGCGTGATCGATTCGCCCCCGGCCGTCGGGTTAAAAAGAAATGGTGAGTTAGGTGCTAATTTAAGTTGCGTGGAGGAAGAACGTCCTTTGGAACGTTCTTTGACATCGAACCTTTAAAGGAAGCAAGTATTCCATTTACTAAGCAAATTGATTAACAATTGTTAAGGAAGTCGCATTTTTTCCACATTCAGTTTTAAGGAAGTGATAAAAGATAACATTTTATCACTTTCAAGAAGCGCTACTTCTATAATTAAACTGTAAAAGTAACTAAAAGTATAATTCTGTTCAACTACTACAGTATTGTACGTTATTTATCAATTGAATTAGAACTACTAAGTGTTTGTGATATAAAACAGGATAATTGTGGCGTCCTGATATACCATAGAGAAGATATCGCGTCTATAGCTCTATAGTCTTGTAATTATTGTATTATTCTCGGGTCCATGTGGTTTGAATTCCAAATATTTCGGATGTCTGAAAGTGGTAAACTTTAATTGAAAGATTTTATCACATTATTTGACTGGCGGTCATATAAGCTGTATTAAAGTTCTGGGAGACACAAATATTTATACAATTATATATCGTATGTTCAATTAAATACTTGAAATTTATTTGAATGTGCAGGTGAATAATAGCTTATAAAATTAAAAACTATTGTTTCTAGGGAGAAAGTTTTGGTAACTTTAAGGTAAACCATGGCGAATGTTATGGGGTTCCTAGTGCTCTTGTTTGGTATGACGTAACGTGGGTGGGATGCAGGAAGCAGCGTCGGTGCCTCTGAGTGATGTACACGGTATGGCGCCGAGGCGTGCCATAAAAGGGTATTCCCGCGCCGGTCGGCATCCCGTACAGTTGCATTCTAACAACGATTGACCGACCTTTGTTTGTCATGTTTCTTACCTAAAGTTCTAGCAACGGTATCGTTAGTACGTTCATAACCGATTATATTTCATAATCACCATAGTGCATTATATGTAGGTGGGTAGTATCCTTACTAATGTTATAAAGGCGAAAGTTTGTATGTATGGATGGATGTTTGTTACTCTTTCACGCAAATACTACTGAGTGGATTTTAATGAAACTTTACAATAATATAGCTTATACATCAGAATAAGACATAGGCTTTAATTTATATACATATTTCATGTATATCTGTCTTTCTGTCTGAATCTTACGCCTTCAGCCTATTCTACGCAGATGTAGTCGCGGGCAGCAGCTAGCTAAGCGTAGATCTGCAATATGTGCACAGTATGCCAATCTAGGGTTCTAATATATTTTGTCGTTAGTATTTTTTTCATTTTATGTGAAAAGTTGCCAAACGAGCAGATGGTTCACCTGATGGTAAGTGGATACCGCCAGCCATGGACATCTGCTACACCCGAGGGTTACAGGTGCGTTGACAACCTTTTGAAAATTAGGCTCGGGCTACCTCACTCACCAGACGAAACGCGAAAGTATTTGTCATACTTCCACTTTACGCTGGTGTTCTGTGTGGTCGTGGTGACCATTTTTGACATAAACTCACAGCACAATTCATTCCTTATTACATATACACTATGCATTTTTTTTTCCTTCAAAGGTTTCTATATGTCTTTTTGTTTCTTTATTAATAATTGTTTATATTTGTAACTTTGTGTACTTATTTTGTTTTCCTTTTTTTTTAACTTGCTTTTTTTTTGTTGAAACGATGTTATTTTTTTATTTATCAATATGTTATGTTCATGTCATTTATTTATTTTTTTTGAATCTTTTGTGCTGTTTGTTGGTTGTCAAAATAAAGTTTATGTCTATGTCTATGTCTATGGTACTTACCCGGACGGGCCTGCCCATTCGTACAACAGCCGAGGCTGCTGCGTGGCCCAACCACCGTAAAAGTGCTACCTTTTTTAGCTGTTTCTTTCTAATTTTTGAAGAAGGGTATATGGCAAGGTCATTTGTCATCAAAAATATTTAAAATATGTAGTTTACTAGCCACACTTGCTGGCTTCACTCGACTATTAGACAAGTTTCATTTTCCATAGCAACATTTGGGAAACATTAAGTTTAATCTAATGTTGTTACTTAAATATCGCACGCATAAAACTTTATCATTAAAATTACATTACTCACATAGCAACTGTCAAATATATCACCTTTTCCATTGTTTCTTCCGCCATAATCTTCAAATAATGAGATTTACAACTATTATTAATATTTTATTTTAAAAGAGGAGCTTTTATTAGTCAGTTAAAGATTGAGAGTTTTAGATTTAAAATATGAAAGACTATTTAAAATCAAATACCAACAACAAGATTTTGTCATTAATATTAATGTAGACAAATATACTGGGTCTAATGAATGATGTTTTTATATATCGTATTTCTATATAATAACATTGGGCTTAATAATGTTTTATTTTGTTTTATTTTTGGTAAAGAAAGCGTCATGTTGCGTTAAAATATCGCACGGCGTTTATAATAATTGCCGTTTAGAAATTGGCGTGTAACAGTCGCGCTGCGGGAGTTTATTTGGGACGATTAATTTGTGTATATTATGGGGTGGTTATTCGGTGGCAGCGCGGCAGGTGAACTACCCACCGCAGAGTACCTACTATGCCCAATAACTTATGTGAATCATTAAAGACTTGTAAAAATAATTTCTATTTCATTTCCAAGCAATAAATATTTGTGTGATAATTAATTAAAAAGGTTCCAAGTCTTTAACATTAAGATAAAGTTTTACGATACATTGCATCTTTCATTTTCAACCAACTTGAAAAAAGGAGGAGCTCCTTAATTTGGTAGAATATTTATATTTGTTTCTCAGAACTTCATCATTTATTAACATAGTTATGGTTTTATATTCATTTGATTAGTAATGGACCTTGGACTTTAGAGGTAATCGAAAGACTCGCCAAAATCGAATAGAAAATGTGTAGTAAGTGATATATTTAAAAGTTCGTTTTGTTTTTTCATTAATAAAAATCTTATTACAAAACAATACCAAACGCGGCCTAGAGAGCTTTTTATATGTTTATTAATATAGCCAATACGAAACAATAGTTTAGGATTATTAAAGCGAAATCCAAAAACCCATAAAATAATTACCGAATAGACTTATATAAATAAGACCAATAAGAAAAAAAATAAGAAGAAGCGTTTATAATTGATCAGATTACATCATATCTAAATCGTCGTCCAAATTTCTTAATAACTATAAGAGTTGTTAATTACTTCATGAACGGCATCGTAGTCAAGAAGAATTAAGAAAATATATATATTTTGGATGAAAAACAGAAACGAATGCTATTGTTTCGTTAAAGATATCAAGAAACAGAGCTAGCCGAAATATAAAAAGAACGCTTATCCCACCATAATCTGGGGTAGAGAAAGGAAAGAGAACTACAACTAGACTTAAATCTGTTTAAAACATTAAACAGAATCCAATTGTTTAACATTATTTAAATGAGCTGACACTACTGAATTTACATGTGCTGTGTAAAATGTTTTACTGATGACGGCCACTGCAATTTGCAATCGTATTTCGGCGAGGGCGCGCTAATCGCCATTCCGCCCCTCTTTCTAATGCCTATCAATGTCGATAGGCGATCACCGATCATCGATAGAGTATAGATTCACTTTTCTCCTTTCTTTGACAACTGTAACTTTTATACAGAAAGTGTAATACTTCTGCATTTCATTTGGTGAGTGAGGTAGCTAGAGATCACTTTATAAAAAGGTGGCAACGCATTTGCGGGTGTTGCAAATATCCATGGTCAGTGTTTTAATGTGAGTTTCACCGAAATATTGTCGAAAGATTTTTTGGCGCTACCTGAATTCGAAATTGCGTCCTTTGGGTAGTGCGCCGACTGAGTTGCGCCAGGCAAATCTAAAATGTGCCAAATACTTTTAGTTTACATGCCTCTAAAATAGGAATAGGCTATTTCCTTCCGGCAACTCGTTTGTGAGCCCTCGGGTCTTGTAAGTGTTCATGGGCGGCGGTATTCACTTACCATCAAGTGAGCCTTCTTCTCGTTTGCCCCTTTTCTCCATAAAAAAGACCTATCTATAAGTTCATTCTATGAAGTAGTTATGAGTGGCAGAACAAATAAAAAATCATACTGTGACGAAGTCAGCCACTCCTCCCTATTCCTCCCGCAGCAGGAGCTGCTGCAGGAATAGGGAGGCTCGTCGGAGAAGTACCACGGCCACAAAGAATATCAGAAGTGAGAAGAAGTGAAGTGGAAGTATTTATTACACTTTTGCGTTGCATCTGGTAAGTGAAGTAAACGGGGCCCTCCTTTTTAATATTGCCAACTTTTCTGCAATACCTCAAGGGTTGTCAGGGCAATTCCAATTAAATATGAGATATTTCAGTGCTGATCTATGTTTAATAAATTGCAGGATCCATAGCCGATGGTAACCCGCAATCATATTCTATTCTATTCCATTCTATTGAACTCGGTGTTATAAGTCCTACGACACACTTTGGGTCATTGAGCCAATAAAGTTATATTAGTGTAAGTTTATTAGTATCTAGGAGTAATAATTACGATTTAGGATGACTCTTTTGGCGTAGTGGATAGTGGACTGGTATGTTGTGCCAGAGGGACTGGGTTCGATCCCCACCACTGGACGAATATTGCGTGAAAAAAATTTTGACTCGAAATAAAGAAGAACATTACAAAACTTGCTTAGTATGCGACGAGATAACATTGTGACATTGTGAAAAAATGTTGAAACTAAGTAGTTATTAGTATTAATTATTCGTTTATTACTTCGTGTTTTCAAGAAGAATTCAGAAATTTCGAGGCAGATTCGATGCATTGCAAGAAACTGTCTTGGAAAAGGCTTAATCAATTTAACATTAGACGGTATTTGTAGTGATGGGCATACATATACATTTTTTAACATCTTGACGAGCATCTAGAAGCAAGATAAATTAAAAGTCAAAGTTAGTGTAAACAAACAATCATAGAAAAACCTACGCATTTGAATAAATGCAGGGGCTATAAATTCAAACTAAACATAAAGAAATATTTCAGCGAACATTGCTTACATATGTAACTCATTTTTTGACATACAACTTGTGTATAATTTTCATAATGATTTCACATAAATGCATGTTATGGAGATACTTAATGCTATTTTATAACATCACGAGGACCGTGTGTAAAATACACTGATGCACATGCATTGTCAGCAATGTAATGATACATAAAAGACAATGTCATTATGTAATCCGCTATGTACAGGCAGCTACGTAGATGGCGAGAGTGGGCGCTTGTTTTTACGCCCTTCAGCCGGCAGGTGGTCTCACAGGTGACGCCTCCGATGGCGTCTCTAGATATGCCGGAAACCGGCTAGGTGTCCGCCAGCACCTAACTGGTTCTGCCCATAGAGACCGGCAGCAATTGCTACCGGTGCTGCTCACACAACTGCCACGTGTAAAGCTCTAGCCACCCGCGCATATTTTATTAACTCAAAATAGCATTTGGAGAAGCAGAATGAGCCGTCACGTTCTTCCCCCAAGGGGTGATAACGGTTAGTTAGTGCTATTTTAGTTAAACTTTCCGATTTTACTAAAGTTTTATAGTCGCATATTTGACAGTTGGTCATTCACTGTATATTTGGTAAAGTATAGATATTTGCGCGTACAGGAAGTGTAAAAAAACGGCTCAGAGACTCATTGGCAGGTACATGCCATGGAGATTTAAATTCGCAATCCTAAATCCGGATGTTCGATGTGGAAATGATTTTGGAGAACTTTTACTGTTTGAATAATAACTGCTATGGAGTAAATAATTGCACATTAAGTTCCATTATTATGTCATTCCGGGATGGGCAGTGTCAAAGTGGCATGCCTTTGTCATTTGCTAGTGATGTTCATTGGACGTTGACAAGTTGGATACTAGAATCGATTACTATTTAAAAGTCTGTTGTATTGACAGGAAACGTGTATTCTTGTTCCTTGGACGAGGCAAATGAATTTTTATTACTTGTCAAGTGTCTGGGAGCATCGAATTAAAAAATATATAAGGCGTTCAACCAAAATGAAGCGGCACAAAATTTCACAGTTTAATCGGTGTGGAACATGGATGTTGTCGGAATCGTTAAGCTTTGTTGATATTTAATATAATACTGAAGACCGACACAATCTTGTAATAACATATAATCTCAAAAGATTTTTTATTTACATCGAGTCAAAAATGACAATACAAAAAATACATACCTCACAATCATAAAGTAGCGTATCGCGTCTTTTTAAATTCCTAAACATTATTATATGTTATGTGGAATGTGAGTTACGTTTATAGAGTTAAATTCCCTATCGCCGCGCTTATCGCAATTATGAACCGACGCAAGAAAGTTAGCCCGAACAAGAAAATGATTATAATAATCGACACGGGCCACGGCGGTTTGCTCGGGAGCGTCCACGAAAATTATGACAATGGAGCGGCGGCTTACGTGCGCCGAGCGGAATCGCAATTAATAACGTCGCTTATATTCAAAGCAATAATGACTATAATTGCGGGCAGGTTTGCAGCCGGTAGCAGATTTATATTGGGGTCCGTGTCGCGCCATTATTGTGCGTGGGCGGTGAAGGATCCATCTCGCACTGTTCGGTTCATAATACATTTAGGGCTCCGGCTATTCAATTAATTTTTTCAATTATTTTATTTTCCGTCTATCACTGTGTCTTACTGACATTTAAAATCCATAATATCACTTCATTAACACGTAATCATCGCTTAATTACTAGACTTAAACGAAAATTAATATGATGTCTCGCACTAATCAAGATTCTATTAAACAGCCTAATTATTCTTCTTATAGAATCCTGCTTAATGACGACAGATATATCGATTTCGTCTTCTTCGTGAACTGCTGATGATGAGAGCGGCACGCTGGAGTTTAAAAGAACCTTAAAAGCGTCTTAACTCAAGCAACTTATTGCACCAAAATAATTAATCGGATTAGTAATCGTTTACATAAGACAAATTTTACACTGCCCGAGTTATAAACACTTAGTGGCATAAAACAATCTTTGAGACAGAGTAATATCGATCGAATTGTCTAACTAGACAAGAAATGACGTCATCTTTCAGATCTAGGATATTGATTTTAGTTTTTCCATTATTTTTACATACATAACTATATAATGTTTAAGCAAACAAGGTTAATTTAATAAAGCTATTGTCGATTTAATTTTTATTTTTGACTGTTTGTCTGTCTAAATTATTCAGTTATAAATAAAACATTATTTAAACCTTAGTTTATACAGAATAATCATTTGCAAGTCCAAATTTGGTGCCATAAATTATAGAATGTATTTTTCTTATCTGGATGCATTAAGTTGGATGCATTAAGTTGGCTGCATGGATTAAGTTGTCTCATTGGCATACTAGTGAAACATGCATTTTAAAACATTGCAAACAGTGTGAATACGTGTATTTCAGCTGACGGGATCAGAGAATTCTTGGTTGAGATCTATCAGTGGCCATCGACGGCACCGTTTCGCTTTTTGCTGAATATATTAATAAATTTAAGTTAGTTCAATTGTGACGATGCGGCACCGATAGAACGATTTATTGCACCGATTAAATTAGTAGCATGTTATGGATTGAAACAATAATTTAATTAAAGTCGACATCTATATCGACGATAATGGATTTCATTAATATTCCTTCGGCGAACATTAGTAAAAAATGTTTGATTAATACAAAACCGGAGAATGGTATTACATATAATAATGACATTTTACAAAAGGGCCTTGTTGCAAATGATGATTTTAAGCGGTTTGTCTTCCGTTGGTCCTTACGTCAATACAACGGATTTACAACGAATTGATGTTGTAAATTACAATTAACACGAACTAATTAAATTATAAAAACAAAAATGTACATAAATAAATAAACATTCGTATTTAAAGCGGCTCCAACTTAATTAGGGATTGCTGTATCGCTAATATTCAATAGCGGAATCGTTAGCAAGTTGAGCGTGAAGTAATTATACCCGATTGGCTGGATCATTGCGAGAGTGCAAAAAAGGCCCGCGGTCCGTCGCCGCGTAAAAAGCGTCTCTAGTTATATGGTATTCTCAATGATGTGAACTGATTAATCGGCAGTGGTTTTAGTTAACCTAGCACGGAACCTGGGGCCTCGACGCCCATCGTTCCAGCGGAGGCCGCGGCGCAATTTATTGTAAGCCGGCCCGTAAGCCGGGAGCCACTACAACAACCGTTTTGATTCAACTCCACCCACTAATTATATTCTTACGGAGTAAACTGTGCGTTTAACTGTCCGCCTTTCGGCAGCCGTAAGTCGCAAGTGGACTGTCGCTTGTGGAATTTTGATTCTTGCACGGCGTCCGTAAGACTCACAATGGAGTGGCGGGAATTGGAGCGAGAGTCGCTTCACGGCAGAGAGCGATTCAGCAGCCCAATGCGGAGGACGGCAGACTCATTCCGCATCCAGACGCTCCTTTATAGCGGAACATGTTCCATTAACGATGTTATGATGAACATTCGCTCAATAGAAATGGCAAATTATATTAACGACAGAAATACATTAGCACGGCGCATCGCCCCGGCCGCGTGGACGAATAATTAAAACGGCTGCACTTTTTAATTCGAAGCGGAATGGATGAATTAGCATCGCGTTTTAGGCGCATCTATCAGGTGCATTCCTCTAAGTAATTACTCGGGAAAGGTTTGAGAATAACGAAACGCTAACAAGAGACAAATATACGAAGATGGCAATTTTTTTCTGTTCGAAAAAAGTCGTTTGTTCTGACAAGGGCATGCCTAGGGTGTGTATTGAATTACGATACGGGCAAGTATGCAACTGGAGTACTATTGAGGACGTTATCAGATCGAGGCGCATTAGAATTTCAATTTACAGAAAACGCTACCCTCAGAAGGAATTGCAGCGTTTACGATCATTTACAACAGTATCAGTACTCGATACGATTACTTGACGGTGTCCTCTAGTATTTTGTGTGTATTATAAATCCGCAGCGATTAGCGTCCACAACGAATCCCTAACCAGAACGCATATACGAGATAACATCTCGAGGAGAAGCTGCCGAGCAGCCTCGTTCAATTGGAACAGTCATTCCCATGGTCAGAATGCACCGCGAGCAACCGCTTGGGACGTTGCGAAATGTGCTACCATTAATCGCGAGCCGGTCGACGGCGGATTAATGCTGCAATATGTAAGGAATTAGCGCCTCCATCTGATAACGGATGGGTTCTGTGATGAAGAACCAGGTGAAGTGGCAACGATTAGCCGCAAGGTGCCACAACGAAACAACAGGCCTCTCGTGTGAGCCGCGGTTTATATAATTGATTTTTTTCTTACGAATAATATACATTTTCTTCGTAACTCGCAATTAAAAGTAGTGATTGCGCGATTTACACATCGATATAATAGTTCAAATGCAATTATGCCATTCGTTATCATGTTGTAAACGAAGTAGAAAAAACGTGTTTTTTCTCATATTCCAATAGTAATTGATTTTGCTGAAATAGTGTCTTTTGGGGATCGACAGACTATTTACCCACGGCCAGTCCAATGTCGCAATACGAGAGTTCGCTACGCAACGATTTCGGATTCGTCTCGTTCACCCATAAATCCGTCATCGGGCGTCGATAAAGGCCGTACGTTGGGCAGCTTACGGCCGACGGGGACGTGTCGGCACCGGTTACTCCAAACACGTGCGCCACAACGGGCTCATTGCCATTCTTTGTGGTGGCATGAGGTATTTAGAAGTTCCAAAGCATTTTTTCCGCTATTCGTATTCGGACACGAAGAGCGAAACTGCACCCAGAGAATTAGGCTCGGGCGCCGATATGGAAATCGAAAGTGTTGCCCATTCATCGTGGCCACAGTTGTATGCTAATTGCGGACTGAGGGTATTGAATACGTCGTTATTGGAGCCTCCTCATCTATTGTCTTTCGCGTAAGGTGAATAAACTATACCGATATAGCGAAGAACATAATCGTTGTACGTGGAACTGCGCTGGAAATAATGATTGCGATGTCCAGGGTTTTGATTTGCATTAAAATGTTTAGTAGACAGCTTGGCAGAGAAAAACGGAACTTCTTGAACTACGAAGAGAAGAATTTAATTTTATTCCTTAATGAAAATGAGTCCCAAATCTTATCCTTTAAACGAGCAATTCTTGTAAAATCGATTTTCATGAAATTTTGTATGTGCGTAGATTCGGGGGCGAAAAATCGATCCAGCTTTTATTCCTGTTTTTAGGGAATGAAAAATATAATTCGAATATGACGGTAAATTTAGCCGCAAGAGAAAATGTCATAATAGCTCGGTCGGTTATCGGGCGGCCCCAAAAGAGACGGCCGTTGTTCGCATCACGATCATTTACACATTTTTTTTTACTTTTTTTTCGAATCCAGATCATTGCTTTCTTTATTTTTAATTTTTTGTCGATTTGTTATTTTGTTATTTCCCTTTTTTTTTAAAGGTTCCTTCTTTTGTGAAAAACATCAGTTCATATTTTCTTATTATTAAGTCGGTAAGATCGAAAAATATTATGCATATTTCATTACTCAGTAATTGGTATCTAAATGTAATTTCCAAAATACACGATTTACCAAAAAAAAAAAAAAACGAGCAAAGCTCGGTCCTCCAGGTATATTATTTGTGATAATATTTTAATAATGAAGAAATTTATTGTGAAGAGATCTTTCTAATTGTATCACGTAATATTTACAAAAATTAAATTTGATTCTGTCAGAATGTGAGAACAGAACTCAAATAATTAAAATAGATGGTCTGACGTAACTATAATAACATCAGGAGTCCCTTAAGGTTTAGAAATAGGGCTCGTTCTGTACAATGCACATTTTTAAGACACTAACTAATGATTTAGGCAAGTAAATAGTAACTTAGGTTCCTAATTTATCTGCAAAAATTAGTTTTTTACCATTATAGCAATGCGAATATTTGCGACTATTCCCCTATACATATTTAATTTCATCTTAAATGCAGAGAATAACACTAAAAATTAAAAGTTAATTGGTTACGCAGTTTAAGTTTAGTAGTAGCAAGTAATTCCTAATTGATTGGCGTGTCTACTGTCTACTGTTCCGCTCGTATTGATTATGCTGGAAGTGGAACTGAGCAGTGAACTCTTGTGTAGCCCCACCATACACAAGCAAGTTAGTAGCTAGTTAAGAATTTCTTGAATAGCGATTCTTATTAGCAATAAAGTTATTATTATTAGTCAGCGATATACAACAACCATCGCCTTTTACTAAGTTGCCGCTTAATTTTTATTACAACTATGCTATGTTACGAGTACTTCTTGATTTATCGTGATAACAATTATTATAAGTTGCGACAAAGTCCGGCCGCCGCAGTAATTACCGCAATACGAGATATTGGAGGAATGCACGTGGAAGGCGCCAGCCCTCTATGACTCCTGTGACCATTTATGGATTGAACTTGTCCACGACCACTATTTTAATTATGTTAGACGGCTGTCTCGACGTGAATAACAGAAAATTTTCCTGGGATACGACACGTTCAATATCCCATGTTTGATTTATATTGTTTTCGTCACTTGGTATTTGTAAAAACCGCCTCTTTACTTTATACATTGGAGGTTGTGCGTTTGTTATATAATTAATTTCTTACGATGGTCTCATAAACAGGTTATATTGAAACATCTTAACTAGTTAAACCTAGTTTATTTCAATATTTTTTTGCAAGCTGACTTTGACTTTGACTTTGAGAGCTTGTAATAATCTTTACTGACCTGCACATGTACGCACAATTATGGTGTAAAGTCCTTATTAGGTGTAAAAAAATCAAAGTCCTGAGTCAACACGATAAAAAGATATAGGCAAATTTAGATTTTCCCGAAAACTTGTAAGTACAAAATTTACCTTAATGTTCAACTTTTTTATTTATCGGAATTTTCCCTTTACTCGTGTTTTTTTTTTGGGCTGGATGAGCCACTGTTGGCCTTAGGGGCCTTTACAGTTCATACTCGTGTTGTAAGACTTTGCTTTTATCCTAAATTGACAGTTCTAGGTCAACCAGAAGTTCTTATAGGTTTTGTGTTGAAACCTATATGGTAGCTCCCGTTGACTTAGAATCACAAAATTTGGCAAAAAGCAAGGTATTATAGCACAATTGAAGAAAATAAAAAAATTCAAAAAACACGCCAATTAAGGTACTCTGAGTTCTGCGTCTCTGAATTTTATGGGTGCCCATACGAATATAATCACATACTAGGTATGGGACCCTTCACCCGCAAGTCCGACTCGCACTTGGACAGCTTTTTTTCTAGTTAGTTTTGTTTGATATTGGTTTGAGGCATCGAATCGAAAAACGAATACCATCGACAAAAGTTTGCTCAAAGTAGAGCTGCAAGCGTAACACATAAAACGGCAATGGCCCATTGTGCAGAGTCAAATGATCCACGTCATCTTGTAAAGGAATGTGCCAAAAGTGTGTACTTTAAATTTTCGGAAATCAATTAAACTTCTGTACACGTCTTTTTCGTTGCTATAAGACAATTTTGGATGGTGGGTGCGGTTAACAAATGTCTTAATATGAGTTAGATTTAATTATTATCGCGACCGAACAATAAACATATCAAAGATCAAAGTAACGTATCAAAATACTCACTAGACCACAGTACAAATCGTCTGCGTTGACACTTCCAACAACTGATCCGAGTTTCAAGCATTGCGCCTTTTCTTTTGTTGGCATTTTTAATGTTATCAAAGGTAATATTAAATTCAAATTAGACTTGAAACATTTTTTGTAATTTTTTAATTTAATGATAATTATTATAGTAAAATAAAACAGAAAAATGTTGTGGTATTCGATGGGAATTTAAATGACTCACGAAGTAAAATAATTTAGTTTGTGTGCAGTAAGTTCTTTTTTTATTTAAATGATTTTTTACGATTGTACCTTATCATATTCAGTGCAAATCATGGTCTAAGTTACAAACGACAAGATTGCCTCAAATTTTTTATTATAAAATTTTGAAAATTTCTGTACGTCTTTCCTTAAAAACTGCGTGCTCTTTAAAATAGTAATGAATGTTTTTTTTATCTTAGATACTAATAATTAACTAACTATTAAAATGAAAACGTAACACGTTTTCATTAGCTTGACCTATATGTATGTATCTATCAAATTAAGATAATCTTTTAATGTAATTTTCACTGATTTCGAGTAGTGCTTATCGCGTTTGAACTGAAATAATTTATTTACATCGAGGTAATAATCAAAACTATTTTTTACATTAGTTTTTAAACTGTAATTTTTATTTGAATGATTGTGACGATAATTGCATATAAAGGATGGAGTCATAACGGTTGAAATGAAAATAATTACAAAAAGCCCATTTTCCTATTTTAGAATATTTGTCAGGAAAGCTCTGATCACTAGGTCGATGTGGTCAGCAACGTAAAGGTACGCATGAATACTAGATCGTCTTCGATGTCTAACTTATTTTAAAAAATCTCTACGGATCAGACGCTGCCCGTGTATTTTTAGTAAATATTTGTATAAGGATAGCGTATCCTGTTGAAGTGGTTCCAGAGAACAAAATAATAAAAACATCACTATAGCCTTATTTTTCATCGTGTATCGGTACTTAAATGTACGGAGTTTAATATAAAATTCAATTACAAAGGCCAGCCGGAGCCCGCGGCGTTGTCCGCGCCCGCCCATCGCGGGCGATGGCTCTCTGCGAGTCTGCTATACCCACTTGACCCTTAATGATTGGAATATCATTTCGCTTTGTGTGTGGTGTGTGGCAGGGCCACGCATCAGTCTTCATTGTTGCACCACAACCTCACAAAAGACCGGTGTGAAGTGGAACCAGACGAAACGCAGTAGTATAACATATACTGTGCGTTTCTTCTGGTGAGTGAGGTAGCCGGGGCCCACTTTATTAGAAGCAACGCATCTGCAACTATACGGTTGATGCAAATGCCAATGGGCGGAGGTTATCACTTATTACCAGGCAGGCTGATGCGAGGTTTAAGAAAAAAAAATGAAACTGCCTTTACTACTTTCATTTCAGCGCTACACTATTTTTATTTATGTGACAAGTTGCCAAACGAGTAGACGGTTCACCTAATGTTAAGTGACTACCGCCGCACATGGACATCTGCTACACCCGAGGGTTACAGATGCGTTGACAACCTTTTGAAAATTGGGCTCCGGCTACCTCACTCACCAGACGAAACGCGAAAGTATTTGTCATACATCCACTTTACGCCGGTCTTCTGTGAGGTCGTGATACTTACCAGGACGGGCCTGCCCGTAGCCCTACCACCGTGAAAAGTATTTTAACGAATAAAGACTATTATTACTGGTATGTTAAGAAGTCATTAGGTATTATTTTTAAGAATCAATGGCGTACTCAATTCATAGTACAATCTTTGCTTAGTTTGTAACTAGATACGATTGCATAAAAATATTAATTTTATGATACTCGAATAATCTCTGCACCTTCTTTTTTATCTATACATAAACTTATATAACAACGAATTGAAACGCAAATTAGAGGAGTTTAAACTTTTTATTTTCCATTCCAGCTCTTTGTTCACCCCTCGGCTACCTAACACCCCCGCCCGGTATATAAATTGTGTGAGATTCTATTTACAGATATAAATACTGCATCAGCTTTTTGTCTTTGAATTAAATAAATAATTTTACATTAGTCAACATCGCTTTGCATCTCATCATCTATACAAAAGATATCGTTAGAAACGATTTTTTTTATAACAGACAGAGACGGCATTACGTAACGAGGGGAATGAAAAGTCGTCAACAAATATTCATTTATGAAAAGCAAATTCTAGAAACCATTTGGAAAAGAGAGGAAATTCATTATTTTTTTTTTTACTTACATCATGGCCAACACTATACTATGGAAATTGTAAACAAAAATAAATTGTTTTATTATTCTCCTAAATGATTATTTGCAGCAATTCGATGAATAGTTTACAATTTATATAAAAACAATTACTTGCTTTTGACAGGCATTTGATATTCTTAACTCAAGGACTCCTTTTTTTAAATCAGAAGTTGATAGGTTATATTTACTTTATGATGTAATATTTTTTTGCACATAGGGATACTAGCCCTGTATGCACTTTCCCATCGCTGGAAGTTGGCTGCAGAATGAAGCCTTCATTCTATTTGGATCCACAAAACATGTGTCATGTGTGATTATTTATAAGCGACCGAAATTAAGGTGTTTTACTTTTGTTAAAACTATATTTTTTCATAGCCAAAATGCACAACATTTACAAATTAAAGAAAATATTGTTGAAACAATTTTAATTTTTTTTCATGTATGTCTTTACATTTTCTTATTAGAATTTCGTGTCAAACTAGGAGACATGCTCGAAAACAGAAGCTCGCCCCCAGATTGTGTCTATTAAGATGTTGATTTAAGCGACATTTGAAAATGTTCTGAATAATATGCACGCAATTCTTTTTTTTTATTCGAGAAGGTACAAAGCGAGCTGGCGGTTCACCTGATTTCAACTGATAACTGCCGCACATCTTCTGTGAGGTCGCGGTACTTCCCTAGACGGACCTGCCTGTTCGTGCAACAGAGACTACAAACTTTAATTGCTTGTAGAATAATGGTTATTCACAATGCAATCTTACGGTCGTAGGGCCCCGCAACAGCCTCGGCTGTTGCACGAATGTGCAGGCTCGTCCGGATCAGTACGAACTCACCGAAGACCGGCGTAAAGTGGAAATAATTTTTTTTTGCGTGAGGTAGCCGGAGCCCAATTATCAAAAGTCAACGCATCTATAACCCTTGGGTGTAGCAGATGTTCATGGGCGGCGGTATTCGCTTACCATCAGGTGAACCGCCTGTTCGCTTGGCAATTTTTCACATAAAAAAATGCAAGCAATCAAAGTTAGATTTTCAAATAAATGGAAATTAACCTGAAATCAAGTGAGCGCAAGTCACGCAACAGAGCGTTACGACATGCAGTAATAAAAAAATGACTTGTGTTACCTAGGATAACTTGGGAATATTTAACGCTATTATAATATTTGTGAGTTATTCTAAACGCGCTGTGGCTTTAATGTAGTGATCGAATTTGGCATAGACTTCGGGTCAGAACCTCCCCGCTCGGTATCCACTCGTAATGCCCGTAATTAAATAAATTTACACACAATTCATTGGTAATAGTTTGTTTGTTGCACCCAGACAGACAGCCAGGAGATTTTGACGTCGGCGAATCACTGAAATATGGCCTGCTAAACATTTTACCTTTATAAAAAAATATTTATATTCGAATATTTAGATAAATCAAAATTAAACCTGTGATGTATATCTTTATAATACATTTTTATTCATTAAAATTTGTTCAGAAATTTTGATGTTATACACGAGCACACGTCTCAAACTTTTTTTAATTTTCGCCACCAATATGTACAGCTAGCTATCTTTTCGCCTGCGGCTGGGCTCGCGTTGAACCCCTTAGATAAATATCTATCCCTTTAAGAACCACTTATAACCCTTTTTCCAATTTAAAAATAGCCTGTATCCTTTCTCAGGCTCTACACTGTACCAAATTTCATTTAAATTGGTTCAGTAGTTTTGGCGTGAAAGCGAGACAGACAGACAGAGTTACTTTCGCATTTATAATATTAGTATAGATTTGATAATAATACCATACCGTAATATGACTTGAGTCTTGTCTTCTTGTCTTCGAACCTTTGTATCGTTAAATAATAAACAGGGAAATATTGACCCAAGATATCTCATAGAATAAACATTCAGTTTGACTTACAAATTTGAAATTTGAAATATTCAGCGGCAAAAGATGGAAAACAGGCTCACGTGTACCGACCCGCTGTCAGATTATTATTGAGTGCAATTATTTATGTACATAAGCCATCGTCGATAACAGATAAGTACGACATAATGTGACATATGCGAAACGATTCACTACCACAACAGTTACAATTTTATGCTACGTAAATGTGACGATGACTTACACTTAAAAGGTGGAGGCAAACATGGAATACTACTTCGGTATAGAGAAGAGTATTCATGCAATAGATAATGTAAAATTTAGGATACAAAAGAAGTCATATAAAATGAATATTCATTTAATAAATAAGCAGAGAATGCTATAGCCAAAATAGAGTCATATCAAAATTTTTTATAAATAGTTAATAAGACACATTTCTTATTAACTCTACAATAGCTTGAATAATCCAATAAAATGAACAAAACGAAATGAAGTATCCAGTTGGGAATCTTAGGCCATGTCCATTATGTCATTTATACATAAGATTAGGGGATAATGAAGACGCTATTAATTATATTAGGCTATAATAAGCATTAGCAAACAGGTCAACTCCTGGTGGAAAAGTGGATTTATTTAAATAATACGGCCCTCTTTCTTAAGCGGGAATATTAAAAAATTAATTGAACGTATATATAAATGAAAAAATATCCAGTTAGAAATGAATTTCCTAAACACTTTACTACGCAATGACAGTGGCTTTTCTGTAAGTTATTTTCTCATGTTATCGAAAGTATTGGCCTGAAATACTAATATAATCGGAAATCTACCAGTTATGCACTTTTGTAACGAACATATATATTCTGATATTTTTAAGTCTACTCAGGTCTTATTTTGATATAAACTAATATACAAATTTCTTTATTTCCAACAAAAAAACTTCGACATTTATGCCTTTACTATAGTTAAAGAAAAAACGGCTGCTGTAGAAGTTCGTATAATCTCTGTCACTAATATAAGGTAAAATGATACAATATTTTATTTGATTATAACTTTAACAATTGTTGAACAATCTACTGCTAAATATGCCTATATGGTGAAGGTAAATTATAAACAACAGTATCAATTAGTGGCTATGCTATATGCTGGCTATATTGTGTTATTTAACTATAAAGCAATTATTATTACCAAAGCCAATGATGAAAATAAAAGAAATAAATAATTCTTTGTAAGGGAATATGACTTAGTTTTTTCAACTTTGTTGTATACTCTGTGTCCGAATTTTCGTGCAGGGGATTGGTTCGTAGTTCCGCTTCAAGACGAGAGATAGCGTATCAGCAAACGAAATTTCCATCAAGCTTTCTTTTCTTCCAAAACCCTCTTTAAATTGCATAGCTCTTAATATAGTCTGGGTTCTAAAATTTTTGCTTGCAGTTTGGCATTTTGGTGTTTTTTAAAATGTTTCGGCATATAAATGTGCATGATGTTCATTTTCTTTTTTTGAGATCACTCTATATTGCCTTATTTAAAATCGTTTTGGTTTAAATACGTTATCGATATTGTTCAAGGTTACAAACACATTAAGCTATTAGATAAATTTCCTCCATGGAACAATTTTAGTAACTTAAAATCACACATAACATTACCATGTATTTAATTCATCTACTCGATAAGAGGTGGCGCTACAGGTTGCAACTTTATTGAACATTGTTTCCGCATTACCTTAAAAATCTAAAAAAATATTTTTTTTATTCGACATATTTTTTTTTAATCAACGATGGTGAAAGTATATTTTGTACTGTAACCTTGAGTGAATTAGGGACAAGACTTAAGAATTTAGACAAAATAATATATTGACAGAATGTGAATCGAAAATCCATTATAAGAATTCAGTTTAGGAAATTATTAATACATAATTTAAATTGTTTATATTAATATTTTCAAAATTTAATTAATATAAACAATTTTGAAGTTTTGAGTTAGCATATTTTGAAAATATTGTTGATCAGCAAACCGTCATTTATTTATGATCTGAGAGTATGAACTTTATTTATTTTGTTTGAATGACAATTTGAATTTTTTTAAGACTCTTAATTATATAATTTAAATCGGTAAATTAAGATGGTCGTTGTGTATGTAGTGTAATGTAAATAAATAATCGTAGTAAAATAAATAATTATTTTAATAATTTAAATAATTACTTATTTCAATATGGGAGAAACAATTTATTTTTATTTATTTATAAAACCGGTTCAATACCGAAGTGAAGTGGAAGTGTTATACTTTTACGTTTTGTCTGGTGAGTGAGGTAACCGGGGCACACAATTCACTAAAAGGTGCCAACGTATCTGCTAGTCTACGGATGCTGCAAAAGTCCATAGGTGGCGATTATCACTTAGCTTAGGGTGAAGCGCCAGTTCGCTTGCTACCTTCTCATATAAAAAAACATGAAATAGGTTTTTTCTAATTAGAAACATTTTACTATTAGATTATTTAATAGTAATATTTATGTAAAAAAGAATTATGGTTGTTTTAAAACACGTAGCGCATAAATCAATCCCTTGGGTATTAGGGAAATTTATAGCGGAAAATTTAGGTATTTTATAAATAAAATATAATATAAAAGTTACAGAAAGAAGTGCGTGAAACACAAAGCACGCCAACCGGTGCGTGAAACTGTATTTCAAAGTAATGTACATATAAGAAATTTCCTACTATGTTATTGAAATTAAAGGAATTAATAGTTATGATTTCATATGTATATTTCACATGTTTATATGAAAAAATAAGAGTTAATAAAAGTTAAAAACATAAAATACAGTTGAAATGTGTATAATTAAACCAGGACATAATTTACTTAACATGTTTAGCGACCTAGTAATAAAAAGTTCGTTAGAAAAGGTCAGTCAATCATGATGTAGAGCCCTAAAAGTACTCAAGATAGAGTCAGATTTTATTTTTCATTCCGCATGTGTTAGCGTTTAAGTGTCAATTAATATAATTGAATTATAACTTGATATGCGTACAATATAATAACATGAGACATGATCCAGTGCGCCCGGTGAATACATTTAAATGTGCTTATCATAATTACGTTATAAAGATATTGAAATGACAACAGACGAAAGAGTCGCGGCGGCGTAGCGACGTCGTCCCGTACAAATTGAAATAAGCAACTCACGGCGCGCAACGTAGCACGGTGACTGAGGGCGGAAATGGCAAGCCAGCAGTAGAAAGCGAACCTGCAGTTGGCAACACCACCGAGTGGACAGCGCCTACCGGGCCCTAGAAGACGGAGATGTAGTATGATGTCGTTTAAAAAAAATTGTAAATAATCAGGTGTTAATAATAGGTGTGCGAGGGCGCGGTGGGGTCGGCGGGCGGGCGGTGGGGTGGCGGTGGAGAGCGCGCGCGGGGGGGCGGGCGGTGCGCGGCGCGGCCGGTGGGCGGGGCCGCCCCTCCGCGGCGCCGGCGCGCGCCGCGCCTCGCCGCGCCGACGGCTCAGTCCGCTCCGTGCTGCCGTCGCGCACGCACGCGCATGTCGCTCGCTGTCGAATTCGGTGATGTGAGGTGGCCCCCGCCGCTACCGCAGCGCCGCGCGACACACGCGCTTGTTTCGCGACCGAGTGCGCCAGGTGAAGGCTCGAGAGCCTTCGAGCCGGCAAGACGCCGTCCACCGTGGATCTGAGGTACGGCGCCATGGCGGCGACCACGTACATGCCGGGAGAGCTGGATCTCGGCAACCTGGGCGGGTACCATGCTGCGTCGCCGCGCAGCGCCGAGCCCGCCGACATGAAGTACCAGCACCACCTGCAGGCGGGCGGTTCGCCGTCGCCGGGCGCGCCCGTGCTCAACCCCTGGGCGTCGCTGCCGCCGGCCGACCCCTGGGCCGTGCACCAGCACCACGCGCACGCCCACCAGCCGGACGTGAAGCCGCCGCCCGCCCCGCACGACCACCGCCACCTGCAGCACAGCCACGGCTGGCACGCGCCCGTCGTCACCGCGCACTACGGCGCCGGCTCCCCCGTCGCCCTGCACGGCGGCTATGCGGTGCCCATGCACCAGCACCACATGCTGCGCGACGTGCAGCCCTCTCCGCACCCGTTGCACCATCACCACGGCCTCGAGCGAGATCAGCCCGAGGAGGACACGCCCACCAGCGATGACTTGGAGGCCTTCGCCAAACAGTTCAAGCAGAGGCGCATCAAGCTCGGCTTCACACAGGCGGACGTCGGTCTCGCACTTGGCACCCTGTACGGAAATGTGTTCTCGCAGACGACTATCTGTCGATTTGAGGCGCTCCAGCTCAGTTTCAAGAACATGTGCAAACTGAAACCACTGCTACAGAAATGGCTGGAAGAGGCCGACTCGACCACCGGCAGCCCCACCAGCATCGACAAGATCGCTGCGCAGGGCAGGAAGCGAAAGAAGCGCACCTCCATCGAGGTGTCAGTAAAGGGGGCGCTCGAGCAGCACTTCCACAAGCAACCTAAGCCCTCCGCCCAGGAGATCACCACGCTAGCGGACAGCCTGCAACTGGAGAAGGAAGTAGTGCGCGTGTGGTTTTGCAACCGGCGGCAGAAGGAGAAGCGGATGACGCCGCCGAATACGCTCGGCGGCGAGATGCTGGACAGCATGGGCCACGGCCACTACTCGCACGAGGTGCACGGCTCACCGCCGCTGCACGCGCACTCGCCGGCCCTGTCGCCGCCGCACGCCACCCACGCCGCCCACGGCGGCCACGGAGGCCACGGAGGCCACGGCGGCCACGGCGGCCACGGGGGCCACGGCGCGCACTCGGCCCACGCGCAGCACGCGGCGCACGGGCAGCACGGGTTGGCGCCGAGCGCGCACACGCTAGCGGCGCACTAACAGTTCGCCCCGTGGGCGCCGCCGCGGCCGTACTACGCGGAGCCGCACTAGCCGCGCCGCCGCCAGCCCGCGGGACCGAGCTGTGAGCGCCAGCGCCGGCCGCCTCGCCCCGCACCGCCCGCGCACCGCCGGTGGTAAGTAAGGCACGCGGCGGGCCGCGACCCGCGGGGCGCCCCGCTGGCGCCAAGGACCATTTCTCGAATTTATTTATAGACCTAATGAACTAACGGCCGCTGTCCGTCACGGTGTGGGTTCGCAAATGCTACTCACAAAGAACCGTCGTTGCCCCGAAACTGCCCAGAAGCAGACCCACGACGAGCGTCGGGGACGCGAGTGCGACACGCGGATCGGCCTCGAGTTCGTGTAGTGCGGGAATACGAGTGAGTCGATAGGTGCAATTATCGTTTTAAGTGTTCGTTCGGGAGTGTCAGTCCGGGCCGCCACATGTAATTTATTAAAATTATAAGTAAAGGGAACTCTTTAACTAGATGCCAAAATGGTGTTATTCCTCTGTTTTCTATTGTTTTGTTGTTTTTTTTCGTTTGTTTGTATTTGTGGCCAATCTCGGTACTTAATATTTGTAAAAATAGGTATTTTTTCTATATATAATGTACCTACGACGTATATGATATATTAAAAGAGATCTTTATAGAAATTGGGATATAAAAAGAGTCTTTTATTGAGAGTGCCCCGGCGGGCGCTCGCCTTCGCGGCGGCGGCCGCTGAGTGCGACTCCTTCGCCCGGTTCGAACCAAAATGCTGTTGTAAATGTAATTAATTCGTTATTTTCAACGAAGTTGACAAGTTGAAGTATGTGTATATAACTGTATAAACTACAATAGGTAATAAAGGAGGACACGAGGCAGTGGTAGTGCGAGCCTCTAGTAGGTAAATAATGAATAATTAGTCTTAAAATGTTTTATATTAATATCTAAGTATTTAAATAAACCAGAGTAAATATTTTATTACGGAGTATTTATTGGTGAATCCCGGTCACTAGGACTCCAAGAAGACTTGGCGATAGGGACAAAGGCGACTCAGAGTGTGTGTGTGTGTGTCTATTATTTATTTTGTTTGCGGCGGGCGGCGGCAGGTAGGCCACCTCAGCCGCGAGAAAAAACCACCCTAAGATCGGGAACGGTTGACACGTTCGTTGTTTCGCGTCTTTGCCTTTGGCCCCGTCGCACTCCGCTCTGCCCGGTCGCGGCCCACAAAAAAGGGCCCGGGGCCCGTTCTTGCGTTCTTTCCACCCGTGCCTCGCTCTCTACTGTCATCGGTCACTTAGCCTATATCGCTTTCTGTGATTAACACTCGTTGTGACTTAACGCTTCGCTAAGCTTGTTTTCATTATTTTAAATATCTCGAGTAATTTTCATTTTACTAAATTGATTCTTCTGCTTATGTTGCCGCCGGCACTTATAAAATTGTTTAAATTATGCGTAAAACTTTGCTATTTCCGCTTGTTGATGTCATTGTGCAATGGTGTGAGCTGGCGTCAAACGCCAAACGTTCCACTGATTCTAAACAACCCCTTGCAACTCTATCATGTCACGTTCACGATGAATTGGTGCAATAATTCTATTGGCAGTTTCACCTGCCACTACTGTTGATCGTAAAAACTGGAAGGCGCCGAGCCCAGTCGCACGTTACGAGTGTTTCACAGTGCGGACAAAAAGTTTACGTGCGCTGCCAACGGCCATGGACGAAATGACATTCCACCGGGCTGATCAAGCGTTGTATCTAGCGATACCTACTGTGGAACCTCGCACGAAGCCCCTAGACGGCCTATCGTGTCGACGCATTGAGCAACCTGAATGGTTTTCCAATTAAATTTCATTTTGACTGCGATCATACGTAGCTTTCAAATTTCTTAAACATTGTTCAAACACGTTTGATTAAGTTCCTGATACACACAGTATCAATACCCTGTATGCACACTGCATTAAGTCGCCAAAGACCTGATGCGTATTGTTAGTGACTCCAATGAAATCACGGAATAAACCCACACGGCGCCCATTTTGCAATTTGTCCGTATATTAGTTTGGATCCGTGCATAGTTTAAAAACTCGAACAAGTGGAAAAAATGTTCATGAAAACGCGGGCGCCGCGCGAAAACATAATGTTTAGATTGTTGTAGCGTGGAATTTTTCTAGCGAAGCTATTTGCATAACAGCGGTGGCGCGCAAATCACCGAACAATACGGACGCATCACCTCGCCCAGTTTTTGCACTATCCTCTGAATGGGACCCGTCTATTATACACCAATTCAGTATTCCATCGGTGCGTATGCACACCACTAGAATCTATACAAACGAGAATATTCCATCACAGCTTTCATATAACTAGTAAAACTTTTCAATGTTGTAACGCAAGGAGTATCCCCAAGCCCACTAGTTTTTATGATGTTTGTTTATTTTATTTATTTGCATTACATTATCATATTGGAATGCTCTACAAATTATTCGGTTCTTGTTTGCGTTTTTTATTCTTACCTCTCTGACATTTGTTCATTGGAATAATTTTAGGTCTTCGAATAAATTACGAGTGTCAGTAATTTTAATATTCTAAATATTGTGGTACAAAATTGTACTTTTACCAATTTTGCAAGCATTTTTATTAATAATACGTTAGTAAAGATGAAGGTTAGTGAAGATTCTCCATACAATAAATTTCTTTTTCGTGATTTACAACAACTTTGATTCGAATAACAGTTGACAATGTTGTATCAAAAGATGCGGGAGTGACGATGACGAACGCTTTCAGTGAATTAAGTGAAGACAGTGTTGGGTTGGTCGTCGCTAAGTAACGTCCCCGTTGGCAACCGCAAAGGTAGATGTTCAAGGTCCAAGCCGAGCGTGAGTAGTTGGGTTCGTACGGGCTGCGCGCAGTGTCGTAGATAAGGCCGTGTCACGCGGCCTCCGTGTGGGAGCCGCGGTGGCATCCATCCGCGCCACGCGATCCGCTGAGCACTCGCTGTTCAACGTCGCGTTTATTGTTATTACTCGATTGCATTCGTCGTGCGGTTCCTTGTTCCAGAGCGCTATCAGAAACAAGTACAATATATACAAATTTCGCGTAACGGTTCCAGATGTCAGTGACAGAGCTTTTCGTCCTATTGGTTATAAGTAAATTTTCTATGTCGCATCGAAGCCGGAACAAGTCGTTGGTTAACAAATGTACAGCTAATAATCTGAACGCGCGCACCTCTTGTTCAACCCATTTTACTGGAAGGCGGTTAACGTTGTTTGCTCAACATACAGTTGGACTTGGAAACCTGTTTGTCTTTGTAATTATAAAATATGCTAACATTTTTTTCGTGTCTTACGACCGTCGCAATACAAATATTGAATATAAACATATTAAAATATACTCCTACGGATTATTTTTCGGTATCCCGGATTTTTTTGCTATCGTATATTGGCCTTATATCGTATCATCGCTCTTCTTTGATTTGCGAAAATACTGATCTTAGTCTTGCAATAGCTTCGCAGTTATATTTATGATTTTAGTCATTCGGCGTTTTTTTCTTTTGCGTCTTTTATTTCGCGTAGTCTGTAGTGGGTACTATATTGATAGTTTCTTATCGGAGGACAGCATAAGTGTGTCCTTTCGCGACATGGTATCCGCTGCACCCTATGAGCGCTTCATTTGGCTGACTTCGCACGCCGTAGGTATATTAGTCGTTAGTTTTCTGCATTCCGCCGTAAGATATGTTTGGGAAACGTAAAAAAAAAAGCGGCCGCGGCAGGTGCGGCGGCGGCGAGGCCACCTTTATCAGCCGCGCATTAAATTTATAGGCAGCCACGGTTTTGGTAGCGCCGCGAGCGGTCCCAACGCCCCTCGCTCCCCCGCTTCTCTGTCGAGCTCTTTTCACGCGTCCGCTATGTTTCGCGGTGACTTGCTTAGTATATGTGGGCGAATAGCTTGCGTCAACTCGCTCTTGTTCGCTCCTCGATTGACGGGAAGCAAGCGTTCGTTGCAATGAAGAATGGCGAGCGACAGAATCCCGAGCCTATCGCGCCGCCCTATCTCGAACAGTCGACAGAATCATAAGAAATGAAATAAATAATAACACACGATTAAGATCAGCCAAAGGCCGGGAGTCTATAAACTAGATCTCTAAGCTCGCCGAGGCATTCGTTTGTAACCGAATCCATTCACAGTGAATTGGTTTTTGTGTATTGTAATTATGTACTATAGAACTTATAAATACCTGCCTGTGTACTTATAACTGCATCAGAGGGAATGACGAATTTCATGGTAAATTGAGTTAACTTGATCAACCTTATTGTTTTCATGAAAACAATAAATTGTTTTTTTGTAAAAATTGTTTTGTTTAATTTCGTGTCTCAGCAATGAGATTCCCACCAAACCCGCATTTAATAGAATTGATCGTTGTCCACGGCTTTGAAAAGTATTGTGCTTGTTGGCAAAATGATCCACCTTGTTCAATGTTAAGTAGAATTGAAATTATATATGGCAATAGTATGAATATGTCTTGGATCGCCACGTTACAAACAAAAATTACTGTAATGAAAGAAGTTTATGTTTGTTACTCGATATTTACATCAGAACTCGGTTATTTACAAAGCGATTTTAAAAGTTCTTTTTGACTTTAATTTGCCATGGCTCCCAATTATTAGTGTCATAAAATTTTCTCTGGTATTGTACCTCGGAATTTTATCAGAGAACTCCTAAAAATCGAATAGTAAATGTAGAATTAGCGAAATATTTGAAGTCAGTTTTTGTTTTCTTGTTAATAAAAATATACTTGTCATCGCAAACTGTACCGTCGGACGCTTTTATAGAAATTAACTGAAGCAGCAAATTTAGCCAACATTAAGCAAATTTGAAATTTTGTAGTTAAGCTCGTGCCGATTTGTACTGCGGTATGAATCACTTAAAACGTTAACTTACTATAGATAAGTTCTTGACAGCACAGCAGTGTTTAATACGCATTAATTTATCTTATATTAAAGGCAACTTTGCCATTAACGCGTTCCATTCCGTATGTCTTGTTGGAGTGCTCTGTGAGCGTTAAAGTAAGTTGAAGAAGTTTAACAATAATTAAACAGTAAAGTTTGTTTCAATATTCTTTTGAATTTAGGAATACATCATAAAATACTAAATAATTTATGTGTCAACAATGACATTTTGATATCTCCCGCTGATATAATAAGTGTTATTTAGCATGTATACGTTATGTATTGTGTTCTTTAGCATATTGATGAATAAAATAATAATATTCTTCAGTATCCATATTTTGTTACGCTGCAGTTGTATTTAAAAAGGAATTATTAAGTTTTTAAAATGTCTGACGTTTATAACGGTTGTTTTTTAATCTTGCAAAAATATTGTTTTAGAAAAGGTTGCTTACAAAGAAATTAGTCGAATTATAAAAAATGTATATAAATAAAGTTGTAATAGAAACATTGACTTATAAATATGTACATATAATTAATCTTTGTTCTACAATGCTAATATTTGACGGATAACAATAGCTCTAACTGCTCTAAGGTTGTTTAAAGTAAAGCTTAGCAAGTACAAGTTACTTTTAATTAAAATGTGTATTTTTACCAACTGTCCCGGCCAACTGACTATAGCCTGTTTTTATATCTCTCTACTTTATCCATTTTATTTTACCAATTGGGTTTAATTTATTCGGCGATAAGTAATTTTACTTATAAAGGACTGTACATTTAGAGAGAGTATGCAATATATCGTGCAAGTTTAATTTGTAAAAGAATTTATATTTGACAAATGTTTTTAACATTAAATTCGAGGTGCATTCACTCGCGTGAAGATGCAAAAGTATTGGATTTCTTAAAAGTGAAATAGCTCCCCGATCGGGTATGATTTGCAAGCGATATCAGCATTTATTGCTCCGTACACTTACGCGGGCAATTAAAGGTTGACGCTATGGTCGTTCGATAGCCGGCAAATGCGGTCAATTGACACCTAACCTCAGCGGGCCTTCGGGGCCGAGGCGCGGGTCACTGGGACCCGACCTCGGCCGATTGCGCGGGGATCGCTTCGTCCAGGCGCTCTCTAATTCGGAAAAAATGCCGATATGTAAATTTTCATACATTACCCACGGATAATGCCAGCATTCAATAGCTAAGCGGAGGTGTGCGAAAACGCCAATCTTTTTAGATAGATTCAGTAGGTGGTATGTATTCAGATTCGCGGAAACCTTATTAAAAGAGTGATGTAATGTACCTACATTAATCTCATTATATTTGTTTTTAAATTGAATACTTTAAAAATCATTTTCTATTAGTCGATTGTCATTATTCACAATAACTAAATGCGCATCGTAATTATTGATGGAGAAAATTTAGAGACAATATGAAATGCACAGAAACAGCACATAGGCTCGTCGACTCTTTATCGCTCCTTATCAAACGCATTTGTACTTAGTAGAGGAAGTGGCGGCTTTGGTGCTTACATTCAAAGGCCTCAAATACTCAATCATAATTGAAACTTAACTGCGATTCTTTATAGCGCGTCAATTCTTTCACTAAGCTAAGTCGCCATTGCCTCCGACAGGCGTTCCGCGAAGATAAGAATAAGTTGTAAACTTCTGTATTCAACGACGAAATAAAACGGAATGAAATTCGAAATGTACGCATGTACCTGAGAGAAGAACAGGAGCCTTAGCGTTCAAACCATGCAATAAAAGCACCCATCACATTAAACTCTGCAGGTTGAAATGTAAACTCTCGTGAGTAACATGTGAAGATTGTATAAATATATGTAATTGTGTATATGTATTCGCGTCTGCCATTAGTTCGCCTTGGGGCATTACTATCGCTCTTTAACGACTCCGCTGTGTAACTCAATGCACATAACAGAAATAATTTTGCATCGACATTGGCCCGTCGAGTCATTCCTTTGTTACATAACGCGCCATCGGATTCAAGTTCAGGTTTTTTTGTATCGGGACTCTTGTAGAGCGTTTGTTTCAATTGATTCTAAGACCTTCGAGGGGCGGCGCCGCTTATAAAGTACAGCAGCGGGATCGGACTATTTGAGCTTTGATATCATTTGCATGTCCGTTTGGGCAATTAGGTGGTACAATGATGTATGTATTAATGAATGAATTATCGATTCGGAAGGCTTAGTTAGTTGTAGTGGGTGGACAGTGCGGGTGTAGGACGGAGGGCCGGCGCGTGCCGCGGGGGGCGATTCCGCGGAGGGGCGGAGAGGGGGTGGAGGGGGTGGGGGGTGCGCACGGATTGATAGCGGCGCCCCCGTGTCATTGGCTTATTGTTTCAAATACCTACGGCGGCTCCCGTGCCGACGTACGCCCGTGACAGGCCCCGGCACCGCACTCGTTAGTGCGACGGCAACCCCTTTCCGTATTGATTCGCAGTTTTCCATACGCAATCAACGCAGAAATTGTACGTTATAGCATTTGCGTGACGTAATTAATAATTAAGACGTGAACAGTGTTCTAAAACTCGGCGTGCGCTCATAAAAACCGCTGCGTTGCTGTCGCCACTATGGCCGGCGCGGCCCAGCACCCCGTCCAAATCACTCGACGCCAAATGAAGTCAATAACGAATATCAGTGGATTGATGGCCCGCGCTTCGGCCTAATAGATGGCCGTCAGAGCTCTTGCCTAAGAGGTCTCACTTAAGTAACTCTTGCGTTCTTGATGTAGTGCCGTCGGTGACCAGATGGAGCCGCTATCTATAAAGTTATTTATCGTGTTCACGCTCAAACAACGACAATTGCGTAAGCCTCGACACTGTAAGGTCCGTGAGTGTCAATTACTTTGAGGCGAATCGAGACGTCTTTTCTCCGGATGGAAGGAAAAAAAAACTTTTATTGCGCTCGGATTTATCGGTTTTGGGTCGCGATAACAAAAAATAATTAAGTGGGTCTGGTGTTTCACTTCGACATGTGATACATTTCACTAATGCGATGTACTGCTAGATCAATTGGCGGTTAACTATTAACTATCCTCTAATATCGATAAGCCCGTGCAATTGTTTGATGTATATTTGTAAAACATTAGAGCAGCCTGCTTGCACCAGGGACGCTATTATAAAAAGTGACTTCTATTCATAACTCCGTCTACGTTAGTTTGTTACGATATCAAAGTATGTTTCAAAACGAATATGCCAGATTAGATTATATTATTAGATTTAAATTCGTAGTGAAAACAATTCTTATTTAATGTATCTAACGATATGGATTCGTACAGAACGTCTTTAGAGTGAAGAGTGGATTCTTAGACTTCGTAAAAATCAGCATTTTATCAAAATTGTATTAAGAAAAGGATTCCTCGCTTATTTTACGCTCAACGAGCCAGGAACAAATGTTCAGAAGTGGTCAGATGGAGTTGTGTGAAGTTGTGTTTCTGGTATGACAATGTTACAACCTTTACTTAATAATTTACGTGTATTGTTAGCAATGAAACGCTACGCTAAGCGGGGAGCGTGACAGCCGCCACCGCTTCCTCCACTAAATTAGGTACAAATGCGATTGATAAGGCGCGATAAGGAATCGACGCAGGTAGGGCCGTGACCGAACGCTCGGCCGCGCACACCGTCGCCCCATGGACTCTAGGCAGGGGGCTAATTCAACCTGACGATTGTTCAACACACGAACCTAGTGAACACAATGATCACTCTCACAGAACACGCATTGTCGTGAACAATATGTGATATTCCCTTCTGTTTATCTGTAAAGATAATAACGATAATAATTCCTGTAGATCGATAAAACGGTTCCAGTTAAATTGCAAAACAATTCCAATCTTGATCCTTTCAAGCATGAACCTAGATAAAAATACGTGGTTCAACTGTACTTAGTAATACAGAATAAACTGTTGAATACAATAATATGTGCTGTATATAAATCGGTTGACCATTTGCATATGAGGTTATTTTATTTCAATACCATCAGATGCGTCTTGCAACTGAGCAGAAAGGGATGCTCGAAAATCATATTTACGCCTCCTTATCATATATAAATAAATATAATAATATAAAGGCAAGAGAAACATCGAATTAAGATTAGCTATAAAATAATGCACCTATTTTATCTTATGAATTTGTAGAAAAGTTTTAGATTTTTCGTAATGATAAATTGAGGGTTGAGGGCTACTCAGCTTAACGGGAAACGAGAACACAGTCTTGCCTTGCTCATTTATTAATACAGCTGTAACCTCCTATCTAAAAAGCAAAGGTAATACTGTTATATTATGTTACGATACTATTGTACTATTATTTATTTAATATTTAAAGTCAAATCAATTTGTACCGTAAAAATAAGGAATAGGGGCGCAAAATGACCTCATACATAAGCCTAGCTAATTAATTCGTGGCTTGTGTGTAAGAGAAATGAAATTGAAAAGCCGATGCCATTTATGTGTGATCAGGTTATTTTTCAGGTATGTTAGCAAAGTAGTTAACCTAAATGGTTGTGTAAAATTACTAATGGGATTTGTTAACATTAACAAGCTTCCGCTGCCGTCGACACACACACATATTATCTGGCAAGTTACGGCGAATCACCTTCTATGGTCGCAATATTTATGGCCTTGCTCATTCAAGACTGTCGTGTCCTAGACGCCGTCCGCCGGAAGCGACAAACGCTTTTTATCTTATGATGTCCAAAAGTTTTTAATTACTATTATCTCGATTGTTAATCGCTTATACCGCGAGAGCTACACAACACAGGACAATTTGTATTTTGAATGATATTTTAAACATCACGGATGAGAGACAATCGCACCGCACTTTTCACGCTCTGACACCGACGACGGCTCAAGTCAACGAACTTCGACCGTTCGTTGTTTTGATAGTACTTTTGTTATTAAATAATTATTCACTTGGCAGGGTACTCATAGAATACCCACAAACTTTAATTCAGACATCAGCATGTTTAGGAACTAGTTAGTGTATACTAACTCATTGGTAGGAAAAATATAGTATATGAAACATGTATGGGGTATATCTGTGATGTTTAGCAAATATGGAAGTAGTCAGTTTTCTAAGTTCCGCGGAGTGGCGCTAGATGGCGCTGGGCGACGCGCACGACTGTCCGTCCCATCGGGTGTCTCCTCCCGACCCCCGCCTCAACCACCCCCGCCACCTCTCCCTATATCGCAGTTAGGTATTACGTATAGCGAGTGACGTACGATACTCTACTATTTATGCGTATCATCCCCAATGTGCACCCCCTCCACTTGATAAAAAGACCGACATTAAATCTGATAGAACTGTAACGACCAGCGTGTGATGCTAATGAAACTGCCTACAGTGCAGTGTTTATTTACGTTCGCAATGATTTATGCAGTCGAGTCAATGACTCGGTGTTATTAAATAAGCATAATTGCGCAATCCCCGCAAAATTATGCAAAAAACTCGTTGCTTGCCCATTTGCGACGACAAAAACTCTGCGAGACTTGTTTAATACACAATAAGCTCAAAGGCATATTCCGTTTCGGGTTTATTTGCAATATCTGTCTGTGGCATGATTCTATTTACAAGTGTGGAGCACCTAAACTGACTTTTCATAACACAACTCAGTGAACATTGGGTTCATTGATGACAATGATGTAATCTCCATGTAGTTTTATAAATTTTAAATATTTTTTTGTAAATATTTTAGGACACATTTTTACAAAACGTTCTCTTGTACCAAACTAAGTAACGCTTGTACTATGAGTTCTAGATAAGTGATAGACACACTTAAACATACTTTAATTTTATAAATAAAGACATATATATATATAAACAGCCAGACACTAGAAAACTCTATGTTCATCACACAATATTTTCTAGAAGTGGTGATTGAACCCACAGTCTCTGGCGCAGGAGGTAGGTACACTACACACAACGGCATTTATGCATATTATATTTATGAGTACCATTAAAATTACAATCTCTTTATTCATAATCAATTGTTTAACAAAGGTGTCACGTTTTAACGGTGGTAGGACCATGCAGCAGCCTCGTAGCTGTTGCATGAATGGGCAGGCCCGTCCGGGTAAGTGCCACGCTCCACCTCACTGAAGACCAGCGTAAATTAGAAGTATGACAAATACTTTCGCGTTTCGTATGGTGATCGAGGTAGCCGGAGCCCAATTTTCAAAAGGTTGCACAATTCTCGAATATATCAATGAACGTTAACATAATTAAGAGGTACTTAAGTCTTTCTAAACCGCTATGTACTACGCATAATGCCTACGTTTCAAGATAGAAGGAACTAGTTTCGGAGTAAACACATTTAAGTGTACTGCCTCTGAGTAATTAAGGTAAACAATTAATTAAAAAAGTAGATTCGGTTAGTCCAGTTCGCTTCAAAAATTATCTCTCGGTGACTGTTTTTTATTGACTTGTTTCTTGTTTTGTTTTGAAATTACTCTCTGGAATGTCACGTAGTAGGTACCACATCTTTTGCACGAATGGGCAGGCTTTTCCGGCGGAGTACTTTGAACTCGCAAAGGACTAGAATATTGTATGTAGGACGGGGAGTAATGAAGGGGAAAATGGTGTCCACTCTTCTAAAAGTTGGTAACACATTTGCGATCCTACAGGTGAAGTAGATATCCATAGGCAGAAGGATCACTTAACATGAGCAACCTTCTTAAGTCAGTTGCATGTAACATTCATCTCTACATTTGTTTGTGTGACTTGAACATGAGGGTAATTGAATAGTTAAACGCACATCACAGAAGGATTTTTATATGTATGACCTTAACGAAAAGACATGACAGTAGTTAATATTAGATGATCGTAATAGTTAGTAACATTTCTTTTAAATTAAATGAACGGAGCATCGTGCGCTAGTTATATTATGTTCTCTTGGGCGCAGAATAGGTTACAAAATCAGATAAGCTACAATTTTTCGTGTGTAAACTTTTTACAGCAATCTTTAAGCATTAAAGATATTGGTAAAACAGAATAATGTATTTTAAATGTCTATGTATACAATTTATTGTATTTTTTTTTATTTAGAATCAATTTTTCCGTGTGAAAGTCTTTCTAAGTAATGTTCTTTATTAACATATAATTTGCATCTAAATTTGTTTCTAGACAAAAATTAAGTGTAAGCTGTAATTATACAGTATGTAAGACGATATTAAATAGTACTAAAGCTGGATTTAATCTACTAATCATCACTTACGGGATAAATAAGTTGGTTTTTGGCGGCTAGTTAGGGTCAAGTAAGTTTTCGTCGAATTAATCTGTTCTCAGCATCCTTAAATGGTACAACGCTTCTAATGGAAGCAGTAACTGCGGTAATGTATCGTATTAAATTACAATTAAAATCACTTATCAGCGTATACATTGTTTATTGCTGTAATTATACAAACGTAACGGACTTAACGATGTGGCCTTGTTCTTCAATTATTAGTTTACTGTCAAAAGATGGACTTTCAATCATGTACTCTCGAGCTAAATTATAGGATGTAATGTAGTATGTAATAACAGAATTAGTGAGTGGAGACCAATTGAAACATATTTGGTTGACTTTGTTTGGCCCGGTTAAAGACTGGCAGGCGTTCTTGCATCTGATTTTATAAACGAATCGACTGTTTACTGCAATTTACAGAGGAGCGGATACATTGTGCGTGAGTTGAGCAATGGGAAGGAATAAATCGATCTTTAATTTTACGAGTTTGATTATCATTAAACGGATAAGTGGCTTGTAAATTTTTAAATTGGAAACGTATGGCTTATTAACGGTGATTCTCCGAGAACAATTGTTGTTCTTGGAGAATCACCGTTAATAAGATACAAAATGTTTTGAATCTGCCGATTTTCATAATTTTTGTGCATCGTTTGTGTGGTTATGAGAGAGTTCGTAGATGCCATTTTTATTAATCACAGCCGCCGTATTCCATTTCTGCCATTTTTGCACTTTGATTGTCTATTGTTCAGACTAGTCATAAATATTTTTTATACTATTCTTATATAACAGTCAACTTCGGGGATTTCTCGGTACCTTTAATTCATTATTATTAGTTTTTGTAAGACGTACTTACTGTTAATTCGATTAGTTCAGGGAATTAAATGATATTTCTCTTTCAATATCTTTTTAATAGCTACCAAGCTGCATAACGAAGTATGTGGTTCAAAATGGTAAAGTCGAGCTTATTCTGTTAACCCTAAAGAGTTTCTAAGTACAACATTAGGAAGACTTGTTGGTTTTTTCTATTACGCTTATATGTAAGATCT
The DNA here is from genome assembly GCA_933534255.1 of Iphiclides podalirius. Classification (NCBI taxonomy): domain Eukaryota; kingdom Metazoa; phylum Arthropoda; class Insecta; order Lepidoptera; family Papilionidae; genus Iphiclides; species Iphiclides podalirius. The sequence goes on from OW152820.1 coordinate 190,731, forward strand.
TCTGCTAATGAGAAAAATATTTTGTTCGATTCATGTACGAGAATGGAATGACGCGTAGGCCATCGGTTGAGGCCAGGTTCGGAGCTTGTGGTCCATTGCGGCTCAGTACTCTCGATTGAGAAGTTATTTCTGATAAAATGCTCCACGTAGAATGCTACTTTAGTTAATCAGTCCATAATGGGTGCGGCGAGTTTGAAGCGAATTGCCTAGATGCGCCCGGGACTGGTTCCAGGCCGTTGGCTGACGTTTTAGGACTTTTAAAATTCGTTTTTACCTTTTGCTATGCTCTAATTGGACGTCAGTGTACCGCTGTTAGCTCGGATTGAGTAAAGCCCAGTAGGCGTAGGCTAATGCAACATAATTGACGTCGGCTGCGCTCGAGCACTTAGCGAAATTAATTTAAGTACAATCTAGGAAATTTGCATTTATTATGAAACTAACATGTAGCGATTAGAGATAATCGTATTAGTGTTCGATGCACCATCTTAATTGTAACGGTGGAACAATTTGTTTTGCCGTTTTTATATTTTTTACATATTTAAACATAGTTAATATAATAAAAATTTTGTGAACAACTTATTTTTATAAATTGACAGCCTAATTTATGAGAATGGATCTAATTTTCTCTCATAACAATGATAACAAAGTCGAAACTATTTTATTCAGTCTGTTAAAAAGCTTTTGCAAGAGTATCTTCCACCGCTTCGTAATAGATCTGAAAGAGCTGCCACGAACTAAGCCCAACACAAAAAGACTATCAAATTAGCGTAAAACGTGCTTACTTTGATAGACTAACTTTTTCATGCAGTCTTGGGTTGTTCTTTGACATCACTTACTTAATGGGGTCACGGGAGATGGCGTTGCATATTGAGATTGATAGGGAGTCGGGGAGTCATTGCAGCAGCTTCCTGCTATTACCGTCTAGACGTGATGCGGTAATAGGGCGTCTGGTGACTGTCTGTGTCGGGCGCGGGCTCTCTTCTTAGCCTGCGATTTCTATTTGGCGCATCCTTAGCTGGTAATCAATTACATATCGTCTCCCATTGGAAGTGTTTCTTTGTGTCTTAATTGAGATATTTTTAGCATTAATCAGCTAATCTTAGGCTATTATACCAATTTTTGATAAGAAGTGATGTAGTTTCTCCCTTGCTTTACTATGGTTATTTCAATATTGACATGATAAATAATTATCCCCTTTTCATCAATATTTTTATGTTTCAAATGTGGTTGACAAGCGATAGTTTGGTTACAAATTATACGGAAAATGATTATCAAGGCCTCGCGAAATCATCAGTGTTTTGCGACAAATAAAAACCTGTACTTTAAGCGGCATATAACATGTAGCGTCGTGTGTTCAGTGTCACTTGTTTTGGCTTATCACTGTTTTTAACTTGAGACATTGCCATTTACTGACGGCGATCGGTTCAGCAGCAGGTAATGCGATATTGATAAATATTGTGCTGTAGCTTTTATAATAGAAATAACGGTATAAATTCCTCGTGTCATGTTCAACACATCCGATGTATTCGTTTGCAATACCCGTAGGAATATTTTCTATCAAAAGACTATATCGCTGACTTTCCTACAGTTGCAAATACGTTGTCAGCATTTAAAAATCCTTTAAAGGACTCACGTACCGGTGCGCGACAGGCGTGCGGGTAGGAGGGGGACGGAGAGGAGAGGGAGTGCAGGAAGGGGGGGGGGGGGGGACGGTGTCGCCAGAGCGGCATTTTCCGTGTCCGTTTTATTGCTTCTACACGATGCGATTTCTATCGATTTTTGTTTACGTTTGTCCAAAGAGCACTGTTAGTCGTGTCGTGACGTGTTGAACTTGCCTACAACTCATCGATTTCTAACCTTTTTTTTTAAGTTTACTAATGATCAAGGAACAGAATCCATCTGTTTGCGTATGAATAATTATGTAAGACGTGTATTATTTGCGACTCGCGCTTACGGTATTGCTATTGCTAATATGTTGATTTTATTGTCACCTCTTTATATTCCTAATTAAAACCATTTTTTTTGTTTCTAAACTCTTAATGTATTATTACTTTGCCCTGTGTTTTACGGACGTTTCTATGAATACATTTTACGTGGAAAAACACCGAAATCCAAAACGGATTTATAGTATTCGGATTTATAGTATTTACTTGCCCCAGACACATATTTATCTTTATGTATATGAAATGATGTTCCCGCCTTCAGCCCGTAGATTAGTTCTTAAAGCTTCATCGAAATCAGAGTTCATGGCACAGAAAGATTCCACGAGTTTGATACCAGCTTGTTTGCCGAGGTTACTCATACGGGGGTTATCTACTGAGGCAGGAGATAACCCACGTACGAAAGAAGTCTGGATATTCACGAGCGGACCATCGGGGCTCGCGGCCGCGATGTCCTTTGACTGTACTGAACATCGGATTGAAATGAGAATCACCCTTTAAGGCTTGTGAGAATCGAATATATCAATGAGAGCGAATGATGTGATGTCAGTAGATGCGAAGGATTTTTCTAATCGTTCAACTTCAAGACGATGTAAGCGGTATGTCGTTGTTTTCCTCTCGACCCGAGGCTCGTAAAAAGCGCGAGTTGCAGGTGTCGCGGTGCGCACTCATTAAGGTGAAATGCTATCGTCTCGAATTCACTTCACACGTCACACGTCCGTCGCGATTGTCCGCGCACGTCAGTTACCTCGGAGGGACGCATTTTGCCATGTTATATTGCATTGATTGCTTTTATTCGTTTCCAAACTGAACCGATGTAAATAAATTGGTGAGTAACTTAGCCGGGTGAAGAGGAGAAAAGCATCTAGTGCCAAAGATTGTTTCGCTTTGTAGTTCCGTAATTGTAATAAGTAATTAATCGGATTAAATCTTTTGTCACGTTAGATTTGTCTTGTTCCTACGTGTGTTAGTTACATCTGTAAAAATGACGAAAAACGAGAAGTTTTAAATAGAGGGCCTATTAACTTCGAATTTTCAATAGTTCTTTACGATCACGAAATACAGCCTAATGTATTTTGCGTATAACGGTCGCAGTGACTATAAATAGATAAAATTCACTCGCATTAAGCCTACAGAGCTGTGCCCTGGGGTTTTATTGCTATTTAAAGTCGCCGTTAAGTATCGGGGTAGAGCTAACGCGTGGAAGTGTTAACATTACTGAGCGTATATTACCGTAGACATGAGATGTTTCCGTCTGAAATAGAATGTCAACTAATTTTTCAAGTTCTGCAAATATAAAGTGATGACTCCGTGGCGAAGTTGCCAAGGTATTGGCTTCGGCGTCGGGGGTCGTGGGTTCGATTCCCATACGGGACAACTATTTGTGTGACCCACAGATAATTGTTTCGCATCTGGGTGTTTGTCCGCGTGAAATTTATGTTTGTAAAATTCCCTTACAACACAGGATACTGTTATCCTAAAGTAAGGGCAATGTTTTTAAAAAAAAATAAAAATAAAAATAAAAAATTAAAGTACAAGATTGAAAATTGGAGAGAATGCTTACTTCGCAAGTAAGGTGGCATTATTGGAGACGCGCTGATAGTTTTGGTGTATATTATGCACACCATAACGTTTTGAGAGGGCAGTAAATGAAATAGTCCGTTATCGTCATTTGTAGGAATTAGAAACGGTTAAAGGTCCTCCCGTTCAAAACGTAACTATGCCAGAGTTTTCTTTTAATTTATTTATCTATGAAGCCCATTCTCAATGTCTGGCAAAAGCATTTTCAGCACTTGTAATTATACAAATATTTGTCATAACAAAAAAAAGTAATTTAATTTATTTTTTAGTAATAACAGTATCTAAAACACCCATTCGTAATTGTATAAATCCAAGTTTGATTATGATCATTTATGATTTTTCGCTCAACTGAACCTCAAGTGTTCAGCCTGATTAATATTGAAGATACAGGTATACAAAATTTCCGTACTATGCATCGCAAACGCATCTATTTATTGTTGGGTGCGTCCTGCATCGACCGATCGAAATGAAGACAATCGAAGATGCGAAGAACGCGACGAAATCGATTAGGTGGCGGAGGAGATGGTCGATGATCGGCCAAGGCACCGATCCCGGATCACTCTCGATTTCGATTTACGCGGCCGCACGAGATTAACATAACGACATTGTTAACGGATGCAAATAAACGAGTCGTATTACTCCCCCGGACTGCAGGAGCCATTGGCCATTTGCTGGTTGCAGATTTAGCATTACAATATTTTCAATTGATACAACATTAACATACTATAACGTCCTTTGTTGCGAATTGATAGTCGTATTAATATGTTGGTCTAGTCTTGTTTCTTTGTACGTATGGTAGGCAATGTAATCTAACCGTAACTGTTGGTTTAAAATTTGGTTTGTGGTTGTTTAATCAGCTTCCAAATTATTTATGTTGAATATGTAATAATATTGAAGGTGAATATAATTGGGTGGGCACTATATCACTTGATATAATTGTTGATTTCTTTTACAATAATAATACAGTTTGACTCTACTTTTATCACCGGAGTAACGCAAGATAAATTGCAAAACTTTATCCAAAAGAAGTTTTTCTTTTCAATATAAATTATTAATCAGTGTACTGGTTTCGTCTATATAAGTGGTTGAGCTTGAAAGCTTTTGACAGTAAGCGAGCGCTGATTAGTATTAAAACGATTTAGAAAAAACAGCGCCGAATTCGTTTGCGAGCCAATTGCCGAACGCATGCGTTGAAATTGAGGAAGTGTCGAATGTGCCTAAACAAGTATTCACTTAGCGATAAGAGACCCCCGCGTCTAAAGCGTACTTTAAAGCCGCACACGCTAGCAAGGACTCGCAACTCACTCACATAATTAATGTCACATTTAAATAATCTGCGGAGTTGTCACTTGCACCGAATGTGGGCTGCCGAACTTGATGATAGACACGTCCGCGCACAGAGTAGTCTAAGCAGAGCTGTCAGGCCACATTTTATTAATCATGAGGTTTTTGAGATTGACGATTTCTTGAATGACACGATAAGTTATCACAATTTTTTACAGATCACTTAGCCCTGCTAACCCTGGAGGTAAGAGGAAGACAAACATTAAATAAAGTTTTAATGACATTATTGCTTCAGCGAGCGTCGTTACTTCGTGCACTGGAACAATTCCATTAAAAGATAAAGACAAATGATTCACATACAAACGCACCTGTTTCTGTTAAGTATTTATCCGTATCAGGTGAAGTTTTAACAATAACTCTTTGGGATTACATTACAAATTACAAGTCTATGGAATTTCACTGAGGACAGGGACTCTTCTGAATCTAAGAATCGTTTCCCGACGTCCGAATGTCCGTGGGCAACGGTGATCGCTTTAAATCCGAAGCAAGTTGTTTGCCACCATCTTTGCCACCATCACATCTTTATCAAATAGAGCCATGACTTTAGTAAATATTCTGATATTCATGACCGTAATACAAGAAACGAGAATAATTTAGTCTTCCTCGCTGTAGACTAGCTAAGGTAAGGTCATTCGTGGGGCTCTGTGTGCGCTACTACAACAAAATTCCTGATGATATTATAAATCTACTGTTTAAAAAAGCTTATTATAAGTTAGATGATTATTCGAATGACAAAGAGGATTGGTGTTCCGATACTCCAGCACGGCATGAAAGACATATATTATAAGACAAATTATAAGACGTCGAAAAACGGTTTGATAAAATCTTACTTCGACTAAATGATTTTTATTTAGATTTTTTTTGAGCTGCGTCTGTTTCTAGTTGCGCCTCCGCGTGGACGTCATAGCGGCGCCGGCTCTGTTTCCGTGGGGCTCACGCGGCAGGCTTATCTAGCGCGGCCGCCGGTGCATATCAGATACTGGGCCGCGTTAATTACGGACGCGGAAGGAGCGGGGACCGGTTCCGTTAATTGACTCCTACGCGCCGACTGCTCCTTGCCCAAATATCTGGTGCCTTTTTTTTAGCTTAGAAATTTAACGCTCGGCTTACCCGCTAATTAAAATTTCGTCAATGCCGTTCGTTGCGACCGTGGGGCGATCGTCGAAGTTTTCAAAATAAAAGTAACAGGTCGTATTCCGGCGATTTGGCGAGTGCAGAGCTGCGTCTACGATCTCTGAAGTTGGACAAAACCAAGTTAAATGAAAGACAGAAGTTGGTACACAAAACATATTTTTAAATCTTTCTTCAGAACGAAGTCCTTAGATAAATGATAAATCAAAAATACATACCTAATCTCCTCCCTTGTTGCAGTCGGTTAGAAAGAATGTCTTATGATCATCATCATCTTTTCAGCCTGTTAAAGTCCACTGCTGAATTGGACGCTGAACACTGGCCACAGACTGTCATGAAGTACGATCCTGAGCCACCTGCATCTATCGAATTCCCGGACATTTGCACAGGTAATGTCTTAAATAAAAGAATGTATTAGTATATGAAACTCATTACTTAGATATCACCTTCAGTTTATTAAATAAGTTTTTCCTCATTGCAATTAGTCACGGTAGATCAGAAAGGATGTTTGAAGATTAAATGACTCAGGCAAAATATATCAAAAGTGCATTTTCATAAAAACTCTACTTAAACTGCTTTAAGTTCTGAATTGCATGGTGTAGGGCAATAAATGGAACCAGTGCAAAAATATGATTTAGCAACAAAACGCGAAAGCAAACTGCAAATTGTATATGGCCTGTTGTCTCGCGATCGCACCAATTTTCTGTTAGGCCAAACATCTGCTGCTCATATTTGGTAATATATAAAATTAGGAAATGGGTCTTTTTAAGCTATTTTTGTATTTTAAATAGAGGGAACAAACAAGGTTATTACAGACGATTGTTATTTAGACCTTCCTAATAATAGTGCCACTTTATAATAATGATGTTTCATATTTAAATTTTTGGCTGGGGCGATATAGCCAAACCGAATTGTCGATCACGAAGGTAAATAAAGGTAAGTTACAAACATCGCAAGTAAATGTAATAAGCAATAAATGTAAAATCAGATTTAAAAGATCATAAAATATCAAATTGGGCATAGAAAGTAGGTGGAAAGGAATTAAGCAGATTAACAAAGAAACGCACAGGAAATAATGCTTTAATTTAATGCTAGTCTTTTTGGGTTGCTGAACTTAATAAAAGACATTGTTAAATCAAATGCTAGGTATTTCTAAAGATATATAAATAAAAATTGGATAAGGGTTAGTATAGCATCTAACTAATAATACAAAAGAATAACTTTAGTTCTTATAGTATTTAAGAAAACGAGACTGCGATTGAAATAGAAATCCTAAAAAAGTACATCTAGGTTCGAGGAACTCAGTCGGCTTTAGTATTACGAAAAATCATAAGATGCCTTTCGCATTAAAATTCATTGTGATTTGATTGCCATCAACGCTATATTAGACAGGCTACCGCCACATTTTTGGTTCATTTGTATAATATGTTAGATGTGATTAGGAAGAAAAGGTAGTATATGCGTTGAGCATTATGGAAGGGCCACGTGGCTGCTTCTACTGTTGCAGCAATGGGCGGCTTCATCCGGGGAAGTGAAACGGCCTCGCAAAAGACCGGCGTGAAGTTTTATTGTTCGCGTTTGGTCTGGTGAGTGAGGTAAACGGCGCGCATTTTGATAGTTGGCAATGCATCTGTAACTCGTTAGATGTGGTTGATGTCTATGGGCAGCCAGGTAAGATTAGGTGAACAGCATGCTCGCTTTCCAATTTTCATATAAAAAATGTTGCCACTTAGATTTTTTTATACCTAGTAAAATAAAAATTCAAAGTATATATTACTTATTTTACGTGGTATCCAGTTGTTGATAAATGCATCAGGTTAAAGATTGATAATTTTTATTTTTATATTTAATCAACAAAGTAAGCTTCGACGTCGGGGTCGTGGGTTCGATTCCCACATCGGAAAACTATTTGTGTGACCCACAGATAGTTGTTTCGCATCTGGGTGTTTGTCCACGTGCAGTTTATGTTTGTAAAACGACCTTAAAACACAGGATAAAATAAGCCTAAAGTAAGGGAAAAATGTTAAAAAAAATTAAAATTGAAATTAATGTAATGATTTTAATAGTACCCGTCACCGGAGATCTGCTCAGTGGTCGACAGACTTAAGCACTGTCCAAACAGTGCTGAAGTCAATAAAAATTTGAAGAGTATTAACTGAGGACGTAGTGTTCAGGGACGAGACGCGAATGCGAAGGTCTTATTGCAACAGGCGGAGGCGGAGAGCTGGGGCGTGGGTGATTTATAGCAACGGCTACTTCCAGAGGCCGCGGGCACGCTATGTTACATTTATTGAGGTTGTATTTATGTAGACTAATAACTGTTTTGACACAATCTTAAGTATGAAAAAAATGGCCACGGGTTTCAGGCGTTAATTAAGTAGCTCAAAACACTCTATGCAATACGTGCCATGTCGCCCAGGCTTGATATGAAATCCTATTTTACGTAATGCAAGGATCTTTGTTCGTTTGATTCTGAAACAGCAGCTTTCAATTTCACACTGCGTACTTCAAGAGTATGGGAATAACAAAGTTTTGAACAAATTCCATTGCATGTCCAAAGTCTGCTTATAACTTATATATATATTTACTACTTTCAGAGTTATGTTGGTTTTCTCAAGTTAAATCGACACTTGAAGTTATGACAGCCAATTTGTAGGTTTTTCTAGGGTTAACATAGCTGTGCTAAGATTTTTTTGCGATATGAGATTCAGGGATACGATTTAATCCGCCTAGGACATGTTGATTGTTGTATCGAAACAAGTTATTTCCCGATTAATTAGTTCCTTTTGGTTTCGATATAAACCATCGAGAGATGTGGGCGACTTGAACACTTACAAGGTTATTGCATCACTATCTAAGGACATAAGTTTCGCAAGTAATATGTCGGAGCGTTTAAGCAGTACTAAATCAATGATTAGCCTAATACCATCGGCTGTAACAACATTTATTAATAGGACTTTGAACAATTACAAACTATGACATATAATTGAAGAAATTCAAATATAAATACAGTAGAGATTTAGTTTTGTTCACGATATATTGTAATTAGAAGCATTGGATTTCCTACAAGAATTGAAAATATGCCAGTACTTAAAATTACCATTTACAATTTGACAAAAGCTGACCAACGCCAGAGTCCAACAAAGCCAAAGGTGAGTAGACACACGGAGCTACAGCTCCGTGTGTCTGAGTGAGTGTGAGAGAGTTTATCCAAATAATACTCATTAAATGAATTTAATGAGTATTATTTGGATTAACTCTTTGGTTGAAGTTTTACCTTTTGTGGGGATTGGATAAGGTCAACCTACGACGTCATCTCTTATTTAAGCGAATAGTTGAAACAGATAAACTTTTATTTAAACATTTCATAGGTAATAAAGCACCTTACACCACTGAACCAACTTGTAAACATTTATTTACCGATAACAAGTACATTATCATCGAGTATTAGAGGCAGCAATTCATTTACTTACATAAAAGTCTTAGAAATCTCGATAGGACGAACAAGGAAAAATATTGAAATATAGATGTAATTATATTTTTAACAGTTAAGTGTTTGATGAAGTCTTACCTTTTAATATGTTTTTAATAAGAATTTAATGTTTACATACATACGGATCAAAACATATATAATTTGCAGTTCCTTAAATAGTATCTATACTTGAGGTTAACCTTTGGAATATACCGTAGGAGAAAATTGGCAAACACACAAAAATAACTTTGTATCTTTGTCTCCTCGGTATGGAAAGAAAAGAAAGGAGAAAGAAGAAGAAGTCAAACAAAAATGCTACCTTAAACGGTAGGGGGAGATTGATTACTGCGATCTATCATTACTGACGTATCATTTGCACGGAATAAATTCCGGTGGCGATTCCTGTAGCGACCGAACAACACGTTCGCCTAGTTACCTTACATTACTTTAGTTTCCTGTTCTCAAAGGTGTGCTGGAAGAGAACTCTCTTTAGGGTTAAGCTTTGTCCATGTTTTTGTCATTTGTTTCAACTGTATATTTCAAACAAACAAGCGGGCAGTGTAATAATTCGTCGCGGGCAGGGCCACGCAGGGGCTGCCCGCTGCCTCTACCCGGAACGCTCTCCTCCTGCATACAGAACGGCGGCCGATATTAAAATAAAACGCACGTATCGGCCGACGACGCCGGCCACTGTCCGACGACGTGTAATTATTTTCGGACGCTAGTGATGCGCCAGCGTCCGCATGGGAAAGTTTGCCGTTCCACCTGACCAGCGTTGTTTTGGCCTTAGGGTTAGTGACCTTATGCGATGTTCAACATATACGTTAATATTTATGTATGAAAAATAAGAAATATGCAATAAAGTTCGTTTTGAACTATATATGTGATTTGTTTTATTTTCCCTTATCAAGTAAAGATCCTATTGTTATTTGGGTGTAAGCTAATAAGTATAAAAAATTAATTCTCCAAGTATGTAATTATACCAATGTTATTGTGTTTGATGGCGAATTCGAATTGTTATTACTCCAAAAAATGTATCTAAGGTGTAATTTTGAATAAATTGTTTTTACTTTAAATGTAGCTCACTCATTTTCCTTTTCCCACTGGTAGTACTCTATTATATTTATTTATTTTTATGCACAAATAGTACAAAGGCAGAAATGCCAAAAACATTATATTCCAGTCAACCTTGCGGTGGTACAGAGAAGATTAGGCAGGTGCACGGAAATATTTCAAACAAGGAAACCTAGTCAAACAAAAAAAATATACATGCGTAGGTTGTATACAATACGAAAACATATACAACATAAGAAAAATACTACCAAATATACGTAATTCATACTAACAAATATAAATATATACATATCCATACAGGGTGGCGTTTCTACGTGTATCCATTTTTTTAAATTAAATTCTAGACATAAATAATGCAATATAAAAAATGATAAATATTAAAAATCACTCATAAGTAATTAATTAAATTCATTTGAACTTATCTCAAAAAGTGCGTGATTTATACGCAACTCATTTATTATACGCGAGATCATTCATAACTAACACGCACACAAGTTCGTGCACAATAACATTTAGGTATTCATGAATGACTAAAGCATTGGCAACGCGTTCTGTTTTTTAGGGAATAGAATGGCATTTTTTGGAACAAAAACTTTGTTTTTTATTTCAATAAACGATTATACTACCGAGTCTGAATCTGCTGTGTAAATTTGGGCACTTCTCAAAAATCTCCCTGTATATAATTATTCATACATATATACACATATAAATATACTTTGATACTTAACGATGGATTTGATCTACCGAGAAAAAATTTTGAGCCATTTTTAGACACATAAGGATAGACTGGAATATTGCTTGAAGTCAGAACGAAGGGTGAGAAGGACTTTATAGTCCACTTTAGTCCATTTGTCTTGAACGGAGTGTGGCTACCAAGTAGTGTCACGTCTACGGACAAAGAGTTACAAGTTGAAAACATTGTGTACCGTTGAAAAGCGCAGTGGCGTTATTCGGGGGTCCGCAGAGGGCCCCACCTTGGGATCCGCTGGAGGTCCTGTCGGGGGCAGGTGCGGAGGCGAGTGAGATCGACGCGATAGCGCCCCGTTTCCGCCACGGCTGTTGACTTACGCGTGTCCTTTTTACGGTAACAAACTATTAACGGCTGTCAGCGTGCCAGTTCAGGCGGCATTCCTCCAAAATTAATTACCACAAGTGATTTTTGTCAAGTTGCTTCACATTGTAACGTCATTATTGGTGTTTAATATATAAATGAAATCTCGCTTGGGTATACTTTGCGAGAAATAGATTTTATTGAAGAGTACTTGAGATTATATTTTTTATGGGATTAGGTAGCAAGCAAGCAAACCGCTGCCCGTGGACATAGTTTGCAACACCCTTACATCTGCTACCCTACGTGCCGTAGAGTTATAGATAGGTCACTTTAATGAAGTGGGCACGGGCTATTTCACTCACCAGATGAAATGCAGACGTGTGCGTAAACTTCCACTTGACGCCAGTCTTCTTGTATCTTGTATCTTATATTAACTGATGTTTTTCCTTTCAGTCCCGAGACTATAAAAGCTTCATCTGACGCAGAACCGGTGTGCTAGCCAGAACCCACGGGTTTGGGGCGCCAGTCTTCTGTGAGGTCATGGTACTTACCCGAACGGATCTGTCCATTCGTTTGACAACCGGATCTGTTGCGTGGCCCCACCACAGTCAAAATAAAGTATTTTATATTATGAAATAAACAAAGTGAACTAACTAAAGTAGTCAAGCAAATACCGATACATGCTTCTAGATTATTTATATAGCGAAATACCGCTCCACGGTTGCACCGATGACCGATCCCAATTGTAATGCAGATTGAAACGATTAAATACAGCGAGAGTTTTATTGACACCATTCAATTCCTCTGTAAACTATACATTATTAATAACTTCTTTGTGGAAATGCGAATGAAATATTAGGAACGAGGCTAAAGCTGTAAACTTATTTGACGGGTGACAGGTAAGGGATCCTCGAGCATTGATTACAGCAATTCTAGTTTAATTGGGCATGCATGAAAATGAATTGTAACCGAGATTGAACTCAATAATACACCCTGCGGATATAACCATTTAGACTAGAGAGGTTTAGAAGTCAATAGCATAGCTAGAAGCAATTCGATGAAGATAGAAAGTGGGGTGAGGCGCCAGACGCACGACTGCCGTGCGACTGTCGCGCGACGGTGACCGTCCGATCGTAAATATCCACCGGCGCAGCTGTCCATTGTCGCCTGTAATTTGCTTCGCTGCCATGAATTATGGTTCCGGTGTCGCTTTCCTAGAGACTATTGGTCTCTCGACAAACTGGCCACTGACTTCCTATTTCCGACTCAGTCCTCTATCAAATGAACTACACAAATAGCCGTAATTCCTTGGTCTAAGAGCCTTAAGAAAATATAGCTTCTATTTTTTAACATTAAATACACGCTTCGTTCATATCCGGTATTAATCAATAAGTCATTGAAGAACAAGCTAGAATTCATAAGAAAATAAAACACCTTACTCTAAAATTCAATGCAAAATAATTTAAATACTTAAGAAAATGTGAAAAACCTTGATCAAAGCGTTTACAAACGATCTCACCACTGACTTAAAAAGCAGATATATCTCGTAATAAAGAACAACGTCGCACAAATGTTTGGCATCGTTTTCGGAGCTAATGCTTCATACAAAATCTGTAAATTGTTCTTAAATAACTAAACTACAATATCGTCTAAAACCAGTGAAATAAATCTTAATATTCCAACTAATTATTATATGGTATCACAGAGGATAAGGCAACTATTGAAGTATTAGGTGGGGGCATAGGAATCAGTGAAACATATTGTTTTCACAAACAAAAACATTTTTATGGAGATAGAAAACAATATTAAAAGTATTTAATTGATTTGATTTATTTCAAATGGCCCTCCTATAAAAAGTGTATAATTGTCTAACGGGTTAGTCCAAAAGTAAGCTTCATTTCGAATTACAATCAAATCCGTCGTCCTGTAATTGAACAAACGCGATTACACGCCATCTTTAGCATTTATGTATAAGATATTATTCAAGACCGTCGTTTAGTAAAGTCTCTGAGTATAATTGAGTTAAATTCCTTAAGGGACTCAGTCACGGTGCATTCGCAAATTTACTTGCACGAGAGGACGGCCGGATAATAAACGTTATAAATTAGCCGGCGGCGAGCGTACCATATTGATTGCGCACTTTGCTACACAGATGGCGCTGGCGGGCGGCTTCTGGGCCTTTCCAATGGATCGCTCCGTTAAATGATGTATAAGTAATTGCTGTTATTGGCATATAGGAACGGAGAAAAACGGCGTTCAGAAATCTCGCGGCTTTCGATGAATACAGCACATACTGTTAAGAAAACCACGAGAGAGCAGGCTTGCTCAAAAGCATTCAACAATTAGTTAAATCACAACGACGGACATTGTTTACGTCTTAACGCGTACATATGGTTATGGGAATAGTTGAAATAACTGGCTTGTGTTGACATTAGAATCGACGGATAGTGTCAGCGGAGTTATGTGCTAAGTCTTCTTAGAGCTGTCTAGGAGCAATAAGAATTACGAGGTTGAGGATTTTGAGTCTCCATTAAAGTTCGCATCCCTAGAGATTTCAAGAGGACATATGTGCCTTACCTTTCACGTTCTGGGACTAAATACACTAAGATAAACTCGTTTATATAGGCTATATCTTTCTATCGTATTGTGCTTAAAAGAAGTAAAGCGAAAATTAAGACTGATAAGAAATACACACATTACACAACGTTATCTAGTCCCAAACTAAGCAAAACTTGTACTATGGGTGGTAGGAAACTGACAAACATACTTCAACATAATAATTTCTTGTATTTACGCGATTACACATTAAAAATGAAACTAATTTTACGGATTTATCGCGTTTATTTTTAATTTAAGTTCCCGACGTTTCGAACCCTTTACAGCGTTCATGGTCACGGGACAGACTGAACGTCGGAAACGTCGGGAACTTAAATTAAAAATAAACGCGATAAATCCGTAAAATTAGTTTCATTTATAATACTTCAACATATTTTTCTTTTTTAAAAAAATACAAATAATAGATATGTAAACAACCGAACACGAGAAGACCATTATGTTCATCACACAATGTTTTCCAGTAGTAAGGATCGAACCCACAGATTATCGCGTGAAAGGATCACATTCACTGTCCACTGTGCTAATCGGGAGTACCTACTATCATTTTATGCTATTATTTTAAATATAAATTGCACAGTTTTCAATTTAATTTTAAAATGTAAGTACTTATTTTATTAAATTTTAATATCTATTCTGTAGTTTGAGGATACTGTGGTTGGGCCACAAAGTCATTTATGCTGCAGCACGAATGGGCATGCCAGTCCATGGATGAACCACGACCAGACAGAAGACCAATGTAAAGTGGAAACATATCGTCCTTTGTGTGAGGAAACCGGAGACCTCTATTTTAACGCATCTGCAACCCCACAGGTGTCGTGGTCTAGTGAACGTTTGAACCACCTGCTTGCCACGTTATCCTATGAAACGTATTAGTTGATAAATCATTTCGACACAAAATATTTTCACATAAAAAAGAAAAATAAAATTTATCATTCAATATAATTAAATTAAAAGACTCTGGACAATTTACATCAATTAAATAATAAAAACAATCAGTGATTAATCTATAGGAGTCAAATCTGCAGGCAAGAGCAAACTGCAGGGCTGCGTGAAAATTAGCAGACATGTAAGCACGCACGTGTCCAGATTGCTTTAATATTAGCCCCGAGCCACTTTGCACGCGCTTTCTTGACTTTGGAATCGATTTGAGGAATTTAAGTAATTCTTATAAATTATTCACGGCCATTCCTATCTTCAGCAAACTGTTTCACAAAAAATCAATCACGATAATGATCAAAAATAACGTAAAAAGTAGAGGCACTTGCCATTTTTAATCATTTATATTGAAATGAAAGAAGAAATGAATCAGAGAAGGAGATTTAACATAACACATTTTTTTTTGCGAGAAGGTGGCAAGTGAGCCGGCGGTTCACCTGATGGTAAGCGATAACCGCCGCCCATGGACATTTGCAACACTCGTAGGGTTGCAGATGCGTTGCTATCTTATAATTAAATGAGCCCCGGCTACCTCACTCCTCAGACGAAACGTAAGTAATGACGTACTTATAACACTTCCACTTCACGCCGGTCTGCAAATAATACTACTGTTAATTTTGGTGTCTTATTTAAAGCTAATGAAGCAATGTATGACGATATTTGTCACAGAGGTCAATTATTAGAAAGACACGTTTTTAAATTGCCGGAATAATTTAGTAAAAAAGTGAAGTTGGGAGAACTTTTTGTTGGGAGAAATGTTAGGTATATGTAAGGTATTTATTACGTATACATAATTATAATATTAAAGTAACATCCTCCTTTTGAAGTTGGTTAAAAAAGGGAGACACAATTGCGGTTCGTTTATTTAAAGAAGATCAGGTGTAGCTTTGTGGGCCAACAGATTGATGTGTCTGCCCCCATCTCCCCCCCCCCCCCCCCCCCCTCCCCCTTCGCTCCGATCCGCGGAGCGGCGGGGAGTGCGCGGGCGCAGGCGCATGAGGCCAGTCACGTCGCCGCACTATTTTTACCACCCAATGACATCTTGCTGACGGAGCGATCTACGCCGTGCAGTATGGCGTGGTTGTTCCGAAACGTACATAAAAAACGAACATACCTACATAGCGAGTGAAGGAGCCGGAAACAAAGATCGAAGATTGCAACAAATCTTTTTTTTTGTTTCTCTTTAAGAACACGTTGCCCTTGATTTGGGACAACATTATCGTGTATAGTAAGGGCGTATTACAAACATAAATTTTATCTGGACAAACACTCAGATGCGAAACAACTATCTGCGGGTCACACAAATAGTTGTTTCGTATGGGCATCGAACAGACAACCCCCGACGCCGAAGCCAATACCTTGGCAACTACGGAGTCATCGAATTTTCGCAGAGTTAAAAAATCAACCCCAACTAATACTATTCAGAACTTACAGACTCCGAAACATTCTGGTAGTCTGTGAGAAGAAGAAATATTTGTTTTACCGAAAACTGGATGAGACACAGAACGACATAAAAGAACGTGATTAAGATTTACCATGAAATCACTCTGGATAGACTTTCAATCAATCACGTGATAGAAAATGATAGTTAATAGAAATATTGGAAAAAGAATCCGATCGTTCGCCCAGAACAAATAAAGCATTAACGACGCGGCGAGCGATCCATAAGGCCGGGACCCGGGGAATAGTATTGATTTGACAGATACCGCTCATCCGTACTAACAGCAGGTGTTCTCAAATTGTCCGTGATAAATATACGCCATCAATATTGGGTTGGGATGGCCACCCTTTCACGGTTTATAATGTAACACGTAATTGCGGTCACGATGCTCACTCAGTAACACTTATTAAGGGCGGCCGATTACGTAGCCATCAGGAAACCATGTGGGCTTGGGAAACCAAAGTGTTTTTTTGGTGATAGGTAGTTAGTTATAAACAAAGTTACTGCCAAAAATAACCCATATTTATTAATTTATAATTGTATTGACCAAGACAACACCGTTCAAATATTCCTATAGCAGTGATGATTATTTATATTTGAGTTGCACCAAATCAATTCACCACTATCGAGAATCAAGCTGACTCGTTGGTGTAGAAATAAAATGTAAATTATACGATTATTTCAAGTGACTTGTCCAACGGTTTCAATTTTATTACATTCGATCAAATTTTAACCCATTCTCGCCCAATATACAATTACACAAAACGGTATTTTATTCAACGCTAATAAGTAATTCACACTATCACGATAAAATCATTATACATAAATGCAAATCGACATATTACTTACAGAGTTTTGGCAAAGAAAACGATTTCATTGTCAACAGATAAACTATAAGCTTCCTCTTTATCATGATAAGATGTCACAGGACTTCTAACGCAAAAGCTGTTAAGTACATACGATCTGAAGTGGCGATGGTGCGTCTGGGGGCGCACCACTGACCTCCCCCGTGTTTCACAACCGTCAATAGACGTGGACGGTCAGCGCTTAATGTTTCAGTAAATGGCCATATTTCAAGCGCTATACGCATAATAATTTATGTCAACGAGAGTGTTGATCCGCGGCGTGCCGCCGGCGCAATTGGGACTTTGGCGCCGGGCGGGAAGGTCGCAAGTGGTGTGCAGGGCTGCGCTCCGTGGGCCCCGGGCGGCCATAGGTCCCACGCGCCGCCGAGCCCGCGCCAAACTGGTAAGTCGGCTCTTGCGCAACTCGGAGACTACAGTTGGTTTCCAATTTTATGTTGACCGGTTCCGAAGTTGTCTTAGCCTTCTAATTTCGGCTCGTTTAGATTGGAAAACACGCCGCGGCCGAAGATATCGGAACGGAACCGCGCCAGGTGAGTTTCTCTCGCGGTCTCTGTGACATTCTCATAAACATATCTCACAGATACGCCGAGTCATTAATTAATAAGTTTAATCAAGCGATCGAGAGCCCCGCGTCGGGAACTCTCACCGCGTTAATTCAACGTTAAAATATCGCCACGGCTTCTTAGATGGCCAGGCCGTATATCACCGCATCAGTAGAATGCCTCGATATCTTTTCAACTGAACCGTTAACTCTGTTATACTTAAGCCGATACTATCTGATGACTGGTATTAATTGCCAATGGGCAAGCGCAGCATTTTTCCTTTTAACTAGATAAACATTTAAAAGTGCCAGAAACATTCGGCGTCTGGAATCGTTTCCAATCTAGAAACTATTTATATGATGTGGATAAAATCGGAGAAAATAATGAAATACAATAAATTAATATTACAATTATTGTTTTATACATATATTATCTAAGAACTCAGTAATACGTTTCGTTGCACTACCATCTCTGAAATATCTGGTTCTGAACTGATATGAAGCTTGTTTTTACCAAGATTTGAATGGATTATTTGCTGCATTCAAATAATACCTTGAATGCAACAAGTGAATACAGAAATTTGATTTAATCTGACTACTTGGGTATCATCTGGTGACTTCTCTGCTGTCTGGGGTAAATGCGATTCGCTCGTGATTGCAGGCGACTGTGAAGTGGCCGGGCTCTGGTGGCGTAAGAACGGCCGCCGGTGTTGGCTCCGAGGGCGCGTCGGGTGCCCACGCGGCTGGTCCCAGGGCGGCGGGAGGCCGTGCACAAATCAACGCGCCAGCCGCTCTGCGAGGACCCCCGTTGCTCTCGTGCCAGGGCTGCCTGCGACACTAACGATTGATCGCAATTTTATGAGTGTCAATAGGTAGGGAAGTTCCTTTGATATTCGAGGACAGGATAGCTCAAATTTGTGTGCCTCTACACGAAACGATTTTACACTTTCGGTGACGGTTAGTTTGAATATTGAGAAGTAGTTATGGATCAATGTTGCTATAGTTTTTGAACTATATCGGAAACCTAGTATTCTAGTATCCGAACTACTACTAGTATCGTAACGATTCACTGGAAGGAAATGTTTACAAATTTATTTCTTTGTGTAAATCACTTACAAGTCATAGGCAAGATGAAAGATGATGGAGTTAAATAAGCTTGGCCTTGCATTTGGTCGTATTTCTTTTCAGAGAATGTGTTGTTTTTTGAATAGGTAACGACGTCAGCGGGGCAGGGGTCGCCATGTCCTGTCGCAGCCCTACCCCCTGCCGCGGCCACAACGCCACGCTCTCACCTCCGCGCCCCGTAATGAACAATATAAATGTGCTATTTGCTGCGCCGCTGCGCTCACCAGACGCCTCGAGATGCCGTCCCGGTGAGTACAGGCGTCTTTTAACACCGTCCTTTCGCCTCTCCGGAGCGTGGTGGACATGTGTGCGTGTCAGCTGTACATCACTCTAACATGTACACAGTACACACACACACACACACACACACACACACACACACGACCTCTATACTAGGCCTCTCCAGATTAACCGAATTGGTAACGTCGTGATATGCTTAAAAACTCTTTCTGTGTAGACAAAATCGTGCGATATATAAATTAATACTTCCGCCCTAAGCCGATCGTTAACCGTACGCCGTAGTGCGCGTATACAAAAGACAAATTCGTTACATGCTATCAACAGTAATTTACTAAACGACTGCCAAATTTCTTCGCCCATTACCCCGCATGAAAATTGTCCTTTTGGGAACTTTTTATCCCGTGGGGCTGTGACAGGACTATTATATTATTAGGATCGTTTTTGGTAATGATAGGGCCGGGGTACGCGACCTGCAAGCGCCCGGAGCGACTAATCGTGCGTCGCAACAAAAAACCCCGGCCACTTCATTATGGCTATACGTTCGCGTTATTATTAAAGGTCCGTTCGAGTCGGTCGAGTGTAGACAGTTGATTTTGCATTCCTTTACGGTGAGTGGAGTCGGGCAAAGCGTCGAACCAACGGACAAGCCAACCTTTAGACTTTATTCGCGGGACAAGGGTCCAAACAAACGCACAATAGTCTCGGCAAAAAACCAAATCGGGCAACGGGGCCGTGGAATTTGGAAACGAAATTCGGGGATCGCATTTCGCGAATACTCTCGCGTGTTAGTGCATTATTATTTAAGTTGGGGCTTTCAAAAAATGTCTGCGATGGGCCGGCCGTGTTTTTTTGGCGGCGCGTGCGAGCCGCATAATTGGCGCGCCCGACGGCCAGCGGCGGCCGCTTTTTGCACCGCCCTGCGGCCGAGCCCGATGCCTCCGCTGCGCCGATTATGACGCCGCTGTGACCGATAGCCAAATACGTGGACCCAGCCACCTCCTCTCCTCCAACAGTGGAGTTGTTTCCACATGCTCGCGAACGAAAGACCTCTGTTCAATTGGGCGATGTAAAGAATTCAGCCATTAACTTAAAAGACATATAATATGTTATTGTTCGGGGGCGAATATATATACGCGGCTGCAGGTAGGAAACGGGTCCTCGGAGCATCCCAACCGTAGCTCGGAGCTATGCTTGACCGTTTTCTTCTCACCGCATAAAAAGCAATTTGGGCGACGACGCTGGATCGTATATGATAACAGGGGTGCCTTTGCGTCGCCTCGGGTGAGCGGTTTTGTGCGGCGAATTTAATACGCAGCCCCGAATGGGGTACTCCGGCGAAAGAGACGCGCATTTGTGCACTTGGGCCGCCGCGCGGTTCGACCTTAGCGGGCGAATGGGTGCCGGGGGCAGTCCGTCCGTCACATGTCATTCCGTACGCTAACAATGGATATAAGCTTCGCGAAAATGGTACGAGTGTCGTAGCCGCGACGGGGCCAACAACAATGGCACGAAAAAAACAACAAGCAAACAATCGAATAGAAATCGAAAACGGAGCTTCTTTCGAATGCGACCGAACGGGATTTTGGAAATCCGGTTTGGATTTCGTTCGGTTCGGTCTCCCGCGAGCGCTGCCTCCTCCGCCGCGTCTATTGTCCACGTGACACGCTCCTCGGGGACAAAATAATGCCTGTCCCATATTCGGGATCGATAAAAAACTCACCGCGTACCATTAAATAGGATTGTATTTATATTACAACAACGGGCGTGCTTGCACGCGGCTTACTAATATATTGTTTCTGTCTTATATTATTTACTATATTAGCTCATCAAACTTTGTTCTTTTTTCGAGTGACATTGTCATGTCAATTATGTCTAAGTAAAAAAATCGGAAAACTGGTATAAGTATGTACAATTATTTTTAGCTTAAGTTGGCTTACCTTTCTTAGTCATACTTCCTTGAAGTCATAACTTAATAATTATATTATACCCGCGACTACGTCTGCGTAGAATAGGTTTAAAACGTAACATTCAGACAGAAAGACAGATACACATAAAATATGTATATAAATTATAGCCCATGTCTCATTCTGATGTATAAGCCATATTCAATAAAATCCATTCAGTAGTATTTGCGTGAAAGAGTAATAAACATACATCCATACATACAAACCTTCGTCTTTATATTATTAGTAAGGATTAGTTTAATGTGGTTAGAATTTTTCCACTTTCTATGTACTGCTAAAAAGTTGTATAATATTTTAATGTTTGGAGGGGGAAAAAATGAAGTTTCATTCGCCTGTTTCTTCTCCGTTAGAGGAACCTTATTACGAAATGGTGGTAGATTTAAAAAAAGAAACGATAGATGAAATGTATGTTTCTTATGACTGACGATGAATACATGATTTTGATTTTGATTTTTGACTGTAATTAGTACGTTAAAAGCTATAATTATAATTACCCCTACCTTGTTTTAGCCTCTTTTAAAAATAATTCTAGCCGTTCAAGGCAGTCGTATTTTTGCGAGAAATTACAATGAAAGCTGATTTACTTTTGGCAAGCTATAAAATAGTCTAATCATTAGGCCAAATAAATATAATGGTGGCAGTAATAAATAGTGTTCGTTTCCACAGCGGTAGCGACAAATCCATTGATCGGACAAAATCGTGGCGCGATGGGGTCGGGGCCAGAGGTCTATGTCAAAAACACATGACGTCACGAGCAGCGCTCACCATTGTTCTAGTTCTTTGTTTTATTTGTTTATTGTGACACTTGTTTACAGTTGAAAACAGTTTTATACTAGACACTATTACTTTGGAGCCGTGATAGCTCAGTTTCCGGGCGCTCGACTTTAATTCAATATACTCGAGCAACCTGAGTTCGAGCCCCGGTGCCGGCACCAATGAAGTTTTTAACTTTAAGTGCTGACTTATCACGTGCTCCGCGGTGAAGGAAAACATCGTGAGGAAACCTGCATATTTTGGAAATAATAACAAAAAAATATATATTTCGAAAATATGTGAAGTCCGCCAATCCGCAGTGGGGCCGCGTGGTGGACTACGCCCTGATACCCTCTGTATAGAGGAGGCCTTTGCCCAGCAGTGGGACATGTATAGGCTGTTACTTTACTATTACTTTGAGGATGAGCTAAATACATGAGACAATGGTGAGCGGTTGGCCAAATAACCGATGTAAAACAAACCCGGCAGGCGTTCCGTCGTGACCACGGTAGCTGAGCGTAACAATGGCCGCTGAGGTGAACAGAGGCGGGGGCCCGGTCACGCCTCGCACACGCCCGCACGCCCGAGGAGACGCCGCCAAATCCTGCAAGTTAATGCCGCACCATCCATTCTTCCCGCGACCGGAATATCATTGCCGACCGGCTCTTCCGCAGACCAAACAGTCCATTTCAAACTACCTCACAGTAATATCAACCTACTCTCGTGAACATTCAATCATACAGCCGTCTGTCTGGATATACGACAAATTCCAGAAATAAAAATGACACAACTGTTGTAGTACACTTAAGTAATCCCACAAAAACATGGCAGCAAAAAATGTCCCCGGCTCAACAAAACATTACCACAGCGGCACAAAAAGCGAATAAGGTGAGAAAATCCGCTAATTAGCACGTCACCTCACCGCCCTATAGGTGGCCAAATTGCTCCAGCCATTGTCGCTCCTGCTTTCATGGAAGTATAATTAGCCTTTGTTCGAGCGTAATATTTTGTCGAGTTCTAGACATCTATTCAGTTGCAAATCGGGGAATACTGTTTCACGTTCCGATGCGCCGTAATTATTTGGTAAAGGTTGCGGGTTCGCTACGTCACTCCTGCGTGCGGACATGTCATGATTTTTAATTGATCAAACCGCTTGAGAAAACTCGCAATTATTAAACGACCGGAGACAACGGGGACAGATGTGGAATCGTGTAGAATCACACGAAGTACGGTTAAAATGTAAATGACGGCGCTTAGCTGCGAACAAAAAATCTTTGCTCAGATTGTGGTCCCTTTTGTGAGCGAGCACGTGCTGCAGCGTTTAAAAGCTTGTATAATTAATTCGTGAGACTGACAGCGAGCAGATACCTGCGCCCGCTTCTATTGCGAACAATCCGGCGCATGCGACGCTCAGGTGCATAATCTTTATTTATATTTTTTTGCCTCCACTTCCCCTTTGCATAAATTAACAATTTTGCAATTGTTGCCGGCAGTACCACTTCCAGCTATATCTACGAATGCTCTTTCCTATCATTTCGTGTCTTTGTCTACGAAGATTGAATACTATGGTACGAATGTTTTATGTTTCCTGAGCTAAATTTATTATTTCAAGCATTTCATATTTCTCCGAGCAATCGAAGCGCATTCTTAGCGATCATTATTTTTATTTGTCGAACTAGTTACAGATCACTGAGCACTTTGTTATCTATTGCAATTATCTTAACGACGTATTTCTTGCACTCCAAAATGCCCCATACACGCTTAAGATTAAGTTCAATTTTACTCTTCTGAAAAAAACCTAAGCAATCTGAGCGATCGTTCCGCGCTGAGGGACTTAGAACTTTAAGTGTCGGTACATAGGGTGACAGTTTCGTTTGCAGGAGGCGGATTCGGTGTCACCTGGTCGGGCTGGGCAGGCAGCTGGGCCGCTTTGTCTCGTCTCATCACTTGACTCGGGCGAAAGGGATGCGGCGCCCATGTGAACCCACTAACGGAATCCTGGGAATGGATGCTCCCGCAGATAATAGTGTACGTGTGTTGTTGCCGGCACAATGGTAATGCGATATTTGTTGAGAAATTTAGGACACTCGTTGTCTAAGTTCCTCATTCAAGTATTGGTGTTTCCAACTCTTGAATGCTCTTGCGGCTTAAGAGATTCAAAGAATCTCCAAAATTATTACTGTTAAATAAAATATATTTAATAATTATTAAAAATAAGCAAGAGAAATTAAATTAGATCCCAATAATAATGATACGCAACACTACTTTAATATAACTTTTAAACAATTAATAAATTACGAGTAATGTTTGTAATACACACTCGATCACTTGCGATATTATTTATCATTCTAGTTACATTATCTTCGAGAAGGCGAATTATAATACGTTCTAATTTTAATACTAATCAAGTTAGAAAATCAATTCAAACAACATCAATTTAGTTTTTAAGGGATTCTTAGGGATTTAACATTGAATCTGTTGCATAAGAAGCGGAGTCAAATCGGTAAGTAATACATTACTGTAAAAGGAGAACTGTTATTCTTTTAATAAAAACGTCCACGTCGGAAACATTTTAATTGAAACAAATACCCACCAAAGGCGAATATAAAAGTTTAATTCCGAGTGTGTTATGCAAATGGCGGCTTGTCAGCGCTGTACCTCACCGAGCGGTCAAGCTGATGGGAAAAGAAATTACAATATAAAAAGATACGAGCCGACACGACCATACGTTTGGTGTGTTTGGCGATTTTCTAATAGATCACGAGCATTAATATGCCGGGGACTGGTTCTCGTGAGATCCGTTAGTGGTTTTATGTAAATTATTTAGTTTATGGCAGCTCCCAGTTTACATTAGAATGCTCCACAGAAAAATACGTAGGTATGGTGGCTGGCGAGCGGGCTAAGCGTGCGTTATGCGTTTGCGATAAGATAGCGTGGCCGCTTCGATTCCCGATGGAAAGTATCGTTTGTCATGGTGTAAGAAAATAATATATTCTCATATCATAAATTTGGCTGAATGCTGTCAAAGCAGAACACGGAATTCCTGCTACCGTAACCATATCGCGAGCCGGTTCAAAGAGAAGATGGCAGTTTTCGGTTTGTGCTCGAATCATACACGACAGCCGCGATAAATGAGTGGAGCCGTAAACATATGTCAGTGCGTGGCAATTTATCGAGATGAGCCAAATCGATACTTCCATTTGGTAATGAACAGATTTATAGAATCGATGAAATCGGACGCTACAGGTGTGCAGCGGAGTCAGGGACGTATAACGGACGTAAAAAAACCGTTGTACGAACACGATTGATACTATGAAAGGAATTCGATTACTATGCAGCGTGGTGGCATTGTGGACCGCGGCTAGGGAAACGTCGCCCAAACTAGTTTCGGTCCAAACGGCCGATCGCATAGAAGTGCGTTGTCGAGATTAATGCACAGAACCGGATGCTGGCTCTCCCGGCTATCGATGAAACGGTCACAAGCGCTATAAAACCAGCCCCGCGACGGCTTTTTGTAATCTCTAGCGGCGACCGCCCTTTCAGAGCCCGCTCGCCGCTCATTCATCACGCCGGGATGAAAGGAATCCGAATAATCAGCTGATAGCGGAGAGGAGACGTGCCAACGGTTCAGTTTTTGATCAATTATTATCCTTCGTGACGCCAAAGCCCCCCGATCTAACGTACTCCGCAAGCCGCTCTCATAGAAATGGAAAGCCAACCAGTTTCTTTTTTACTCTGATAACGTATGCGCGACGTTAGATGCGCGGCTCGCAATCGGCCCGGGCGATATCCGTCGAGTGACAATGGGTCCAACCGTCTGCTAAGATCGGGGGAGGATGCCGCGTTCCGGAGGAGCCCGATGCTATCGCGTTTCGTGAACCGCGCCGATGTCTAATTTCCAATACAATGGGCGTAAAAAGCTCACGTGAAATATATGTGTCACAGTGCCACCCTCGGGCGCAGACAATGGACAAAGGGGCCCTCGATCGAGAGCGCTCCGATGCGCGCCACAATGCGCCCACGCGCTTTCTGTCGCGCATTGTGGCACCGCGCTCGCAGGAAGAGCGGCGCGGGCCTCCATTAGGCGAGACACGTGTGCCCTCGCCGCCGCCACCTCCTAGAGCATGTAAATAGACGTCGCGGAGGTGAAAGTTGAGCGGTGGAAAAGTAAAAGTCGCGACGCGTTGCATCTGCCGTCGGTGTCGGGTTCTGACGCCGGAGGGGGTGGAGCTGCGGGCGGGGGCGGCGGGCGCGGGTCGCGCAAGGGTTGACGGCGATTGTTCCTCCGCTCCTCATCGCACAATGCCACAAAAAGTGGTTTACAAAGAGTCAACAGATAAAAAGGGAATCTTGCGCCGCATTCAGTTCCATTTATACACGATAATAATCAACTACAAATCGGCCAATCTTTTTCTGGCAGTCATTGTTGTCTCTAGTCTGTTATGAGGCTTCATTATATGTTTGACACCACTTTTGTGATATTTTCGAATGTAAATGATTTATTATATCCCAAGTCTATTGTCAAATAGCTTACTGAACAGTGTATCTATTTGGATATCTATAAAAAAAACATATTTCTGACTTTCCATTTCGATGAGTAGATAGAGTAGTGAACAGTGAACGAATTTTCAGATGATTCATCGCGTACAATTAATAAACTGTAAACAATATTGATCGTGGAGCCATCTCTAGTGGCGTGTTCAAATAGCTCACTGCGGGAATCGCACCGCGCGCTGGAGACAACGGGGCTGCATTGTTGCAGATCGTCGCGTGGCATATGGCGGCGCGGCGCCCGACAAATTAGCGTTTAAGAGATTGCCATCAATACGAGTACAAACTGTCCAATCCATTACGAACAAATGGCGTTATTTAAGAGCGCGGGTAAGCCCCGCGCACACACGCCGGCCAGCCGCAAACTCCCGTTTGCTATTGTTATAAATATCGCTACCCTCTGCAATGGCGCGCTTGATCCACAGTTTTATTCGCGTGGTGATTGCGCTTCCCGCGTAATTTACCAAATATAACACCTATGAAGTTAAATCGAAGAGAAGACACGAAATATTTGGCACGTTAAAAATCATCTAAAAAATGTTCCTTAAAAACTACAGTTCCAGTGAAACTTCTCTCCAAATTAAATGTAAGACTGTTATAGGCTGTACTGAACAGTATTTGTAAAATTTTTTTGTTGCTACTTGGCTCTAAGATTATCTGCTTTTGGTGTTCCAACGTTAAAGAAATAAACAGATCGTTTGCGACACTTATATTCTCCGACTGGGTGAACGGGTGGCTCGGTGTTTTCGCCGCCGGCACGTCTGCAGTAGTCTTAAACACGTCGGTCCACCGTGCTGCGCCGGTCGCTAATCGAAGATTACTATCAGCGGCGATTCAATCAGAGAAGTGATTAAAAAGGATTTAGTACGTCTCGTGGGACAGCGTCCATTTCGAAGATGTTGTTCATTCAGTTAGCTGCAAATTTCTCCTTACTGAAACCGGAGTGTATCTTAAGTAAAAGAGAAAAGGCTAATGCCGCGTTTGACAACTTCGTTTGCATCAAGTTAACTGTGCCAACGATTATTTGGCCGGTAGATAACACTGCTTCCTCTAAATGTACTTAAGTGGTTAATCTTATATATGATTGAAAGTGAAAAATGATTTAGAAAATGGGTTTAATTACAATAATGAGATTTACGGCCGACCCACTTTCTCAGTGCTTGTCGTCTTACTGATGTACTCAGCAATACGTTGAGACTTAATACATTTATCAACAGTCTTTTTTCTTTACTATTAACTTATATTTATTTTTATATATATTCATGAGAATAAAAATATCTGCGTATTTTTGTTAGGAACAGGCGATTTATTGGGCGATATTGAACGGGCCTGTAGACCGTCGTAAAAATTGTTCGTATGTATAATTCCTAGCGGTTTGCAAACCGAAGCGGAGCGAAAACGAAAGGTCATTTAATGTTTTGTCCGCAAAAAGTCGCGAGAGGGCGCTGCGCTCGTCCCCAATCCGGGGATAACCTTCCATTGTAAACTGTGTCCGATTCGCCGCGCCTATTGTGCCGCAGTTTGGAGCCAAAACGTAAATAAAGGCAGATGTTACCACACTCCAAAATATCGCGGGCCGGCACCTTTTGACGTAACTAAATAAGTGATCGACTGAAATTGAACCTTATTCTTGCACGATTGGGTTAAATTTGCACCGGAGCACCGGGGTGGATGTGACGGTTTATTCGCAGAGGTTGTCACACGTCTAGCGCTCCAAGGTCCGCACCGCGGCTGTGTGGGTAGTTTTAGAAAACCGAAATTGTTGTAGCGAAATTTAATAAAACTCATATTAAAGGCGGGGATGCTATTGACAGCCGACGCAAGGCCCACCGTGTTACTCTGCGCGACGACGTCACCATTTATGAGTTATAACATGGGCGCTTATAGACTAGGAGAGGCTGCTTCCTGGTAAAAATGTAAATTTGGCTAGATTAAAATAATAATTTGTACTTAAACTTCATTGTGTAATCAATTCAACAGTTTAGAAAGTTAAGAAAAAAAGCAATATAACGATTATGTATAAACATAATAATCATACCTGTTGTATATAGTTTCTAGATTCATTTATTTATTGTTATGGATAAGTAATAATAACAACTACAATAAAAGTCACCATTTATATTGAGTTGAGTTGAAATAGAAATTCGTTATTGCACTTATGTGTGTGTTTGAGAAATTGTATCCACGAGCTGTCCATAAACTATGGTCAACAACTCACGTGTGTTTCATGTGAGCATTCTTACAAGACTGTGAATAGAAAATAACGTTAATTAGAATTGAACCCTTTATTTTTCATGTTTAGACCTAATGAGCACATATAATTGCGCGCCTAAGCAGTTTTTTGTGGTGTTTATTAAAGCTATAATTCCTGTTTCTCGGGCGAGTCGCATGTAACGCGCACTTCGGATCGGCTTTCAGTTTATTCCCGTCCATGTGCCGGCAACGAAATCATTTGCATATCCAATTGATTGTTAATAAGCCAGTTGCGATGTGGAGCCAACGTGCACCTTGTAATTATATATGTGGCCTAACATGTTCAAGTTCTTGCTAGCGTTTGAATAACAGAGCCCTTACGTAATGGACGGTGGTTCCCCTTGGAAATATCAAATGAAACCTATTAATTGTATATAAGATAGAACTGTATGTTTACTGTTTCTGAACATTTAATTACGGAAACGTAGAAATTGCAACTAAAATTGAGTCTCTTTTCATTATTAAACTTTTATGAGATAGAAAGACTCTTGTGTATTTATCCAGTTCCCAAGTTATTTCTATTTCTTTATTGAGGCCCTTTAATCGGCATGGACTGAGAACGGACCCAAGCCACACATAAGTACCTATTTATTTTTATGATTTTCGTATGGTAGCATCTAGAAAATTAAAGTCTTTCTATACAATAGAATAAGGTATTACATTTACATGGGACAAACGTTAACATGAAACTAATTTATTTATTTTATTTATTTATTGATTTATTGATTCTTTATGCACACACATGTATGTACAATATCTACTAAAAGTATTAAGTATTAAGTTTAAAGTATCTACTAATAACATCAGATAAATTCTATTTATATTAAAACAATATAAAATACAATACAAACAGTACATAATATAAGTCATCTTTTATTTTAGTTTGGTCATATTTATGTACCTATAAGGTGAAAAAACTAAACATTAGATCATTGATAATTGGGGTATTAGATTGCCTTCAAGTAGATATTTTGTTTTTATTATTAACAAATGTTTATTTTTTATTATTTGACTTACATAAGTAAGGTACCATTAAGTTGTACCTAATAGTTTTATTGTAATGTTCACATTAGGTGAACCGTGATAGTGCAATGTCTGTGGTTTTGTGATATATCATTCAAATAATTATTATAAAAATGCTGTCTTTATTATTTCGAGTTAAATACTAATACAAATTTACGAAATACAAAAAACAGTTTGTTTGCTAAGCGACGTTCGTCATCATTACAAGAGATCAAATAATTAAAACCTAAATGAACACAAACGACGGAGGCGGCAACGGAGAGTTCAGTGCGCGGAGTTTACTTCGACACTTGTTCGTGAGGGCAAACAATAATCAAAAACTCCGCCCGTCGGTTTGTCGCGGTGCAGCAGAAAACGGCAATTGAATCAATTAATTAGGGCCCCGCTCGAACTGAGAGCGCTAAACGAATCAACCGCTGAACGCCGGCTGCGGCCGAAGACGCACGGACGTTATTAATGGACTGCCCCGGCTACGGCTCCGGCCGTTGCGAGGGGAAAATACCACCACGGTAATTGTAAACTCGATTTTCGCCAAGAGCAAATAATGGATCGTGTCGATGACTCAGATTCATCCGCGGATCCTGAACGAGTACCATTCGTATGAATTAGAATTGTACATTTTCATAGATCTGGTAGTTGACGTTATCACGTCTAACTTTGATCTTAGACCTTCAAAATTTCTAATGTTACGCATACTTCATGATAATTACGTCAATCCGATGTAATTGGATAAATATTAAATTCGTCAAAAGACCGTCTTGCCGTAATCTCAATATAAATTATCAACTGTAAGCCGCAATTCATTTGAGGTAATTACTTCTTTAACTAGTATTTAATGGCTGCTTAGACTTTGACTAGGTAAACAAAAGCCACCCAGATTGCGAACACGTTATTCCACTAAACATCGCAAATGTTTCTTAATTCAAATTTCGACGACGACAAAAGAAGAGCGGCGACAGGCAGCGTCCCAGCGGCGCGCCGCCGCGCTCGCGAATAAGCACGCAAATCGAGTTACATATAATCATATTACGTCCCCCGAATCTGCGCTAAATCCGTCACTTGTAACCATGATGAGCCATTCTTTAAAGAGGGCGCAAAAAACTAGCGCCCCCGAACGTGTCTTGAGTTGCTCGAACGCATCTAACGCTGATAGATAATTCTTTAGGTATTTTTACAATCAATTATAAGATAAATAATTTGAACATCGGCAAAAGTGTAAATTATTAATTTTCTTCTTTTTTAATTATTAACAGTCGAATCGCGAATTAACAGTCTCTAGTTGGTGTCGCGTAAAGGTTGTTCTGTGAAACGTTAAAACTATTCCTGTTTACAGAAAATGTGATAGCTCGTATTGCTGTTAGTGTGCATGCTCACAGGAGCGTAAATCTCACAACTTTCTGGCCATAGAACAACCTAGAAGACCATCAAACGGCGTCTAACTTCTCGGTTCTGCTCTCGTGAGCCCCGACAACTCCATTCGTCGTACGCTCACCGACAACCGGCGAAAGTAAATACCGCCTAATTGAAACGCACTGTGAATTAAGTCATGTAACGTTATTAAATTAAGATAATGTTGAATACAAATTAGCCGTGCGCAGTGTTACTTAGATATTAGTGTTGGCATGAATATTATATTAAACGAAAACTATAATACGCTCAGGCGCTGATACGATACTTTCGCTGCTATTAATTTAGCTTATCAAACTTATTTTACCATTAAATATTTACCTATTAGACTAGTTGTTACCCTAGGCGTTTCTGTCTTGCTTTATATCATATAATGAGAGGACCACCTTTCATAATATCTGAAACTTGGATAAATATTCGGGCAAATTTTAATTTTAGCTTTAATATAACATAATTATCTGTTTCAATATTGCCTGAGCAAGTATTAAGGAAAAAGGAAAGAACTTCATGCAACTGTAGTGGACTATTCGCCAATTATATTCAATTTTAGAAATAAAGACAAAAAACTTTGGAATTTTGTTCGAATCTTATTACCTTTTTGTTATTACATTAAGTTACGAATAGCGTTAAAAAAGAAGGAAGGAAGCGATTTCCAGTGTTAATGAATTCATCCTTGGTTAATTTAATATATTCGACTTGTGAAAAAACATATTTTAACTACTTAAATGGAAGCCTTTTTTTACCAGACGAGATGCAGGAGATAATACTTCCACTTCACGCCGGTCTTCTGTGAGGGCTTACCCCGAAAGACCTGTCCATTCGTGCAACAGAGCAGACTTGCGTGGCCCTACCAACGTTAAAAATCATGAGGATAAATACATTGCGGTTGTTTACAATTAGTTAGATTGCTAGTCATCGTTGTGCGGACAATAATAAAGTGATATGAAGAAAAAAAACATGTATAAAATCCGACATTTTTTACGATCACTTTGTTTGCATTAGAAATTTAAAAGATAGGTATATGATTTTCCGTGCGATGTTTATGTGCCCTATAAATTTTCAATATTTTAATTTGTTAAGTTTCTAAGATTTAATCTTTAGTTAGTTAAGTGATTGAACTAAATTTTAAAGATTTTTATAGTGCTAATCTTTGCACTTAAGATTGAACATTAAAACATGTAGAAAAAGTACGAAAAGATTCTCGCCGCTGTGGGAATCGATCCCACGTCTTCGGCATTCGCGGCCTGACACTCTAGCCACTGAGCTGATAGTTTCTTTCTACATTGTTATTTAGCTTTAGAAGCAATGCTTGGCGCATCTATTGTTATATCCTTTCCAGTATAATAAGATCAGGCTGTTACTGTAGTTTTTATTTTTATTTTGAGAATCATCAACAATCCTATCCGCTTGATGCATGGTCTTTTATAAATTCATTCAGCAGAAAAAACACGCGAAAAAGTCATAAATGTGATCATTAAAAGATAAATTGCATCACACGCATCTTAAAAACAAAAATCGTACAAAAGGCAAATCACAAAAAGTTGGTCCGATAATCTCAAGGGCTATTATGTTATAACAAGCACCAGTAAAGTGGTACAAGCGCAAACACAAACATAAACACAAACCTCGTCAGACAATAAAAGCGTACATTATAAATTCAAATCTCGAGTGGCACAGTAGCGCCATCTATAAAAAGAGCGGTCAGCGACACGGCAACAATGCGTTATAAAATTGTAATGGCATTATTTGTTTATCAATAAGCGATTTGCATGTGTTAAGTGCAGGCGAGTGGAGTATTTAGTCTGCGGAGTGTCGTAATGCGGGATTTGCATCTGAATGCGCGGGCGCTTCGCCCGTGGGCGGACAAGATGGCGGCGCGGAGGGACTCACTTTGATTGACACTAATTATGGCTTTTTGACAACTCATTGTTTTTTTTTTTCAATTTTCTTATTAGAGTACTTAATCTATTGTCTAGCGAGTGTCGTTCAACTTTGTCGCTCATGATACTTTGTTTATTCTCACCTGTCCGAACAAGTCAGATTAATAATAGTAAATGATAGCACACGAATTATTCTGAACTTTGAATTTCAAAGAAAAAGAGAAAAAAATTATGGCCAATTCAAAAACTGGGCCTCTAGTGTATATGTAGATGAGTACAAACCACCTGACAACTCGGACGTAGGGGGTATTAATTGATTTGCGTGCACGGAGAGAGCTGGACGGGTCTGCGTTTCGTGTACATAATGGTGTGGGCAACACAATGCTCCTCGTTGAAGGCAGAATGCCTTACTCATGTTTAATTGGTGGAACAAGCCCGATAGCAGGTGACTGTTGACGTGGAGAGTGAGCGACACTGACGCTGTACGCTGTGAATGTGTGTGAAATTTATATAAATCATTTCTAAGAAAAACTTAAAAATGACTGGTAGTGAGGGCTTTAGGACAACATAAAAAATTGGCAGGCTGCGCGACATACGAACATCCTGCATACTCGAACGCTTAAAAGCCCGTTGTCAAAGTCGCTAAGCTGGCCGTCACCGTTGCTTGACAGGAAGGACGAGGCCGTCGGCAGATAGCGGGGCCTAATGAAGTGAGCCAAGTGGAAAGGCAGCGTCCGTGATTGAAGGCACAGGCGCGGGCGACGTGGCGAGTGGGCGACGCACCTGCTACCGCCCGAGTCCCATACGAGCCTCGATCTCGTATCGTCCGCTTTGCCACGTGAATATAGTCCAATTTGCCACATCGGCATCGGCCCCGCGAACCCGACGCGAATACATTTAAATGAATTACGCGACACCACGGCAGTGCGGGGCGCAAGGACAAATTTTGCATAAAGCAACACTTACGGTTCATTTTTTCACTAAACATTGTTTTTTCGTGCTTAATGACGCCATTTGCATAGCACGCGCACCGCGGCCGAATTCTTAGTGTTTGTTTTTTTTTTTCTTTCTTGCTTTTCATCCATTGCGCAACGTTTGTAAAGGTGTCATAAGTAATTGCACGCCTAAGAAAGGATTTGATTATGTAATTATATATTTGCAAATATCCAATAATTAATTAATCGAAAAATATTTAGTTCCATCGCCTTATGTATATGTCATGCGACGTAAGAGTGGGAAAAGAACGATTATAAGGATAGCCCAGCCCCAGAAGTATAGGTTGCGAAAATTGGATTCAGTAATATTTAAATACTCTTTGTAATTTTATATAATATTTAACTTAATAATACGTCTTGTACTGTTATTCAATTCCATGTTATGAATATTCTCAATGCGTTTTTTATTTAAATATTAAAATTACAATACATTATAAATTATTTTAACATTTATTACATATTTGTGATAATTAATAACAATTTTAGTTACGTCTCTGAAAATTAAATCAAATATCGGATTTTATCATACATTTTAGTGCTACGATTTTCATAAGATGTACTGTTGCTATTTTACACAAGTTTTATTGGGCATAAATTACTAATTAATCAATAATATTATATTAGTCCACAAAATAACTTATAAATCAATATAAAATAAAAACACATGTGCATGATATATTGATATTTTTATTACCTGTTGAAAAAAACTTAAAATTAGTTTTATTAAACAAAACTTTCTTTTTTTAAATGTATTTAATAAAATCTTACAGTAAAAGTCATATTATTTTTTCATTCTATTTAAGATTAGGCTGATAAGAATTTTTGCGGTGGTTCTTGTAGGTGGTTCTAGTTTGGAGGGTAAATGGGTCACATACGGGCCTTCAGAAATTAACATCGTTGGCGTATCATTCACCAAACATGTATAAAGGCAAGGCTTCCAACTACATACAGGTACGAATGTGAAGAATGCTTCGATAGGTGCAGGACATTCGTTCGCCTAAAAGAGAGTGGTCGCGTTTAGGCTGTGCGGACATTGTTACAGTTTTGGTTGCGTTACGCCACCCGACGTTGCCGAGGCTTTGACATCAAACGTGCCTGGCGATGGGCCGTTTTACAATATGCTTAAATATAGGGCTTTCAAAGAGCCATCCCACGCTTATGTTAGAGAAATAAGTTAGACAAAATTGCATTATCCAGTTGCACTAGGATCAAGTTGTAACAACCTTTAAAGCTTTTTAAACCGAAATCATACCATACTTATTACGAGTCTATGTGTATGTCAAGACAAATAAATAATGAAGGTTGAAATTATCTTTGGTATTAATTATGACGTGCGGTATAAAATACACGACAAAACTGCTACTGTGGACTACGAATGAAGATAATTTCCTTTCTATATAAAATTAACGGTTGAGGTATTATTTATGACAAATATTAACGAGTTCTTGATTGTTATTGCATTAGTGGGGTCTTGTGCCAGTGTACGGTTACTACGCACATCATATTATGCTAGCAAACATTGTTGATCTTAAGATACAAAATCGGGTCAATAATCTTGTTTATTTCTAACTAACCGTCATCCCTCTGTCCTACGAGGCTTTATTCTTATTAACACGTCAAAACTGAGAGCAAACCGTTAAAAAAGTAGTTTTTCATACGGCTCCGAGATGCTGACCAGTTGAATCCGTCGAGGGGGTTGCAATCAATCCACCCCAAATATCAAAACTGGTTTCGTACAAGTACAGTAATTTGAATAAATTCCCACATACTTTCGAGGGGTTCATTCTATTTGCATTTTACCTATTTGATGTCTTTTACATATTAAAATTTTATGTTATCTACAATCCCGGTTGAATTCCCGGTTTGTGGGAATTTATCGCTATCAATATGTTTACACAATAATTATTAATATTGATGTTACCTAAGCTATAAGAAATAAAGGTTTTCTGCACCACCTTCGTGATCTCTTGCTATCTACGTTCTTGATACATTCTAGATGTCGTTTACAATCGTAAAGAATTGTACATTTTACTACAATTATTATTATTACATAGAATTCATTGATTTGAAAGTATACATTTACTATAATTGATGAATTTTTAGTTTCAGCAAGACTCCGACCGTCTCTTTTCATTTTAACATTGAAATGAGGGTCACATGGATCCGATTTAATTTATTGGAAGCTATTATGCATAATAAAGTAAAATAAATATGCATCGTCCGACAGTTGAACATTTCAAAACTTATAATTGATAGAAAGTGATTATTAATCATTGAAAAATTTGGCGAATTTTTTGTGTTGATTAATAATTAGTGAGGTGCATTTTAAGCAATCATTATAAAATAAGAGAAAAGAGTTTTAACGATTATTCTATGAAAAAAAAAAAAACTTCCCAATAGTAGGAAGTTTTTGCGTCAAAAATAATACGTCGTCGACTGTACCGTCGATTCGCGTATAAAGGGGGCAACTGGATTCAAATGACAATGGGATCGGTACGGTGTCGTCGAACTCCTAGATTTAATAATAATAACGGAAGCCTAAGGGCATAAACGATCCTTAAATTCATCTGGTCTATCAAAATCCAAAGAGTCAACTACATCAATGATACAAGTTCTATATTTCAGGTATTAATATTCGTATCGGCGATCAATGAATTCAAAGGCAATTCATCCGGGAAACTGGAATAATAGCGCATGCATTTTAAAATTATTGGAAAATAACCATTGAAGATTCCCGGTCCCTTTAATAACTCGATTAGCAAGTAACCGTTACATTTTGTTCAGTCATATATAAGTAATTACATATTCGTAGTTGCATTACACTACTAAAAATTAAAAAAGTTTATGACGTAACCGTATTAACATGGGTTTCTATATTTAAAACAATTCAAAGGGAAGGTTGACCGGTTCCCAAAGGGTATTTTAACTTCTATTTCTCCTGATTTGTGGTTTGTATTGCAATTTGTCGAATTCATTCGAGGGTCCCCTATTATCTATTCGCCACTCACTTACGGACCATAAATTTTATTTCTCTTCCCACATGTCCAAATTTTCAAAGCATTCCTTTTCGGTTTTCAATGTTATTTTCTATGATTTTGTTTTCTCCTAGTAGACTTATAAAGAGCGATTATTCTTTAGATTGTCGTTCAATTGTCATTGTATTAACTCTATCATTACATTTCAATTTTCATAGTCCAATTGTTTTAATATTTTATGGTACCTATGTCCAAAGACGTCTCCAAACTTGGTCTCTACATCTGCGCCTGATTGAATTTCTACGTGGACCCAAGATGATCGGACTCGTGCTCTCTCCCTCGGCACACACTCAGAACCCGTGCACCGTCTTCGTGTTTTTGCGTGCGTTCGATCACGCCGGGGCGCGGAGGCGGCTGGTCAAGGCCCGCGGCGGCGTCACGCCACCACAGCGGCTCATCAACGGTTCATATCCGATGCGACTCCGCGGGACCAATTAAAAGGTTGGCATTTTCACACGGCTCAGTTTCCTTGACAGGTCATTCCGCTGAATACAATTGTTGCTCGATTGCATTGTTTTAGTTGTTATCGTTCCGTCGCGCCCTTTTAATCGGCAATTGGCGTCTATTATTATCACACAATTATTGGCGTTTGTTATTGAAGAAAGTGTTTTATGGGCGACGGGATCGCATTTCTTGGTAGCTTCATTGTTTTAAACATGATTAAAAATTAACAGATAAAGAAAAGCGTTAGACACGATTCTTTTTTTTTGTCAAAATGCTGATTGAGATAAACTAAAATAGATACCGTATTATATTTACTTTATTACATTACCTTAAAACGTTTAAACTGTTAAACATTGAAACAATAGATGAAAATATTACGAGAATGTTGCCAAATTTATTGGAAATCTGTAAGATCTGTGAAGCTCGTGATGAGCGTAAAATGAGGGCTCGGCACGTCGCAAAAGCGGAACGGGCATGAAAAATTATTATAAAGCGAAATCGCTCAAAATCCACAAAGACACGGTGCGTTACGCGGCTTTGTCCGCTTGTCGGACGCAGTGATTTATGGCCGCCGCGGGAATCGAACAGCATGCAAAATGTTGCGTCACCGCGCGTACCGGCTACCCCAATCGCACCACGCCGACGCGACACAGCCTAGTAGAGTGCAGCAAGAAAAATTGGTACACCGGCAACAATAGTGCCCTCCGTTGTTCACGTTACACAGCATGTGGACCGCGGCGCGTCCCAGAGTACGACAGTGTGTAGTGGTAATAAATCGGACGAATGAGACGTCATTCCGATTCGACACGTATCGAGCGCGGGGGACTCCGTGCGCTGCTCTTCCATTGATTAAGTACGGCAATTTAACTCGCCGAGGATTACGTACTTTTATATTAGAAACGTACATGGATTAAATTAGAAATGTACAGCCATTAGTGTACGTAACGCAGACAAAGCGATCGCTCTGATTTACTCAAGGATACTTTTATTAACGGTTTTGGATACGTTTCGAAACATGCATCATATTACGTAAAATTATGCTAAAAGAGAAAAGCCATTGTGTTAAATACAACACGTCTGCGTTAGCTAACGCACAAATATATCCGATGACAGACTCATAATCGTCAGAATCATCGTTTTAAGTAACAACATCTAAAGTTAATGTATTTTACCCGAGGAGTGTTTAAGTCGAACAATGGTTCCATTGGGAATCCTTTCATGTTCATCTCAATATTAGATAAAATGTTGAAAATAAAATTAATCACTATACAAGCTTGACTTGAATTATGTCCCTGTAGCTAAACAGGTCTTTTATACAAGATTGTATCGGATAGTGCTGCTATACCCTTGTCACAATGAGATGAACATTGCATTGCCAACCTGTAAAGTTTGGTGCCCCATTTGCCAGATGAAACCCAAACGCAAGAAATATTCTACTTAGGAACATTCCTTTTATGCAACAGAAGCTGCATGGCACTGATATGTCGTATTTTGTCAGATTCAATTTTTTATGTAAGAAGGGGGCAAGCGAGCAGGCGGTTCACCTGATATTAAGTGATAAGCTCATTGACATTTGCAACGCCCGTAGGGTTGTAGATGCATTGCCACCTTTTAAATAAAGTTGGTTCCGGCCACATCACTCACCAGACGATACGCAGAAGTGTACTTCCACTTCACGCCGGTCTTCTGTCGGGTCGTGGTACTTCCCCGGACGGACCTCGGACGGAAAATGAAGTTGATGCAATTCATTAGTAGTCCTTCGTTGGACAAACTGGACGGTACAAAGGTGGCGCGGTGGCGCGGCGTCGGCGGCGGCGTGTCTAATGCGGACTAATGCCACCCGGGGAACAATGGGACGCGCGGACCAAACTGCCGTGTTGGTGCCGTGGTCTCACTGCGCCGCGCTCACCTATCTCCTCACAATTTCATCTACATACCAATAAATATGCTCTAAAATATATTTTCTTTGTGATTCATCTATTACAAACACTCAAAGTTGCCAATGAGGTTCTAAATCATATATATATGCCTCACCCGTCAGCAGACATAACTTTTACCGGAATAAATTTAAATCAATTTATCAGGGTAAAAGTGCTACGTCGTGTTGAAGTTAGTATACTTCTGAATGATTAAATCAATCTTCTTTTGTTTTAATTATCCTTAAGGTTTTATTACATATGGATATTTTCGAAATGTGTGTATTTGTCGTGTCCGGCTTAACAACGGACCCGCGGACGGGCCGTCGTCCTCAACTATTCGGCTCACACGTAAGCTGTTAGAACGGACTGAGGATAATGAATACAAATACACGGCTATTTAACTTCCTTCGCAGCAAGATGAAGTGAATATTAATATACTTTTCGTTTCGGACCTCTTATTTTAAGGGCAAGGGCTTATTGTTAAGCGCGGCTCACATGGAGTTCGATCCTCCTTTAAACGTCTAGCCATGCTACTGATGTGTGTCTACCAGCATTTGATGTTTATTTATCTGCGGTAATTTATTTCATTTCTCGTGGTTGAAGTGTACGTCTTTGCACCCAAAGATCTGTGATGCTAATCGACTTTGTGATCTTTAGAAAAGAGTTTACATATACCTTCGGTTATTCCAAATCAGTCTCTGAAAACAACACTGGTCTATTTAACCTTTAATACTACAAACGTCACCGTTTACTGGCAGTTTGGGTTTCGGAGTAGGCATTAAGTTTTGATTTTGTCCAAATCCATGTTGCGTGCCCCTTTGTGGGCCAGGAGGGGCACGCGTGGGGCCACGGCGGCGACGGCGCGGCGGCAGCGGCCCCGGCGCGTGACCCGCATACCGCCGCATTGTTCCCCGCTGCTTAAGCGACGAAAGAACGCGCTCCTAAATTCTGTACGAAGCATACGTATATGGTAGCAGCGGCTTTGTGGAGGTGTCTTCGACTTTGTCTCTATCGAAAGATTTTTTGTCTTCTCGTATCGCTCCGAAGGGTGTGAGTGAGGGCCGGTTTCCACTGGTTAACATATAGAGAGCAATGTAAGGAAATTTATTGTTTAGTAATTTAATGTAATTAATTTAATGTATTTAAGGTAACATTCATCCACCCACATTATACCCATGAAGGACATTTTGCTATGTTTTATGTTAGTAAATTGAACTTTAAGGACATTTTCAAAATGTTTATAATGATTTGTTTAAGCAGATATTTGTGTTTAGTTTATAAACCAATGAAATTTACTCTTTCATTTACTTATCAACTTATTACAATAGCATTCACAACTTTATACTTGTTGCAGCATATCTGCAACAGCTCGATGTTGCAGATATTCTGTCTCGGTAATTAATTCAAGAACGCCTTCAAGTTATATTGTACCGATGATAAAAAAAATGTGGTAGGAGTGACGAGTTTCATGCGATTAACGATACGTTCCTCTGCGTCCAAAATAATTAAGCATCGACAATAACTGACCCAACGCTGAAACACGCATATTAATACGGATCGGACAATGAGCGGATCGTTGCTTCATGTAATGACCTGCATTCTGCGGTGTTGGAGAAGCGAAGGAATTGTATTGTTCTAGAAAAAGCGCTCCTCCGCTTCTAGGAATGCTGTCGCAGAGGCGTGGTGCCTTGCGGTTTGGCGGCCTATCCGCTGCCTAGCTGCGCCCTACTATCCGCTGCCCAACGCCACAGGGCAGCCAAATCAGTAGAAATTGTCTTGTATTTAGCAGCGCAAAACATGTCCAGGGTTTATGAACAAACGAGACGTAACACTAGCTCATAGGCGTGTCATCCTTAGAGGTGTGAACCCAGATAATATTATAATATGATTAATTGGTGAATTTAAGAAAATGTAGTAATTGTAAAAGGAGGGAGGATTGAGGAATTCAGTTGTTTGTTGTTTGCTTGAATCGCACGTTTAATTACTCTGTCCTATTGTATAAACAATATTCGTACTTACGTCTATGTTGTAGGTACATAATAAACATGCAAACATGTGGATGGCGATACACTGAACCATAATTTAATT
Organism: Iphiclides podalirius; assembly: GCA_933534255.1. Lineage (NCBI taxonomy): Eukaryota > Metazoa > Arthropoda > Insecta > Lepidoptera > Papilionidae > Iphiclides > Iphiclides podalirius. The sequence goes on from OW152820.1 coordinate 232,401, forward strand.
CGTTACAGTGTTGCATACATACACAGCTCACGTTGAACGGGGTAGTCCTTCAGAGTGTGTGGTTCGACTGATGTTTTTAGACTGTGCTGATATCGTGGCGGTTCAGCCAGCGTTGAGCACCGCTCGATAATCGCGCAATTAACAGATACTGCGATAATTACCACCATTATCAACCACGGGCGATTACTAAAAACGATGCGCGGGCCGCTAGTCGGGCGAGCTCTGTTTGCGCGCATGGTTGTACACCTTCATACCATCGGATTGCGGATTGGGGAACTTATATCGAGATAATATGTCAGTTAGTTTCAAATTCCTGCTAAATAGAGAGATATGCATAATTTTAGCTTTATAGGTTGTATTCGTAACACTAGTTTTGTGAACGGTAAAACAGCGTGCCACGTGCTCTCAGCCTTGTTTACCTTTGTTAAACACCTAACAGGTTATTCTTATTAACGGTATCTGTTGAAAATTCTTAAGATGACATTTTTCTACAAATTTTAATTTTTGATTGTACTCGATCATAAATCTATCTCATAAGCCTTTCGATGATAAGTCTTGCATTTTATAAAGAAAAAATAAATATTTCCATGAACATCCGAAGTTATTAATTAAGTAATTAGTAATATATGTCTAATATTCACGATTTCTTCGTTTCTTGCAGAAGAGCAACAGACCCGAAATGTATTTATTTTGTCGTGGGTAGTATTTATCATATTTACGATGCAAATTATCTCGTGGTTATTAACGGCTAACATCCAACTAATTACTGGCAGGATATTATTTTTATGCTATATAATATTTTATTCTTTAATATTTGGATGGAAGTCTAGCGTTTAAATGTGTTTACCTACTACATATGTAAATGAACTAGTAAATTTAATGATTTCAATTCTGAACTATAAACAACCCTTAAGACAAAATTTGACATGATAAAAGTTGTGACATTTAATTGATAATAATTAATCCAATATAATAATTATAACATAAATGTATTTCCGTATAATCTGAGAAGTGATATTTTATTGAAAACGACGGGGCGAAATTTTTTTACCAATAAAAGCCCCTGGAACGAGCAACAAAGTGTAATTTCGTTAAATTTTTAGGGTTACGTACCCAAAGGGTAAAACGGGACACTATTACTACGAATCCACTGTCTGTCTGTCACCAGGCTATATTTCATGAACCATGAATACAGACAGTTAGGACAGGTTAGACAGACAGTTGAAATTTTCACAGATGATCTATTTCTGTAGCCCTATAACAACAAACACTAAAAAACAGAATAAAATTAGAAAAAATTAAGGTGGCTCCCATACAACAAACGGGCCATCCGTTTAGTAGTTTATTTAGATAATGGCACGGAACCGTTTGTGCGCGAGTTGAAAACGCACTTGGCCGGTTTTGTCTTCATTTAATAGCTATAAAGTGTACTATAATTTCTCTATGTAATTAAAATCACTTACGTGCCTAATAGCGATACGCAAAACGCATTCTACTTTGTAACTTTTCCACTGACGTGTCATATTATGATTGTTGGGGTTAGCTCCTAACACCGGTTATGATGATATAAATGATAATAGAATTTATTAGAAAACTCTATATATCCTTTTAATAATCTATATCCTTTATAAATCTATATATCTTTTATAAATCTATATCCTTTTAATGATTTAATTAAACAGAGGTCCATCTTCTTAAGATGGCCGCGACTAGGCATTAAGCTGTAATCATCTCGCGTTTTTCTCTAACGAGTCGCAGAGGCATACGGCGCCCCACACGCCAATATAACTAATTAACAAGCCGCAGCCCGCTTCTATCTGTTGATATTAAAGTTCATCTAAACCTGACTGGGAAACTGGAACTTGATTGAGGACTGCATACAAGTTACCTTCAGCTTTATGACTGGTGATTTTTGCATCGACTCATCGATGTTTTAACGATCGATGGTCTCACAGTTTGTGCAAACGAGCCATCACTTTATAATTTCCTTATTTTAAATCTATTATTAAATAATAATAATTCTTTATTTTCTCACCACAGTATGTATCACAATAGTATTTCAAAAGGTGGATGTATAAATTAATTTTCATATTGTGGGAGACTGATGCACCAAACTAAGCTCAAGGCTTGTATTATTGGGTCATCAGGTCCCCTCTCCTTATAAATTTGATTTTAAGTTTTTATAAAGATATTATTGTATTTTTAACATATTGTTAATTATAATTATTTTCAGTATGTAATTAATTTGAAACGACTCTAAGTTCGGTATGTAACTGAAAATTGCAATTTAAACTTAAAAAAAAATATCATCATTTCCTAGCACCATTATTACTACCAAATTATCAAAGATATTATTGAACATAACTGTATAGCCGAGTAACATATCGGAGGCGGCGCTGTCTACATTTCTAATTCCGCAATTTAAATTCGGGATACTTGATAATCTGCTTCGATCTAGGCGCAACTCCAAAATTAAACGCGAGATAAGCATCGGCAAGCTTGTTTCTAGCCGTTACCAAAGATCTCGCCTTTTGACTAGAGATGGACGCGTGCGAGAAGCGGTCATTACCCGAATTCGGCGGTCCCGACCACAAAAACAACGCACCACAAAGAAAGTGCATTTTCCTCCGCTGTAATCGTATATTATTTGGAGCGCTATACATTATTCATGAGGGCATGATACGTGCAGTAAGGTTCGCAGTACCGTCCGCAGGCGCGCGATTCTCCCCGTGGAGTTTCCGGGGAATTCTAGAAGAACGGTTCCGGCTAAACACAACCGTAGCGTGTCGTAACGGCCAGCCAATAATAATGGTCATTTGTGTTGTAATTATATAGGTATTTGCAATTAATACAGTCCGAGTGTAACGCTGGGTGTGGATGCAGTTGTCGCGGTCGAACTTGGTTTTGCTTTCTGCTCTAGTTAGGAAAAATAAAAAAAAACTTCCATTGAGAAAACACAACTTTATTAATCGGCATTATTCGCATTTTAAATTTAAACATATATCAGCAATAAATAATAAACAACTCTTATATACAGCAAACTATGTTAGGATTACAACGCTAAAACTATGACAGTACCTTTATCTATGTGAATCGCGGAAGACTGGCACCCAGCCACTTGTGGCATTTTGAAAACTGGCAATCAACGTTCTAAACTCATACTTGTCTTCATTCTTCTCATTAAGAAACTCATAGATTTTGAAATTGTTCCATTGGTTTCGATAATCTTTTGAGCTTAACATTTCTCTTCACATTTCGCTGCTCAGAAGCAATGTCTGTTAACATTAGTTGCTTACGTTTTTTTATTAATTATGAGAAGTAGCGCACTTTCTAGAACTTGTTACGAAAACATTCATTTCATAAAAAGAAAAATACTTGATGTTCATATGCTATACGTATTTCACTTATACATTACTTCAAAGAGGTAATCATTACCATCGCTCTGCACCAACCTAGATGGGATAGATACAGGTGATCGATACCTGTGGGTCATACAAATACTTGTCCTGTGTGGGACCATACTATTTCTTTTATGTGAAAAGTTGCCAAACGAGCAGACGGTTCATCGGATGTTAAGTAAATACTGCTGCCCACGGACATCTGTTACACTCGAGGGTTCCAGATGCGTTGACAACCTGTTGAAAATTGGGCTCCGGCCACCTCACTCACCAGACGAAACGCGAAAGTATTGTAATTCCACTTTACGCCGGTCTTCTGTGAGGTCCTGGTACTTACCCGGACGGGCCTGCCCATTCGTGCAACAGCCGACGCTGCTGCGTGGCCCTACCACAGTGTATACTATACCGAAGCCAACAGCTTCCTCACCAATAGTCTTATACTCATTAGCATTTATTTACCCGAGGATTGTATTTGTGTAGTGGAAGAGAATTGATCATAGTCAGTGTCGTAATAGATGGGTGATCAATCAAGACTTTTATTTTAGGGACACTGGACATAATCTCCAACAATATAAATATTCAGCTTAAAGCGCGTAAGAGTTTTTATTCCAGTAAACTATTTAAAAAATAATGAGGACCGCATGCATCTTTTTTGTGCTGTCGGTACGGCGCGGTATCTAAACGTTGAGGTTTGAGCGGGAGCGGCACTTATCGCGGTTTATTGTTGCTAAGTGTTTATTTAAATATTGCCCTCGCAGTTGCATTTCCTCGTCTATCAGTTCATCTGCCCATGATGTATTCGCGTATTTGTGAGCGCCTCGTTTGAATATCGCTATGGTAAAGACGATGTTTATTGCAATTAATTTGGACAGTCTACGTTCGCGGCGGTTAATTATTTAGTAATACTTGGTTCCGAGAGCCTGGTCCCCTGCGTTCCCCGTCGAATCCGTACTATTAAAGGACTGTAACTTAAGTTATTTTTTTCACTATGAGATCAGTCTGTTACAGCATTTGATAACACCAAATATCTTTTGTAACATTGCATAAAGTTCTTAAAATTAACGTCACAACTAAGAAGTAGAAGTGATACCAAATTGAGGAAATTTAGAAGACATCAAATTGGTTCACGTATCAAGATGGCTTATAAATTAAAAAAAATCCGCTAGAGAAATAGCTGCATCGTGATTTGGCAATATACGTATTTTATATACGTCTCGGAATTGGCAGTTGTTACTTTAACATTTACGATGAGTCGACCTCGACAGAGACGATCGCTGTGACAGTGAATAGATTAGTTTGAATATCGTCCGATATTGGGTCGAGGTCGGTTAAGTTATAACAATCAATCGCGTCGTTAAACAAATGTTCTTAATGTAATCTTGGCAATTAGTGACAAACTCACTCCGCCACTCGTGTGACATTCGACCCAGAAAAGTCAAGAGGGTAAGGATGAGTTGCGAAACGGCTCTTGAGTGATTTTCCACGATAATGAATCGAATCGAGAAATCGAAGAGTGGAATCGAAACGCAGGCGTCTGAGAAGAAAAATGTTGTGCAACTCGATGAGTTACGTACTTATGACGACGCCACGGGTTTGACTTTGAGCCTTTAACTTCCTGTGTCTCAACATCTGTTTTTGAAGTCTCACGCATATTGGTAAGACTTTGCTGTTCAGCGAGGGATCTAGCATACTCCACTTATTTAAAAAAATTAAATAAGTGGAGTATGCTAGCTCATTATCCGGGCCCTTGAGTTCGATGCCCGGTGCCGGCACCAGAGAAATTGTTATTTTTAAGTGCTGACTTATCTCGTGCTCAGCGATGAGGGAAATGTTATGAGGAAACAAATATTTTTCGAATAGCAACAAATAATATTTCGATGATATGTGAAGTTTGCCAATCCGTAATGGGGTCGCGTGGTGTACTATACCCTTATACCCTCTGTAGGGGCATTTGCCCAGCAGTCGGACAAATATAGGCTGTTACTTACTAATTTTATGGCTGCTTAAAAACTAAAGCGCTCATTTCACTCACATGGAGGCCTCTGGATGGCGGTGATTGCCATAATACACTTGCAATTTGCTCCTTTCTCTTGCAAAAAACGCACTATTTGTTGTAGACTAAGACTGAACGATAAGTAGAAATAAACAGAAAGGCGCTAACCATTTCGAGTTGTGTCGTTTGTGCTTGGAGCCAGTCGGCACAAGGCAGCGGATGTACAGACCCTTGATTAAATATCCCCAAAAGAAAATTTAATTAAGAGAGTTTTTCTCTTTGTTTCACACCCCAGATTTCATTATTGGCGGAGAACGCGTTAAAGGGTTCAGTTTGTAGTCTTACAAAGCTACTAGTAAAGGACATGTGTACTTTAGGAGTTGTCCTATATGGCATATAATTTATTCTATACGGCAATATATATGTAGATTCCAAAGGTTTTTATAAGAGTTCTTAAGTATTTTTATGCGAGTATACTCGTGAGAGTATTTACGCCGGTCTACTAAAAGGCTGAGGCTTTCTTCTTCGTGCAGCAGTGGAAGTTGCATGGCCAATGGCATGATCGATCTCTTACAAATCAATTCCTATTAAAATATAATGCGTTATATAAATTTTCGTATCACCTTTTACATTGAGGAGACTTCTCCTGTGAAGACATACGGCTACTGACTTCAGTAGCCGTATGTCTTCACTTACCGGCTTTTTGTCGGCTTCGCTGATGATTTATCACCACAAACTCATCAAATAAGGCCCCACCAATTATTGCAATCCGGGCTGTGAGCAATTAGAGATTTTTTCAGTGACAGTAACTTAAAGTGATGGAAAAGCGTGACGGACGCCGCGGATGCCCGAATGCCCGTCTGACCGATATTTGAGCCGTTTATAGCGTGAGATAATAGTCATCGTCAAAAGAATTCTACAAGTAGCACGAAAATTATTATATTATGATATAATAGAAGTAAAAGCATATAATTATAGATAATGAAGATATACTTATACATATACTGGATAACATTTATCTTTTTGTTTTTTTCAAGAGAAAAAAAATCGTACATAGCAACACAGAGGTTCGCATTAAGATATTATTAAGTTTAAAATTCACTGATTTAGATGACGTAAATATGAATAAAATGTAAATTTAAATCATTCATGCGAAGTTAGTATGAATAGATTTGCTTACAAATTATATCTCAGGATAAAAGCTTGTTTGATGGTTTTAAATCTGCAGGAAAAGTTATTGCTTCAGGGAGTTTATTAATTTTAGGTTTGAATTCAAAAAATAAACTTACTTGTGACTTCATTGTGGCTATGCACGCTATCTATAGCTTCATACCTCTATGGGCAGCGTAACGGAGGACCTGTAAAAAAGCGGAAAGTGAAATATAAAAAAGTTATAACTGTTCCGGCAATTCGGAATCTGATGTTAAGAACAATTTACGACTCGGCTCATTGCGGGGCTGCAGTGCCGGCCCTAATGAATTTGCACTCGCCAACCCTATGAAATATTGCCATTTGATGACGTAAGAATATTCAGTTATTATTCCATTTAACATGTTTTTTTTTTTTATAAATTATACGTCAAATGGTTTAAAACGAACTATTCGTATAGTTAAGATATTAATGGCAAACATTAAAACAACTTTAGTAAGTATTATGTCCACTTAAGAAAACTTTTTACTGTAACATACAACAAGGCTAGTGATAAAATAAAATAATGCCTTATAACCTGAAGATGTAAAAAGAAAATTGGACAACTAATATTTTAATTTTTTTTATATTTACATACAGTTTATTGATATAATATTTACAAGATTTAATGTATCTAAAATTACATATTATCTAATAAACCTAATCCACGCGGCATCGTGCCAAGAATGCTAGCTGCATTTCCTCGCTGAATAGTTATGCTTAACCTTTGAGCGAGAAAAGAACCAGCTCTCTTGTCACCAGCCGCGGCGTTAAGCCTAGCACATAAACTTTAAAAAAATTGATGTGCATGGACCCTACGGACCTAAAGTTTCAACAGAAAATGGCACAAATACATAATCTAAACATAAAGACTCGTATTTGCGCCATTTACTTACTTCAGCTGCCTCCGATGCCGCCCCGGCCCTGACCGAAGTACCCCTTAGATGAGAGGCAGCCAAAGTGTCTACAAAGTGGCGTCCCAAACAAGGGCTTTGCCTCTTTCCCAAGAGATCAAACTTAAACCGTTGGGTCTCTTACTCTTACGTCTCAAAATAGATGGAACATTGATGGAAACAAGAGCCCTACGGATGAAGTCGTTCAGAGAACCGTGGCGTGAAAAGCGACCAGCACTTTTTTGACAAGAAAGCCCGTGGACACCAAATTTGTCTACACTGACACCACAAGGGCATTGGTGTGGTTGACAAATCGGTGCCCCCAGACAGATTCCTACAGCAATGCGTAAGCTTTCATCGTCAAGTAATGTGCCCAAGTTACTGGATGTTACCTGATAAAGCATGAAGCCAATAACTCGATTCTTTAGATGAGACGCCTAGGAAACGGGCACGATTCCATAATATTTTAATTCCATGTTCAGATGTATTGTTATGAATTTATAATTTTATCTACAAGTTTTTTTTAAATGTATGCATAGTCTTTTTTAAAATTATTAAAAAGGCTTTGGTTTGTGGTGAACACTCCTATTTTTTCGGGTAAGTGACGTGATGATTTATAGCTCATGCCAGTTTCACCATGTTTGTTGTGAACTTCAATTAAATCAAGCCATAAGCAACTGTGGGGCCACGAAACTTTTTACTGTTGAAAGAATGGTCAGGCCCGTCTGAGGAAGTACCACGACCTCACCGTAGTACCAGACCGGTGTGCAGTGGAGTACCAGAGGTGAGTGAGGTAACCGGGATCCACTTCTGCAATCATACGGGTGTTGCAAATGTCCACGGGTCACCGTATCAACTTAATATCAGGTGAATCGTCACCTCGCTTGCTTAATCCTCACATGAAAAGAACTGCTTCCACAACTCAGTGTAAGAATTAAGAAATTTAATTAGTTCTCAATGAGCTCTCACGACGTGGAAAGGGAGGGAATGGGCAATAAAAATAAAAGTTGATGACACGGTATAAAACCACTACACAGACTAATTTACGCAATAATTACTGGGAGTGTTAGATTCTCCGGGGCAAATTACGGCCGAGATAAAACTCTAACCGCCTCCAACGACCATAAAGGTAAGGCAACTAAATCCGCCGGGTGTTAAATCAATCCGGGACACACGGACGGACGGTAAGTGATTGCCAGTGAGGAGACGTGCACTCATTAAGCATGCGTCTCCCCGCGGCGTGGCGCGGCGAGACATTCCTCATGCGCCCTCCAATTCGGTAACACGGGCGATCGTAACCTTTTATGCCTTATTTAACCGCACTCAAGACTCGCGCTAGGTCCCGGCAAGTAGCGCGTCACTAGAAATAGTGATGTGAGTATGAAATTTCAACACTCTCCGTTGTGTAACCCATCCAAAGATTCAGCTTTCAACGTTATAAGCAAACTAACTAAAATTTTCAAATTTCTAAAAATAAGTTTGAAGGAAAAAATAGGACTACTGTACATGATGATATTAAAGAAAACAGGTTTTGGCTCCATATTTTTCAGCTTAATTTCTTATATTTTTCACTTTCACGTATGTTATCTTATGACTAAATATAGAAGGTACCTTGTAACACTTAAAAATTACTAAGAGAATATTTTAACATTCGCAATGCCTTAAAGATGACATACGTATGTACAAATAATGTTTCATAATAAGAATTTATGTTTAGCGGTTGAGGTCGATACCTGTGTGATATTTCTCCCTCGGCTCATGTCGCTATTGCAAACTGGACGGATCACCGAGCCCGGGAGTCGAACGCGCGGTTAGCATTTTCTTTTTCACTTAAAATGTGGGCGTGCGTCGAGCTCAATATGCATAGCGGTTGCCTTATAAAGAGTTCTCTGCAATTTACATGTTTTAATTAACGTTTCATTTAAATAACCAGTTGTTCGCTTCATTACATTGCTAGTAACAATTTTGCACCTTTCGCGTTGAAACTGTCGGAGCTATACCGGATCGTGTGTTACGCGTATCTCCTTACGGTGGAATGCTCTTAGTTTTCGTTATTTCATATCTTTTTAGGTTTATTGCGCTGTAAATGCGAACGGACAGTTAAAAGTTATTTATAAGTGTACTTATTTCATTTTACATGGTAAATATTGTTGTAAAATATTCTTCATAGTTTTTTTCTTTGCTATGTAACGTAACTGTGTGGTGGTTCTAATGGAATGTATAAAAAAATTATGCGATTTTTCCGTCATTTTAATAAGTGTATGTGGTAAACGTCGCTTACTGCGATCATATAAACCAATGGGATTTGACCTCAAACTCGAACTATAAAGTGAGATTACAACTTTTAAAAGTAAGCGCTTTGAAAATCAGAAAACTTCTTGCAGAAATAGTAACAAGTGAGATTAAACCCTCGGCTACCATACACAATTTGGTATTATTAAATTACACTAGAACACTCGTTCAATTTAATTTGAATGTTTAATAAAAATTGTTACGTGTCAACAAACACGCTTTCACTCGATCTCCTTATCTTTGAATAGCATGTAACATTTAAGCGATCGCTGGATTCAAACGACTCTTAAGTCTGAAGCGAATAGCGAAAAAAGAAATCTCTATCGGATGAGAATAAAATTTTCAAATTTTACGATTGTGCCCGAAAAAACTGATAAGTAACGTGCCTAATTGCTTCCATATCGTTAATACGACTGATTTACGACTCGCCTTTCGGCCGTAAATCTCTCGTGAAACTTCGCTTATGATACCGTTAGGATGCTATACCGAGCTATTAGGATGCTATTGCCATTGCTAGCGTGCTTGGACTTTTGTTGGATTTAACCCATAAACGATCGACTTTTAAGTGGAACCAAGCGAACAACAAATTATTTTGATTTTTTACAGTTGTTGCGGATGTAAGAAACGCTTATGGTCACGATGTTAGATGAATGCGATTAGCATTTACAAGGAAGGACAGCATCCTCCTGCGATATCATTTGCGTCATTCCTTCATCATAGAAACAGTGTCAAGTACAGAACTTTTGTTTGAAGAGCCCGACTTATTGTCACCCTTTAGACAGCTTATGCCGTAAACGATGATTTGTTACAGCTATCGTAGACGCCGTGAATTGATTATAATCGATATTGCATTATTACAATCGATTGAATTATTAATTTCTAATACCGGGAAAGGAAAAATACAAAGTAAGCGTAACGCGGCGCGTACGAATCTGCATTAGTTATCCCGTAAATAATGCAGCGAGATAATTTGCGAGGATGGTGTCAAGTCTGGTGGTAGGGAAGGCCAGCGATCGGATAATAAATCGCACCTGACTGCGATTGGGCGAATTCATAGTTTATGAGGGTGCGGGGCGAAGGCGGCCGTAAAGCATATTCGTGGCGTGATGCATCCCAGGCGCCTCGTAAGCGCGCGCCTCGACACCTCAATATTTGATGCGGCCGCAAATCGATGCGCGAGATATCCTCTAATCCGAATTTACGAGCGTGCCCCGTGATTCCTCTTCGTTGCCGTCTGGGGGCCTCACACTTTCACGGTCCCGCGAAATACTACTTACTAGACTTACTACACTTGTAAAGGCCAACATTTCATTTCATGTCCAGTTATGATCAGTGGAATACTGTAACGGTCAATAACAGTGCTTAGGCTATCATCATCATGCGATACTAAATGAAGAAGTTTTCGTTCTTCTTTTAAACTAAATGCGATATTTCACCACATGAAAGATCGCATCAAGGTTTAGAGTTAATTGTTAATTTTTAGTCATTGAAAAAGCAGCAAAATTGCAAAAGAGATTGAGTAAGTTAATATTAAAAAAATTAATTTAAAAAGAAATAAATTTTTTACTTCAACAAAATGTTATCAAAAAGTGCGTGACTTCTGATCAAATAATTTGTCCACCGATCATACGCAAAACAGGGAAATAATTGGGTCTTTTGTGGCAGAATTTAATTCGTCTTCAATAAAATTATATAAAACTATCACAAGCTTATATCGAACAATAAAGATAAAAAAAGGAACAAGCAAAAACTCCACTGCTTGTTTTTGTACTTAGCAACAATTAGATTGTGAAATATAACTTAACCCTTGACGTAGTAATTAATATGAGGAAGGTGTTTTTTTCTGAAACAGTGAATCGATGTAGAATCGCGTAACGATAGGCGATTGTTTATGGCAGACGGTCATGAACGGTGGGAAAAATATTGCGTTTTTACTCGCCACGTCCGCGCAGTGGTCAGCAAAGAGGTCACTACTGTTAATTTTGTTTTCTCAAACAAAATGCGTTTAACGAAAATATAAAAATGCTTTATTATAAGTAATTGGACTAAAAGATGTTAATCGTAAACAGTATGACTGTTCATTTGCATAATAGAGTGCATGAATTTTTAAACATATTTACCGAGAACAATTACATTATATCGGTTTGCATAGCAAGCAGGCAGTGTAAATAGTACGATTTAAAGTGTCTTATTTTACAGAAGTTATCTCTGAAAACTAGAAAATTTCGTATTAAAAAGACTAAAGTTGTTAAAGTTATCTTGTTTAAAGAATTTCGACCACTACCTCAAATTGGACACCAAATATAATGATTAGAATCAGTATCGGAGAAGGCTAAAGAACTCATGTTTAGCCAAGGTGTAACAGTCGCAGTTTCGGTTGCGACCTTTGTGTTTCGGTGTTTCGTGCACGTTGCTAATTTTGCTAATTGCGATCGGTACAGGGTGGGGCCGATTGCTCAAAGCGGTGTGAGATAATTGCGAGATCGCGCCTCGGCCCGCGGCCGGTAATGAGGCGGCATCGCGGTGGGAAGCTAATGCCGTGACCATCACTATTATCGTTTCGCTCATTGTTAATCGCTCCTGCATACTCAATTATCTCCGATGTTCAGCTAATTGTTCGGATAGCGGCGGTTGGATAACACTTTCCTGGCGATATTTAACGCTGTTACATCACCTGATTTACAATTCTGTAACTGGAGAGGCGGAAGATTCAAAGTACATATAGGTAATTGTTTATATCGTCTGTAGTCTACAGGGGCCGAGTTTATACAAATTGGGATAATATACATTAATCATTATTATTTCTTACTTGTGGTTCTTACATTTGTCATTTTATAATTTCAACTCGTTTTATAGTATACTTCAACCTAATGTTACTGTTATTTGTTTTATTTTATCGGTTTGTCAGCTACATCCTGGCTTTTCTAGTTGACCCAAATACTCTCATGTGTAAGAGTTAGATTAAGAATATCGTATCCGAGAGCAATAAAATATAAATCCTCCTTCAAGATATTTCCTCGTTAAATAGTTCCGTGGAAAGTTTTGTAGAAGTAGTTAAAGATAACAATTATCTCAGAGCGACTTGAACACTCGTTTATAACTGTCACTGTGATTTCAAATCATCGTTAGATAGTGGATAAAATAAGGCTCTCCTCATCGCGGGCTTTGACTTTTGAATATATAGAATTTTTATTTCAACAATTTCCTGGGTAGTTTAGTTTGGACACTGAAATTATTTTATACCACATTATCAATGATTTGGAAGGACTAGTGATTGTAGATTTTAATTAGTGCTATATTGTGTTTAGAACTTAGAGGTTGTATACAGTGTTGCAACAGTTCTAGTTTTCTCGTGTAGTTTTATAAGCGAAAAGATACTAATTAACGTTTCATAATTTATGTTGCATAGGTAAATCAAAATCTGTTAAAAAGTGACTATAAACGGTACATTGCAATAATGTAATAATAACTGGTTATCAGAAACTATCGAAGCGGATCTGTTAGATGAGAAATTAACAAACCAATATTTTCTTCTATTACCAATACCGGTGCGATAACCCTGTTAAATTCAATACTACGATTCCAGAACATTGCATTAACTTTTTATTGTTTCTCATTGGAGAAATCTTATCTGCTGACAAATGAGTAAATAAGAGTATCCGTATAATTTAATTATAATTAGATACACTTCGATGGTTGAGTGAAGTGATTTTCTTTGTGTGCTACGAATTACAAGTCTTATGGAGCAACACAGGCGCGTACGTGTTGAACTTTGGAAACTGATAAGGGAGGCCTGCAGACCGCTTCATAATAATACATTGACAGGTGATTACTTTGAAACGACACCGATACATCAAGTCGGAGCGATCGCCGTCAGTGGCAAAGACTCGTCCACGGAGTGAGCGTTAGTCCATCCGTCGCACGACGTAGATACATACATATGGCACACCGCAGCCGACACACCTACGCGACTCGTTGGCAGCGTGTTTCTTTAATTCCTCCAACATTTCCACCATCTTATCTTTAATTTGGACTGGTTTTGGTTTTTTATTAGAATAGTTTCGCCTCAATACCGGTCCGGCTTCTAGCTGAAGGTTGTTTATAGATAACAGTAAAGCGTAAATTTATTGGTCTCCGCGTCGGCTGCGCAACGCTAAGGTCGTTTGTCGTACGAACGGCAAGGCGACTTGAAATATCATAGCTCCGTGTTTCATAATGAGTGGAACACGTTTTTGTGGGTTCCGGCGAGCCGTGGAGTGGCCACAGCGAGCGCGGGCGGCGGCTGCGGTAAAAACGTGGCTGGGTTGGGTGTGTTGAGCTCCAAAGCACTGCACTGCACCGCCCAGGACGTGGCGCGACCACTGGCGTGGAACGTTCCGCTTCATTGTACTCCACACTCGCATGCGTAGCGATATTACTCATTTCATAGCTAACACGAACTCGCCGATCATAAGAAAACTTTATTTGTTTTCATTAAGCTCCGCTAGTTCGGAACGTGGTGAACTTGTTACATAAAAAGCTAAGGTGGAGAAACTATAAAATAAATAAATGCATTAAATTAGGAATAAACAAAGTAGCACGCAGCAGGAATAAGCACGAAGCGACTCCATCGCCGTCGCTGTGTACATTTTAAAGTTTTCATTGAATGCGGTGTCCAAAACGCGGATGAGCGCCGTGATATACTGATATTGCTTTCTTAGTGCGCCCGCTCGTTAGCCGAATGTAGCAAAAGTTCACAACACTATCAATATTCAAATTTATAGTGACAATCTAGAACCGGTACCGCTTCGTCGTTTCGATATTTTTCTTGTAGAAATTCAACCAATGATTTATACAGAGTCACTTACGCTCAGCGCCGTGTCGGTTTCGCAAAAATTAATATCTTCAAACTTTAACCCCAACGGGTCATCGGATGATTTAATGCACTAGTAAATGTTTATTATGATTCTGATCATAAAATACTTTTATTAATGTTTTACGATTATGTGTCAGATATCATAAATTAAATTATGACAATTAAGTTAAATCAGGAACAGTTGCCTTTTTCTATAACACTGCAAATTCTAATTGTTGTAGCGCATGTTCGACAGACTTTTTGAGGAGTTGCCGCGTGTAAGCCTGAACACTTACTATCATTATACGGAAGACCTGATTAATAACATAAAACGAGTTTGATTGATATGACAAAAAAGTATTAGTAAAAAAAGGATCTCGTTTTGCAACACGCCTAATTCGAAAGCCACGATTTCTGTTTCCCGTCTGCTGACATTATTGAACTTTTTTGTTTCCTCCGAGCGGTTATGTAACTACATTGCAAAATGTAATTAGTGTCGCAAACACTTCCCGCCTAGACAGTCACTCACTGAATCCAGCCTCAGGTGCATTCGGCTATGGAACGGGACGTATGCGTGGGCGACTGGTGGCCGATATCACAATAACCCGCATTTTCGCTGGAAATGATTTTCCGCTGCCCCACGCATTCACGACGGCTGAAACCCTCCATGTAATAGTGGCTCACGTGAGTCCATTGAATGTTACATTAACTGCATTCAATCGAGGCATACATTACGTACGCCTAAATCACTCCAATCCCCTTTGAATATTATTCAGTTAAAAGTGAACGATTTCGGTTTATATTGTAATGTTTGGAATATTTTTCACTATCTGGCTAAATCTCGTTTTCGATAGGATTGCAGATTTCTGTTGCAATAAAATCTAAAAGTATTCAATCGTAGCCGAAGTAGTCATGCAGATTCTTGATTTAATTAATCTGTTAGAGTTTCAAATTTCTAAATTATACATGAGAAATGTAAATAACACAAAAGTAAGAATCGAGATTTAAAAATAAATAGAAGAAATTGTTTGTTTAATTTCATTCGACTTATAATAATTATTTGCATGAATAAATTTCGATCTTGTGAAAATATTTGTTTAATAGATTTTAGATTGATTTATTTGGCATCTAATTTGTAACTATCACCTCATGTCGTGTTCTCATGTTCGATTAAAATCTTTAAATAATTATCACATAGTAATAGTGGGTTATGCGGTCCAAGGATAATCAACTGTGGATGACCTCAAATTGCAATAGATTAGAAGTCGTAGTAGAACTTGAGTCTAGGCGCGCAACAGGCTGCGCTGACAAACGAGACTGGTCTATAAATTAAAACAAACTAGTTTCTCATAATTTTCCTCCATTGAGGCTCCTTCTTTTTTATCACTTTGTCCTACCAAGTGGTCAAATACTTTACTGCGTATTACTAAATGAATTTTTTACTAAATTGTTTATCGCTAATAATCTATTTTTTTCACTAAATGATTTATCGCCTCAATTTTCAATTTTAACTTCCGACGTTTCGACGCTTTGCAGGGGAGTATTCGCACCAATATAAGAAATTATCAAGTTTACTGTGAGTTTATTTTTACTTTGCGGAATAATCTGTACATCTGACGATTTCATAACGTTTAAAGTCTTCTGTCATGTCTTCCATCCGTCGAGAATCACGGACCTTATCGAAAATTTCTTGGTTTAATGTTATATTAATTACATTGATGGCACACGCTATGTCAGATCTTAAATTTTATGTCTCTAATCTGATCTTTGCTAATAACAGGAGGATACTGTTACCCAGCCATCTCATTTAGATTCGGTGGCATAAATTTCGTTTTCTTTAGATTAATATGATAATATCGTTTAAATACATCTGTTTATTGTCATTTAATGACGTTCGATTTTTTAATAAAAATATAAGCCAGTGATAAATGAGGAACATTAGCATAACCATACACCTTAAGATAATGCACGATGAAGCCGGCTCGATTTGAACGGTGCGATGAAATGTTACTACCTCATGTTTAATTCATATATGTGTATTGATTATAAATAATGTTAAACTGACAATTGGTGTGATCAAACGCAAAGAGTAAAAATACAAGCGGCTACTTAAGTCTAGTTGTTTTATTGATTCCGTACGGTCATGCATTATTGTTTTGGCCAAGAAAAGGTCACACACTAGTATGCTAATAACGTTTTAGATTTACGTTGCTTCCTTGACGTAATTAATTGATTCAGAGTCGTAAAAATTATCGACGTGACTTTTTACTGTTGACATTTTGTAGCCATTATTTCCGAATACTAAGTTCAATTCGATTTTCGTTAGGCGATGGTCTATTTTTTGTTTTATAAAATTTTTGTAGTTGTCAAGATTATAGTAGTGTTAGCATTAAATTTTAAATATATTTGTAATGAAAATTATAATAATTATTTATATGTTTTAGTGAAATTAATGATTTGGAACTTTTTGGAGTCCACCAGTGATAATAATTTGGAAAAAGCCTCTGTTGTTTCACGAATGAGTAGGATCGTTCGCCCTTACTTGAATACCGAAGTGATTATTGTATTATACTATCGCATATATCGATTGCATGTGCTCCTCTGGTACTTCAGATGTTCCTGGGTGGCGGTAATCACTGAAAATTAGGTGAGATTTGAATTAATTGAAAAATTCTACGATAAGTTGCCAGTAGTTATTAAAATTTCATTCAATATCCGTTACTTGCGCACAATGAGCTTCGCACATTCATGGTAATATGTATTATATATCAATTAAGTCATTACGTTTTAAACCCATGTTTAGGACGCGTTTAACTACTGGTTTATGCAAACTCACTCTAAATAAAAACAACGGAGTCGTATGACTTCCATTTATTTAATATTGATCATGATTGAAAGTATATTTAGGTCTATGTTAAGGTCAATGTATAAGTTTTATCGCATGCTAGCGAGAACCTATAATATTTTTTTTATATATATAAGGTTTAAGACATTTATTTTATCAAAAGATAGATATCCTATTTATATGCTTATAGTATTTGAGCCGGCCTGTCCCAGTTTTTTTTTAATGTGAAAAGTTGTCAAACGAGCAGTCGGTTCACCTGATGTTAAGTGAATACCGCCGCCCATGGACATCAGCTACACCCGAAGGTTGCAGATGTCGACAACCTTTTGAAAATTGGGCTCCGGCTACCTCACTCACCAGACGAAACGGGAAAGTAAATATACTTCCGCTTGACGCCGGTCTTCTGTGAGGTCGTGGTACTTACCCGGACGGGCCTGCCCATTCGTGCAACAGCCGACGCTGCTGCGTGGCCCTACCACAGTTGCAGAAATATTAATGTACGCATATCATTCCAGAGAGATAAATCATAAGCGTTAGGACTATTCTTCACGGCTTCAGCCGAAGAAGCAGAATGGATAGGCTCAAATCTGGCCTGCCAATCGTGGACGATGCGGGCTAATAGAGGTTTCCACACGTGGCGTGCCGTTCGCCACTCTTCTTCCCACATTCGTAAGGGCTATACAAGTTTAAAGCGTTGTCCCTACTTTTTATAGGGTTTTCTCCGCTGATTGATTTGATGTGGTATAAATTTTAACGTTGGTTCTTTTCGGATTGTGATTTGGAGAGATAGTCTACACCATGTTCACATAGAAGTAACATAAAGTGAACATCACGTGGTTGCATTGCCTCATTGCGTTCTTTCGGGGTTTTCTTCATTTATACTAACGTTGGTTCTTCATAGCTATGTATACTATGGAAGAGTGTTCAGCCTTATTCAACAAGTTCTGCTCCTAGTGAACCTTGATTGCTCGAAAGCGTTCACTTCGTTTAGATAAGAATTTTCTGGATTTTCAATCGAAGATTGTTTTGTTCCTTTTAACATTTGCTACCTCTATCGTCAGTATAAATATGCCTTATAAAAATCCAAGCGGAAGCGCTAGAGGACAAGTTGCTCGTATCAAGTCGCACGTGATAAATGGCCCTGATGGATGGGTTGGTGATGTCCTTAGAGTTGTTTTGTCACGTATGCCATTAAGGCCGAGTGTATCAATCGTACGGTTTTATTGGAAAACGTGTGACGCAAGCGTTGGCCGAGCGCGATATTATATATTGGGGCGATTTGTTCCAACATCTACTTAATTAAACTAAGCCCCTGATAAATGTATATCGCTCGATTGCTAACGGTCAAGAACAACCTTCTTTTATATGCTTTATGTTGTGCGAATTGGCTAACGTTTACCGTACCAGAGGTTCTTACAAAACCGAATTGATTAGGTTTAAAATTTTAAACTATAATCCTACAAAGAATTTTGAACCCAAAGTTCTGTTTCAAAATGATATGGGGATAAAAAAGGTAAAGTATCAGCCTATGTATGTCCCTCTGCTGCTTTGTACAGAGGGTATTATGGCATAGTCCTCCACGCAACTTCACTGGGGATTGGCAGACTTCGGTGCCGAGGTTTGAGCTCAGGTTGCTCGAGTATATTGAATTAAAAGAGAGCATCCGTATACCGAGCTATCACGGCCCTCATATCGGGATCTCGTCTCCGAATAATAGACCTGAAAGTTATAGTTTAAAATAACTTCTTTTTTTTTTTACGATATTGACCTCAACTGCTTTCTATACTAGTTGTAGTCCACTTGACATTTAGTGTCTCTAGAAACTATTTTGTGAGAATTTTTGTGTTTATAAAACTGATGTTAGGCTTACAAGTTTTATAATGATTTATTGTGAAGTGATTGTGAGGGACGTTTCCCTGGTCGGCAGCCATCTTGCCAGTGCGGGGCCTCGACCATGGCGGCCGTCGACCTTGCGCCCAAACCGTGTCAGGAAAATGCTTTCCTCCTGCTTGCATCGAGCGGCAACGAAGTTTGCTC
This sequence comes from Iphiclides podalirius, assembly GCA_933534255.1. Taxonomy (NCBI): domain Eukaryota; kingdom Metazoa; phylum Arthropoda; class Insecta; order Lepidoptera; family Papilionidae; genus Iphiclides; species Iphiclides podalirius. The sequence continues at coordinate 251,881 of OW152820.1, forward strand.
TACTTCACGATTATTTTTTATCATCTGTAAAAATATTATAATAAAAATGCTTTCTTCTAAATAAGTACTACAGCCAGCACTACCGTAAGTAATGTTCAATTAATAGTTTACATTAAATAAATTGAATTTGTTTCTTCAAGTTAGCTACCCGTTATGGTCTGCCGGGTGATGCATTGAGGAAAAAATCGCCGGAGCGAATTGGAGTCAAGTGTGGCCCTGTATAGTGTACGGGATGCGTCACGTAGTCGTCACGCCGCCGGCAGACGTCCGGCCGCTGTAAATGGCGCGGCCAAATAGAGCCACTCGCTGAGCGGCGCTCCGGCCCCGCGCCTTGCATACTAAACAGCGCACCCCGAACAATCGATACCGAAAGAAATCCTCGCACCGAACAATGTTTTCGAGGCTGCCCGTAATATAAAGAGAACAAACAAACGTACGCTGCGATGTATGTATGTACGTACATTCCTGGCCGTCAGCTAAGCGGCTGATTAATTTCCTGGAGTTTTATCTGTTGATCGGCTGCCCGCCGATCGCGCTGCAATACCTTTTAATTGCGCGTGACTTTATTATGACTCCGCTAACAGAATACTATACAATCGATTCCAAACCGATATAGTATTATCGGTGCTGCAAAGTCTTGCTATTAAAGCTACAGTCGTCTTAGTTTAATATATCTTAAAATACGAAAATTATAACTTAATCTGGAATGTAATTGTGTTTAAGGCGGGACTGAAGTACGTAATTATCCAGCACTATTCAATTGACATTATGTCATAATACATAAAGTGAAGTAAAGTATCAGCCTATACATGTCCCGCTGCTGGGCAAAGGCCTCCTCTGTACAGAGGGTATCAAGGCATAGTCCACCACGCGGCCCCACTGCGGATTGGCGGACTTCACATATCTTCGAAATATTTTTTATTGTTATTATTTCGAAATATATGCAGGTTTACTCACGATGTTTTCCTTCACCGCTGAGCACTTGATAATTCAGCACTTAAAATTGACAATTTCTTTGGTGCTGGCACCGGGATCGAGCTCAGGTTGCTCGAGTATAATAAATTAAAGGCGAACGCTCGGACACTGAGCTATCACGGCTCTTTGTAATAATACATAATAATGATCTAATGAGTGCGGTGTTGTTGAATTCAATTACGTTATTAGATTAAATGATTATCAATTCGATTCACTCCTATATATATAATTATTAAATACATAAATCGAATTCTAATTTCGAATAAATGTCTTCAGCAAAAAGTATCAATTATTGTATGTACATAACCACTATATTTTTAAATTCAATGGTTTCAAAATTATTATTATCATATTATTGACTTCACCTATTGGTAGTAGTAGTGATTTTGACACATTAATCCACAATGAATAGTCGTATTTATGCCTTTTTTAGCTACTTACAAACAATTAAAGTCACCCGCCATCAATAGTATTCATGTTAAGTCTGTTTTCGGACGGGAGCACTTAAGTTTGTTAAAATTTAAAAATATTGCTTAAGTACTCAGCAAATAACCTACTCGCTTGTGCGAACACTTGTGATACTTATATTATTATATATATATATAGATATCCTTTCATTTTTGTTTTACTTTCACTTTATTTTTTTAATTAATTTTATGTTATTTTATTCATTACTTTGTCGTTTTTTTTAATTTTTACTGTAACAAAATGTAACATAATTGTGTACAGATTAAGTGACGGATTAAATGTCTTATGTCTTAAACTGGTTCGTCTATAATCCAAATAATTTTATTAGATATTGCTTTATGCATTATTCGATTAGTGTACAAGAATAGCGAATTTTAACTGTATGATAGCACTAAAAAGAGAATACAAAAATGTTAAGTCCATGATGTGCACATGTTTGAACATCTAAACTTTTTTACTCCTCTGTCTGCTACATTTGGAACGGAAGACTTTCGTTCTTCAACGGGCATTGCGTTACGAAATGATATTCACGGAGTCGTTAAAATGTCGCGAAACGGCATCTCTGCAATTCTAGACGTCCGAAGAATTTTTAGCGATCGTCAATCCTTATATAGATCATCGACGTTCGTTGTGTCGGGACAAATATTCATCAGTGCGCGCGGGAAGAATGGACTGGCTTTTTGCCACCTAGGCCGCGTGGCTGCTGACCATTAACGAACCAGACTCATATGGAATTGCGGTGTTAATTGACACTCTAAGAATGCGTTGTCACCTTGCGCTATCGAGACGTGGCGTGCTCTACCCCCGGGGTCATTGATGTGCTCCAGTTGCGATATTTTAATTGGATTCATAGTTTTGTAAGTTTAACTTTTTCTTTCAGTGCTAAAAGGGCTTACGATCTGGTACCTATCAAATTATCTGACCCGTTATTATGTGAGATTTGTATCGCAATTTATTTGTATGAATACAGGCAATATATTCGGAGGATCCCCTTCGATTTATAGAATTAAACGAAGGAATTAAGTATTTCACCATCACCATGAACTTAGGCCTACTTCACAGTCTGCCATGAAGGTCGAACCTGAGCCACCTGCATCCATCACGCACATTTGCACAGTACGTCATCCGATTAAATGGAAGGTTGTCCTAACAATTGGGAGTTAAGTCGTTGAAAAAACTTATACACCTCCATATCGAGATTGTTTTAACATTTTCAACATATAAAGCGTTGATCGCGTGTTGCGAAGATAAGGATCTCGCGACGCTTTTAGTGTTCCAACACGCTTATGAAACGGCTGCCTCGGAGACGCTGATCATTGGATGCCACTAATTCATGCTAATTTATGGCCAATTAAGCTAACACCGTACATTTTAACATCCGCGTTGACTTTTTAAACATTTTAGAAACATAAGCACTTATTAGTGTATTCAATTTCTTTTTGAATATGAATTACGCAACTGTGCAAATTTTATTACGTAATAGATACTCTTACGTGTACCGTTCATCTGTAAGTTTTTATTTAATAAAATGAATATTCACGATTTCTGCCTTTTCTTATACTTATCGTTTAGTTCGTTCGTCGTTATCCATAAAGGAAGTAGCGGGTTATTGCCTATACAAGTGTCTACAACAACTCACTGGGAAAATTCGGCAAGAAATTGTATCAAAGATTATAGAAATAAATGAATTTTTATTTATTGAGTAAAAAGTGAGCTTAACTTTAATATTTGAATATTTTTAGGCTGACTGAATACTTCTGCAATATACGTAGCGTATTTGATAAGCTTCGCATATTCCAGTGGTATTCAGCAAGCTTTGGCTAGCAGCAAATTATTGTCAGATTTTGGAAGAAATTAGATCGATTTAATTTAATTTGAAGCTAGTAAATGACCAGGACAAATGCGATGAGGGCCTATGATAGCAACACCAAACGATTTCGATAGGAACGAACCAATTTCGATATGGAGGTGTATAATAGATACATTGGCGGTTGTTGAAAAAGTACTGAAATTGCAGTGCATCTATCTAATGTTATTGATACATTATGGTGATCTAATTCTTTGTAGAAACTATGCTCAGCACTAAATCATGTAAAGGGTTAACGTGAAAGTACTAATCATAAAAGTTAACATACATACTGTAAATACTAACAGATTTTCCCGCCGTTAATCGCTTGGTGAGCTGGTATTCATTTGGACGCCCGGTGGTGGATTTTGATGTTTATAGCTGCTTGAAGAAGTTATAAATGAAACTAGTCCGATTTGAATTTGAAAATAGCGGTAAAAGTTTTTTGTGCTTTCACAAGGAGGAATGTGATATTCGAGAGTGGTGTTAGCGCTTGCGGTCGTCTCAACAGTGGTCCGTTTTATTGGCCGTATGCGGCCATTGGTTTTAAAGGAATTCTTCCGAGAAGCAAAATGACCTCCGAAGTCCGCGTAGCGATGCTGATTGACAGTGCGCTCACGTGGCCCGACATCGACACAACCACACACACACGCACATATAAACACTCGCATATATACAAGTATGTACTGACTGACTATAGTCTTTGTGCAATGCTCTGCGGTATTATTACCAGACCATTCGCTCAGATATGTGCGTTCAATTATATCATACGTCTATTGGCAGATTTTCGGTTGAAGTTGGGGTTTGATTTGACACCAAACAGACTAAAAAGAAATCACCGACCTCGACTTCGAACTTCCAAGGGCATACTAGTACTTATGTAATCCAAATCTTTTATGAAGTGTATTGGATATGTGATTATAAATGTAAAATGTCCGTCTGTTTTTGAAGCCACTCAAACGAAAGACAGGCTTTCTTACCCTAAAGGTAATAGCAATGTCCAGCCCCGCTGGTCGCTTAAGCCAACGTTAAGATGGGCGAGTAGCTTCACGGTGAAAATAGACGCATTCAAGCGTCGTGGCGGCAGTGAAAACAAACAGGCATGCACATAAACAAGGGAGCGTGTCACCCGGATGTCGGTGTCACTAGTAGTTGCGTATGTGCGGCCCGTCGCGCGTAGAAAGTGTCGTCGGGGGCTGCTTAACGAGCCCGCGACGGAACCGACACGATCTTCGTCTTATGTACCAGCATTTCCTATTGTAACGTAATAAGGTAGGGGATAGGAATAACTTTCCACTGTCATCCATGCTGCAGAATCTGTCAAGACATATCGCCACAACGTTTAACCTTTTTAAATTTTGATTGTAAGCATACCAAAAAAAGAAAGATTTGCATTGCGATTTTTAAAGCAAAATTATCAATTATCATATTTCGTCTATTATTATGTCAGTATACATATATTAGAATAAAACAACGTCGATTAGGTGTTCGTCTGTCGAAATAAAATAAATACGTTTAAAAACCGTGGAACGGTATTATTAGAATATGCAAAAGAGCATGTCTTTGGCGTTCCGTGTATCGTAAAGGGCAGCGAGCGCGGGTCGCGTCGCATCGCACGGACACACCGAATGCGATATATTACCATTGCGAGACGTGGCCAATGCAATCGAATACCTAATTACATCGCTTGTTTTCTAGAGTGGAGAAAATTTGTTTCCCGTTCGGGCTCTCTCTGCGACCAATTATGCTTAGGGCACGTTCCGTTTCTAAATACCCATTCTTCTTCACTTGCGACGGGTGCTGCGGGAAGAATTAGGATAATTAGCGTTTTGCTCTGCCCACGGTACGGTTCAAATTCGATTTGTTTGCGGATTATTCGCGACGGGGACGTTTCGTCTCCCGTGAGACTTGTTGACTCGTGCGTGTCTTTTAAGTATTGAAGTATTTTAGTCGTCTTTAGTTGTAACTGCGAATTAGGCAGTCTTTAAATACCTATGAAAATGTACTACACCTGTATGGTCGCTCAACGCACGGATAAAGATCAGGTGATGAGCCATTTCGTGATCTGCTTAATCCTTAAATAGTGTCAGGATGTAATTTTTACAGTATATTAATATTTATAATTGAAAATCATAGCCAAAACCGCTTACAACATGATACACATGCTGTCACTCGTGCCCTCACCCCACCTAGGTGGGATGAGGGCACGAGTATCATTAATATTTTTAATGAAACGAAACCATCTACTAGTAAACATTAGAGAATCAAACTAGTAAGTCACTTATAGTTTAAATACAGTATAGAATTGAAACGTGTTTTTCCAGACCCATAAAATTTTCAGTGTGGCGAGTTTGGTTAAAAGAGTTGTAAAACACTTGTGCTCGACAAAAAGTGCGACTTTTACTGGTCTAGGGATCCATAACATGGCCGCCTTTTACGTAGCGGTTGTTGCGTTGGAATTGTCGATCGGATGTGTACTTGCAAAAACTTGTCGTTAGATGGTCAGCGTTCCTAGGACATGTCTACGAATTTGCATACGCAACATGTGAACTTACCAAGCGACTGTCGCCCGAGCACTGGACGCGTATGGAATCGAACTCTGTTCCCGGCGCGGTTTTGCAAGTTTTTATTTTGTTTAACATACGTAGCATCGTTTTGTATACTAAGGTGAATAATCCACAGTATATCGTAAAGGGAAAAAACACAATACGGTGTATTTCGTCACATTGACCGCAATTATTATATCGATCATTACACAAACAAAAAAACCGTCAGTTTATGCACTGATGAATTGAGCGATCGACCTATTCGTATCGATAGAACACAAACAGGACGATAAAAATATTTCGATTCGACGTTCTCCAGTTATTTCAGGTATGTTTTGAACTATAATTTTTATCTCAACAGAATATGAATTAGTGCGTCGCTTTATGTAATGGTCGAAATTCATACATAAATTATATCTGCCGTCGTGAAACTTAGTGGAAAATTCTGCGCTATACTTGGAAATTGTAGCCCGTATGTGCAAAAATGAGCGGGCGGAGGTATTAGGAATGTCGCTGCTCGGTGTCTGTTGCCGTTTCCCAGTAGGCACCTGCGCTGGTGCGGGTGACGTAACGCCGGTCGAAGGTGCACAGACCGCTAGCCAGGCCCCTTGCGAGGGACGAGACGGGCTGAGAGCGACAATTCCATTCATTGCACACAGCCGTTCGCAGGTTGGCTCGCAGTGGAATACCGGGGAAAGCGCGTACGGCCGATGGCCGCTTCAGACGTGCGAGTGGAGGAAAGGCATCCACCAGATCTGCTCGAAGCGGCCGCGACATCAGTGGCCCTGGCAAAAAGCCGACCCGAACGCAATAACTCAAAACGCGGGCCGAGTCGAATGTCGAATGGTCGCTCCGGCCGCCGAGTTGCGCTGCCGTTTTTACCGGCTCTTGTCAACCGTCAAACAGTCGTCGAGCTCATGATGGGCTGCTTTCGATGGACGCCTGCCAACCCCCCGCGCCGGATCGGACGGTCGTATATACCATATAAAGACATTCGATATGTGTCTTATCAGTATCCACGTAGAGTGCATTATGCGTTATCGTAGCCGTAGCGATCTGTTGTTTCGGACTGGCGACTACAGCGAGTGGTAGTGTTTTTTTGCCCCCGGCGACCTGGCGGGCTCGGCGGAACTGACTGGCCCATTGTATGGTAATCCCCGGCCGGATTTTGTTCGGGCTCAATTATATTATGAAGTTTAACCACACGAGGAAAGTCAAAAGTCAGGCGAGCGTCTTTGTTGAGCGCGCGTGGCGGAGGACGCGCAAACACCGACCGACTTCCAATACACCATTGTTCACTGTTAATTAAACTCCCAAACTTTCTACGCAAACACATCGTTCAACAAAATATTGGAGAAAATACCTAAGCATAAAGCAACTGTACCGTTCATCACATGGTTTTCAGAACTCTATTAAAGTTGAAACATCTCGCTTTAATGAACATGCGCTTTTTATTTTGAGCCTACGCATTGAGAAAGAACGCACGATGAGGATGTCGACCGATTAACCTGGAGTCCAAATTTTTAATAACACATTTTATAATAGTAGTGTTTGAAATTATTACTCAATTGAGTGTGGTTATAATATAATTTAAGATTATTAATTGTCATAATAAACAGATAATGAAGAAAAATGACATAGCGTGGTTGACTGAAGTCTGTCACTTTGTCAAGGATGTGAGTTGTGAATTGATATGTTCTATTTGCTTTTACTATATTAATTTATATGATACGGAAATCGCTCACCTGAATACAAAAGAAATTAAAACCAGACTGACTCATTGTTGTTCCAATGTGCATTCATATTGTTTGTGGAAATTAAAGATTTCTCTATCATTAAAGGAACACAGAGATTGCAGCGATGAAATTCATTCTCTCAGAGAACAGTTATTTTCGTAGCACTGAAGAGCGCGCGGTTTTGCGACGAAGCGAGCGACACCTATAAAGACATTAAGCTGCCCCGCGTGCACATAAAATTTTCATCCGCCGAATCGAGAATCACATCCTTGACATATATGCTGTTTCCAAATGGACAATTGACATTATCGACGTCGTAAATTAATTATGCATACAGCCTAATTATTTACAATATCTCCGGTCTGCTCGTCGCGCGCGTCGCGTCGTCTTATCGATATAATATTGTAATTTTATCAGCGGCGCGAACATAACGCGCCGAAATCGAGCGTCGCTTATCGATGGCGTATGGGCAGCGTGAAAATTAATGTTGTACTCCTCCGCGGATGGGGCCGATTAACCCGGCCCACGGCTGTTAGGCGATAATTACGACCGCTATGAGTCCACATAAATCGCACACAGCGCGAACATCGCGCCATTAACGAATTAGAAAAACCCTCATTAAGTCACTAGTCTTTTAAAATTATTTCTATTTGTGTACAAACATGTTCATCAGATCGTTTACGATGTTTATGCACACGTAATGTATGTATACATACAAATAATTTGAACCAAGGAACTTCCAAATCACTTTAAACTAATTTTACATAAAAAAAAAACAAAGATAGTTTTATATTTAAGCCCGGTTCAGGCCAGGTTCCTTTATCTCCATTTTAAGTGCGATATGTTAACACATGGAGCGTTTTACGCGACCTTGCCGGTTAATTGATTTCCTTAGTTTCTCGCCTATCTTGTAGCGTCCTTTGTCTCGGTTAGTTGGCCGTTTATAACGCGACTGGACACAAGTGCACGGGTCCAGTGCGGGCGGACGGGACCCCCAGAATTTCCGTGGCAATCGGGATACGGCACATCAAAGCCGGCCGCGGCCATAAGCTACGATATTTATCGCCTCGCCGCTACACGGGGCTCCGTAAAACGCTCGCAGCGTGATTGAAAAACGCGTTCCCACACAAAAAAAAAAATGGTGAGCCGCGGCGCACCTCCGCTCTTTATGTAGCAGTGAGGTCGTCAAATCGGTGGTATTATTGAAAAGTCTCTGGCGATTCGACACGGATTAGGCCGAGTTATTTGGCTACTGTTACAGCTGTTGATTCTAAATTATTGAGCGTCCTCGAGCGCGGCCCTACGCCGCCTCGGCACACCCATTCGGCTAAAGATGTTTGATCGACGAGACCCGTTTCCTGTCCAATTAAATCGATGCACTATTTAATTTCATAATTCACCCTATGCTGTTTCTTGCCCACGCTCCGTGTGAGCGAGAGTTAAATACACAATTTCATCAAATCAAAAAAAAAAACAAGGAATCACAAAGTTAAATCATTATCGAACTATGAACACTGTAAAGTTTTCATTAAAAACATAAGTGTAATTAATTATGACTTGTTCTACGTGATTATGACATATTTTATTTAAAAATCCTATTATTTTAAGACAGCGGTTCGCCTGATTATCATCAAAAACTTCTTTTTAACCGATCACCGCTGTAATCCCATAAAACACAAAAGATATGCGTATTAGGACAAACGTATATTACGTATGCGTATAATAAATTGTTGTGAATGTATATACTTTCCATAATTGACAACAAAAAAATTAACAAATTGATATTAAAGTACAATTCATAATTTCGATAATTTGATGTTACATGTAATTCTAACACGATATAATTTGTGTAAAAAAGCAGGGCTACTTATGTTCTATCTAAACGACTTAGGTTTCACAGATGCCTATATTATATACGTAGCTCTCATCCTCAATCTTGGGTAGCTGTTATCATTAGATACATACTTGTATATCTTCTATTCGTATGCTGCTTTAACGCAACCTCTGAAACCTCTCCATTCCAAATCAAATGATATTCGATAAAATTCGTTTAGCCATTACGACGTGAAAAGAAATAACAAAAACCGACCAAGTGCGAGTTGGACTCGCGCACGAAGGGTTCCGTTCTAGATAATCGTATCTATAAAAACGGCAAAAAGATCATGTCTGTTGTATGGGAGCCCCATTTAAATATTTGTTTTATTCTGTGTTCTATAATTCAATGAATCATCAGTGAAAATTTCAACTGTCTAACTATCACGGTACATGGAACACATGACAGACGGACAGAGAGACAGACAGCGGAGTCTTAGCAATAGGGTCTCCCGTTTTACCCTTCACGTATGGAACCCTAAAAAGAAATACAAACTACTACAAGCAAGCTTTATAACATAAGTGCGATAATATTATCGTTTAATTTGTAGTGTCGCGCCACGTCTAATCTCTTCATCGCTCCTACATGTGTTGTATATCGCCACTTGAATGCCTGTGTTGCGCTTGACTCCCAAATTCGGATGACGGACTCCATATTAAGCGACATAAACGTACACATTTGAATATGATTTGCGTAAAAACGTCACTCCTTGTTATTAATAACGACTCGATAGCCCGTAGGATTTGACAAATCTACAGTTTCCCTTTTCTGTGGTGTAACGTTATGCAACGCCCAACGATACAATTATGTTAAACGGATGATTTACAGTGACTTAATTCTATTTAGATTGTTAGGTATTTTTCCGATCGTGTTATTGAAATATCACAGGCTCGATATGACGATATGGTTAGTATCGTATAAAATTCATACAGATATTCTGTAACACTATTCGGGTCATGTTTAATTGGCTTGAACACGATATAAGAATGTTTAATATTTTATTAGGTAATGGTAGTATCGAAAATATTTTAAGTGCGAAATGTATCAAGTACATTCAACGCGAATGAACAAGTTGAATTAATTATTCGTCGAGTTTTGTTTTTGCAAACATATATTACAAATTTTTAAGTAATTACACGAAATAAAATTTGTCACCTTAATATTAATTATAATTCTCAACGTTGAAGCTTTGGGAATTAAAATCAATATTAAAGTTACTCATTCTATAATATAATAAAAGTTTTTGAATTTATGTAATAGTGTTTAATCTTAGAGAGTACTAGTTCTCGTAGCCGTCAGCGAAAAATCAGATTAAACATATTACGTTAAATGAAGTATAAAAAGTCAACATATAGCGTAAGGCATATTTATTGAATATGAGGCTAATATAGCTAAAGCTAATCTGTTCTATTTAATAAATAAGTTCATGGACTTATTTAGGATTTTACTGTTAAAGAATTTAAAATGCGGGAAGGTACTGACATATTGCGTACTTAGCTAAATATTAGAAACTAGGATCATTATCTTCATTCCTAGATGTAAATCATAACTAGAGAATTATTCATTTGAGTTTTGTAAACGTTTCATATTGAGATTTTCGTAGTTCTGTCTGATAAAGTTTAAAGTTATCTTGACCTCCCGAAAGTGAGGTTAGAGTACACGCTATGGGTCAATTAGGGCGAAGGACAATAAATTGTAATGTAATTCGAGATCACGCGGCGAGGTCAGGGCTCTGGTGGAATTTACGACTGTGCCGCTGCGGTGCATGGTCGCTTTCAACTCCACGTGTGTTTCCGGCCCAAGACGAGCGTCGGATTAAAATCTATTTCTTTCTAATACACGTTTCCATCCATCAAAATTACGTTATACTGACAAATGTAGCGTACGCTCAATATTTTTTATGTAACTCTAATCTAACATCATATATATATATATATATATATAGAAATTTATGATATATATATATATATATATATATATATACCCGGCTAGCTCAGTCGGTAGAGCATGAGACTCTTAATCTCAGGGTCGTGGGTTCGGGCCCCACGTTGGGCGTCATTTGTTATGGGTTCTTTTGTAATAAATGAGACTTCTAAAGTTCACGTGCAAACAGTTTACTTAGCTTACGAGCACAATAAACAATTACGTGAATCTAATTGAAAGGAAACCTATTAAACTAAACTAAAACAAAAGCTATAAAACTAAACTTATTAAAATATATTAAGCTAATAGTAAGGGCGCCAGGAGAGTTTTATTTCTGGGAACTCTGCCAAAACCTTCATCCACGGATAACTCCTCAGGTCTTAAAAGGGCATGTCCGTAGGCTATGAAGAATAAAGATACAATGTATTTCTATCACGGCTAAATTTCTAAAAGTAAATATAATTTTACACAAATAACTCACCCCTTCACGGTACACACAGATACACAAGTATTTGCACGTAAGTATTTAAGAATTTACGAAAAAAAAAAACCAAACAATTGCACTCAACATAACAAATGGCGCACAACGTGGATATTGCGAGCTTCTAAAGTTCATTAAAATTAAAACAGCTGATTAAAATAATGTTTATATAAACGGATAAAAAAAAATTATAATAATAGAAACTGTCTCCTTATACATACACACGTAAGCTATATAACGGAATTTGTGATTTGATTTTTAAGATTGTTGTAAGGTAAGTAGTAAGCGTTTTTAAATTTATTCACTTTATTTCGCCGTTTTGACGGTGAGCGCCGTAAGGGAACTTGATTAAATAATCACTTTATACTTAACTAAGTTACCTTTAATGTTGCTAGCTTAAAGTTTAATGGTAATCCTTTAAATACTTGTTATTCTTTATATAATTAATTTTAGCAGTAAACTGTAACTCTAGTTAATTTAAGAAATTATTCTAATTGTACATAATGGTACTAGTACATACCATATATATATATATCATATAAATTTTGTCTGATATCTCAATGACGGACGAAGGAACCATCGCCCCGAAAACTGACAATTTAATTTAAAAGTAATATTAAAGTAAGCCTATTTATATTACCCACTACTGGGCCTGCCTATATATGCCTAATGCCTCCTCTATACATATATGTAGCGTATTAGGACATAGTCCAACACTTGACCCCATTGCGGATTGGCGGACATCACATATCTTCGACATTTTTGTTAATATTTAAAAAAAATATTGTTTTTCTTCATCGTCGAGAACGTGATAACGTACTTAAAATTATCAATTACATCGGTGCCGGCACCGGAATTTAACAGGGTTTGTTGAATATTTTGAATTAAAATTGAGCAGCCGGACACTGATAATTTCTCATCACTATTCATTTATCATAATTTCATTTGCCCACTGTTCATTAAACTAGGCCTATAATTATACGGAATCTTCGATCGTTACCTTAGTTTTCTGATAGGAGTGATCTATTAGAGTGCCAGCAACTGTCACCTGGTACCGATAAGCGCAAGTGAAAAATGCCTACTCTGAACACCACATTAAGGTGTAAGGTCGCCGGAGCTAGCTGGTTTATTGGCTAATATAACAAACCTACGCAGTTCGCCGCATTTTACGTCTCCGACGCTTACTGTTGGCTTTCCCATAAATTCCTTAACGGGGTCGGAGTCGCGTTTTAGGAATTTATGAATCGCGTGGGCGTACGGATCTTATCAGCTGGCCTCAAATCATGGACTGGTATAGAGCGGGCGGTTTCGATACGAATGCAATATGGGTGCAATAATAGATTTCGAGCGTTTGGCCTTATCGAGGACTGAGCGCTGTTATTGAATAAAATATAACTTTTGTAAGTATAATAGTAACCACCCACTTTGTTGCATGCCTACATAAGAATCATTTAAAAGGTCTATGCCAGATGTGATGCGGCTTTTTATAGGCGTAGTGCTTGGCGGTATACACTGTACATCAAGTGAACATTTTGTAATAGTTTGTTCTGTGTAATAAAAATGTCTTCAGCTGTAGGGGATTCTCACGAAAATGAATTACACGCGGACAAGCAAGCACGACGTTAATATATTCTATAAGTCATACAAATACTTGTCACCCGCGGAAGTCGAACCCGCAACGATGAACCATATCTTTGGTACGACGCCAATCGGATAGAATATCACTGCATTGAATATGCGAAATTTATTGCCTTTCAATGGGCGTCAGCATATGCGGTGCAGTATTACAATATCGACCAGTTCGTATACCACATCGTATCAGTTTCGCCTCATAAGCAGCGGAACGGCTTCCGCGTCCGCCACGAGCAAAGTCCGAACGGGACCGGAACAATACTGGGGCCGACCTGCGCCGTGACCCGAGCGTCCCCAGTCCATCGGACAACGATTACCATTCAAATGAATTCGTTTCTCACGGCCTCTCGTACCTCCCTCGCTCACTGCGTTACCGATTACACGCGTCGCGTCGCATAATAAATTTCACATCGCCTCACGACATCTTCGTAACCCGATAGCCGAGCGGGCGCGGTGAGTAGCCGGTGGTCACTATTTCCACCTGCCCGATCCCATGAGCAGTGACGGTGCCTGGCCAGTTCGCACCGTCCCCTTTGTTCCGGCGCTCGATCCCGTAGGCGCGAAAGGAAAGGGGACACTCTCATGGAAGAGGCCAAACTTCCGAGGCTCGAGCATCAATGGACGGCGCTGGCTTGAAACGTGATAGTTTGTGCAAGCCACGGGCTAAGGGTGATAGCTCAATTACGAGCGTCGCCGTGGACGGGGAGACCGTTAATATTATTGTGAATGGACACCTAAGGAGAGGCAGTAACTCTTTCAGAGTGCGATTGGATTAACGCTATTGAATTTGTTAACGACCGAGCTAGAATAACGATATAGGTGAAATGAAGACATTCAGTACATGCTGCATGTTGAGGGATGCTTGGATTGATATAAAACATACAATATTAAACAGCCACTGCATTAAGACAAAAGCACAAAAAATTACTTATTGGTTTAGTTACAAACGCTCTTTGGTCACACTAAATGTTAGCTCATTCAATCTTTATATCATGGTTCTGTGTTAAATTTCACACTGGTCATATTTTACTTTAATAATTTAGTTGCTTACGTAGGTCAAAACTATTTCGTCTGATAAAACGCAAAGGGGCATCTATTTCCATATCAAGCAATCATAATAGGTTTCGCGGTGAGTTCTTAACTGCGTCAACGATAAAGTAAATTTCGTGTAACTGGATGTTCTTGTATTAAGACGGACGGCGCTGACATATTCATAGGTAATTGGAACTGATCAGTAATGAGCGAGGCGTCCAGGGCCGATATTGTGCGTGAAGAATGTAGCACGTACAAAACTAATAGACCCTCGGGCCCTACCGTGGCAGGGTTCCGAGAACGGCGGCGCGCGGTGACGAGGCGGCGGCCGCTGCGGCGGTAGGCGCGACAGTCAACAGAGCTGTTGACTTAGAGCTAATTAAACATTCTTTGTCTGTCCCACTGCCTGTGAACTGTCAACTGATATATTACGCGCCCATAGACGGCGCAAGGACAGAGCGTCATCGGGATATTGCGCAATTTACGCCCCATCCGAGAACTTGGGAAACAAATTAGTGTTTCGTGTTTAGAGTTTGAATATCTGCACATTGGTGTTATATTTCTCATTTCAACCTTATGTGTTACGAATAAAGCGCCAAACAAAACGTGGATATTAAAATTGATATCAAATTCGGAGATCGGATCAAAGCGCTAAATTCAGTGAGTAAATAAAGTAAACGATTGAAACAATAATGTGAATGTTTCAACATATGATTTTGGTGACGTTGTCTTTGACCCGAAGTCCCAAAAGCCTCGTGCACTTAGTTGGTCTGTGGCGACAGTACGGCAGCTCAAAGGCGCAGCGGTGTTTGGTGCGAGGCGGCTGTTTGCCGGTCACAATACGGTGATGTTTACCGCGCAGCACACGTGACGTTTTTCGACAGTTAAATAATGCCTATCATTCTCTTTAAGAGTTAAGTCCTATAAGAGACTGTTAGGTGCCGCGCCCCATAACGAGCTTTTTTTGACTCTGTAATAGCATATTGTGACTCTTGATTGTGACAGTTTTAATATAAATAGGATTTGAACTGATTGTTGTAATCAAGGTTAATTAAATTATCATTTTAGCTTACCTCATACGAAATTCTACATAGAACTTAACAGGAGCATGGGAGTTTCGATAGAAAAATAAAAAGTATACCTGTCAATTTACTCGTGTCCTAAACTGGAAATCGTAAAGATAAAATTTTACCGAGTGTGTTGTGTTTTTTAAGTGGTAAAACAATGGAAATAACAAGGTCCCGGGCGGCAGTACTTTCTCGTTTCTTTCTTCGTTTTGTCACTGGGGTCGACAGGAGCTCGGGCTAATCTGATTGTTACTTACTCTCACCCATTGCAAGTAAGTTTCTAAGGACCAAGTCTCTCTTTAACTAATTAAATAAATTATAACCTATAAAAGTTTTGTCCAGTACATAAGCTTAGGTACAACAAATTATGTAGTTCGTACGGTAAAAGCCGCTTTATACATGTCCAAAATCCACCGCTTAGACCCGCTTTTACGTTTAGAACGGAAGTAATTAATTTTAATGTCTAATTAGTGTATCTAAAATTCTAAGTATGATTTCATACCTAGTCTTTTTGTTTAATGCACCGTAATACGGCTTTAATACTTTTTCTTCATTGTAAGATTGCGACTTATTTGAACATAAATTCGTGCCCCTCTCCACAACCCAGCAGCGTCCACATTATGGCGAATCATCGAGTTTAGATGAGCTCATGAAATCCGATAGAGGGCGCGAGGGAACTAGCTCCCGACGTAGGTCGAGATAACGCAATATTTATATTTCGCGTGAAGCAATCTCGCCTCGGCTCGTGGCTGAGATGCGAACGCGAGTTACACGTTAGCAAACAAATTGCTTAATAAATAAATGTAAAAAGAAGCTTTTACCATTTTTAGAGCTTTTATCCTTTCCTGGGTAGACAGATAGCTGGCGCTATCGACGTGCCATCGAGCTTTTTAATTCCACTCGTGGCAGGTGTAACTCGCGAAAAATATGCAACCATTGTTTAAACTTTAATAAAAACGGGCTGACTTGTTAAGAATACCTGTTTGATTGTGTTTCCATTTTCATCTGTAGTGTTTCCGTCATTATGTCTTTCCTAAACGGGATGAACAAAAAGTTTTACGTAAATCAGGTGAAACAGCGAATAGTTAAGAATAAAGCCGTGATAGCTCAGTGTCCGGGCGCTCGCCTTAATTCAATATACTCGAGCAACCTGAGTTCGATCCCCGGTGCCGGCACCAATGAAGTTTTTAACTTTAAGTGCTGACTTATCACATGCTCCGCGGTGAAGGAAAACATCGTGAGGAAACCTGCATATTTTCGAAATAATAACAAAAAAAAATATATTTCGAATATATGTGAAGTCCGCCAATCCGCAGTGGGGCCGCGTGGTGGACTATGCCCTGATACCCTCTGTATAGAGGAGGCCTTTGCCCAGCAGTGGGACATGTATAGGCTGTTACTTTACTTTTTTTAAATCTAGAACATCGGCTTGTTTTCATCTTCTATTGAACGGTGAAAAATTACCACCGGTGCACAAAGTTAAACATGTACAGAAAAGAAATAGCAAGTAACTCTGTAACGGTATCGTTATCTTTTTTTCACGATGAGGTATACAAAATTATTTGAGTATAAAATCAGCAGCACCTACGAGACTTGCAAATGCAGAGCAAGAGTTATTTACACGCATCTATGTCCTCGATGTATTCGACGTTCTATTAGGCCTTAATAATTACGGGTAGCTTTAGAAAAATGTTTGAAATTACCAAATGTATTTACCGCGATTATTTTTGGTTTTATTTCCCGACGTTTCTAACCCTTAACAGCGTTCATGGTCACGGGACAGACTGATGCGTTGGAAGTTAGAGTTGGAGGTTTTTGTCCGTGGTACCACGAGTTTTTAAATCCTTACTAATATTATAAAGGCGAAAGTTGGTATGTATGAAAGGAATTTTGTTACTCACGCAAATACTACTGAATGTATTTTAATGAAATTTTACAATAATGTAGCTTATACATCATAATAAGACATAATTTATATACATATTTTATGTATATTTGTCTTTCTGTCTGAATGTTACGCATTCAGCCAATTCTACGCAGACGTAGTCACGGGCAGCAACTAGTTATTAATATTTTTTCGATTCACCCAGTACATGCTAATTTTATCTTGTCTTGCAGAACGTATCTATTTTCAAAAAGACTTAAAAAAGAAAATTAAACGTGACAAAAACCGATAAGTTTTTTTTTTTAATAGTGGTACTTCAGTTATAGTAAGAAAATATAATTAATAAGCAAAAAGACATAAGAAATTGTTTTATAAATGTTATGCATGAATATAGATTTCGACCAATACCTTGTATGGTACCATTACATCAAGAGTAAACATGATTATTTCTGCAAATACTTAGTACTTAGTTACCCACTACAAAACTTACACCTGATTTCAATGGCTTTTCAAATATCATTCGAATTGCCAAAAGGATGGTTAAACTCTATGAATTGAATAGAAAGATCTTCTTAGTGATCGTAATGATCAATTCAAACAGCCGATTAGTTAACTTCTATGATGATCAGTGTTTCAGAAACCGGGCGTTAGGCTTTCTGACATTTTACTATAACTATCTTCATAATTACGATCTATTGCACTGTAAGAACATTGCGACGAGCTGAGTTGATCGGAACCTATTATTCGGGTCAAATTATTTGCCGTAGGTCGTAAGTACACATACACCATAGTAATGTGGGCAAATATTGTCGCCGGCGATTAGTGCGCGCTGTGGAGGCTGAATGGAATGCTAAAAGTGGCCGGCGGTCAGTCGTCTCGACAGCTATTTGCCCCCGACCTTGCCTGCCACTCCAGCTCTGCCAATATTTGCGTACGCACATCCGCGATGCCCCCGCCTCGCGCCATTACACGCGGCGCGCACCGTTGCGATGCGCGAACGAGTGGAATATAATTTAAAAAACAAAAAAACCCGAATGCGTTTCTGTGTAAATTTTATATTGATATACCCAGTGTCACACTCATAGTAAATACGAATTTAACGTCACCTCTCAAGCTAAAATCCACAGGCTAATCCGTACAGGCTGCAGAGCGTGCCAAACAATTATACATAACACATACACCCTCTCGAGAAACATAACCCTCCTTCGTGCAGTCGGGTAAAAAGCGGAGTACGCTCATTCTGATAAAAAATAATAAGCTAGGATGGCAGTTCTAAATGATGTTTTTTTTAAGAAACATTGCCCTTACTTTTGTGAATACAATATTTACTAATTTGTGGTTTTATTTTAATAATATAAACGATGCCGTTAACAAGAATCACCAAAGTCATTTATAAAATCATAAACTAAAACTGACTACCACTATACTTAAGTTCTTCAGAATAATATCAACTACTTAACTGGTTAATATCAATACCCGTAAATTATTAATAGTGTTGTTTTTTTTTACAAAAAATAATTCACTGTTTATACTTTTGTTAAATTAACTAAATATTGTACCTTAACCTTATTTTTTACTATCTTCAAAATAACATCTATTTAAAATCAATAGCCAAGTACCAATCAACAAGTAAGTGTAAACTGTGTTGTAAGACGTTTTGCAAACATAAATTTCACGTGGACTGGGTGTGTCCCAGATTCGAAACAACTATCTGTGGTTCACATAAATATTTGTGCCGTCTGGGAATCGAACCCACGAACCCCGACTCCGAAGCCATGCAAATTTAAAGCCATCTTAATTATTTTAGTTATTTTATTAATTGAAATCGATACGGTTTTTTATCTAACTGAGCAATCAAAATGATTGGATTGAAACAGAAAAGGAATTCTTTACTCTGCGTGTAACATATTTCTCTTTTATAAATATTTAGTATTTATCTCTTTAATATATGTACATCATTATGAATATATTTATATTTTTAGCAGTGTTCTGTTGCCTAAACATTTGTGGGTTTAAACCAGTTATATGCAATTATGTTATTGCATTTTTCACATTTCCTCTGTAATAAATTTACTACCGATATTATTTCGATGCTGATTATGGCGATAGGTTGGTAACTTGCTTGAAACTACGTTATAACGCTAACGTTATAACTTGGTACTAAGCATTTCTGTCTAAGTGTCTACTCCGTTCGGGTTAAACATTTTGATGTCTGATATAATAGTCTTGAGAATAAATTTCACTTTTAAACCTTTTTTCGATCAATTGCCAAAACTTAAAAAATTGCCTGCTAAATTAAGGGAAATATTATTACGCTGACTCGCATATTGTAGTTTGTACTTCACATTAACGTGCGGTTGGTAAATGGCGGAGCAATGAACTATTTGGCGTATTATGTACCTTTAACTTGTTCCTACTTAAAAGTTTAGTATTATTTTTAAGAAAAAATATTATATTTTATATTATATACTCAGAAACTAATCTTATATACTCCAACAGGTATTAAAATACTAAGGTTTGAATTGTATTTGAATCATAACTATTAAGTTATAGGTCTTTTAAAAATAAATTTATAAACTAAATAAACAAATAAGTCAGTTAGTAAGAAAAAATATTTTCCTGTGTTTAAGTTCGCTTTAACCTTTCAATTATTTATCTGTGGGTCTCACAAACACTTGTTTCGTATGGGATTTGAACACATATTTGCCGGCGTTGAATCCAATGGCTTAGCGTCTACGCCATCAATTCATAAATCTACTGGGAAAAAAATATAAAAGCCGGCCGATGTTTTATTTTTAATATTACAATTGTTAGTGGCATAATTATCAAGCAGTAATGAAATCTAATTTTAAAGAAGCGGTAAAGATGTTCGCTTTTAAGAAATTAACAAACATCAGTTTTCAAGTGAATTGGAATGGATAAGGATCTGCAATATCGAAACGAACTCTCAGACAAGGTTCAGCGTACTTAAAAGTGTCTCTGGAGTATAGCGTCGGCAAACAGTGGGACTTGCCTCACTTTTGGAAAACGACGCTTAGCCTCTTAACTCCTACACGTTTCCCTGTCTCCGTATGGCGTTGTCACTTTGTTTAGTTTCGGACGAGTTAAACAATCGACTTATTAGGCAGGAACTTGCTTGTTTTGAGACGTGGTTCTTTGTCTTTAACACATTTATAAGGGCCCGCGCGGCATTGCGTTAGCGAGGGGCTTAACCTAAAAAGATTAGTTGACGTTACAATAAAAGGATGAGTTTGTAAAAACCATGACTGTAAAAACAAAGTCATGCTTTTATTTTAACGTCAACACAAGAATGACAGACAGACAATAATTTTTCTTATTCCTGGCAACAATGTTTTTTCATTAATCCCTAGTCAATAACAGGAAACACTGATGATTTGCTCTGGCATCAGTTATTGCAATACGAACTCATAGTTACCACATTTAAAAATGCCAATGCTTGACTTTTGTTTTTTTTTTTTTAAATATGGTCACAAATTAATTGCATTGGAATGGTCATTCTACAATTACATTTAATAAAAAGCAATTAACTTCGAAGTAGCATTTATTATTTATGTTCAATAATTTTATTGTTATGTATTTATTATGTTACATTAAATTTTCTATGTTTTATATATTTGAAGATTAAAATTAATGTTTTTAAAATAACTCTCAGGCACTAAACACGATACAACTGAGGAGACTATCAATACGCAGATTATGTTGTTTACATAGGTAAGATGGACGAAAATATATATAAGAAAAATTCTTACGGAACGGAAATGAAACGGAAAAGTGTACGTAAAACATTATTGAGTGCCAGCTAATTTCTATGGACCCATCAGAGACACAGCCATTGTATAAATCATCTACAAAAGAGCAATGACGTAGTGCAACAAGGTATAATTTTACTTGTTGCTGTACTGTGAGTTAACCGGCATGCAATTCCTTATTATAAAGTCATTTTCATTTTGTTTCATTTAAAAAAATAAAATAAATTTCCTAAAATAATGATGTTAATTGCCAATCCCGATTAAAATTAGAAAATTGTTCACTTAAGTATTTTTTACTGTGTCGCTCGTTATTAGAAATAAACTGCTATTGTGTACTAAAGATTTGAAGAACTTTGAGAGGTCTAGAAGAGAAGTCTGATGAATTTATTTAATAGAAAACCGGCGCCCTATAACAAAACTGTTTCGGACTCCTCCACACATAAAAGTAACTTGGGTTTGCATGCTCCCGTTACACGATTCTGCAATTCTTATAACACTACACTGTGAAGAACTACCCAGTATAGATCTATTCCATTTAAGTGTTAATAAATTTAACAAAATTATTTGAAATCACGTCTGTTAATATTTGAATTCCTGATAATTTTAGTTTTAATTTGGATTGTTGTAATTATTCTGTATTTTTAATGTATATTTTTGTGTGTTTCCCTTTCTTTTTAATTTTTTTCTGAAATTAATTTGTTTTTTTAAATATTTTTACATTTATTTTGGTTCAGTCTAGTTAATCCTGTAACAATGCTATGTCACCTAATCAGATAAATGCATCAGAATTTTAGTATATATCTTATTACTTAAATGTTAAATGTATGTACTGCTGTTGTCCTTTTTAAATAAAATAAAATAAAAATTGAAAACCGCAGAGGACAGATGACAGGCGACGTAATAAGACATTACAGTTTCATTAACAGCACCGAGGAAGGAAAGATAGAAGGAAAGCGGGGTAGAGAGATATATATATATATATATATCTCAAATAAAAAGAAAAAAAATGTTGGTTCCTATAGAGAGAAGTAAAGTTAAGAGCTATGAACAGGGAAGGATAGAGGGTGTTACACCATTGAACTACTGGGATGCACAGGATTCACGGGCAGGTAGTAGGGCAACTTGGCAGCCTCGGCTGTTGCACGAATGGGTAGGCTCATCCGGGTAAGTACCACAAACTCACAGAAGACCGGCGTAAAGTTATTATTTCTTTCGCGTTTCGTTTGGTGAGTGAGGTGACCGGAAACTAATTTTCAAAACGTTGTCAACGCATCCATGGAACCCTCGGGTGTAGCAGTTGTCCATTCTCGGCAGTATTCATTTAACATTAGGTGAACCGTCTGCTCGCTTGGCAACTTTTCACATAAAAAGAAAAAAAATGCTGCACCGGCAAGTGCCTAGCTCTTAAAATAAAGAAGAGAAGAGATATCTATTGCCATGAGTGTAGAGATGAATGAAAGTACAAAAAAAGTAAAGTTTAAAATTTATGTTGAATGAAATTAAAAATGTGCTGCAAATCAACTCATCTCTGAAATCTTAAAACTGATACATAAATTAGACGACTGAGCATAATACTCGCTTCACAAATGTTGACATTCTGAAAATACTCTAGTCAAAAGTACCCTCCTCTAACTTGACGTTGAACTTAAACAGGGTAATAGACAAACTGTTCATTAAATTAATTTTATTTTATTTATAATCTGAAAATGCAGAGATCGTATTATTGCCATTTAACATAATTTATCTGAAACGCAAACTTGTTCCTGTTTTGCAAGATTTACATGATTGTTTGTCGATCACTAAATAATAGCAGACTCATAACTTCTTCAACTGACCTCATAAAGGTGCTTCCTTATTGTGATTTGCATCCAAATAGATCGTCTCGCTGATTATCTTGGCTAAAAGGTTTTAGAGCTTGTCTTCATTTTAATTATGCCTAGCTAACTACATACTTGCTTTTAATTATTTAGCCGATCGCCGTCAACCCTGGCATTCATTACGCAAGATTTATTTTTTGTCATTGATTGGCTCGTGTTTTAATCAAACGCGTAATTGCACGCTGCCAATGAACGTGGTATTATTATTATATATAATCACTGCGATGTATCAGAAACGATTAAGTCGTTTCTAAAAAATGTTTTCTGTTCTCTAATCTTTTAGTTTAAATCCACAAATCTCACCAACGTCCATTAGCTTAAATCTTTTCACTGCATTATTTTAAAACTAAATTAAAATATTGGATTAGACTATTTCGTGTAGCGTTTTTATTTTAAATTAAATCAGCAGACTTTGCATTAATTAGGAAAATGTCCAAACTAGCGGGTGGATAGGTGTATAGTAAACAGAAATCGCGATGCCATTCATGCGGCGATAACATTAAATTTGTCATCGTTATTTAGAAATCGTTGCGACGTTTATAAAATTTTACGATTATCTTCTTTCGTATACATATCACCGAATTAACGAACAACTGTGCGCTACTTTTAAATTAATTACAAGCTTATTTTATCGATTTTATTGCCTCGTACTATATTTTACGCGCGTCTTATATTTTTTGCAGATCATTTTTTTTCGCATTTTTTATTTTCAACCGGGTTTTGTAATAATTAAAGATTGCGCAATGCGTGCCTTTCGTATTTTCATATATATCTCTGTTATTTTGTGCATATTTATATTTTTTTACGTCAGAAGATGGCAAGTGTGCTGGCGGTTCACCTGATGTTAAGTGATAACCGCCGACCATGGACATTTGACTACACCCGTTGGGTTGCCGCCTTTTAATAAAGTGTGGCCCCGGGTAAGTTACTCACCAGACCAAGCGCAGAAGTATAAAATGACCACATCACGTTGGTCTTTTGTTAGATCATGCAACTTCCCCGTACGGATATGTCTACGGGTTAACCGAAATTTGATGCGAAATTGTATTCTTGTTAAAAGTATACTGCACTACAGTTAATTATTCCATTACAATTAATATTTCATCACTGTAGAAAAATGTTCACATATCTCAATAACGATTGTTTTGACCCTTTTTGGATATAATGATTGGACAATGTAATCAGGGTATTGGTATCTATAGTTAATAGTAACTGAGACTACACCAATAAATACATAAGTATTTATCGGTGTAGTCTCTTCTCTCTTATAAAGGCAAGTAAAGTGAACGTTACTAGAGGTTGATAAGAGGAACGTCTCAGGAACGTAGTCCTGACAGTTAAACGTTTCAAATTGTAAATTTATTTATACAATACATTACCTTGAGTTCTTGTCAATTGCCGTATTTGTCTGTCGATTGCTATAACTAAACGTACTTGTAATATGAAAATCATGGAACCCATATAAAAGGAATAAACAACCTTCAGTTATTTATTCCTATTATATGGATTGTGCAATGCGACATGGGGCCAATTTTAGATGTGATGCAAACGCCATGTCCAATACCGTGCGGCAAGGAAAAATAAACGACTATAAACCTGTACACAGATGGCCGACACTGTTTCGTAACCGCCATAGTGTCAACTGGGCGGGAACCGCATCGCTCGATAATGAAGCAGCGCTTTTAAGCGGGATCGTTGACGACAAAACAACAACGATTGCACATACAACGAGCTGTGTGCGAGCTGTTTTAAACTTACATTAAAATGAGATCAAAGAAAAGTGGTAATTAACTTTGTAGGCCTTAGGTAGTACCTTAGGCGAACACTCCAAGCCTTCTAATAAAATCATGTCATTAAAAAATCACAACAACACACAGCACATTCAAGACAACACAACATGCAAGATATAACACAACATTGAAGTAATAAATAAATTGACATGTCATTAATAATAATTCTACCTAATGAACCTGTCTTCATTAGGTATTACGGTTAGGACTAACCGCGCCTAATGAACAGGAGAAATTAATAGAAATGTGTTCTTCTATTTGTCGAACATCGGACTTGCTGTTTCTTAACATTCATTGATTAGAAGTTAATGGCTTTTTGATTCATTGACTCTGGAAAAGCTCCATAGTTTATGCTTACTGCAAGATCAAGCGAGACTTGACATCAACATAGTAAGACGCGTGATTGATATTACAAAATAAGTGCGGAACACCAAGTAGCCTAAAATCGTCTCTCGAGCTTCTCTTCTGTTAAGATTGTAGTTTAAAATCCGCGTTGTGAGTATAAGTTGCTGGGGCCCTACTGCAGATTGCTATCCAAGACGAGGTTCGCCCACCAGCCTGTCCAGTGGCGGCACGGGAGTGGCGGCCGTCCATCAACAAGGGGACACGGCCGCGACTGCAGCCCCTTCGGAATTGAGCTAATTGACTCGTTCCTTTCATTATTCACCTTATAAATGTATTCATCGCACTTTGTGTGAAACGTAATGAATTATAGTAACGAACGGGCGAATCGGCCATTTTGTATATTAGAAGTCGCGATTTGAACATGGATAGCTATAAAGTCAAAAATGTTAAGAGAAGCGACCAAAAGGTCAAAGGTCAGCATAGGCGAATAATTACAGCGTACGAAGTCTAGTGCCCTTTGGATTAGTTGCGGGTCAAGTTAAACGTTTGATGGTTTTACCATTAATAAAAGTAGCCAGTAGAAGTAACCATAAATTACCGAGTTTTTGAACTAAAACATGAAAATTATCGAAGATAAAAGTCAGATAGCGTCGCCACTAAGTGACGTCATATTATATTTAAATTGAAACTGCTTGAAAGTAAAGATATTTCGTAAGATACTCTTCAAGTAAAATCTCGTATAATAAATTCGCATCAGCAATCAGTAAATGAAAGAAGAATTAATGACGGCTGATTCAAAACAATATAATAAAAATTGTACACACAAAACCAAAATAGTACACATACAGGTGTACATGTGACTATGCACGATGTCATAAAAATAACTAAATAATTTAACACGTATCTGAATTGGATGTTGTTGGAAGAGTTTATACGAAAGATTACTATGAGACAGCCTTCCCTTATCGATATCTAGAAGCTAACAACAGGTTTCGACCCCGTTAACTAAACCAACGCAATGCAAGTAATTCAATCGATGGTCTTTTTTCAATGTTTTTTATTCACACGCATCATAATCACCTGTTACCCCGTTAATATTTGAAGTATTGGAGCGGTATTTATTAATTAAACGCAAAAACGTATCAAAATGTAGCATCTTATGAAAGGTTATTCGTACTGGTGTTGAAGGACATTAATGGCGGCACGCAATTAACACTTCGTAAAAAAATCGCACATGCCGATTGGTACAATTTTTCAAATGCCTTTCTACCTCCATCTCACGCATCGCGATGCCGTCTGCAAAGGTCCAGAAAAAAATATCGTATGCATCTCTAGGCATTATGGAATTAAACTATACATAAATTGTGCTTCTTAAAAGTAGAGGGTACTTAATGGTGTATTTTTTGTAATAAAAAATTAATTTTATTTAAAAAAAATGTTGAAATTAACCTGTTAATTTGAACATTTTTTTTAGATATCTTAAGATATCTTATTAGTCTATACAGATAAATAAAATTGGAGTGTATGTTTGTAATATTAAAATAATCGCTTTTTACTCAAAGCATATGGATGTATGAACGGTACATATATCAAAAAAAACATTTTTTGTCTGTCTTTTTGTTCCTAATCTCTGAAATGACTGGATCGATTCTGACAGGTCTCTCACTGGCAGGTAGCTGATGTAATAAGGAGTAACTTTGACTACTTTTATTTTAGATATTTTATTTATTTTAAATTCCACGCGGACGAAGTCGCGGGCACAGCTATTACATTGATAAAATGACAACTTCATAAATAACTATCTTTATGTTTCGAGTACTATTATGTGTAGTGTGAACCCGCGCGGTGATCTACAGCTTTTTTATTCCATGGAATAAAAGAGGAAAAAAAACTACCATTTTCTACGTGTAACCTGTCAAAATATGTATGTAATTTAATCAATTTATTTCTTAAAACATTGCCCTTACCGTATGATAACATTGCTAACATTGTTAACTACATGCTGCGTTTTACAAAAAATAATTTCACGTGGACAAACATCCAGATCCGAAACGACCATCAGCTGTGGGCCACAAATAGTTGTCCATACAAAAATCGAACCACCCGACACCCGACGCCGAAGCCCAATACCCTGGCAACTGCGCCACGGAGTCAATAATACGTTGCACGAGGCGTTTGTGATTGGAGTTGTGTTTAAGGACAACGGTGCCCAGTAGCTAATTAAATGCGGTCGTGATGCATCGCCTGTCCATTTTAACGGGTGCTAATTATTCACTATGCGCTATCGTTCCGATCTGCGTGGCCAGTTTGTAATGAGACGCGTCAGGTCTCGTCTCTAGGCACAAGAGACAAGAATCTGTAGACAATTTCAACGTTTCGCCATCACAAAACCGAGTTAGAGTGTCCTCGGGAAAGCCTCGCCTATGAAAAAACTTAATAAACTACAAAATACTTGATCTCGTTTAATAAAAATATAGTATGGTTTTCTTCTAATTTTATTGAATTCGGTGTACCGTAGTAGGGCCACAAAACAGTCTTCGATGTTGCACGAATGGGCTGACTCGTACGGGGAAGTACCACTACGTCACAGAAGATCGGCGTGAGTTGGAAGTGTCATACTTACCTTACGGGTGTTATCACTTAAAATCAGGTGAACCGCCAGCTCGATTACCAGTTTGTTACATGAAAATGAATAACATATTTGTGTCAAACACCTGACTAAATCCTGTTTGATGGCGAATTCCGACACATACTTTAATTTTTGCAAGGTTGGAATAAAACCATTTCGGTTCTGACAAGACCTGACTCCAGCACCCAGACCAGGCGGGCATTTAAGTTCATTGGGCTGCTGCCATCAATCCTCTGGCGGCGGCGTTCACCGCCGCGTCCCTGTAAAATATGTTATGAGTTTAACGCGGCCCCGTGCGTGATACTTCTAATTAATTTCGCCCGAGGCAGCGCCGGCGCTAAAGGCCTGCACCGCACTACGCGATTCGAGAAAATTCAACATCGTATTTTCCAAAAAAGTAGTTGAATAACACGGAAAAAGAGACGGAAGAGAGTCGTTTTAGTTCTGCGTAAGGTGTATCGCCAAAAAAGCATCTATACTATGTAGGCTACTGCAAAGAACGAACTAAAATCTTGTTGGACCGTAAGAGAGGGATTGATTTCTTTTTTTTTTTTTGAGAACATGGTTGATTTAGCGGACCATGTTAAGTATCTGTTTGTGTGAAAAACCATATTTTGCCAAAAAAAATTTTATGAGGACCGTTGTTTCAGTTGCAAGGGAAAAAGCGAAGTTATTATTTGAAGGTTATAACAATGTGGTCAGTTTTTATATTTTGCGAAATTGAAAGTCCGAAGTGTGAGCGCACCCTTACTCTAGATCATGTTAATGCGTCGGATGCTGCAACCAGTATCCCGTGGAAATTATTTCAGTCGGTTTGCCCTTTTTTCTCTCTCGTAAGCTTTTAATGTAACGGCCGGACAATTTGTCGTCGAGCCGTTTAATTCCAGATTTGATGCGCTCCGTGTCTCCAGCTGAGCTCGACGTTAAATAAAATTGTATTCTCATTAAAGAGTATTTAGCATAAATAAAAAATATTACGTTGCATTCATTTAGTTTTGGACGGAAAGAATTACGCGGTTTAGATGAACTTTAATTGGGAGTCCATTAAGACATGCAAATATAATTCTTGGTTCATAAATTAATTAAATAGGATATTTTCAACCTCGCTTCATTTGTGAAGTCAAAGTTATGATTCTATCTGAAGAGAATCGTACTTTCTTTTTGGGAACACGTATTGCTTTGAATCCGGAGCGTTCATGTTCCAACTCATCTTTAACAACTTTAATAAGTTCATCCACCGCGCAACCGGTGCGCTGTGGTATCAACGCAACGTCGACCTGCACAGTGACTGCAAACGGTTCTTCGACAGAGCCGAACATCATCCCAACTCTCAGGTGGTAAGCGCAGCAAATTACCAACCCGAGATTAACGCGAACGTCAACAAGCGTCCCCCACGCAACGTCCTATTCGACCCGGTCGAGGAAGGGGACTTCGGGGGTCCGAAGTACGTCGGGGGTCCCGCCAAATAACACTACACTCTCAGTTAAAGCATCAACAAACACCATAGTTCGTCTTCGCCTTCGAGCACGGCGGAACCACCACTCGCGTTCCAGGGCCGTTATCACCACCCCCAGCCATAGACTAACACAGCACAGTCAACGGCCATCGGGGTCACGGTCCGTACCGAACCTCGATGGCCCGTAAGCGACATGCCAAAATAAAAGCACGCTTGACTACATGCGCGGCCCTACCCACTGAGGAGAGCCTCAAACCCGTGGGTTCTGGCTAGCCCACCGGTTCTGCGTTCGATGAAGCTTTAATAGTCTTAGGACTGAAAGCGTAATATCAGTTATAAAAAAAAATCTTTAACAGAACATAAGTTTTTGTGAGATGGTTCGTCAGGTACACATTCAGTGTTGAGGCTGCCAGAATTTCAGAATCACGTTGTTTGTGCTCGCGAGACACGCACACTCACGGGTGTGTGTGTGCGTGTTTGTTAAACACGCAGCGGATTACGAGACGATATTTATGGAAGTCAGCGGTTCCGCTCGATCATAACCATAGGTAAAAGCATCCAGCGTGCATACCGTCACGTGCAAGTAGCATGTTTTCTTCGAGGGGCCATCAAGCGTTACTTTCTTCCGTATTAGGTATATTCATTGCTGTTTAATCAGCCGCGTTGGCCGTTTAACATTGTTATTTACTGATAAGGAGTTGCTTAGAGCGCCGGTAGCACCATTGGATTGATTTAAAGCATTGCTCTCGATCGCGTAACGTGTCATTTCTTTCATAATGTTCTTTAGTGTTCTTCTTGTTGTCGAGTAACAAAAAGTATATTTTAACGTTACTACTAATAGTAAATATGTGTACAACGATTGTACAAGGCACAATATGCAATTTTAAAAGGCACAGCATAATGGATTTTCAGAATATCATCAACATTTGCATTGCATCTGTTTAATTGTGTTAAAGACATCGAATCGCGATGTTAATCATACCAGAAGAAGAAAAAATATATTACAAAATATAGCGTTACTATTTTGTTATTCGATTATTATCAAATAAACGAAGTTTTAGACTATTAAAATAAGATTATTTTTGACAAAAATATGTTGTCGTCAACACTTACTCAGTGTTATTAATGTTTGGCAGTTATGGTTTTGCTTAAGTGAGGCTACAATATGTCAAATATCTTGGAATACACTTTAAAGAGGGAGAAACAATCGCGAACGGATCCGCGCGAAGAGAGGCGTCTTCGTTCGCATTTAATAATAAGCCGGGTGCGGACATTAAGCGAGCCAGTGCGCGTGAACGGCGAAATTGTAATTATCGTCCCAAATCTCGATCTCAACACGCGCCCACTAGTTCGGGCGGCCGGACCCGCTTGGGAAAGCGGCCGCCGACCTCGGGCCCGCAAACACTCGAGCACACGGCCACACCTGCACCCGACACGGACACACGGACACATGGACAAGCGAGCGAGCATCGCAGCTGGCGCGTGCAACGCACAATTTCTCCAGCGGCGAGTATTAATTGTTTACTACTCTCATCTTAAAACAATCTCTCAAGTCTTCTAATTCTAATGACGTACTTCGTTCGGAGGAAGTGGTCAAGTGACCTGATGATAATAGATCACTTCAGTCTTGGATTTTTACAATTACATAGGAACGGTACCCAAAGGTAATATACTAAATGCATGTTCGCATTTAATACTATCTACGTTATACGGAGTCGAAATACTGTCTCAAAGTATACGGAATTGAGTAATGGAAAAAGCTCTTAATTGGAATGCAAAGTAAGACTATACCACAGCTGCCATATTTCTCGAGTGAACATTATTTTGAGGAAGTAAACAAAGCAACCTTAACGACTTAGACAATGTATACTATCAAACGTACGGAAATAACTATTGTTTGCACTTATTTCCTCGCTATTTCTTCTCTGGGGTAAATTTGCGGTTGACTACGCAGCCCTATATTAAAGATTTTTTTACCGTGGCCTTTAACTTCGTCTTTGATTTAGAGCGCCGCAAAGCTCGCTCGGCGACCACTCCGACGGTCGTGGTTCTGTCGACTTTTATTGAATCATCAAAATGTTTACGATCCCAGTTGTACTTCTTTGAATACTTAACGCCAGCGTTATCTTCACGGATTGGTTCGTGTTACTGCATAATTTTTATGCGGACCGATTGTAGATACAAATAATGTGGTGTTGAACGTTCGGAAGATGGGCTTTAATGGTCTCACCTTTAAACAGAATCCAAATGTAACTGTATACTATTATTTGATGGCCACGAAAACTGACTGTACATATAATTGGCCCAATAACTCCGCGTTAAGTAGGTGTAGTATTAACGACTCTTAGCCTTTGACACCGCTAACCATAATGTGTGAATGGTGAAGAGATAAACTTTATTAAACCACTTTAGACCGCTTCTCTTTATGATATCAATGAAGCGTCTCGTAAACATACTTTCGATAAACTTCGACTTTTTCTGGGATGTCTCTTACGACAGTTCTTCATCGATTGTATACATATTGAAGTTCTTCTTTTACGTAAATATGAATAAACTAAAGTGACATTTGCTGGTAGTGGCAGTAATTCTAAGCGTTAATTTAGCAGTTAAACGAATTTGTCATCGCACCTTTCAAATTGTTATAAATTTCGTTCCTACTGCAGTTACATATTGAAGCGAGTTACTAAACAAAGCTCCTAGCCAGTCCGCTATATGCCGATTGGATTACTCGTCCAATAATCGAAGTAGCCATTTACATATTTGCTTAATAAATTATTTGCGCTTGATCAACTGGCAATAAACTAACGCTAGTAAATGCGTCGTAAGCAGAAAACGTACGTGTGTGCGTGCACAGACAATATTTCATCGGTTATCGTGATGCTGGTTTTTCTTTAATGAAGCATCCGTTTTGATTTCTTACGGGTTGCATCGTTGCCATTTCTTAGATAGCGTTCGTCTGCTAACGGCATTTCGCAGCGATCCACTCAGCAAATGCCAACTACAGAAATCACAAAATAGATAAATTATGCTATTCTTGTGAAGCAAAATTATTAATTAATCGAGAAAATGGTCCGTAAAATCAGCAATTTTTTAAAGCAGTCGTTTAAAGGACGATGGGCACCTGTGCAGTCGTCGCTAAAGGAGATGAATCCTCGGAGTTTAGACAGCCATAATGCATTAGTTATGGCTGTCTAAGCTTTGAGTATGAGTCATTGTTTAAATGTTAATACCTCTAACATTTAAAAAACGATTACATCCTAAGACAATCTAGTAAAAATCGGGCAGCAGTTGTGAGGGTGAGCAGTGAGTGCGGTGCTCGGCCCGCCGTGACCGTCAGAAAATTATAACAGTACCGGCCGTTTAATTATGTTCCTATTAAGCGAAGCAATTATCTTAATAGGCTAAGTGAAATATATAAAACGTATCGAGCCACAAGCCGAATGACACGACGGAAACTTATCGTCGCTACGGCCCGAGTGATACCAAAAGTAAATGTTAAGAATCTCAAAGTGAGATGATTATGTTAATTAACTGGGCAATTAAATCGGCGCGGTTAGCGCAAGTTACAAGATAGTACGTTATCTTTATGCCGTAGAGTTATTTTCTCATTTATACTAATGTAAATGAGAAGTACTAAAGTAACGTTTTGGGAATGACTCAATTGTGAAATGGTGGAATATTTGAAAAACAGTATTAAGTATGAATGTAAGTCAGGGATTCAAAAAGATCTGAACTCAGTTATATCTGTATTATATGGTTTAGAACCTACAGGAAAAAATTTTTAAGTCATTTGAATGTAAAAAAAATATACAATGTAATTTACAATTAAATTTAACATTTGTTTTATAATTTAATACCCATTTAACTTTAATTAATATGGCTTAGACCCTGACACAAAGAAATATTTTTTAAGTTTTTTAACTGTCCTATTCGTAGTCAGTGCCGTTCACGAGGAAATGAAAAAGCGGGAAAAGTTACAGTTTAGAATAAAACTTACAGTTTTGAGTATAAACCTCGAAGGACCTGATAATAATCTAACTAAGGCCTTTACTCTCCCTAAATAGATTACTCAGACAATAAAACGCATTACACGAAAAACCTCGAATCGATATATTTTTTAACGAACCTGCTACATAGTATAAAACAAAGGCGTCCCGCTGTCTGTCTGTCCCTATGTATGCTTTAATCTTTAAAACTACGCAGCGGATCTTAATGCGTTTTTTTAACTAGATAGAGTGATTCAAGAGGAATGTTTATATTTACAATACATTGCACACGTGCGAAACCGGGGCGGGTCGCTAGTTGTAAATGATTTAAGGTGTCTACAATGCAATACTTAACTACATTTTTCAACAACATAGCTATTAAAACATATAACATATTTACAATATAGCTATTATTATTATTACCTGTATTCAATTTAGAACCTTTAAACTTACTTATTGATTTTACCCAAAATTGTTTTTAAGATGCTAACTGATAATTACTTACTGTAAGGGTAGAGGTGAAATTATAATTTTAGGTGAGATGGGACTTTTGAAGTAACAAAATTGCTGATAAAACTGGTGTGTGATGAAAGATGCGGAACCTTTGTTTTATTTCGACGTTTGAAAGAATCGTAAGTTGAGCGTTCAAAATTGCAGTCTCGGCATTTTGCAATCTACCGTCCATTCTAAGTCGAAGACGTGGATTTGATACAGCGACTGTGTGTTTACGAGTTAATTAGGTAGCGGCGCACCTCGTGTCGAGGAAACCTTCAAGCGTCGCGCTATAAATCTCCGGCTAGTTATATCGTCGAAATTAATTGGCCGTCACAGCACCACCGCGGCCGTAAAGGCTGCTGACCGTGGCGAGTCTCCAAAAACTGACATTGTTTTCCAACTATAAACTCTTTGCTTGAGTGCTTTTGTAGACGCTGAGAACAGTTAAATGTTTTTAATTTATTGCGAGCACTGCGACTCGACTTGGTTACATCTAACGAGAATGTTTTTCGTAAAAGCGACAAAGGAGCCGGAAAGGGCCTAAGAAATTTATATCATTCATGATTTTCAAGAACGCAAGGCGATCGTCGATAGTGAATAATGGACACCTCCTAGCTCCGCCGTAATAGTGGGTTTAATTTCATAAGAGCGGTATTGCAAGCGAGCTCTTGAGATTCCTATTCTCGAAACTGCGAGATCCTCCGGAGCGAGGAACATTTACGACGTGAAATTTGGTCTGGGCCACTCTACGCAGCGAGTGGAACACCGTCCGCTCGGTACGAAAGCGCTCCGTGGCAAACTTTTGACTTTGAGAAATTAATTG
The DNA here is from genome assembly GCA_933534255.1 of Iphiclides podalirius. NCBI lineage: Eukaryota > Metazoa > Arthropoda > Insecta > Lepidoptera > Papilionidae > Iphiclides > Iphiclides podalirius. The sequence goes on from OW152820.1 coordinate 286,516, forward strand.
CCGTGACGAACGGGCGTTTTAATTACACTGCGTACGAACCGAACGCCACTCGCAACCGGCCGAGATCTCTGATACAGCGTTTGGAGACACAGCTAATTATATTATGACTGAGGAGTTTGAATGTTTTTTCCCCAAAAATATGTTTATTAAGTTAGTTTTACGCGAAAGCCGACCGAAATTGTATTACATATAATACGAAACACGTGCGGACGCGTTTTGTTCGAAGTGCGTAGCCCGTGCACTCAAAATTTTTGTCCGGAAACTCACCTCAGATATACATCTGATCATTCTTCTTCGTAGCTGGTTCTGTTCGGACTTGAACTGGTGATATCTCTGAATGAGTATTTCAGTGGATTGTAATCTTATGGGCCCGTGTTATGTGGCCATGATATTTGGGCCATTACACCGCTATGCAGACAACAACATTAAAACTTTGAACGCAGCCAAGTGTTAAGTTTAAAAAGGCTTTTACACTTTGAAATTGAGTACAGGTTTTATGTTTTATAATTGGTTTATTGGCTTTTTCTTACTGTCCTCATAAACATATATAAGATTATTATCATTACATTAAAATTGCTAGTTTCCCAAATGGGGGCTTATAATCGTCATAAATTACAGGTGTGTTGCCTACTACAATTCAGTGGAGATTCTAGCTATGATTATTTATGTTACGAATGCGTACTTGAGTTGGTTGTGGAACGGTTGTTTCTATCTATATTAGCCAACACTGGTCGGATTAAGAAGTGATTGTTTTCCGCCGAGATTATTAAGTTGAGCAGGTGGCCGAGGCGAGTACAAGTTGTCATACGTCAGTTCAGTGACATTGTCAGTAAGCTTTATTCTGTCTCATTGGGCGGACATTCTGTCGCGTTCCCCGTAGACGTCTGCCTCAATTCTAAGCGCCTCGAAAGTAATTCGACCCAACACTTCCATGTCCGTCGAAAACAAATAGAAACTGGCCGAGACTGAATCAGAGCGCCTCTATGTTAATTAACGATGTCTTTTACTCGGACAGGTTTCCTGTCGCTGGATGCCAGGTTTCGCCAATCGAATGTCTGAAAGATCTTTAAGAAATAATTTCGAATTAGAAAGGAAACAAAAAATGTCATCGTATATGGTTATGTTGTTACGTTAATGTTATAGAGAGAGTTACTAGAGTCCCCTTCTATTCTAATAACTCTTTCTATAATGGAATATATTATGTCTTTTTGTACATTAAAATATTGATTAATTTCTTGGTTGTTGGCGGATGTATGTACATAACATGTTTATACTTCAACAAATATTATGTAGTTAAAGTTTGTCTTTTAGAAAACCAACGTCTGATTTAAAATGTAATTCTTTATATTATTATTACATTTCACGCATACAAATGTAATGGATTCATTTGTAAAAATACTTCTAACATAATTAACTTTGAAGTGATACATATAATAATTCGCTCTTAATAATTTCTGTTACATAGCTGAGTTAGCTAATACGTAGATTTAAATAGACTTAAATGTGTAATCAACATAAACATCTTTAATGGATCCAGTGATTTGGGCTCTCGCTGAAGTCTGTTTGATTTATATTTTTAGTTTTATTAAAATCTTAGATATTGAATCCGGTTCAAAGTTAGCTTATCTTCCATTCTCCCTTCCCTCCAATGCCTACGAAATCAACTTTTATCGTGGAAAACTAAAACTTAATCACTTATAATTTCTTAGCACGTGGGCTACCACATAGCTTTCATGGCAGTTGACTAAGGAGTTTGTTGTCCAGGACCTGCTCGATTCGTTTCGAGTCCACTGCTGATCATAAACGTCACTCATAGACTACTAGAACACACGATCCTCAGCCAACTGCAGTGCACCTCACCAATTTCCGCACATTTGCAATGCACTTAAACTCGGCATGACACAAAACATGCTTGGAAAGTGAATTCTAGATTTTTTTTACGCGATCCGTACTAAAGGTGTTTTAAACTTTTTAATTGGAGGTTATTTCACACAAGGAATTCTAACGAAACGACCCGTAGTATTTTTTACGATCGCAGCATTTAATGTGTGATTATGAAAGCCGTCCGCCGGCGAGAGCGTTTTCGCTTTCACCAAACGAATTTGCATAACCTATAATTGCTTATCTGCGTGAACTATGCTAAAGACGCCGCTGATTTCAATACGTTTTAGATAAAATAATTGCTATTTTATCAGAGTATTACACATGTATGTTCCCGTGAATGATGTCTCGGTTATTCTAATAATGTGGAATGTTGAGACTTTTTAACGATTTATTTATACATTTTATTTTCACGTAAAGAATTTAGAATGTTTATTTCGATTTATGTTTATAATTCTTTAAAAAAAAATTTACTAGTTATTAGTATTGCAATAAGAACATTTATAACTCATTTAGATTTTGCTCTAATTTTATATGTCAGTGGAAGAAATAATAAAAATAACTTTGGAAAACTACATTTAAGTTGAATTTTCGATAGGATCCAATTACTTTTTTGAGAAAGTTAAAAATTATTTTGCACAGTTGGCTGGCAAGAGAACTATAATAGACCGTTTAGATTACAACACGCGTAATTAAATCATCATAATTAACATAGTAGATATGAAATTCGTTCGGACATTGAAACAAGTTTGGGATTCGCAATTGGAGCACGAGGTCGTGTGCGAAGCGGCGGTTACATTAGGTCGGATGAGGCTCGTTTCATCACCGCACAAACACAAATACAATGGAGTTATAAATATTTAACTTGGCGCGTAAATGACGTATGATCGTTGAATTAAACAAGACGACGCTGCGCCGGCGCCGCTACGTTCATACGGCTCTATTGGAATAGTTAGCCCGACACATTGGCGGAATTCAAACACATTACATCGACAGTTATGACATTATTATAGGCTTAACCGTAATATAATAAAGTAGCGGTAAAAATACGTTCTTAACAAACTTAAGTTATCAATATACACGGATTAGTACCTACTAATCCGTTCTTATATGGAGTACTACTTCATATAAGAATGTAGTGGATGTAAACTACCATAATCGTTTTTAAAACAAAAGTATTTCTTATGCTCCATTACAGTAAATTAGTTGCCGCGAACCACCTTGTGATTTGATCCTTATCAAAATTTTAGAAGAATTATTTCGATCATGGCTATTTGCTTTTAATAACTTTTTTGTGTCTCTATCCATCCACTGGCAGATATCTTTTGATTTGTTTTATCTTGATATCTTGTGATGTGTTCTATCTAGATATCTCGATTGTGTTCCGCCATCGTATAGTACTAGGTAAATAGACACTTAAAATTACAATTAAATATTTCAAAGAGCGATGACGAATCTGATTCCAAGCTGTTTGGGTAGAATCAGTTTAAAAGCACTGGCACTGTACCTGAGTTTTGAACTATGTTCTGGATTAGTTTGTATACGAACTCTTAGTTCTCGATGTTCGTAATGGAAATTAAGTTGCGTTGCGGGCTAGTAATGAAAATAATCGCGAAATTTATATTTATTTTTACTTGTTATACGCAAAATTGATTGAAGTAAAATTCAAATTGGTTTATTATTTGTTTTACCGAAGCATTTGTTCGTATGGCTTATTACTGTGTGGTTTTACAGCTTGTAGATATGCTACAAATACTAAAAAACAGTGAAGCCAGTCTCCAATTGAAGCCCACACAAGAAGCTGGTCAAATAGGCTTTTGGGCAATATTGCTTTTTATATTTCAAAATATAATTCATGTCTTAAAATGTATATATCTCTGATACAGATTTACTCTTGAAATTTGAATCTTTTTTAGGAAACTAGTCAGCGTACAACGTAACCTTAACTTAAAGTGCAAATAAGACATCGAAAAATAGATTACACACACCATACAATTGCATTTTCACGGGTTGCTGCAGATTCTGTATAAATAATAAAGAATCAGAAACTTAGCTTGCAGTTTCTTGGCATTCTACGAGGTCCAAATGTGTGTGCAATAAGCTAACATGCGACTAGAACGGCGCGCGGGCCACAATCTCTGAGCTACCGGAGCCGCGAGGTACAGGTTGCGTCTCCGCCGCGATAGCACCGCGTTTGACCTCGACACGACTCCGGTAGGCCGTGCGGAGCGGGCGCCGCCTGATCAATGGGGTGTCACGCCGCCATTAGTTCGGGCGGCGATTTTTTATAAATTTGTTTAATGGCCTCCGTATCTTGGCTATCCATTACGGAACCGGCTCTCGACGCTGTCTTAGTCTAGCAGCGCAACGAGCTCGCCTGTCGATTCAAAGGCTCGCGTAATGAGTGCTAAATTAATTTAGATATCGTTAAAGTCCAATACAAGTTCATACCCGCGCAAAAAACGACTTATATTTTATCTAATGCCTTAATTGAAACCGGCACATGACGCTTTAGCAATTCGGTCCAGAAAGAAATCGATCAAGTTGAGGAGATTTCGTATAACCACAGGATCATTATGTAAATATTTCATCTACATAGAATTGTGAAAATAGACATTTTTGTTAGAAAAGAGTCGTCCACGCCATGTTCAAATTAAATTTAAAACTTTATATTTCTTCGATGATAATGACATCAGATATATTTTAATTTCCAATTAACTGGAAAGATAAATACGTAGATTTAAATAGACAAAGTATTTCGAAATTGTAAAAAAATATTTAGTAGGTTATTTTTGTACGCAGAGCTTTATCTAGCGATGACTTAATGTGTTTAACTTTTAAATTATTAGATGATTCAAATTAGATATCTCTGCTTCAAAAACAAATAACCTTTAATTAATTTATATGTTTTCAACCAATGAAATATAAATCAAGTTTTGATTTGAATTATTGCCTGAAGTAGCGCAGGAAAAGGATAGCCATTTATAACTTTGAATTCTCTACCTACATTACTAATTAGCTATCAATCGATTGATTTAAGAAATTTCGTATTTATTATTTGCAATCGCCAGTTATAACAAAAATGGTCACCGTCAGTCAAACGTGATGATGAGAGACAGATGACAATTAACTCTTGCTGGGATAAGTCTAGAAGGCTTATCTTATCCCAGCAAAGGCTATCTAGGCCCAAATTAATATGGAGACCAGTGTCATTGTAACACAGAACAGTCATTTAATCCACCTCGTTTGAGGGATAAAGAAATTCAGCTGGCTCGCTCCAACCATCCTGTTTCCAGCATATTCTTGGACGTATTCAAGCTATTGCCTTTGAAACTGCCTCACCTTTTAACCATAATGTAACGTTAACAAAACATTTACTTATACCTCACAGTCACGAGAGCGAGGGCCATGTCCACCGGCGACTAATTGCGTAGAGCTTAATTCACTTAAGCGTAATAAGTTACGGGCAAACGAATGTGTCGAGTTGTCTCGACGTCGTGCGTATGGAGATGCGGTCCTTAGTTAAACATCGATTTGCATTCGCTCCCATCAGAGAGACGCGCGCCGACGCACGCGCCACTCCCGGCTTCCTGCGTTTCATTTTTTCCACGTGGCCGTGCCACCGTGTACGAATCCGCATTGTAATGTATGCAAATACCCGCTAAAGATCGCCGCAAGCTCGTTTTTTTACGCTCTCGACTTAATTCTAGGGCAGCAGAACTCGCGCGCAATGCAATCGAATTATCATAATGGTGAAAAAGTTAAATAATATTCATGACATGTTAATTTGGCGGTTCGCGGGTGTTAAAGGCGCATAATTGCACGCTGTCGGCCAACGGCCACGCCCACTCGGTTATTGCCATTTGCGGATTTACTTTTTACGAGTCCGATGCGTTTGCCCGCTTCTCCTCCTCGGCCACCATTATCTGCCTTGTTTGTATCGCGAAGCCAACAGCCTCAATTTCCGAACGAACGGCGCCGTTCCCGCGCATTAAGATATATCTTTTATCAATTACACAGTGGAAGCTTACAACCTTTTCGTGTTACGAGCCGCACTCGGGCGGCGCGTACGCAAATGAGCACGTGATAAGCGTCGATACATTATTCATCGTTATATTTGTATGTTCATGATAGTGACTGTTGTAGTTTTAATCGTACACTTCGTATTCGATTACGGTCTCCGATATAAATCACTGGTTAACCCTTTTTAACGGGTCCACGGGTGAATTATTGTTGTCAGTAATGTCGAGATAATACATTTTGTGCACTAGGCGACAGCGCCGTAACACCGTATCTGCGGAATAGTTTATTGCCTGAACGGAGACAACTGGCCGAAGATAATGAAATTCCGCAGGGCACGCGTCACTCTCAGCCGCTGAACTGTACTACACCGTTAGCAAAGTCCTATTGAGCCTTGAAATTCATCCAACTCAATAGCAACGAGAGTACATAGAGGTTCATTCGATGCGATAACCAGTAGCGACGAGCCTTCGGGCCTATGCTAATGCGGGCTCCCGCGTTACGTGCGGTAATAGAACCGCTCTCGGTGATTTCCACTTCGTTCCAGGCCGTTTTGGTTCGAGGCAAGCGCGGGGGCTGCCAGCTCGGGACGCCCAGGCGGTAGGCGTTTACTTCACTAATGGAGTGAAAGTTCGGAAGTCCGAAATATAAGATAATTGGACCCTCGTCTTATTTCGTGTATAGTCGGTGATGGAGTCCGCCGAGCTGTCCGTTATCTAAAAAACGTTTAAATCGAATCATTGTATCGAGTTTAAACGTTTTTTATTAATTAAAACGAGTTGGTACTTCATTAATGACATGGGCAGCTATTTTTAAATATTTTCATACTAAAACAGTAAAAACTTTACGACACCATAGTAATTTTTTCTGTTATGTGAAAATTTGGCAAGCAACTAGGCAGTTTCAGCAGATGTTACGCGACATCTACTGCCCTTGGACGCTATAACACCTTAGGCGTAGTCTTGAAAAAGGGAACTTCGGTTACCTCACTCACAAGATGCAACGACCATTATTGCCACAGAAGAAGCAGCAAAGCCCTACCATACGCAAAGTTCATTTAAAAAGTTTTATAGAAGCAAACCTAAAGAAGTTTTTACGTATCTAAGCAATGTACCGACCTTGATACAGCTTACCTGAAAAATGTACTTATAAGTTAATTATTGTGTTACTAGTTTAAAGAAGCCAATAAATTTAATTAAACGTTACGGACGTTAACTCAATGACCACCTACTGACATTACTTTTCCCTTTTTTTGATATTCATCATAATAGACTCATAATTTGCTTACTGAATTATTACTTGGAGTTCAAGAAATATGTGTCTATGACTATCGTAGCTTAACGTGGTAAATATTCGGTCTCGTTTAGAGTTTATCACAAGACCACCTTGATAAATATTCACCCAATTTATGGGATTAGTGCATAAGTGTTTAAACTTATTAAGTATATTATGAGTCTATTAGTGTGTAAGTCTTGTATATTGATTACCGGTAAGGAACATGCTCCAACAGACGTGTATTTCAAATCAGTTTTATGACTTTTTATCATAATCGTGAAGTCGTAGGACTTACGAATTTATATTCGAGTTATTTTATACATTATAGCTTACGATTCCGACTTGTAGCGCCATTCTTGTTATTGTGATGGAATACTTCATCATCTTCATCATCACCATTACAGTCAGCATGAGTCGACTGCTGAACATATGCCTATGGAGTACTTGCAGTGTCTGCTTTCAGTCATCATCTCTCATTTGACACTCGTATATTCTAATTATTTTGGTGATATCTGCATTTTTACATGTAATGACTATCAATTTCTAGTATTGTTGCAACGTAAAACACTTAGAAACAATTATATAAAGACGGAACGAGGAAAGTCTACTGCAATAATTTGATATATTTTCCAACAGAATATTGGTTTATAACATTTTGAAACGCTGAAGAATGTCATTTACAGCGGGCGTAAGGGCAATCGGGACTTGGATGTCATTAATCGGGCACCTTTCACGTTTCTCGATTAAGTTTGTTCACAGGTGTTAAGTATTTGTTCCACGGCATCGTTTTATGGTTTCCCGTCTGGTGCTCCGGCGCTCGTAAAAAAATTCTGAACAGTTAAGATTCGTGCGGCGCGATAGGTCCGCGCGCCCGGTCAGCTCTTTGTTCATTTAAATTTCTCAAATAGTCAGATTGGCTCGCAGATAGCGCGCCAAATTATATAGATAACGAGTTAATACCTCTCTCATTTTGATGTATCCGTCCGGCGCACGCCTACTCGGGGTTAAGTTGGTAAACGCAAGTATAATTGTTCCTTTTTAGTTGAAAAGTTGCGTTCACGAAAAACTTGTTGTAGGAGATTAAAACGTAATTACGTGCACCACATCCATCCGCTAATCCGGTGCAACCGTTATGATTTAAATGTCGGTATTTTGACGGAATTCACGATTCACGATAACATCAAATCGCGATGGTTTCGTATAAATATGCAAAATTAAGTCGTAAGAATTAAGAGTTCTAAGATTATTCGCTCTGATTTATTGTCTTTTCTTGACGTTCTTAGCTCAGTTCTATTCGAACCATTATTGCTGAAGCGCCGAAACTCAGCGAAGATATATGAATTTAACTAGAGGGGGCTCAAGTGGTTCTGGTAGTGAAAGATTGCAAAGTATGAGGCACCACGGCACTTGTTTTTTGTTTCTAACATATGGACAAAAAGAGGTATAGCGATAGCAATAAATCCACATTGTTATATTGGAACTTTCCAAACAAATATTCCTCAGATATTTAAAAAAGGGTTTTGAAAAAAAAAAGAGCTTGATTACAGATTATGATTTTCTTATGTGGAAAATTGTGAGGCGAGCAGGTAGTCCACCTGATGTTCAGTGATCACCGCTGCCCATAGACCTTCACAAAACTCGCAGATGCGTTTAAAACCCTCAAAAACTTGGAGGAAAATTGAAAGCATTATGCTTCCATTTCACGTTGTGGTCTTCTCTGAGGCCGTGCTTCCCCGGACGGGCCCATCCATTTGTGAAACGACAGAAGCAGTTGCTTAGCTCTACCACTGTAAAAGTACAATGATTACACATTTGTTAATGTTAAAATATGAACGTAAACTCTCTCTGCCTGCCCTCTGACCGTAGACTTTGTAAAGTGGATAAACGCAATAAAAAAAACTATTAGTTATATTGAGTAATATGTACATTACTGGCCTTACTCAAGAATTGGGCTATCAAATGCAAAAATATTTTTTTACATCCCACTGGTAGTTCCAGCGATTATAGCGTTAAAGCAAACAAACAAACTCTTCAGACTGTTTTTAAATTTCGATTTGTTTATGTTAAATTGGAATTGGAAAAGCCACCGTTAAAGACTACAATGCTTAGATGAAAACATTTATAACACCATAATTATTTTTTTTTATAACGATTATGACATTAACGCAATGTTGCGTAAGCCCGTTAATTAAAATACAATTATGTTAATAAATCATGATTGTTAAGAAACGTGTCATTATTCCCAGCACGTGGATAATCCTTTTATTATGCACTAAATAAGCGATCGGATCGCACTTGCTTTTGCAATTCGACTCGGGCGCTAACGGATGCAAAACAACGCGTGAAATGCGATGAATTCAAGCGGCCCATTTTTGTTAAACACTTAACATAAAATTACAATTAATTTGCGTAAAATTATTTTTGATACCATTATGATTATTATAAGGCGAATGAATATGAATGTGCATTTACGGCGCGTGGTTTTCGTCGTTTGTAGTGCTGGCGCCGTGGGGGGCAGACGGATTTTACAATTTATTTATAATGAGCGTTTCGTTTGAGATTCATCTTCACTTGAACATTTCTATAGTTACACGTATTTTGTATGAGTGATGTTTTGCGATGAAATTGTCGTCTGTTTTTCTTGTTTTTTTTTTATGTGAAAAGTTGCCAAACGAACCGACGGTTCACCTGATGGTAAGTGAATACCGTCGACCATGGATGCGTTGACAACCTTTTGGAAAATGGGCTCCGGCTACCTCACTCACCAGACAAACGCGAAAGTATTTGTCATACTTCCACTTTACGCTGGTCTTATGAAAATGTACATCCTTATCGTAAACGGTTACCATATTATTTAACATAATTTAGTATAAACATTAAGATCGACTCGAAGACTTGATAGTAAAGAGCTCGTTTGAAGTTTAAATGTTATTCCTATATAAAAATATTAATACCTGCAGACTTAGCCGTCGGTCTGGACTAGTGCAGAAACAGTTCAACTCTTTCGCGGAACATGGCTTCACCGCTTACGAGTATTAAGTGGCCGCGTCGCGCTCGACGGCGCAAGCGCACCTCGGGCCAAACAATTTATTGCCCATTTGAAGGAAAATGGGGAATTTTTGTGATAAAAATATAATTGTCGAAGGCGACGCGGGCCTTGGTCCGAGGCGGGGCATTTCGCCTCGATTCGCGTCCTACCTCCGCCCGGTGTAGCGCTTCGAAGATTTATAGCGACTCCGTGGGGCAACCATGGGTCATTTTACTCTTGGACATAATTACAGTACGACCAGGCATATACTTACATCTTTACTCGTCGTGAGTTACGCGATAATAATCTCCTAAATTTATTCATAATCTTTAATTAGGAATACAAAAAATGTGAACTCGGTGGCGCCGTCGCTAAACTATGGATTCCAGCGTCGGTTGTCGTGGATTCGATTCCCACACCGGGACAAGTATTTGTGTGATTCCCAAGAAGAGTTAATGTCACATGTTAATGTGACATTAACTCTTCTTAATGTTAATGTCACAAGGTGGCCGGTCATAAAAAACCCAGCCAAAACCACTTACAATATGATTCACATGTTACGCCAACCCCTCGTAGGGATAAGGGCAGGAGGATGATGATGATGACTAATAATGTAAACGTTTAAGTCTTCAGTGGTAATGTCTTTCATCCTCACATTTAAGTTCTACGAATTGTTGCAGTGTTGTTTCTCCACCTTACTTGAAGTCCACCATATGTCATGTCCCAATATCTTCACAAGACGAAACCTCTCAGTCCTTGCTTTGTCCCCGCACTCACTGGACTCATGGTGTCCGTCCGTTGCGGCGACTAACGCGTGAAATTATACGACGTCCACGCACGGGAGTTACTGGCAATTATAAGGTATCAGTGTCATGAGCGGCAAATAATATGGTGTTGCCAGAGTGTTGTTGAGGTCGTGAGGCCTGCAGCTGTCCGTTGCACATTGCAAGTTCGTCGTTAACTGCACATGGATTTTGTATAAATACCTACGTTCATAAAGCCATCACGTCGTAGACTTAATCCATTGATGTACGGAAGGAGTTAGGCTTAAGACCGACTGTATTTTAACGATTTATAATAAATTTGCATACGGAAGATCTAGTCGTTACGGTTTGCTTTTCGTTTTATATCAGTGATACATTAAATTGAAATTAAATAGAACAGACCGATTATTGTCTTTACTTTATATTTGATTATTGTTCATGAACAACCCTAAAAATATTTATTTTGAAATCTAATGTTTAGAATTCAATAGGTTATTTAAAGAATGAGAGAATATTAAATAGGCTATTTCTTTGTACCATCGAATTAAATAGGGTCATGGAACAGTCTTAAAACCTTAAACTAGCATAAGTAATACAATATCAATCACCGGAAAAGACTTAAATGGACTATGGACAGAAGAACAGAAGAACCTGATGATGGAGAGGATGGTCACGTTGATGATGATATGTAACGCTCTCCCTATCGTTACCGTTTGGTGACCGGCCGACGCGAACGGGCGTTGGCTCGCCGCCTTGTACGGCGTAAAAAACCGCCGATAGGGGGCAAAAACGACCAATTGCACATCTTCATTTGACCGTGATAAGTCGACGGGTTTTTGCGGTCGGCTCCGGGCCGTTGGCCACGGCGCGCTGGGAAAACTGTTGCGAAAATGCCCACTTAAATAATAGGAATGATCACACCGCCGCTACTAGGTATGCGGCTGGCCCCTTGCTACAACGGTGAGTCGGATGTAATTATAAGTAAATAGAAAATTGGATGTACAAGAGCCTTGATAGCTCAATGTCCGGGCGTTCAACTTCTCTTCTTAATTCTGCTTATTCGAGCAACCAATGAAATTGGTAACTTTAAGTGCTAACTTATCACGTGCTCAGCGGTGAAGGGAAACATCGTGAGAAAACCTGCAAATTTTCTAAATAGTCCGCGTCAATACGCAGTTGGTGTGTGGTGGACTTTGCCCTAATAACCTCTAGACAGAGGAGGCCTTTCCCCAGCATGGGATATTCATGTTACATTCCTTTTTTACTTTTAGAAAATTTCATAACATCTAAACTTCAAAAACCTTTGTACATCTATTTAATACTAAAGCTCGGTTAAAACTTAAGGTTTGCTTAAACACGGTGTCTTAGCCCGATCAGTCAAATCGTCAGGTAATTAAAAAGTCAATATTATTTTTTTTATCTATACCGTAAAAATTCTTTTCCCGTGAGAACCGATCCCACAACCCGAGCAGCCGAACCCTACAACAGAGTGCGCCAAACGAGCCATGGCACGGGGGGCGTACAAGCTTTTAGTAGGAGCTTAACTCGCAACGCGCTTTTTCGCCGCATGCTAATTCCGTTACGCCGGCCCGTCGAGCAAACACAATCGTAACCGATCGTTAGGCACGTCATTAAATCATAGCACGCGATCCATAACATGAATATTTAAATTGATAATCATGAATAGAGAAGCCGCTTCGCTACCGATACCCAATTGCTCTACAACTAGAAACTTTGAGATGAATGGTAAGAAATCTTTGATCGTCTGAAAATCGTTAACACTGATTTCGCTTATTAAAATTATTTTTTATTGTTTTAGATTTTTTTTATTTATGTGACAGTGGCAAGGGAGCTGGCGGTTTATCTACTGTTAAGTGATAACTGCCGCCTATGGACATTTGAAACACCCGTAGGGTTTCAGATGCGTTGCCACCTTTAATAAAGTGGCGGCTACCCCACTCACCAGACGAAACGCAGAAGTGTTCTACTTCACGCCGGTCTTCTGTGAAGTCGTGGTACTAACCTGGATGGACTTGCCCATTTGTGCCACAGCGAACACTGTTGCATGGCCCTACCACAGCGAAAAAATTTGAGTCTTTTTTTCTCCTCGAAGCACTGGCTAAACAGCTTTGGAAGAAATTGGCGCATGTGTTAATAACGAAAGTGAATTTATTTAAATCTTTGTATCGGTTAAAATCAATTTTATTTCGAAGGACCAAATTTTACCCTGTAATTCGTTGGATGCGTACTATACTTTTTACCTTTAATATGTAAAATAAAGAAAACAGCAAAAATCTTATCGGTAGCCATTATATAAGTTTTGGCAAAATGAAATGTTTGGCATCGTACTGGTGTCTCCTGATATGGATTTAAAAATAGTTTTTATAGTTCACTTTAATTGATAATGTCTGCGGAGGCATACGTTATGAAATAATTACATTAATAGATTTGCAACTATGTAATACGTGCATGTATTCATTGATACGGCCACTGTTTTTCTTTCTTAGTTTTACGTCTAGCTGGCCATCCAGTCGTCAGTACTAAACAGCACAGGGTTGAACGACTGTGTACGGCGATATGTGTCATAGAGTGCGTACTTGAATCGGACGCCGTCAATAAATAAAACACCTGATGTTGCTGCGCGCCAGATACGAGTGATAACTGATACCGTCCGTACAGACCGGCTTTTTAAACGCGGTGGCGCTTTACACTATTTCTTTATCATTTTGTATCTCATATTGTAAAAGATATTTTACGAAACTCGACTCAGTAGATGAATATTTTGCTTTGATAAAAAATGTAGGCACATATTAACGTCTAATTGCGTTTTAGAATGTTTTGTTTACGAAAACATTAGCGTTCTCATTTTTTGTACTAAAATTTGTAAAGTGCTTGACAAACATCTAACCTGATTAAACATATACTCAAAAGAAAAATTGAATAATTGACAAAAGCAACCGTGTTGAACTAAGAAGGGCCCATCAGTCGCCCGTTCGTACGGCCATCGTACACCTCCTCTCGACATCACGAAGGAACATGCCCAAAGCGACCGCGCGCCTCGTAATTACACAACTTCACACAGACAGAAATGAAAACGCATCTTTATGCGGCCGACACGCGATAAACCTAAAACGTTGAAAGCTATACTATGCCGCGGCGATAAAAACCAAGCGCTCTGAACACGGCGACACAAAAAATCACTTTACTTTTAGAAATAACGTCTCTAGAAGTCCGACTTTTTTACCGCACTGTAGTTGCGAGTTCTTTTGACGTATTTAGTCCGTTGCGAGTTAGGCATTCGTTCTTGTGGCGCTGTTGTATTGTGACTTTTTTTAGATAGAACAAGCAATGTAAGGAATCACATTAAGGGGTATGATGGCATTTGTGAGTAATGATGGCGTGGCTCTGCTGTGAACTCATTCAGAAATTACTCGCCAAGCGAACAATGGACGTAGAGCAATTCAGTGGAGAGAGCAGTCTTTAGTATTGAGCCTTGTAAAGACTTTCTTCCCTGATGAAGAGCTTCATCATTTATGATTGCTAAATACTGCCATAGCAGGCCCGTTGCAAGGCAATTCCAACTCATTAACGGGAGCCCAGCACCGCCCTTTGAGAGGTCCCACGACCAGAAAATACTCCAATTAAAATACACCGATTTTGATCCAACTATTTACTGAATGATGGCATTAATATAAATTTTTTTTTCATTCAATTTAAAACAGTGAGAAAAATCATCAAACTTCAGTGTTACCTACACTGTCATAAGTGAAGCCTTCCTACCCGGGAAACTACATTAGATAAAAAATTGCAGCGCTTTCAGAGAAATGCATATTTTACAGAAGCTTAAATGTTTACATAAATATTTCTTACAAGCCATACCTGGCTGTTCTGTCAATATAAAGCGAAGTAGCAATACATTTTGGTGGCGATATTTTTGCGAGGTACGTAAGTGGAACATTGACAGCTGACCCCCGTGACCCCGAGACCCCGCAGGCCCTGCGTTTACCTTCAACTATCCTTTTGTCTGGTATATAATGAAATAGTTGTCAGTCAATGTCCCGCGACACATCTCAGGCGATATGCCGTATCAATAAAAACGAAAAGGTCACCATTGTTCGCTGTTCCTCCTCTTACGAAATCCAGGTGAGGGCGTGCCGGGCGGCGGCCGCGTCGACGGCGCGTTGTTTTTGCGCGTCGCCGCGGCCGCGGGACTAGTTTTAATTGGCTCGAGGAACCACGCTCCGGCGGTTTCGACCGCCCGCTCGCGGCGTGTCTGCTAACGCGTGTTCCCAACGGCACCTTATTAACGGACGATACACATAAACAACATTGAGTTGTAGTAAACAAGTGAAGTAACAGTCCCTGCATTACAGTTGTAGTAAAAGCAGCGTGTTTATCACGCAAAAGGCAAGGGCACTACTAAGCCCACGACGTCCTGTCCTGTACTGTTTAAATGTGAAATGTTGCCAAATGAGCTGACGGTTCACCTGATGTTAAGTGAATACCGCCGCCCATGAACATCTGCTACACCCCAGGGTTTGCAGATGCGTTGACAACCTTTTTGGAAATTGGGCTCCGGCCACCTCACTCACCAGACGAAACGCGGAAGTATTTGTCATACTTCCACTTTACGCCGGTCTTCTGTGAGGTCGTGGTACTTACCCGGACGAGCCTGCCCATTCGTGCAACAGCCGAGGCTGCTGCGTGGCTCTACCAACGTTGATTCAATATAAATAATAATATAATATAATCAATAATTTCATTTTGCATGATATAAACACAAGAAACCATCGTACGCAGAAGAATAATATAAGAAAAGAACAAGAAGAAAATGATAACCTATTGCAACTGGAATTATGAAGCACAAAGCTAAGGCCTGATGTCGAGCAAACTGGCAAATCCAGTGCTGGCTACAGGCGCCACTTGATATATTCATTACTTTGAATTAGTTCGAGGCACGTTCGCAAACTCATCATAGCCCGCGCCTCCATACCGTATCCCAAAGGATGACACACGCCAATTTGGTTCTTATACGGTCTCCATTGAGGCTACAGTCGGATGCGTGATGTTAACGACACTTTAATACAGTATCGAGTATCGCAGTGTGGTAGCACGCGAGTTGGACATACTCATTAATAATTAGCTAACTGAAAGGGGTGTAATCGCGGGATCATGTTCTTTGATTTATTCGACGTGTTTGTTCTTTCGCGCGAAATTCTAGATTATTGCGAGAGAGTGTCTCGGGCAATTTGTTCGTGTCCCTGTTTTTGATCAACTGCCTTGGGTTGCATAAAGCTTGTATAATTAGTCGGAACATTTAGTGGACAAAGCCTTCGAATATTGCGTGTAGAATGTGATGGGGTGTCCAGACCGGCTGCTCTTGCGCTTAACTACTGGTCTACTTCAGCACTAAGCTGTTGAGAAGGAAAGATCCACACGCTTTTAGTTTTACACCTGTCCACGCCACCAATGTTAACGTGGTCATTTGAGATCTAAGTTATCTATATCAAAAATCTATTATAAACCCTGTGATATCAATGAGAATCTATTTTACCAAAACATTGCTTTTAAAGAAAAAAAAAAACAGTTTTAATTTTATTCCAGCTCTTTTTCCATTAATTTAGTAAGTAAAGTAAAGTAATTAGTTCGTAAATATTATGTAGGTTGCCTCACGATGTTGTCTTTTCTTTACCGCTGATCACGTGATAATTCGGCACTTAAAATTAACAATTTCATTGGTGCCGGCACCGAGGATCGAACTCGGTTTGCTCGAGAGTATATCGAATTAACAGCGAGCGAGAGGACAATCTCTCACGACGCACCATTAAATTAATCAAAATGTTGATATAAAACTGACGAAAACTATTCTTGTCTCCATTATTTCCAAAATTCTTGGATAAGATTTCACAACATTATCAACAAAATAGTAACAATGAAATTGTTTGATTCGCTAACGTGCCTGTTCTTTCACAAATGAGTTACTAAAGGCCTCGTGGTAGGTTTGTGATGCTGAAAAAGATCTTTTTGGTTCAAATAATTTATCAAGGAGCCTAATTTTGGATTAATCGAAACCTTAGACATCGGTTGAAACTTTTCTTTTTTTCGACTGTTCTTGAATTTGTAAATATTGCAATAAATGCCTAAATTGACGTATATATAAACATCAAAACGAATCAAAATATTTAAAAATATGTTTCTCGACTTGTGAACTGTAAGGTTTCTCAACCATATTAAATCGATATGTTTCAGTCATGGAGCTTGTGTAACTATAAAAAGATATGAAGGAGAACATATTTTGATGGACAGAGTTCAAGACAAGAAGAATTAGATTTTATTATCGTGATGTAACTACTGTGGAGAGAGACTCTACAATTGTTATCCATTTCGGAAGGACAAACTCCTTACAAACGTGTTGTTGCTGAAACGAATACAAATTTTGTAGTAATTATGATCAAATAAACTGTTCATGCAAAAATGTGTGACTGCAATAAAATTATAGATGATGGTAACAATAAATATTTTACCATAGGAGAGCCACGCAGTACCTTCTGCTTTTGCACTAATGGGCAGGCTCCGTCGGCGGTAGTATCACAGTCTTACAGAAGACCTGCGTTAAGTGAACGTTAGTTACTCTAGAAAAAATTTGAAACTGCACCACGGACCCATCTAGACGCCTTGGATGAAGGTTGGCTTTGACCATGAAGGTTGACTGCAATAAAATGATAGGCGACGGTAAAAATAAATATTTTACCATGGGTGGGTCACTCAGGGTGCTGGTTGGGGGTAGTAGTAGTGTAAGGCATGTGTACATGCGCGGCCCTACCCACTGAGGAGGGCCTCAAACCCGTGGGTTCTGGCTAGCCCACCGGTTCTGCGTTCGATGAAGCTTTAACTGTTTAAGGACTGAAAGCGTAACAGAAGTAGTGTAAGTTCTAGAAAAAATTGAGACTCCACCACAGATCCATCATCACCATTGGCGAAGGTTGGAGTTTAGCCAGTGTAGCCGATCGTGGTGTGTCCGCGCTTTTGTTGTGAAACAACGCGGTCGGGCGCATTAGCAGCCCATAAATTACGGGGATAAACGGATCCGCCCGGACCTACCGCAACCCGTGCCCCCGTTGAATATGCATGGCGACGGAATACGAGCGCTGCTCTCCTCCGGCGAACGGTGCCCTTCGAATTTTTAAACAGTTTATGAGGTTACGTTGACAGAACGAAAAAAAAAACAATGGCAATTTGACACGACAGCCATAACACACAGTAGAAGATGCGATGACGCGAAACTCGCAAATGGCTGATAATTACAGTTCTCTTTATCTTCAATGAGTGGTGTTTTGAATCCCTTTCTATTGTTTCGGTCAGATTGATGGTAACATTGTTTCGGTGATTTAGCAATCGGAATTATGCCTTAAGCTTTATTCTGGACTTATCACGACATCGCGCTAAACGGCTTGTCATATTTACGTTTTACCAACCTCATGACAGGGCCGACACTATTTGACAGATGGTGAGTTTGTTAGATATATATTAGTGACTTTATTTTATACCTTGAAGCATATGTTGCAAAGTGATTTCTCCATTTAATGAATTTTGGAAATCATTGGTTCACGTTTAAGACTCGAATCCACAGCCATTATTGAAGGTCCGATGTTTAAGTCGAATCAACTATATTTACTCATGTATTTTTTTCGTTTCAACAAATTCATATAATTTTAATAATTACTCACAGCCATCTGTACCATGTTATAATTCGCATGTTCCTGATTATCGCAAGTCACTGTAAGACTATAGATAGCAAAAAATAATTCGGAGCAAAAAATTGTGTCGAGTTAATAAAACGATATTATCATGTAACTTCCGCTATAACGTTCGTTTATATGTACATTCTAGTATTAATTTAGCAAACATTGAAAATTTATAGGCCATGTTTAATAGTCGTCAAAAAACTATTAATTGCATAATTGGCTCTTTCGTTTCAATAACCTTCCGGTTTGTCTAGATCGATCATTTGAGTGATTCCAGTTTGTGGAGTTAATTGAGGTCGTGAAGTTAAGTTGTGGGCCGTAGATGAAGGCGCCGTATATTTGCGAAATATGTTCGAGGATACAATATATAACAGCTAGTTGTCACTTTCCATCGTGTCGAAATGAGCGGCACCGTTGTTGGGCCGACGCGATGGCTTCCGTTCGCTAGCGAGCGCCATTCAGACGAAAACAAAAAAAAATCTCACACGTTACAATTATGACGGCGCGAGAATAACGCGTGGAATTTATTTGAATTACAAATTGAACGCACCGCAGACAGTTTTGGCGCGCGTCGAATAAATAATTTGATATTATGCAAAGCGATGAGACTTCGCTTAACCGCTGCGGGCGACCTTGACATAGACCCATAAATAAGAATATCTTAACCACTCATACATATGGACGGCCGCTCGCACACTCAAATATGGTAAGTGCCGGCTTATGAATAAATTTTATTATTTAAAACTCGGAATGTTCATTACTAAAACAAATACTCGTAAGGCGTAGTAGTACAGGATGCTCCGCTAGCGTCTGTTGGCGGTGGTGGCTGCAGGAGAGCCATGAGTTTAATCGTGTTTTAGGCCTGTGGCATGTTGTGGCTTCTGAGCCGCTTGGCGAGGCAAGCGCGCCGAACTCAAGGTGATCTGGGCCCGCGCCCACGCGCCGCGCCTGACGTCAACGCGCTATCTGGAATACCGTGGAACAATGCCTTCTATCTACCGATTGAATTCGCATTACGTAATCGCCGACACCTAAAACGTGTCTATTCCGAACTAGACCCCTCCGCGCCGCTATATATTGCACCTCGTTTTAGCGTTCTCGATAAATTAATAGCTTTATCTACGCCTAATAAGTGTTTAACTGTTTTATAGGCCTGAGATGACATCATTTCTATCCGACGTAACTGTAACGCCTGGATCCATTTCGGTATCGTGGTTTTTACGGTGAGACATGTATGCAATTCGAATTTAATTAAATTACACGGCTTACAAAACAAAAGCACACCCTGTAACAGGAGGTTCTCATGACCCGAGGCAAATCACACTGCGTCGAACATGCTCCTGACAATAAAAACAAGACAACAATCGAGCGCTTCCATTAAACAAATTCGTGAATAAGTAATGCAGCTCAATGCTTGATATTAATATTTATAGGATCGGGCGATTTGAATAGATCTCAGATGTCGCTCGTTAGCGAGTGCGAACGCGCCGATCCTATCTCAATTTGTTTTGTCAAGATTTACTCGCAATTAGCTTATCAATCGCCGCCTCTTACACGCCCGAGTTGTTGCACACTTTCCGCGCGTTAATTAATTCAAGTTCTATGCGCATCCGGTCGTCAACTTATTGTCTGTCGGTTGACGAAAAGTCATGTGTGTCAGTTTTTTTATAGCTTCCATCAATTACCAATAGCATAGGAGGCAAAATGTTAATGGCACATTATTTATGTCACCGTCGACCTTTTTAAGCATCCGTTGAGTGGTCCCCAGATATCGCACTGGTAAAACCGGTACATTTACGGAAGGTTTTTCCGTAACTATCATTCTGGAATATCCTTTGTAATCGAGTTTGGAGTGACAATATTTTAAGAAAAAATAAATAACACGGATTATGTTCTACGCGATTAGCGGGGCCTAGGTTAGATAACAACAATTTCAATCGTTAAAAAATTCTAGAATTGGTTTTAATTAAAATATAATAAAATGAAATCCTTTGCTCCTATTCTGCTATCTACATTGCATCGTCTTCTTTTGATCTCAAACATTGTTAACGATGGTGTGGCTTATCGCAATAAACCGGTTCCTAAATGTGACAGTTTGATTTTTCCACGAACGAATTTAAAAGCCAAATCTAGTAAAAGAAAAATTCAATATCAACTTCTTCATACCTTATGGAGTATACCAAAATAGTAAGTGCAATAAAAAAAATCAATATGGTTGTGAATAATTGGCTCCCATTCCTCGAGGACGTTTCTTTTGTGCGGGGTTGATCGAAGGCCTCGATATACACCGTAAATGATCCCGGCAACGACAGCGCGACGCGAGGGAGAAAAAGCGGGAATTCATTCACGACGTGTGCGACCGCCATGTTGGATGTGCACAGAGTATACAACGGCCACATTTACGAAGACATGATTGCTCAGTGGTCAATTTCGGTGAAGGCTCTTTCGTTTAGCCCATATTATTGCGCAGCCGTGGGACTCCGTGTACAGACAGTTTCAGTACTTTACTTTTTTACATTTACAAAATATGATTGTACCACCACATCAATGAATATACACAATATCAAGTTGTGTAGTACTTTCATAGTGTTTGATGATTTTTTAGTTTTTTAAGTTCGAAGAATATGTAAACTACCGACGCAATTGTCTTACATTATTTTTACTAAAAATTGTATTATACATTTTTGATATCACTGTTTCCTCTATAGGATTGATGACGTGCCAGCCGGTGTGATTGAGCGGAATTTTTATGATGTTAAAAATTCAACTTTCTTGATATATACAAAATTTTGTGTGTCCCCGTGTTCCCAGGCCGAGCCGCGGTCCGGGACTCGGCGTAACGACAAAAGGAAGGATATGCGTACGTGCCTCACAAAGCCGCGGACGATATTATCCGATGGTTTTTACATCGGCCGTATTAGGAGCGACGCCGGGGCTCCGGACGTGTTCAGACTCTGTAGCGACGCGCTTGTTTATCCACTTTTGTTTATCGGACGCCACGATAGCATCTGCCGAGATCTCGTTGGAGATGTAGCCCAGTTAGATCTTTATTTTTTACAGCTTATCAACCCGTCCTCACTGTTACATGGTTTACTGTTGGATAACTCGGCACTATTTTTGTTATATTGTATATGATTTATAAGGATTTATTGTAAAGTTATTACACTAAGTCCGAAATCAGAGTAACATAAGGAACATTTTGGTCAGTGTATAAAAGACCAATATGTAAATTTCGAATGCAAATTAAAATAAGTATCTCTTTGTTAGAATGACAAACATTATTCTGAATCTAAAACCGTCATCTTATATAACACAATCAGTTTCTCGTTTATTTCTAAACGCTGCAGACAAATCCTTCTGTCACACACCACAATACCAATAATTTTCTGCGACCGAGAAGACGTTGTTCCCATTGGAATAAAGTTGAGAATTGTCAGATGAATGGGTATCAGTTCCATCAAGTTAGCGACAAGATCCGATTAGGAGAGATACGATAATACCTGGATGCGATTCGTCGACAATGGTAGGTGGTGTATCGGTGGCAGAATCTCGGCCGACAATGCTCCGTAAATACAGAGGTTTATTGTGAGTGGGCCGAGATGGCGCGGGTGAAGCGAGATTAGACGAGGTGAGAGGGCTTGGGTTCGACACATGATTCTGTCGTTTGTTCTGGGAACATCACAACGTTGAAGGACGATCGTCACCCCAGTCCAGACTACAGTCTGGGTACATGTTTTAGAATTTTGTTTTAAGAAAACAAATCGACACGCAAACTCCCCCTTTGTGTGAGTGCTGCTAAATTGCCTTAACGGATGTCAAATTTTGCTAACAAATAACTGGTTTGGTGGGAAGAAATAAAATGGTCACGTGAAAAGTACAATTTGAATTAGCATTTTATCAATGTTAATGTGAGTTAAAAAAAAATAATTACTAAGAAAGTCAACTCTCACGACTACCTCTGATAAAAGGCTGGTTAAGTTTTTGATTGTATAAATAAATATCAGGGTGCAGTTATTGATACAGAAATAAAAATAGAAAAATAATAACTTAATTACATTTGGAAAATGAAGGTGCTTGCTGACGCGAGATTACAGATCAGAGATTACAATTCAACACGTATCGTTAGCACATCGGGCATCGAAGCAGCACCTTAGAACAAGTCCGTGTTATCAGGTGGGCGGAAGTAACGCGCAAGGTGCGACACCTGCCATTTGGAAGTGAGACGTGGACGGGAAAGGTCACTTCGCTGCAAGGTCGCGACCCGCGCCGAAAATCTAGATAAAGCGCCGGCGAGATACGTGTCCCAAACCGTGGGAGTGGCCGAGACAATGGGCATTGTAACGCCAACTATAAATTCCCTTACATAATTGCGGTAATTAAAACTTTTACGTACGCGGATCGGTCGCGTGGAGAGGCAGTCCGATCTGACGATAGTGAGTCCCGCATCGGCCGGACAAGTCCCGTTGGCACTAACGGAGCTCGTCCTATCGAAAACGCTTTGTTTAGTGCCTTATCGTTCGAAGGAGACAAATATCATTGATAGCCCAATTGATTTATGCGCAGCGCAGTGACTTGTATTTCAAAATAGCGCCCGATACGAATTATGAATCGGAATGGAAAACGTTTGTGGCCATTGTGAATTACGGAGGGAATATTGCTGCAAGTGAATAAGGAAGCGCGAATACGCGACAAAAACAAGATTTTTACCTTAAACGATTACAATCGCATGCGTCAAACATTTGTATGCAAATGAGTGCCTTCGATGTTGTAAATATATTTATAATTATTAGAATGCGTTGGTGATCCAGCATTTGTTTTCCCTTCCACCGCTAGCTTGTTATTATTATTTTTTTGTTGTTGCTTGTTATTATAGCCTTTTAACCATATGAGTTTAGTTTCTGAGATGCATAAGTAACGTTGTTTTAAAAACAAAGGTACTAATATTGATTTACGAAAACGTAAAATTAATTCATTGATTGTTGGATCTCTGCTGTTCTCCACCTGTTAGCAAAATCCAAAAGTTTGCAACAAATTATCTACGCTCAGTCATTACACAACTTAGTAGAAAAAAAAAAACAACAACTCAACTGGTTACGATATCTTCAATCTCGTACACATCGCTGGCGTGGGTGTTGTGGTAATTACGCAAAACTACGCAGCGTAGGTATCCCACCTTCGAAATTTCTCCCCTTTACGGTGTGATTTATTTATACGTCCGCGCGTTGGAAATACGATCGCGTATTATGTTGCTATCTTCGAATAGTGTAGCATCACGGTCGGCTGCCACTATCATGGCGTCACATCTGAGCCATTGTTTTGACTGTATAATTTCCCACGTGCTTTGTTCCGTAGTAATGACCTCGAATGGACGGACGCACGGTGCCAACTGCGAAGCGATGGGATCGCAGTCGACTATCCTGTCTGATGATACTGTCTGGTGCATGGTGATATTGACCGTACCATTACGGTTGATGGTGATTCTGACGGTACCATTACGGCTGATGGTGATGTTGACGGTACCATTACGGCCGATGGTGGTGTTGATGAGTTAACTTGTTTAGTTTTTTGTTGAAAATAATGTGATCATGACGGTTCCACTTACGGTGGCGTTAACATTATGTATATTTATAATTTGAGGCACTTATTTCGTTTGACCTATTAAATATTTGTATGAAGCTAGTAATGATAAGAAAACAAACCTTCTTTTATTTTATGTTAAATGTATGAACGGATCACCTGATGTTAAGATAAATGATAAATGGTTAAATAAAAATAATCTACACATTAATTTAAGTAAGACACATATTATTAATTATAATAACTTAAATTTTGACATAAATATTAAATATAATGGACAACTACTGCGGAATGCTAATAATTCAACATTTCTAGGTTTAGTTATAGACTCTAATCTAAATTGGAAGGAACATATACATAAAGTGTGTAACAAAATTAACAGATTTGTATACGCGTTACATAAATTAGCAAAAATATCAAACATAAATACGGCGATCACAGCGTATTTTGCATATATAGAATCTATTATCAGATACGGACTTATAATTTGGGGTAATGGCACAGAATGTCAAAAAGTATTTCTAGATCAAAAGCGCTGTATTAGAGCTCTTAGTAACATTTCATCATATATATCATGCAAGACTTATTTTAAGACCTTAAATATACTTCCTTTTCCTTGTCTCTATGTATTTGAGGAGGCAAATTTGTAAAACAAAACCAGAATATGTTTTTACAAGCTAAAGATGTGACAAAAATAAACTTACGGAACCAAGATAAATTAGTACTAGATACAATTCCTAAAAGTAAACGCTTTCAAAAAAATAGCTATGCAATGTGCAATACTATTTATAACAAGATACCCTCACATATAAAACAATTACCATATAATATGTTTAAAATTTCGTTATGACGATGGCTACTAGAGAAACTATTTTACACAATAAATGTTATTGTAATACTAATTAATGTTGTTACTATTATTTCATATATTATTTTTTTTTGTTTAAAATCGATGCATTAATTAATTAATATATCTATTAAAATTGTAGGACGATTTCAGTTACATGTAAAAAAAAAAATTAGACAACTGTATTATAAAGATATATCTTCTGGACATTTGCATGCTGTTTAAAACAGCTAAATAGGTTAGGTTGACATTTGTGACAACAACAAGATAACAAGACCAAAATTTTTCTGTACTACCTATTTATCAGCAAATAAAGAAACTTAAACTTAAGTGATTACCACTAGCCCTCGACATCAAGAACCCTTGAGGGGTTGCAGGTATGTTACCAACAATAAAAAATGGCCTCCTGCTACCTCACTCACCAGACGATACGTGAAAGAATAATACTTCAACTTCACGCTGGTCTTCTGTTGCTGGGTTACTTCCCCGAATGAGCCTGCCCATTCGTGCAATGGCTGAAGCTGTTACGAGGCCCTGCCACAGTAAAATAACTTCAAGTGGACGGTTACCAGACGGTACACAGTAAATTTTAAAGATTTTTATAGTGCTAATCTCTGCACGTAAGATTGAACATTAAAACATGTAGAAAACGTAGTTAAATCTTAAGTGCAGAGATTAGCACTATAAAAAACTTTAAAATTTAAAAAAGCAATGGCGACATCTCTCGTTCGAATTATCGTTGTAAAACGATATTCGAAATTGTTTGTATGCTGGAAAGGATATAACAATAGATGCGCCAAGCATTAATTCAAATGCTAAATAACAATGTAGAAAGAAGGCGTTAAGATTTTCGTCGCTGTGGCTATCAGCCGTTTAGCTCAGTGGCTAGAGCGTCAGGCCGCGAACGCCGAAGACGTGGGTTCGATTCCCACAGCGGCGACAATCTTTTCGTACTTTTTCTACATGTTTTAACGTGTACACAGTGTTGAATTTTTCGTTTGGGCGCTAATTTTTTTATTAACGATTTTAACCCGTTTATTGAATTTAACTTCATCTAATAACAAGACTGATCGGCCAGTAATATTTATTAAAACATTCATAGCTTCGAATGATACTTCATTAAAAGTTCATTGGTTAATTTTACAATTCTATTTACTTCACTCGATTCCATTTCGATATCTATTCAAATTGAAGTACGAGTTTCATCATCATCAGTTTGTTACACTCCACAGCTACTGAATTATATTATCATGTTTTAACGAAAACTAAACGCAGTGTATTAAATATAATACTAACGAGTAAATGTATTTCAATGGAGTAAACGGAAATACCATACAATAATAAGGATAAGGACTTCCCTTGATTACAAACTCGTTTCTTTGTCCCATTCCTTTTTATTTATCATCGATAAAACGGCACATAAATAAGAATCACAGATACTATTTATCTAGTTACTACCACTACACCTGCAAATCAATTTTGTCTGTTCCAACCGCAAATAGCAATTAAATCTAATGGTCGAAACGTGTATGCTTTAATACAACTTATCCTTGGTGCTGTTTGCAGAGGGGAAACGCCTGTCAGGCTTATCAGAAACGAGGAAGTTGGATGGCCGCCGGCGCTTGACGGCAGATTGAGGCTCGTAAGCCGTCAGCGGCAGGAAGAACCTTGGCACGAGCGGCAACCCAGCGCCAAGTCTACCGACGAGGACGTTTCCCCCCGAAAAGAATCCTTTCAAATTATACCACTCACATTAATGCTTTAATAACATCTTTGTACGGAATGATGATAACACTTTTTACAACATAATTCTGGCTGAGTATTATAACATTTTCGAACCGCGTCTCTCAGTTTATTCATCGAACTATATATAAAGAAAAAAATAGATTAAACATTAACTAAAAAAAATATCAATTGTGGGAAACGTTAATTTCGTGGTTTTGTTTTTTTTTAAATGAATCGTAAATTTACATTTGGTCACATATTAATTTTTTTAATTATTTATTATAATTATCTATTTTATAATTACCAAATCAATGCTGATTAAGAAATCACTGGACTAGTTATTTATAATTATTTCAATTTAAATTCTTATTTAAACCATCTAAAATGTCTCGCTCTATATTTATGAATCTTGTTTTGAAAAAGATTTTTACTTATTTAGGTGATAATTAATTTTTTTGTAAAGATTGTTAAACGTCGTATGTATGAAGACTACAGCTGACTGTTGCACCTGCCATTTTTTTCGCGAGTTGTTATGACACACTTAAAAACTTTAATAAGGTCGTTATATAACCCGTAGAGAATGAACACAACATGGCCAATTCACAAATGTAATGACTGAGGTAGTAACCATACCTATGTCGAATGTGAGAGAATAATTTCTTTAAAAATTTTATATTATTATTACGAAAATCAAATTCATAACCACCAATGTCACTTCTGTAATCATTCCGAGGTAAAACTATCATTTACATAGGCGCTCAGCTGGGCAGTTAAAGTGGTGATGAATTTTCTCAAAGATCTAAACGGTTGGACGCTTGAGCCGACGATTACTTACTACGTCTAACATAAACGAAATAAATACTAGCGTAAGACCTTTAGCGGCACGACGGCATTAAATCCAAGCAAAAGGTCAACCGGCGCACACGCGAGGAGGAAGTAAAAACGCAACCGACAAGTCGCCACGGGTTAGAGAATCGTCCGGAACAACACAAATTGCATTTGACCGCAATTAAAACCGGCCACGGGACCCGGCGTTTGCGAAATAATAACAACAAGACGCCCGGCTAATTATCAAGTTCCGGCTAAGCGATAAACAGCGCCGGGTGATACGAGTTGTTTTATTTCCTTTAGGCCACGACAAACAAAGAACTTATCAGCGCCCCGGCAGCCGTGGCGATGGCGGAATTGCAGGCAGATAACGCCTTGAATAGGTGAACATACAAACATATTACTTACATCTATTTAAAAACTACGTGGTAGTGTAATTTTATTTTGCCCGTCCATTCCGTAATTACATATTATCATTAATTTAAAGGCAACAGTAACATTTGAAGTTATAATTGTGATTTGCACTTAGGCGATATCATGGGTTTGCAAATTTTTTTTTTTTTTTTTTCATTTCTTTACATTAATTACGTGTACATAAATTGTTCATTAATTTAACAGAAAACATATGGATAGAATGTGATAATTTTTACAAAAGTAACATCAAAATATGCTAATGTGAAGTTAATTTATCCAGATTTCACTTTCTTGGTTAACTAACGCGTTACGTGGATTCAATAATTTATCGAAGCATTTCTAATGACTGTTTCGCTTTCCTATCCGAAATTTCGCAGTCGTTCTCACGGAACGGCGCGTTGGAGAACAATTTTAACATTAAATATATTAACATTCTCTCATACTTAACCCCGTTGGTCTCATTCTAAGTGAGAACATTAAACATTTTAGCAAATCGATAAGCAATTTCTACATTGCGACATTATGATATTTATCTTGTTGGTTAAGTGAGCCGTGATAGCTCAGTGTCCGGGCGCTCGCCTTTAATTCAATTTTTAAGTGCTGGCTTATCACGTACTCAGTGGTGAAGGAAAACATCGTGAGGAAACCTGCATGTTTTCGAAATAATAATAAACAAAAATGTTTCGAACAATATGTGAAGTCCAATTCGCAGTGAGGTCGCGTGGTGAACTATGTCTCGATACCCTCTTTAGTGAGGAGGCCTTTGTCCAGCAGTGGGACATTTATAGATTGTTACTTTACTGGTTAAGATACGAACTACCGTCGTATTATCGTTGTGACCACCGACAAAAATCAATAGCTGAGACGACTGCCATCCCTGCTCAGTACGGAGTTATTTCACGGAGCGCAACCCTGCTCACCCTTTCAGTGCTAATGCGCGCGATAAAGCATTGGGGCGCGATCGAAATTAAATAAGGCGTTATCGGTAATCCCGCGGGCCATCAATCGTGGGCGCCGCCGTCGCCGCACAATGCCGCCGACCCCCTCTGACGGGCACAATGCAAGCTACGCACTGGTCGTCCAAAGCCGCGGATGATGTATCGCTGCCCCTCGTAAACGATATATTTTCCATTCGATAAAGACCGCTCACACGGACAACACGAGAACGTGGCACGACACTAAGTATTGTTTACAATGACCCGGGTGAAAATCGTCTTAGACTGTAACCGTCAGTATAGTCTTAAAAACCAACCAAGAGTGAGTCGGACTCGCTTACGAAGGGTTCCATTATCTATATAAACGGACAAAAATTCATGTCTTTTGTATCGAAGCCCCACTTAAATATTTTTTATCCTGTTTTTTTTTTTAGTATTTGTTGTTATACCGGCAACAGAAATACATCATTTGTGAAAATTTCAACCGTCTAACTATCAGAGTTCAACAGATACAGGCTGGTGACAGACGGACAGGCAGACAGACAGACAGCTTAGTCTTAGTAATAGGGTCCCGTTGTACCCTTGGGTGCGGAACCTAAAATTAAAGGCACCGAACTGTTGTAAGAAAAAGAGACGGAGAATATTAGACCATAAATAAATGAATTCTGTGCATAATATATTATACACTTACACAAAAATCGAACCCACTACCCCCCCTCCCCAGCATACCTTGGTTACCGCGCCTCGGAGTCATCAAACTTCAGAAGAATACAACACTAATGACTGACAAAGGAACAATGTCCATCTGGCCAGTTAGTATTTACGTAAACTTTTAAAGATACCCCAGCGGAAGGGCTTTGAATATTTTACAATTACACACAGTGGCATGTACCTACTTACTTGCGCAAATATCATCGTCTAATGACGGGCGACACTTGAGCATGCTGGAAGTGGAGGCGATGAGTCACGGCACCGCCTGCCCCCGCTTATGATTCACAACTAATGACAGTAAGTCACCTTTTCCTGCCTGCAGTTGGTTATTTATTCTCTCGCTTCTTAAGTCGATGATTCTAATGAGAATGACGTCGCGGGCGCAATATTTATTTAATTAACTCGAATAAACGCTTAATCAAAACTAAGGTTTACAGGACGTAATTAACACTCGATACAAGAGTTTGCTTTAACGAAAAAGGCCGCAAAGAAGCCTCGTCAGGAGCTACAATTATACGCAGTCATAACTTTAATGTTTCTATAAAGTAATTACAAAGTTTCAACTCTTAATTGTTATCGAATTATAGTATATAGTATAGTAGTCAGTATTGCCATAATATCGTCACTGTTCACGCGCATTTTACCCTTCTTAACCCTTCGAATGGGGCCCTTATTAATTTGGGGACAGTGGGGCTGCTGAGTCTGGCACAATAAGAGTAGAAAGCGGGTTCAAGCTGCTGTCATAACAATGATCGATCAGTGTAATGAACTGCCTTCCATATGCGTATCAGACCGCAAACAACACCACTATCTTATCTGTAAGAAAACCCCTGCAAAGCTACTCTAGAGTTTGGTTTATTATTATACAACCGTGTTCTCCTATACAGGGTTGAAAGCATTTTCCGAGGCATTTGATGCCAATCTTTCGAATTAATATTAGGTTTATGCGTAACCTTCGGGATCTTCCATATCGTTTCCTGTCCTTCGGGATTAGTCTTATGGTTGCGGTAGCCATTTCTTATATATGGCATCACGCACCTTTATCAGATTTTAGTGATATACGTCAATCGTTTCACTTTTGGATTCATCTAAAGAATGACGCTGATTCCTACTTCTGGATTCAGAGATTATATGATTAATTATTGTTTTATCAATAATATAATTATTATAAAAATGTGTAGATAAAATGGACGAACATATATTCGCCGCTGCTGGAAACGAACCCACGTCTTCCGCACTAAATGCACATAAAAACTGAAATGTAATTACTATTAAAAAATATCAAGTTTAAAATTAAAATATGTAGAAAAATTACGAAAAGAACTGTCGCCGCTGTGGGAATCGAACCGCCGTCTTCGGCATTCGCGGCCTGCTGCTTTAACCACTAAGCTAAACGGCTGATTGTCACACCGACGAAAGACGTGGGTTCGATTCCCACAGCAGCGACTGTCTTTTCGTACTTTTTCTACGTATTTTAAAGTTCAATCTTAAATGCAAAGATTAGCACTATAAACAATTTAAATTTCTAAAAAATCAAGTTTAAAAGATTAATAAAACCGTAAATTCCTCATAAACTAGTCGCTGGAGGCATTGAATTACTTACTACAGGATTGTCATCACGTCTTTACTCTGGAGCCAGGAATATCTTCATCTCCCGTTACATTTTGGAACGTAAACAGTTTATGTATAACACTTGCTGTTGTTACCCTAACATATAGCACCATGCTCAGAATAAGGTCAGTGCTAGGTCGTTCAAGATGTCCTCGCGTTATCACCGTTACCATCAGATGTGACAACACTCACCGTCCGTGGCCGAGCGAGTGTGGCGCCACACCTGCGCGGGAGTGTCGTATCGGCCGATCTGTCTCGACATTAATCTGCCCCTCGATGATTGGCCAAGGTCGGCCTTTGGAAAGGCGGTTGCATGCTCTAACTCCGATAGCCGCCGATATTGAAATAATAGTTATATTTAAACCCGCACCGACACGATAAAAACCTGTCCATAAACGTGTTCGAAGCGACATTCCCTGCTTTGCTGTTTAAGCTTCGTCTCCTACATGATTAGTGCGGTTTGACATGTCCATAAGAAACTTGGAACATTGGACCAATCACTTATCTAATCTGAACTGATATGCCTATGCATAGAGTGACCATAAAATTACCAGTAAATTTAATTTACAAATTGAATAATACAGAGTTTATAATAAAATAACATGAAATGGATTTATGCTTTTTCTACCGAGATTTCCAATTATATATTAAGAGACGTAAAAATGCAAACGTGATAAGTGGATTATCCCATGATAAAGTACCAATTATACTTTCTGATTCTAACTGCGCTTTTACACTGAGGTAGAGACTGGATACAATAAATGTGAAGAAAGTGAACAACTTTATGTCAAATGTTATGCTTGTTATAAAGTTACCGTCTTACCTCAAAAATGGTATGATATTGCGATAAGTTACCTGAACCCATTAATCAGATTTCTGATTACAAAACGACATCAAAAAGTTAATTGATGATTTCACATATATCATCTTTACGAAAATAGTGAATGAATAGTTCATTGCAAAAAAAATAACAATTAAAATTTTACGTCTTTTTTATTATTTCCATTGTCTGTCGTTATTTGAAAATGCAAATCTTTGATTGGGTTCGTTTGTGTTTTTTATTAAAATTTCACGTGCAATGCGCGTCAAGACTACTATTAGTCTGGCATGACTGATTTGATGTAAAAAATCCTGAATGATTGATACTTAGCAGTGGCGAGATTTTATTACATTTATTTCGTTTCGGCTTTGAGTCTATCGCTGTCTGTCCAATTATCTGTATGTGGGTTGAGGCGAACGGTTGAAATGAATGTAAAGTGAAAATGTTATTGTTTCCCTATATCTTCCTTATTCATTCCATTCTCCTGGGGGTGACGTGGAGTGTGGTGACAATATGAGAACATAAATTAATAAGTTTTTTAATGTATTTAACGCAACATTGCTAGACATATTCCTATAAATAATGTTAGGAATAATAAATGCTGTTAAATGCTGTTAATAATAAATGCTGTTAGGAATTGGATTAGGTTCTTAGTAAGCAAATCTAAAACTTCGTAAAAAATACAAAAAAACTGGGACATATCAACAAAACTATCTTGTAAATTGATTGTTTATATTTTATTTCATATTAGTGTAAGAATTCATTTTTAATTTCTAAGTTTAAAATTTGTAAGTTTCACGGCGTATTGCCGATTTGTCTGTTTGCACCTTGTTTAGTAGAACAGCTGGTACTGTCAGACGGTGTCTCCCTGACAATGATATATAGTTGGAAAGTAACTGCTACTGTGTTGCAAATTTACTATTTAAATACACTTCTTAGCTTTGTTTTAAGTGTCATTTTGACTCTAACAACAGCAGTTTCTATGTTTGTCGATGCAAATGGTATTTATTATAAATACAATGCAATAGTAAAAAAATTCCTTTCTATCAAGGCAATCTGTGACTGCCCTCCACCGTAATTTCGTTGATGTCTTATAAAGGAGCGTTAATCAGCCCCATTCAAAGAGTAGCTCAACAGGTACGTCACAAACTTGTGATATTTTTAATACAAACATAAAAAGTCGACCGAAGCTTTTATTACGGCCAGCCCCGCGCTTGATAATATAAACCACTAATAATGCAGTACTACAGTCGTAGGCAGTACACGCAGCATAGTATACGCCTCAAAAACAGTCAGCTTCTAGTTCCGTAGCGTTCGGATTTTACTTATAAATAGCCTATTTAAAATGTACAGAACATTGAATGAGGTATCGATTGGACGAAGGTAATTCGCGGACGCATTGCACGGAGCCGAATTCCTTCGCGTTCTGTGAATAGCCGGTTAGCATTGAGGCTTCAGCGCTTAAGTTATTGCTTAGGCCCTGCGCTCAGCCGTTTAGTAGCGCCACGTTGGATTTTGTCGCGATCGCCATTTGCATGTCTCCATTAGTAAGTCCAACGCTGAATTAATCACAGCTTGAGCCGTGTCTTTATTTCTCGTCGTCTTAGCAATATTATTCGCAATACGGGAACAGTTTGTAACTATTATTATTATCATTTTTAATGTCAGTCTTTTATGTTGGAACTGTAATTTTAAATTGTTTTTTAAATGGTTTATGTTCGCGATTGAAGCCAAAAGCGGTGGTATATCTTAATAATTACTCTCAAGACTTTTTTAATTACCTATTGCCCAACTTGTGTGTAATAATGCAGAATAATATAAAAATAATTGTTGAATAGGAAATAACGTTATTGACATTTGCTAGTTTTTCAAAAATCATTTTTTTAAATCAACAAAAGGTATGTGTTCAAAATTGTTATACAAAATTACCAAGCTATAATAATAATAATAATAAAATGGCGTAGGGAAGTGACGACCCCATCGCCCACCGGCGTAACAATTTAAGTGACAGAACTGTTACGTCGGCGCAATCAGTCAGCGCCTTGCCAAGAGGTGTTTGCACCGTGCCTCGGCAAAAATGAGGGTGCATAGGCCCGTCTGTGCGTATGGCCACACTATTGAAAACGGTGCCGGTCTGGGGGCGTCTTCCGTTAAATGACGCCCTAAAAATATAATGGATGATGGACTCCCGAAGAATGCGCATAGGGCCGCTACCTGGGGGCCGCCAGGGCGCGTCTGGAGCTGGCGCTGGACGTGGCAGCATGCGGGACGCCAGCCGAGTGCGGGGTACTGCACGACCACCCAGCAGTACCTCGCATCCATCATCCCCACCAGTTGGCTTGGTGTCGGCAGGGTCCTCTCGGATCCAGCAATCGGCACCCGCCGCTGGTGGAATACGCCGCTTGCGCTGGACTGAAAAAATGAACAGGAACGCAATGCGGGCGTATCTTAGGGCGAAAGGGAGTGAAACTGGAGGGTTTGCGTATCGGGCAAGGATGCATCGCTTTTTTGCTGAGCTGGAGCCATCTATAACCGTCACCGAGCAAAACCTGGCAGACCGAGTTCGGTACATCATGCGCTCAAAAATATTTGATGATGCCGAGCTCGAACGACTACGACGTGAGGCTGTTCCCTCATCGGATGAAAATGTAGTGGCTGGGGATACGGCCCCCCAAGCTGCGGACCCTGCAGGGTTACAAGCAGATGCGGAGGCCGCGGTTAACTCCCCGGCTCCTGTAGATTCGTGCGATGATGGAATAGTCGCCCAAGAAATAGAGCAGATGGGAAGCATATTGGAGGAGGCAATTCTGGAGGTGCGCGAAACGCCTCTCGAGAGTCGACCACGTCTCCCCCGCATACCCCTAAGTAAGCGGAGTCGGTCTGTCGTAAGGTCTCTTAACCCGATGCTGGCAACCTATTTGGAAGCTAGCCGGGATCTTTGCGATACGGACTCAATTCTCTTTGGCGCTGCACTGGCAGTATGCCGAATCGTTGGCGCCAAACTTCCCAAGGCTGGACGTGCTACCAGACCAGGTAGCACTATCCCAGCATGGAGAAGAAGAATTGAGGACCGTATCGCAAAGGTAAGGGCCATCATCGGCAGGCTGATAAGCTTCAGGTCGGGCAATAATAGGCCCAGAATTGTGCGCACCGTTAGGATGGCGTTCGCTGGGACCAACATAAACTTGTCCCAGCCGGACATTACGCAAAAACTAACGGAGCGCATAGATGACCTGAAGCAGAGGATCGCTGCTTGGGGGAAGCGGATTCGGAGATATTCCGAGAGGACGGCGCGGTTTTAGCCAGAATCGCCTCTTCCAGAGTGACCAAAAGAGGCTCTACAAATCTTTGGAGCGACCAGTGAGTTGTGGAACGGGCCAAGGACCGGACCAGGCAGACACTGTCGCCTTCTGGCGCAGCCTGTGGTCAGAGCCCGTAGACCACAGTGAGGGCCCTTGGACACAAGTCGTGGCGAGCCAATGTGCAGACATTACACCCATGAACCCCGTCGTCATAACATCCGACGACGTATCTGAGGCAGTCCGTAGAGCCCCGAACTGGAAAAGTCCGGGACTCGACGGGCTGCATCACTACTGGCTGAAGGGGTTCGTGGTGTGTCATGCTGTGCTCGCCCGACAGTTCCAAGAGGCTCTCGATCAGAGGTCGCTCCCGAGCCTCTTTACTACTGGGGTCACTCATTTGGTTCCTAAAGATCAGGTTACCACAGACCCGAGTAAGTACCGCCCCATTACGTGTCTACCTACCATCTATAAGACACTGACATCTATTCTGAGTATGAGAATCACCCGGCATATTAATGTGAATCGGATTATGTCTCGTACTCAGAATGGATGTCGGGGCGGCGGTCGTGGAACCAAGGAACCGCTTCTCATCGACGCGGTCATTGGTAAAATGGTTAAACGCAACCGTCGGAACCTCTCCGCCGCCTGGATAGACTACAAAAAGGCATTCGACTCGGTGCCCCATACATGGCTAAAGAGGGTCCTCGAACTGTACAAAGTAGACTGTACAGTAAGAGACTTCCTCGAGCACTGTATGGGGCAATGGAGTACGATCCTTTGTCATCTAGGCGAACGGATGACGGCTGCGGAATACCGGATAAGGATACGACGGGGTATTTTCCAGGGCGACTGTTTGAGTCCAATATGGTTTTGCCTCTCCCTGAATCCTCTCAGCGCATTACTGGAGGGCTCGGGGGGAGGATTTCAGCTTCGGAGAGGAGGGACAAAAGTGACCCACCTTTTCTACATGGATGACCTCAAGTTATTCGCCTCCAATCGCTCCCATTTGATGGAATTGCTTAAAGTCACTTGTGATTTCAGCAATTCTATCAAAATGGAGCTCGGGACGGATAAGTGTGCGGTCCTTCATGTCGAAAGGGGTAAGGTCACTAATACGGAGGGCATAGACTTATCTATGCCCGTTAACATAAGGACCCTCTCTGAGGCTGAAACATACCGATACCTGGGTATGTCACAAAATATGTGTATCGATGAGGCTGGCATGAAACAGTCAGTTCGTGACGTGTTTTTTTTTGCACGCCTGACAAAGGTTTTTAATAGCCATTTGTCAGGCGGGAACAAGGCACGTGCTTTTAACGGCTGGGTCATGCCAGTCCTCATGTATACCTTTGGCATACTCAGGTGGACTCAAACTGAGCTCAACGCCCTGGACCGAAAAGTCCGCACAACTATGACGTCCCACAGAATGCATCATCCGAGATCGTCAGTGATGAGGCTGTACCTTCCGCGGAAGCATGGCGGGAGGGGCTTTTTAAGCGCCCTCACCATGCACAATCGCGAGGTGTGCAGCCTCCGTAACTACTTTCTGGCGAGATCGGATGAGTCAATCTACACGGACGTCATTAGTTGTGATAAAGGACTTACCCCTCTATCCTTAGCCAACGAGCAATGGCAGGACCCGGGAGTACTGAGCGTTTCCGACCGAGAGGCTGTATGGAAGGAAAAAGAGCTCCACGGGAGGTTCTACAAGGCTCTACACGAGCCTTTCGTAGATACTGTTGCCTCCCTGAACTGGCTACGTTTCGGTGACCTCTTTGGGGAAACCGAAGGTTTTGTCTGTGCGATACAGGATCAGGTTATTAAGACGAACAACTATAGGAGATACATCCTAAAGGATGGCACCGTCGACATCTGTCGAGCTTGTCGCCATCCCGGGGAGTCGCTTCGGCATGTTATCTCCGGTTGTTCTATGCTTTCTAACTCTGAGTATCTGCATAGACACAACCTAGTAGCCAGAATCCTACACCAGGAGCTCGCTCTGAAATACGGCCTCGTGGAACGGAAACTGCCGTATTATAAGTACTCTCCGGAGGCCGTGCTCGAAAATGACCGCGCCAGGCTCTATTGGGACCGGTCCATCATCACGGACAGGACGATTGTCGCGAACAAACCTGATATCGTGTTGATGGACCGGGCACAGTCGCGGGTATTTTTGGTCGACATTACCATTCCATATGACGAGAACCTCGTGAAAGCCGAAACAGATAAGAAGACGAAGTATCTGGACCTGGCTCACGAGGTGACCGACATGTGGGGTGGTGTGCCGACCGAAATTATCCCGATAGTCGTGTCTGCGAATGGGTTGATCCCAGTCAGCCTCTCTAAACATCTGAGGCGACTGGGACTCCGGGACGGATCGCTCCAGGCTCAAATGCAGAAGGCGGTGCTCCTCGATACCGCCCGCATCGTCCGCCGGTTTCTCTCCCTTTCGCCCTAACCCGCGGCCGTTTGGTCTCCCCTGCCGAGGGCTTCCGTCTGTTTGGGTCCTATTTATATACGTATTATATAAAATATTTATTTATATATATATATATATATAAATATGTTTATTTTTATCCATAATATTTATTTTATATATGCAATATATATCTATATCTTTATTTTTATTTTTATTTATAAACCCAACCAGACGAGAAAACAAATGAATATCCCCCCAATAATAATAAAATATCTTTATTCACATAGACGCTTGCGCGTTCTTATGAAACGTCGAAATTTTACAAGGAAATTAATATGTTCGTAAGTTACCACGTTCGGAAAGCAGTTTCTGTTGAAAAGAAACCGGCAAGAAACTCAACAGTTGCTCTTTTTTAAAAGGTCAGTTTACAATATAATGTTACAGGTATAATAGTCTTGTTTTATCCTACGTGAGTATCAACAGTATTACCCCACACATTGGCGTGGCATATTTTGAGTACAGCATTGAGAGTGTAGCAGCATAGAATTTACGTAGAATAACAAGTATAAATAATAAAGATTAAAACAAACAAATCGCTACTTGAAACCGTTGGTCATCAAATAATTCAAGTTCTATAATTATCTAGATGGTGCGATTGAGCTTCAGGTGATTATTTTGGTTTTGAAGCGATTGCAATGAGAAATCTCGATTTTTACAGAAGAAAACACATAATTTATAAAAATACTTTCAGGTCCAATTTCATTGTATTCAATTCATTCTTTTTATTGTCTATGAATCTAAAACGTTAAAAAATTTGTGGTTCGTGGTTTGGCAATGATTTGTGAAAAGATAACAACAAAAAATTGTTTATGCGGCAAGGTGATTACGTACCGTTAGAGTTCCGAAAAGAGGACGTTCGGAGCGATTAGAAGCTACGGTCAGTCCTCGGACAACACACTAGCATCTAAGTGCTCGGGAATAAGGGCGATATTGGCGCTGACGATAGCGACGGCTAATCTGAAGCGGTACGCACAGAGCCAAGAAGCGTGTAAAAAGTTGTGAGCGCGTTGTCATGCGTGAGCGCATTGCGGCCTCAGACGCCCGCCCCGCGCTGCTCAATTTACGCAATCGGAAAACAATTGCGAACAATTACAACGCACAATTACGAATGGAAAATACCACGGTGAGCATTCAAAGCCACCACTTGACTCGACCACAGTCAAAAGGTAGAGCTAAGAAACGGTTTTTATAAGGACCGTTGTCTGAGTTAAACTTAGTCTGTGTATTTTGAGTTGTGTGTTTTGTTTGTTGACCGCAGTGTTAGTGGTTCATTTGCGAAACCCTTTAATTAAAGTGAACCCCTTCTCCCTCACTCACCAGACAAAATGCACAAGTATAACACTTCCACTTCATGGCGGTCTTCTGTGAGGTCGCGGCACTTACCCGGACGGACCTGTCCATTCGTTCATCAACGAACCACAGGACATTCTTGTATGTGATAAATTGTCAAGCGAGCAGACGGTTCACCTGATGTTAAGTGAACACCGCCGCTCATAGACATCTGCTACACCTAATGGTTGCAGATGCGTTGACAACCTTTTGAAAATTGTGCTCCGGCTACCTCACTCACCAGACGAAACGGGAAAGTATTATACTTCCACTTTACGCCGGTCTTCTGTGAGGTCGTGGCACTTACCTAGCCGTGGTACTTACTTAGCCTGCCCATTCGTGCAACAGCCGAGGCTGCTGCGTGGCCCTACCACAGAATAAATTTATTATTAATTTAAGCGCTCGTAATTTAATTGCTAATTTATGCAATCCTTCGGTGATAGCGTTACAGTTGACAAATCGTGCCTCTTCTGTTCAAATCTAAATGGAGAACATCTGGTGCACTTGAAACTCATAGCTATAGCCTAGGTTGATTATAATTCATCACAATTAATTACGTCCACGCAACGCCACGTGACTGCGACCGGTCTTCGCGACAGAGTAATTCGCAATCAGTGTGTACTACGCGTGCACCTACACCTGTATCCTGGTCATAAATTATTTATATACGCTATAAATTGAGAACATCGATGTCGTGAGGTAGCTCGACATGAAGAATCGACCCGTGGTTATCGTTACATAAATGTCTCTTGCTGAATTGAAGGTACAGAGGTCCTTTAACCGACCATGGGGTAGTGTTGATTACTTAACAGTAACTTTATATACCCTACATACCCATTATAACTTTACATACCATGTGCATCAACTCAGTGTTATAAAATATTCTTATGCTTGTATTGATATCAATCACAATCTAAAATAATGATTTCGTTGTTATCATATTATGTTCTTTAGTTTTAATTAAAAATTAGAAATGATTTGCGTTTAAAGAGCGAGACATAGTTTTTTTTTTCATTAGCAAAATAGTGGTCAAAACGCTTCCTAACTAATTAATATTTTTGTAAACTATTTCCTTTAATATTTTAATATTTTCCTCCTTTTTATTGCATGCAAAAATATACACGACTATTTTATTAGTATTAAATGACTCTCATATTGTATTTTTTTTACTAACAAAACATAATTATTATATACGGACCATTAAGTTTTTCTCGCGATTGGTGTGGTTGATTTTGGTATTTAGCATGAAATATACGCACATTTACATAAAATTCAATGTGGTAAATACTTGATAAATATAAAAAAAAAAAACATAATATTAAATCAAAGTATGCACAATTGTAAAGCCCTATTTAAATAAAACTGTATGTTTTTCTACTTTTATCAATCTTTTTGTCTTTTTTCTGAGGATGTCTCTTTATTTTTTTAAGGAAACTTGAGCGGAGACCAAGTCGTATTACCTTAGATTTTGATGGAGTGGCAATTTCAAAATTTGTCACTATTCGGCAGAGAATTAATAAGGATGTGTTTTGAAGTGATATAGAATTAAACTATTAAATATTTTTGGTATGGGTCTAGTTGTAAGAATTTTTTCGATGTCATCTAGTAATTCCACTGAAATACAAGATGACAAACCACTGTTTCCTTATCTTCACTACTTTTTCCACTCTTGTCGAAGTCGTGCTTTTGTTTGGTACTGAAACATCTATTATATATGTTCTTTTCTTAGCTTTTTCAATAATTATTAATTCAGGTCTATTGTTTTATTATGTATAATCGTTTAGTACAACACGGTAGTAATTTATTATTATTATTAATACTTTGAAAGCAATAATACTACATTGTTTTTGAGCTGAGGCTGTCTCTTCCTTATGCCTTATCTCATGGATTTAATTAATTAGGAGAAAGGTTCTTTTAGCTTACATTACATTATAGATTTTTCACTCACGAATAACCATTAATCTAATCCTTATCATTAGACTAACGCTTTGGAGGTGAACTACAAACTGCTGGAGGTCAATGTGCAGATAAGCAAGCGATCGCTCACTTTTGGTGTAATTCAACTCCTAATTTCACTTTCAAATCACAATAGGAAGTGGAACATATAGTCACTTTAATATAAAATCATTTCATTAACTAAAACAACTAACGTTGAATGAAAAAGTAAAGTAACAGCCTATACATGTCCCGCTGCTGGCCTCCTCTATAAAGAGAATATCAGGACATAGTTCACCACGCGGCCCCACTGCGGATTGGCGGACTTCACATGTCTTCGAAATTTTTTTTTGTTATTATTTCGAAAATATGCAGGTTTCCTCACGATGTTCTCCTTCACCGCGGAGCACGTGATAAGTCAGCATTTAAAGTTAAAAACTTCATTGGTGCCGGCACCGGGGCTCGAACTCAGGTTGCTCGAGTATATTGAAAGAAGACGAGCGCCCGGACACTGAGCTATCACGGCTCTTTAACTATAAATTACCTAGTTATTGTAATATATCTATTGAAAGTACTGGTGACATATAAAATTATCCTGCGTTGTGCTTCAGAGTTTATTATATCAAAACAGACATTATAAAAACATCAATATTTCATTGAACACATAGCGATTTCAATTCTGCGTTTCTTCTGAAAAGCGGTCAATTTTGTATGTTAGAAGTTATTTTCATCTGTTCGGAGATCTTCTAGACAAATTTCCTACAGCCTTGTTGTGACGAATGGATAACAGTTCCCGTTCGTAGTAACGCGAAATTCAGTTTTATAGTCTTGTGCCCAATAGCGCACAATCATCGATCATTAGGTTTTATGGTGGCCACGCGTCGATGATGTG
The DNA here is from genome assembly GCA_933534255.1 of Iphiclides podalirius. Lineage (NCBI taxonomy): Eukaryota > Metazoa > Arthropoda > Insecta > Lepidoptera > Papilionidae > Iphiclides > Iphiclides podalirius. The sequence continues at coordinate 328,634 of OW152820.1, forward strand.
TCGACTCCACATCCGCGCAATCAAGGGGCCGGCCATTAGCCGATGATTGGCCGACTAATGGACGATTTAGCTTTCGATTAGAAACGAGCGCGATAATTGTTATCTACACTCGCCAATATTGGCACTGGATCCGACTTTCTAACGTCTGTAGAGCTTAGAAGACTTGCTCGTCGACATCCATTTCCGTGTGTGGCGTGCGAAAAACGGTACCTTTATCGTCCAATAATCACGTTAATAGTTATTTGACAAGTTTCCTAATAACACTTTTAATGTGGTCATAATTAATTCTTAGTTCCTGTTCTGTAAGAGCGTCTTTATTCCAACTTTACTGTCGATTCTTTTTGGTCTTGCCCAGTGCTCTACTACTATTCTTTAGTGCGTAGTTTCGATTTGTCACTGCTTGTTTATCGACTATTTATACCTAAGTCTGTTTGTCATTGACGCACCGAATGAATTATTGCAACGCACAGAACGGATCTACAAACACGATCATACGTGTCCTTCAGATTTCGCGTATACGGTGTCGATGTCGGTGCGAGCGGACGCACACAAAGACGCGCATCCGAGTCCGTCGCGTGGAGAACAATCGCAGGGAGACGCCTTTGTCCTCGACGTCCGCCGAAGGGTTGGCCGCGTTGGCCGTATGCGGTGCTGGCCGTTGGGAGCTGGCGTCGTGACGTCACCGGCCCTGGCATTGGCAGGGCCTGCGGTCGTTGGCACCGCGCGCCGTGATTGATGGCGGCGACGTGCCACGGCCCCTCCGCGCACCGCTTCCTACTTGGCACCCGCCGAAGGCGTCGCTCAGTCGCCGGCGTCCTCCTTTTTAGTCCTGCCACATCGCACTGCGCGGCGCGGGTCATGCCTATTATACTCTTCATTGCTGGTGCAACCAATATCTACGAAAATATAAAAAAGCATGGCCTCAATAACCTTTTATATCTTATATTAGTAATCACTACATAGTATAAAACAAAGTCGTCTCGCTGTCTGTCTGTCCCTATGTATGCTTAGATCTCTAAAACTACGCAACGGATCTTGATGCGGTATTTTCACTAGATACGGTGATTCAAGAGGAAGGTTTATATGTATAATACACTGCACTCGTGCGAAGCCGGGGCAGCTCGCTAGTTCTACACAAAAGAATAGAGAAGCTACATTCCACTACATAAAATTGGTATTGGACAAAGCATTTGGCGGAATTTTTATTTGTTAGGTTAAAATTATGTGTACGTATCAACACTTATCAACACTAATAGGTCTGCTTGAATAAGCTAAATGGAATGACATATATTAACGAATGCTCTTAAACAAACGAATGAGTTTTAATTAAAATAAGTATTAATTACTCGGTGCGTCCTAAAACAACAATAAAGCGAATCGCAAAAGATGCGCACGCGAGATCTCGCGGATAAATCTTGGTCAGCAAAAAAACCGGAGCGATAATGGCCGATATTAATTGCCCCTCCCCGTAATGACATAACATTGGCCGGCCACGTCTCAATTAAGATAATTAGCCACGGAACGGACGCGTTAAATAATTACCCACTGTAGACAATTAGGCGGCGCTTCCGAACCGGCTTATTGGGCCGATTTCGGTCTGAGTTAACTCGGACACGTTTTGAACAATTGCACCAAAGGCGGCGTGGTCTAGTTAGTATGAACTAAACGCTGAAGATTCACCAAGAAAATTCCAGGCAGAATACCGATGGCAGAAGATTTACAGTACCGCGGCGTGGGATAAGAAAGAGCCCATCTTCTGAACAGACGGAACCGCATCAGCATACTTATTAAACTCTGTGATGTCTATGGGTCGTTGAAATAACTCTTCCATCCAGAGGAACTGCTCGCTTGGTTGCTGTTTAATGTTTTGGAAATCTTTGTCCGTTTAAAAAACAGTCACGGTGTTTTTTTTTATTTGCTTATTTTTACACAAAAAAATTGCATTCACAATTTATAATTCTTTACAAGTCAATGCAAAACCAAGTTAAAGAGATAGCATGGACCAATGCACTGGTACAATACTTGACAAAATACAAAAATGAAAAAAAGGTTCCGTGGTAACACTTATAGATAAAAAATAAAAGAAATAAAAGAGTGGCACACAGTGGTACTAATGGCAATATGTCATATTTTTCTATAAAACAAATTTCTATTTTATCTACCTATAATCTAACTTGGGTTTCCTTTTGTTTATACGCATAATAACAACGTGTGTTTATTTAATTAAGGTTCTTTCAATTGAATAAAATGTTTTAATTGAATTGTCCGTCGGCGCTAAATGTAAGGTGGTGATATTGAAGTAGAGTCAAAGTCAATTTTATCGGATAACTTATTTATTAGAGTACTTAGTGTAGGTTAATGTTAATTTCACCTAAATAGTGGCCACCTCCCTTGTATTTGATTACCTCACAGTTACAAGAACATAAAACTTGATGTAACTAGTGTATATATATATCATCAGTTTTAGTAATGATTTTGTTTTGGCCATATTTAAGATTTGAATAAACAGTTACCGAACATTTATTAAGTGATATCATACGAATGGGATGACTGACTGAATGAATGCTGAATGGGAATCGAAACTCAAACTATGGCCACCAGGTCTGTTACTTGGATAATGCACCATTTCGTTTTTTTTTTTCATTGTTTAATTCAGCTCCGCTTTGGAGATTGACATATAATAATAAACACGTAAACAAGCTTTCTCGTTTTCACCGTACCGGAATATCCACTGTCCCTAATAATACTAATAAAGATTTATTTAATCTGGCCGAGACTACGGTTAACCTGTGGAGTTTCGCTATTCGTATGATTTATTGATAATAACTTTAAAAGATTTATCGAAAGGCGATGCTTTCACTTATTGGTAACAGCACCACCTGGCATCTGATTGAGGTCAGAAGAGACTTAAAAACAGGCGCGCTTGATTAACTCAAAGAACGAATATACAAACAATAAGCGGGAATAACATTTTAATAATAACTATTGGCACAAATTTTAAACAAGCAAAAATAGTTATGTTTTAAAAGGATGATAATTGTAAAGAAAGCGATGAATGATTAGTGATTCGATTTGTATGGATTTGTGTGAAATGTTCAGTTTAATGACAATCAGTTGTCAATTAACCACGAAAGTGCCGTACCTACAAAGTTGAGGTAGAAACAACTTCCCTTGGACGAACCAATAACATTACGAGTGCTTATTTTTGTCAATGTTGAAATGGAACATCATTATTAATCTATGTGTTGACTCGTTTTTCTCCGATTGGTCTACTATCGATGTCATAAACGAGCGATTATTAATGGCATGTATTTTCGAGTGATTATTTAAGGTATTGAGCAAGCGGAACGTCGCGGATTAGAAAAATGCCCTTGTCGTGACCGGGGTCAAGGGTCGCGGTGGTGGCGACGCCGGAGATGGTTCTCGCGAAAGCCGTTCCAGCAGCGGCCATCAATTAGGAGCCAATAATTTATTCGTCCACCGCCTCCGTAATCAACGGTTCTGTTGCGTAAACACGTTTTTTTAATGCCGTGATGTATGGCTTAGGGAAAACCGTGCGTTGGGAGTGTTACGCTCGGCCGTATCTTTGTTAACGATTAATGTAGTAGTAAAGTTTTGCAAACTATCTATTTGTTAAGCGGTCGCGTTTCTTTGGGACCGGTGGAAGTTTGGAGTTCGTTTTGACGATTCATATTATTTTTAAGACCTCATTTACTCTAACGATTTATTCAGCACTTAAAACATTATAAAGCACCAATTCAAACTTCAATTTATTCAACACAATACTTCAGCAATATTCATAGTTAGTAGCGAAAAGATAATGTTCAAGTCAATAAAAAAGTGAAAAAATAAACAGTATAGATAAGGAACTACTAAAGAGACACGTAAGAATATCGTTGACACGTATTATCGTCAACTGGTATTTAAACCACGTGATCTTCAACTTACATAATTCTTAAGTATTACATCAAAAATAGTGAAAATACGTGCCGCTATAATAACGAACAACACTACGCTCAAGCGGGCGTACAATGACACAATTAGTTAATTCAACCGGGCCCTAACAAAACCGTGAACTGCGATTAACTCTAACCACACGTTCTCGTGCGTTCCTCGCCCGTTTAGTGCTGGGTCTCACTCGACATTTTATGAAGGCTCTTTTGTGCGGCAACACCGCTGTACGCTGACCCCGCCGGTCGCGGCGCCCACGAACAGCGTGATCGTAGCTTCGGGGCAGCCGGAGGTCTGGGGGCGCTGGGCGGCTCCAGGTGAGACAATACTGGCTGAGACAATGAAGCTGATGAATATGCATGGTGGCATCGCGCCGCTGCAATTTGGCCGGAACCGTCTTGTAATGACAGTGTGACAAAAATAACACCTCTGACGCGTCGTTTCGCACTTGCGGAGCGGCACGCGAACGCACTACTGAGTACTATGCTTGCTTTTTTTTGTATATTTAACTATTTCCCCCTCGCCATTTTTTATCATCCCTTATGTAGGCATGAGAATAGAGTATACCATTGAACTGCAGGCACAGTCTGTTATTATAGTTTCATTCATTATTATAGTCAGAATTAAAACTGGCAACAAGTATAATTTGCGATTAATTACACCTTTAATCTGCCACAGTTTTCGATAGCTATTTTGTTTTGTTTCTTTTGTTTGACGAGTATATAATAATATAGAGATTTTTTACTAACAAATGTGAATACTACTTTACTAGATAATGATTTTTAATAGTTTTCTTTATTATTTTATGCATTTTATGCTCTTAAAGTGAAGCGCGCTGCTTCACTTTTAAATTCAATGTACTCAAGCAATAAATTGGCGTTAATTTCTCGATACTGGTCCTAATGAAAAATGGTACAGTTATAAATGAAAAGAAAACAGTGTTAATTTGGTACGTCAGTTGTCACCTGCTTGGCGATAGGCCACATTGGGGCTTGGTGGACATAATTATGCTGCATATGGTGCAAAGAACCATAACATTGTAAAGGGGAAGTTTTTACTCCGTATTAATATGTATATATTATATACGCCGTGGTTAACTTAATATTCGAATATACAGGCATGCTTGAAAGATGTAGTTGCACTTTGTATGTAGTAATCTGTGTGGTGGAGTATTTTTTGTAGACTTAAATATCATGTTGCTGGATTACTAACATATATGCTCATTGGGAAATGGTTCTTCAAAGGACTTTATCAGATTGGCACATGGGATGATGGCGTTTATAAAAGCGCGTCGTTCCCGCCGCGTAGTGCGCGCCGGCTCTGCGTGGTGACACAAGAGTGCGTGCGAGCATTCGCTAGACGCTATTTAATACCATTCTCATTTCAACAGTTATTCGAAGCATGGTCCTATCCGTTCCTCTAAATACCATATTTATATCCAAAAGTATTGATAGATTTATGGAATGACATAATGTGCAGAATTAATAACAGATACGTACTTCAACTTCAACAGTTTTGATAAGTAGATTTATGGAAGGAAAAAATGTAATTATTACATTTTAAAAAAGTAAAGTAACAGCCTATATATGTCCCACTGCTGAGCACAGGCCTCCTCTGTATAGAGGGTATCAGGGCATAGTCCACCATGCACACACATATCACACATATCATTCACATATCTTCGAAATATTTTTTTTTGTTGTTATTTCGAAAATATTCAGGTTTCCTCACGATGTTTTCCTTCACCGTTGATCACGTGATAAGTCAGCACTTAAAATTAACAATTTCATTGGTGCCGGCACCGGGGATCGAACTCAAGTTGCTCAAGTATATTGAAGGCGAGCGCCCGGACACTGAGCTATCACGGCACATTATTGGTGGAAGGGACAGACAGCGTCTCCTGTTATTGAATGAATGGGCAAGTTCACCTGAGGTTTATTATACTTTTGCGACTGTAACATAATGCTTCGGCTTTACGTCTGGTGAGTGTGTTAACCGGCCCACACTTTTGGATATTTATAAGTTCTCTTCAGTGGTATTACTTCTAAGACCAGAAGAACCACCAGCTCACTTAACGGCTTCTCATATAAAATTGTGTAATTTGAAGAAGCAAGAATATAATGTAAAATAATCGTTATGTTATATTTTTTAAGTATTCGTTTGTATAATGTAGTCTGAAAAGAAAAGTGATTTTATAGATATTTTATAACATGAATAAATATGGTAAAGCCTACTATAATAATATGATAAAATACTACATTTCAGGTTATTTACTTTGCCTGCAGGTCATAGACTGTACATGAGCGCTGAAAACGGCTGTGGATTATGTACGGACTTTAAATTATCACTTTTTGTATGTTGTCTTTGTTGCATAATATAGATAATAGTTCTAAGGACTGAAAGGATAAATATCATCCAATCATTCCGTCTTTAATATCATCAGTCCTTCAGGCTTTAGGGCCACATATACTACGAAGATATGACCAATCAACTGCCTCAATGATAAAATTTACATCACCACCTATAACAACGGTTTACCAACGACATCTATCGTCAAGTTCGGGTGTACGCGCCGGAATACACCGGCCCCAAGACATCTGCCGTCATTACAACGCCAAATCAAACAATGAAGCGCGGGAAAAATCCGATACTGAATCATCAATCGTCAATAGCGCTGCTTCGGCGTCAATCGCTTTGCAATGCAAATCGGCCCCGGATTCCTCCGGAGTCGCGCAGTCAGCGCTAACCCGGCGCAGGGTTACGCTCCATTACCATATAAATAACGGCCAATTCTCAACTATTGGCGTGTATTAAATGGTTCTTATTTATTGCGCTACATTTGCATACGACTTCACTGTTTGGCTACAATCAAAGGTTCATTCTTCCGATGCAGCTGGCGGTATGTGCGGAGGCGACGCGGCGGCAACGTCCCTTCCGAAACCAGCTTACGGACTTAGTTAGACTTTTAGTTTTGGCAATTAGCTCTTAATTGGTATTCAGTAAATTTATTTGTCTTAGCTTATGAGTGTGTTTTTATAGTGAGTAATATAGAAGTAACTAGTATTAGTAGTAATAAGTAAAGTGTGACCGTTAAGCTAACAGTTTATTTCTAAATTAAAATCTTAAAGTAGATTTTACTGTTAAACTACAAAGTTTACAGATTTCATCACGTTTTTAAATGTAATTATTATTACTTACCTTGAATTAAAACAAAAATATTATTAAATAAACGCAAAAAATCCACAGATTGGATTTATTCAATTTTTTTTTACAGAAAAAATCTTCGATTAATTGATCACATTAATATCTAACCACGAGTTAATATGTGAATTCATTGTCATCTTTCGCAGACATGAAAAATTAGCCAATTATTATTATTGTAAACTATAACAAAGACAGATAAATTATCTAAGCCCGAACTAAATGTTTGCCACCACCTAGTTATGAACTAGTATGTTCTGTAGGCAAGTCATCGATAATTAAATTAGGTTAGGTAACTTTGTAAAAAAAATAAAAATGATATTGTTAATCATGTATGAATCTTTATAAATAAAACCCTATTATCAAATAATAAAACTGCACTAGGTAATTACTGCAAATGTTTCCTCAGTGTAGTGGTATTAAGTTCGTACAAATGAGCAGTTGCCACTAAGGTAGCCGGCAACAGCGGCAGCTGCTAACCGGCAGCGATAAACCAGCAGTCTGAAATAAATCATCGATCCCACACCTTGGGCATCAGTGTTCCGATGCAAATGCGAAACGCTCGGACAAAAACCCATCGAACGGAATCAATGAGCGTCGATTTGAATAATTCACTAATAAATCATCCGTGTTGCAGCGATGGCAACACATTTCGGCACCCGAAAACGCCGGTTCACGGTGTCAGGGGTCATGGAATGCATCTTTAGGGGTTAAACGTACTCATTCCTCAATCTGATAAGTTCTATCGAAAATTATACTGTGCCACAGTCTAGGTGTTGTAGTGTATGGCCGTTGGTGGCGGTAACCACTTACAACCATTATTTTACTGTGGTAGGGTTCTGCAGCCGGTTCCACTGTCGCACGAATAGGCAGGCTCATCCGGGGAAGTAATAGGGCCTCACGGCGTGAAGACGAAGTATTATACTTTCGCGTTTTGTCTGATGAGTGAGGTAACCGGAAGCACACTTTTTTATAAGTTGGCAAGGCATTTGCAAACCCATCAGGTGTTCCCCGCCTGCTTGCTTGCCAAATTTTCACACAGAAAAAGCAAACTTCGAAGATAATTATTTAAAAAGAATAATATCCACTACTGTATAATAATTGTTCTTTGAAACAATTAAAAAAAAAGATAGTCAATAACTTTTGTAAACATTCCCAATTCAAAATTAAAAAAAAAAACATTTCGTTACGAGAAAAATACATTCAATATGCAACTCAAGTCTCAACTTTTAAACAAAAGAGACTCACACAACACACGGAATCATTTATATGTTTAAAACGTAAAATTCCCATGTTTTACAAAAATTCCTTGTCATTAGATGGCAGAGGTATCTGTAGAACTAATATATTGGCAAATTTATCGTTCGAACTATCAAATCTATGATCGAACATCGAAACAACTAGATGTCGACGGATGTACCTTATAATTGGAACGATTTTGATGCGGCATCCGTGTACAAATTGCCACTTAGGCGATAACAATCGATCGGACTACCGTTTCCACGGAGAGCGGGCTTATTCGGAATCGATAAATTCGCTGAATAATAGTTATCGTGGAGTAAGCTAAAACGTCAACATCAACATTATTGTCATCCCGGGAGCATAATAGTATTTCGGATCGCCGAAACAATAGGACAGAGACAATGGGAAGGCGCAAAAGGGACCGAAACGGTTTTTTTTTCTCCGTCGAGAAGAAAAAACTCCGCTTTTTTGCGAAAGCCCTCCGACGACAACAATCAGTGCGCCGCCCTTTGGTCCGAGTTTTTTTAATAACGGACCCTCGGCTTGTTTATTTTGTCGGCAGCGCGATGTTATTAGTTATGTTATGGGCGGTTTTTATATTAAAAAACCAAATTCAGCGCGGCCGTAACAGTAGATAAGTAAGGGCGCGGAAAAAATTAAGGACGTTTCGACTTTGTTAGTGGACACATACTGGACAGCTGAAGAAGCCAATCCATCACAAATGTTTCGATGAGATTGTGAGATATTAGATTAGTCACATTTTGTACGTTTCAGTTAATAAATAAGTCTTATATTTAATCCTGCTTTTAATTTATTTTTTATGCACTTCGAACACTTATCGGCGTTCATCATAACAGGACAGACTGACTTGTTTTTCGTCATAATTTCATAGTTAACCCTTATTACTGTCAATTATTTCATTACTCATTATATTCCGATCTACGCAAAAAGAGCTTATGGTAACTTGATAATAACTAATAGCTAGCCTTCGTGGATTTAGATGTCGTAAATTTTGTTCCTATGCAAACGTCATAATATGCAGTAACTATTATAATACGCACTAGGATATATCTATGTACCGTTGAGGGGTTTTTGCTTGGATGAAATTACAATCAACAATGACAAAGTGTACTTCGTGTACTTTGTTGTTTATGATTGTGTAAGAAGTCATTTGAATGTGATAAACTATTTGCAGATCACAAAAATCCAGCATATGCATCGAACCCACAGAGCAAGGCGTGTAACAGCGTTTGGCGAAATGTCCACTGTACCAACGCACTGCCCAGGCAACTATGTATTAATTATTATCCCTTTCCTAATACACGAACTAACTATACAACAAATAGATAAAAAATAGGCGTATACAAAACATACAAAGCCGCCAGAGCCAAATTATAAATACAAATTAAAATATGTACTTTTTTTAACGACCCTAACTGTAGAGTGTATTAGAAACATTTACCATATTCAAATCTTAATAAAAAAAAAAAACCGACCCAGAAGGAATATCTGTAGGTCATTGTAATTAGTGGTCCCCTAAGAGAATTGGTCTCCCGACAAGCGATCTCGAAATGTGAACCACTAAACGGGCCATCGATTAAACCGCTCAAACTACACGAAACGGTGTGAAGTGTAACTCCACACGACCGCAACCACAAAAACTAAAGAAGAGTCCCGTTCGCCGCTTTCGGCCGAAGGTGGCTCGCAGTAACGGCTGCGAACGTTTCCGAATATCGTTAAGGAAATAATTACACATTCTAATCCGGCCCCCACCCCGGTTCATATGTCACGGGTGCCACAATAAAATGTTAACAGCGCAAACGACCTCAGCGCAACGGTACCAGCTTTCTTCCAACGCCCTGAGAAAAAAACCCGAATTTCTATGGAGCAGCGCTCGAGAAAAAGTCGCGAGACTCCCGTAATCCGTGGAAACGGCTGAGCCGCGCAAGCGAAAACATCCCTTAACACGCCGAGAAAAAGTCACACTTCCAAATAGCACGCCAACCGTGTGTAGCGACAAAATTTATGCACGCATTTGCATAATGTGCATGGCCCCTAAAATTTATTGAATAAAAAAATAGGATGGGTAAAAACTTTTTTGCATAAACCCTCACAAAGGAAACGGGTTAAACCATTCAGGAAGTAAAATGTCGTGGATCCGCTAACGTCGCGACTTGGGAATCGAACTTCGGCATCGTTGACCGGCGACTTTGCTCCGTACAGCGCTACGAATAAAAAACATAATCGCGAATTGAAACGGCAAACGATAGGCCGTTTGTGCGACTACCCCCCCGTGTCACACAATGGACCGAAATGTACCTGACTATAATTTATGCGAGAATATTAAGAGAATGTACCTGCCCTTTTTGAATATTAAGTGCAACCTAACCCCTGACATTATTGAATGGGGTTAAGATACAATTTGAAAAGGAATAATACAAAAAAAATGCAAATACACTGTCCCCACGTATGCGCGAGGGGTATCAGGTATAGAGAAAAAATCGCAACCGCTCCGCGCCGTCAGTAAGTACGCGGTTTATTTGCGCGCCCCGCTATGCAGAGGTACGCGGCACTTGATGGCAGCGGCGCACTTGTCACACGGCGTGTAATTTGGGTGTGCACGGTCCCTTTCTTATGCATATTCGGGTGGGGTGCGGGCACAGATAGCTAGCTCTCTTCTAATGGCGCGTTTTTTATTAGGGGCCGTATGCAAAGATTTATCGTCGCGTATCGGGATGTGCGTGAGAATGCAACGAGATAAACGAATTTGCCTATAGACGCATCCACCCCAGGCAACCCTTTTGCCCGATTGTGCCGGCTCCATGGGAAAGATGTGAATATTCAAACAAGGTGTCATCGTCTGAATATCGATTGGGGCCGTCCTTTATAAGGAGCATGGGAATTGATACCGTGAATAGGAAGAGCACGCGGGGCCTTTTGCATAATCTATCGCCGTTCGTCGCTTTGTTGGTGGCTAACGGAATTTCCCGCTTCCGAGGAAGGGTTGTTCGTAAAAAAATGTCGTTAAAAAATCGGACCGTTAGCGCTTTTTAGGCGGGCTACCGGGGATGACGGACGGCCCGGCCTCGCTAACTGTACCGTACGTACTGTCGGCCGAGCGACAAGTGTCGGACAAAAGAATGCCTGAATTATAATGTGGAATTAATGCAAATGCATTCGTCGGGCCACATGGCTGCGACGTTCCCGGCGGCGAATTGATGCGACTGACTTAAGAACTAAACATTTAGCGCATGCTCGACCTGATTGATTGTCTCGTTCGCTATCTATTTGCATGTTCGATTAATTCAGGCAGATATCGAATGTCGTATCGATTTGATGTGAAGGTGCTACATTGTGTTAATATTTATGACTACAAGATTAAAAATTATAATATGTTGTTGCAATATGTTGTTAATTCCAGGTTTAGGTCACTTATTATTTGAATTTATTTAATGACTGATACATTCGCATCCTGAATTGAAAATGACCTAGTATGAACCTCGCCAGATATTTAATGCACTATTTTGTTTTTCCGGGTTTCTTCTACATCTAAAAAAAACCTTTTTAATAAAAATTTATAAATTTAAAATTATTTAGTTATCCTAGAACCGTGTAGTATACGTTAAATACAGAAATATGGTTGTCGTTACAGTTAACAGCGTCAAGAAAAAAAAACTTAAAGTCAATGCCATTTAAATTACCTTACTGGCCTCTTTTAAAGGTCCGTCCATTTGTTATGGTTTGTTTACTCAATATTGCAACAATATTAGTAAACCCCTTTTTTATCTGCGCATTTTCGATCTTTCTAAAGCCGTCTTGCTCTACTTTTTGCCCGACCGTTTGTTCCAAAATAAATAATGGTCGAAATTAGGCGACGTTCATCCAGCCTGTGACGCAATGTACCATTCAGAAAGGGTTAGAGTTGTGCAAAAAGTGGTGTCGTAAAGTATAATTGCGCTTAGGTGCTTTGCCAGCGGTCTGTGTCAAAACATGTTTCAGGTAAAAACGCAATGAGTTAATGTTTTTATTAAAATATAAACAGAGAGGAATTTCTTTTGGTTTATGAACCTGTAAAAATTCTGTCATGATGACCATGTGGTTAATTTGTATCCAAGTTAAGTCACACAAGTCAGGTTCACATCTTGGATTGCGTTATACTTGCTTAGTTTTTGTTTATAATAGTGACTTGGTACAGTTACTAATAAACTACAGCACCGTGGGTTGTGGGCTCTATTCCCGACCGGGCAATTAGTATTATTTACATGACTTACAGATAATTGTTCAGGTTTAGGTTGCTATTCTTGTTTACCTTGAGTTAGCAAAACGTCTGTATCACACAGGATTATCTTCACTACATAGTATAAAACAAAGTCATCCCGCTGTCTGTCTGTCATTATGTATGCTTAGATCTACGGATCTTGATGCGGTTTCTTTTACTAGATAGAGTTATTCAAGAGGAAGGTTTATATGTATAATACTTTGCACCCGTGCGAAGCCGGGGCGGGTCGCTAGTATTATATAGTGGGGGTGGTGTTTGAAAAAAAAGTTGCGTTTTTCTAAAAAGTTTAAACTAAATCTACAATCTTTACTGATACGGTGACTCAATTAGAAATCGGCAGTTCGACTGTTGAAATTATTTGGACTTTTGATGATGACTAAATAAATATACTTAGGACTTACAGGTTCCCGACGTTTCCAATACTTTGCCGTATTCATGCTCGCGGACAGACTGAGAGGTTAGACATTTAAATGTCATTGTTAATTAACAACTAATAAGAATACAACTTTTGTATTTTGTATCCAATCGACGTAGAAAGTGCTAATTGGGTCTTACCTTGCGGTAATGGTTACTTTGGGACTTGATTTAATTTCATTAATTATAGAATGAGGATTGAAATTCCCATTTTTTTTTTATTTCAATTTACCTGGAGAGTTCGTCACCGTTATAGTAAATGGAAATGTAGTGATTGCGTTGTTGATTTATTGTTATCTCCATTACATTAACACACGAGAACGTGTTAGATGAGTTTAAATAATAAAGAAATAATTTAGAACTTTTTAGTACCTACAGTAAACACATGCTAAAATATATAACTTTATACGAAGACTGTAAAAGACCGCGGCCCCGCTCGTCTGCGCCACGGATTTGGCGAACGCTCGGCACGTTTGGCGCAATTACAACGTTCCGATGATTATGTCCGAGCCGCCGCGCAACAGACAACCGGGTTCCGTTAAAAACGTATTTAACGGGGGGTTCAATTAAAATTTGACATGTATACGAGGCGGCGGACGCGATTGGCCCGGCGGGATCGCTTGCAGTACGTCGCGCGCTTTATTGCCTCGAGCCGCGGCCGGGGGATGCCTCGAACACGATAATTATGAATAAACGCGTTTACCCCTTTAATTGTCCTCCGAAAAAGGACACTGATTCCGCCCAAGGATGTTTGCTAGGCTATTGAAATGAACAAGCGTACATTAACAGCAACAGATAACATGCTTGGAAGCTAACATTGACTGGGACTCTAATATACTATCTTAAAAGCATTCTTCGGCATTTAGATTTCAAAATCATCACTCAGTTATAGAGATTCCTCCATATTCATCATACGAAACATAAAATTATGATTATGTACACTTTCTGCATTGAGACCATAGTACTTACGACAAGAAGACCTGCTGCTTGCCATTATTTAAATCACAGCATATTTTGGGCAAAAAATTTTGTTCGTGTCTTTAATAGTTGTTCAACGCAGCGCACTTTACGAGCTTGTTGCAAATCATACGTAAATTGCATTCGTTCAAATCAAAAAATTGCTAAATCTACGCTTTGATAATCAGGATCACTTTTTTTATTTCTCTTCAACACCAATACTATTTCCTATATGGATGTTATTAAAGTAAAAATACAAAAACTCACTTATTAGAAAGTAAATATTGTCGTTCCTTGTGTTACTGCCATCTATCCTGTATTACACCACCATATCCCACGTGCGAGGTAAAAAAGAGCAAAAATTTCTACAGCACATACATCAACACACTGGTTCTCCTCTGTGGGACGATTAAAACGGTGCCGATCCGTTTAGAAACGACAAAACAGCTACTTGCGTTACGATTGTTTCCAAACATAATGCATGAAAAACGAAACAAAGACCCCGTGTCCATCTTGTGTAGGGTCTGTCGAACTGTTATTGTACACACGGGCGCTCCACGGGCGAATAACTTTATGAACCAATTTGCATAATTTAACCCTTGGCCGCCGGTAGTGACGAAAGGACAATATGACGCTTTTATTGGAGCAAAAAACGCTAAACACATTAACTGTCCGCCGACGATTTCTTTACGAGCGGCGGTGAAAGCTGACGAGAGAGAATTGTACACTTCACTCGTTTTGGGCAAATATTTTACTTTAACATAAACTTATGTCAACTATTGTGAATACCAAGAGTCTTGGTAGCTCAGTGTCCGGGCGCTCGCCTTTAAATCAATTTATGGAGCAACCTGTGTTCGATCCCCAGTGCCGGCGCCAATGAAATTGTTAATATTAAGTGCTGACTTATCAAGTGCTCACCGGTGAAAGAAAACATCTTGAGGAAACCTGTATATTTTCGAAATATTTTTCTTGTTATTATTGTTGTTAGAGCCGTGATAGCTCAGTGTCCGGGCGCTCACCTTTAATTCAATATACTCGAGCAACCTGAGTTCGATCCCCGGTGCCGGCACCAATGAAATTGTTATTGTCAAGTGCTTAATTATCACATGCTCAGCGGTGAAGGAAAACATCGTGAGGAAACCTGCTTATTTTCGAAATAATAATAAAAAAAAATATTTGGAAGATATGTGAAGTCCGCCAATTCGCAGTGGGGCCGCGTGGTGGACTATGCCCTAATACCCTCTGTACAGAGGAGACCTTTGCTCAGTAGTGGGACATGTATAGGCTGATACTTTACTTTTACTTTTATTTCTGTTATTTTGTTATTGATGCACTGATACCCTCTTTGTAGAGGCCTTTGCCCAGTGGAACATTTAAGATTGTTGCTTAACTTTTTTTTAACTTAAGTTATTGTGAATACATTGAAATATTGAATGGTTACAGGCACTCACAAGCTCATAGCGTCATCTACCTCAATCCATCCAGTATCGGACAAAATACTACATGGTATTTTTCAGTCGGTCTTAAACTACTAGACTGTTTTTTAATGCACTATCACAAAACGTCGTCAGGGAGGATGTGAAGGAGCCGTGGGGCATTAAAAATAATTTTAAAAGCCATAAATAACGTATGCGTGCGCTCTGTAATTATTGTGCATCGACATTTCGCGTTTCTTATTGGTGCTTTTGCAACTTATTAATTCTGCTAAACAATTACGAACTATGGCGTTACGGAATTCTCCATTATGTCCCGTTGATATCTAGGGGCAAATTTGTGGTAATGTACCGTTCATTATTAACTTTTATACTTAAAGACTTAGCGCGAACATACATATAACTACAATATAAACTCACACCTGTTTGCCAGTGGCCAGGTAGAGAATAGGGTTTTTCATTTTGCAAATGGCTTGTACTCCTCATTTGACTTAAAATTCAGTTTTGAACGGTTACGGCTACTTTTTGCCTAGTTTACATTTTTAAGGGAAAACATTCTTTGTTAATATAGTCACACTTAATAGGTCCGGGTCAAATGCACAATTTCATATACATCCATATATAGACATGAAATGTGAAATGTCTTGGATTGGGGAATCTTTCGAACGTTTGCTTCGTCAACATTCAAAAATGAAATACCTCTAAGAAATACCGACCAGAGTAGTGATTAACAAAAAGACCCGAAATAATTAAAAACGTGTACCAATATCGCGTGGAATGCAACGGCGTCGGCCGGGCCACGAATAGTGGGCAGCCAGCGAAAAAAACGCCGAATGACCGTGAGCGCGTATCGAGAGATCGATACGTATAATCGATACTTATAAATCGAGTCTGTTATGAGACGATAAAATCGACCGATCGCCCCCGGCTACCGGGCGTCGGCCTAAGCGGCGATTACCCGCGACTCCTCTTATTGCCTGCCCGGCAGCCCGATGCGAGATTATCGATAAAATAATTAAATGGTTACTCTCGAAATCGATTCCCGAGTGTTGTTATCGGCGGACGCGTTATTTGTTCCCTTTTTGTTTTCGACATCGCGGAATAGTCGCCCGCCCGTTTCGACGGAACCTGTTTCGCGCTTCCCGTCGCCGCCTCCGGAGAAACACATTCGGAATTTTCGAGCCAATAAGATCATATTGGAGCGATTTTGGTTAGAGCTGCCGAGTAATTTGGCCGCATTTTAAGTTCGAATCATAATATTTTATTCAGATTCGGCTTGTTTCAGGCACACAAAAAATAATATGCTGCTATTAAACTACAACAATTGCTTAAAGTTTATGTTGATGTAGTACTATTTTTTCCGGGTATCTAAAAGAGTGAAACGGACGGAAAACCAGAAGATTTAGGTCTTCTTTTCATGTAGAGTGCAGAGACTAGCACTAAAAATAAAATTAATATTAAAAACAAACGTATTGAATACTCGGATATTTGTTTTTTAGTCTCATCACTTGCAATAGTTCATATAAGGAAATCAAGGAGGCCAGTAATTTAAAAAAATGTACGTCTTCTTATTAAAAAGGCTATACTTTGTTTGCTGAAGAACGTTTTAAAGAGTATATCATAAGACATTAGATATATGGCATAATAGAGTATTACGCAGGTTTAAATTCTCGCAGCGGCGTAAAACTTTTCGCCCATTTCCTACAAAATTTTTAGGGATTCTTGTTATGAACAAAGCTCGTTTCTATGCTCTCATTACACGGACAAGCAATTTTGAAGTGAAAATTTCTTAATTGTAGCGCCCGGCTTCTGAAACTATTTGTGTGACCCACAGATAGTTGTTTCGCATCGTGTTTGTCCGCGTGAAATTTATGTTTGTAAACACAGAATAATGTTATCCTAAAGTAAGGGCAATGTTTAAAAGAAATAAAAAAATAAAGACAGTGTCTCTTTATTTTTTTTTATTTTTAACATTATCATCGTAAATGTTAACGAATCAGCTGTCAAATGGCATTTCGAATGTCATTTGAGTTGCCAAAATGATGGTTAAATTCTTTGAATTGATCATTCTGATCTTTAAGAAGATCATTCTAAGTAAGTCTTGTTCATATTTAGAATTTTAAAATTCTAACGTGGGCTTCGTCGGCTGCTACACTCGCCACGAAAATTTGGGACCCATAAACGGACGGTTGTATATTACGGTAATTTCTTATTTACAAATACAAACCTGTAGCATGATGTATTGGAAAGTTAAAGGAGACTAGAAAAGTTATAGATATTGAATGTACAGAACGGTTCTACTAAGAAATTGTAAGTTTTCTGTATAAATTCACAATTAGTCACTGTATTATCATTCTCGCCATCCATTTTTTTTTTCTTAAAAAAACATTGCCCTTCCTTTAGGATAACATCATCAAACAAATTATATCAACCCCTGCTGCTATTCATAATGAAATACTCTTCAAAACTTTTAGCCTAAATCAAAACTCATTTATTTTATAGAATTAGATTTATTTGAAGTTTTTATATTACTTATATTACTAATTAACTTGTAATTTGTGAAAAAAAAAATCCTATTTTGGTCTTTGTTGGAACAGTTACAAAGATCGGGATCAGTTGTTAAAATCTAAATTGTAAAAGTAATTACTAACTTGGAAACTTAAAATTACTTTAGTGGATAAAAATGACATCATCAGAACCCCCAATATACATGCCCGACGTTTATTCGAAATTTGAATCCGTGTGTTTTAACGGTCAATGATGGCCTAATGGATATAGAGGTCGACTTGTGATATTTCGATACGACATTCCAATCCCGTTGAAATTAGTAATGATTTTAAGTTAATACGATTTTACATGCAAAACTAACAACTACTTTGGAACTCAATAAAGTTATTAAATGCAGGAGCAGATATCTGTCCACCCTGTTAAGATAGAAGCATGGTCGAGATCATATAATTTAGGGATTAAAAGTAGAGCATGGATAACAAAATCAATAATTCTTATTGGAATTATCCTTACTGTAGGGCCACGCAACAGTCTTAGCTGTTGCACGAATGGGCAGCTGCGTCCGGGGAAGTACCGCGACCTCAGAGAAGACCGGCGTGAAGTGAAAGTGTTACACTTCTGCGTTTCGTCTGGCGAGTGAGGTAGCCGGGGCCCACTTTATTGTAAGGTGGCAACGCATCCACCCGTGGAGTTGCAAATGTTAATGGTCGCTGTTTATCACGCATTTTCACACATCTTTTGACGTCAAAATATATCGTAACTATAAAGAGAAAGGGAATAATTATGAAGTAACAAAAATTGATTCTCAAACAGTGATTGAATTACTTATTAAAAATTTTTATAATAGCTTCTAGCGAAATGCTTATAGGAAACTCTTATGAAATGGGATAGCATATGGTGAGAAATTTGAAATTAATGAAATAATAGTAAATAATTGAATATTTTCTTTCGAAATCACGATTGGTCTAATTTCAGCATAATAAACTAATTGTACAAAGTAATTTTATCATGCATTACATTCTCGTGACCATTCTATATAGTTTTTTCTTATTTGCCGTTATAAACCATCGACCAATTTAATCCATTCCCTTGCCCAACATTATTTTTGTTCCCTTCGAAATTCTTATGTCATTTTATTCCTGTTTATATCGAGTTAGTATTAGAAAGGTTTCACTAATCCAATTTTCTTAACCACTTCGCAACAAGCAGATGGTTCATGTTTGATGCCAACTAAGCAACAGACGGTCCGGTTACACGTGACTATCGAAATTAAAAAAAAAACGATATATTTAAACCAAAGCAGCACAATGCTAGAGCACTGGTACTGACGACGCCCCTTGAAGTTTTATTGAAAAGTAACAACCTAACAAATTATCATTGGTATTCTGTGAGCATTGAATTACTAATGGTGCCGCAATCGATTTATGACCGCTGAATAAATTGAACGGCGGCTGTGAAAACCGAACTGGCAGATTGATGAATATAGTATCTACTCGCATATTATGAGCCCGCGACAGCGTCAGCGGCAAGAGTTTCCAGTTTGAATCTCATTGGAAAATGACTGATATTTTTGGCGGGAAGTCAAAAGTTTTTTCTTATTTATCATTTTTGTCAAAGTGATAAAAAATAGAAATGTGTCTTCAAGTATAGTTATGTGCGGCACTCACATATGAGTATTATATGTTGTATTCTGAGATATATAAAAATAATTATTACAAATATATTAATATTGACATCATTTTATTAATATCAGCCACAAAAATAAAAAGCGCCTGGTCTAACAAAATTGCGTGATTCGATGCGAGACACCAAGTCGAAAGTCTAGAAAATCCAGCAGCATCCATAGAGCGGTGTAAACCTAGGTCGTAATAACTCGGCGGTTGCAATCCAGATAATACTAAGAGCGACCTGGGGAGATTCACCGATAGCGGCGGCAAGAAGGTGACAACTGCTGAGCGTTAGGGGCCGCCCAATAAAAACGGTGACACATTTCTTAATTCCCAATTCGGCCGGCGGCGGTCGGGCGACGAGACATCTTAATTGTGCGCCGCGATAACTGCGCTCTTAGTGATTTATAATGCCCTCTAAACGTATTAGCTTTGTCGGCGGCGGTCACTTATCGGCCGCGGCCGGCTTCCGCTCTTCGGAGCGCCTTTTTACTCGTTTTCGAGCGCCCCACAGTCTCGAAGGTTTTGTTTATTTACGCACGCTACGGCCATGCGACGCGCCTCGGCCCGTTACCAGCTTTGCGGCACGCGCGAAACCTTAGCGTCTCCTAGGGAACACTGTTGGATGCAGACTTGTAAGAGAAACAAAATCGCACAATCAAAACACAGGTTTCACGGCCGTTGTTGCCTAACGAGTGATTCACTCGACGTGTTCGGACCAAGAACCGCGCTGTTGATGGCTCGGGATGCTCAGTTTTCAATTATAAAAGGTCTACGTCCTCAATATCAGAAGGCATTTCGGTTTAAATGAATAAACTCTGCTCGATTTTGTTCGATAAACAAAAAGTGTCAAGAATGTAATATAATAACATACACATGAAATATTTTCTACAATCATCATGCTTCACATATCACTAACAGAAAATCGTCACAAATGGCCCAAGCATACTGCAGAGTAGGCGTTAAGTTGAAAAGAAACCAGTGTGTCGAGATTGTTATTCGGGCGTGCGCTAATAAAGGGCCGGTAGCCGAGAAAAGGATTATTTAGAAAAACAAGAGCGTGTGAGACATGCAAGTGATGAATTGACATGTTCTCGGGGCCATTAGGAGGCCGAGATAAGGAGGCATTTAACTCAATCCACGGCATACGCACCGTCCGCCTTCGGAATATACAGAACGTTCTTATTTTTTTCTTAATTTTAAAAAATAAGTAAAAAATTTGAAAAAATTGCCCTTACTTTTACAATGACAATATACTGTGTTGTAAGGACGTTTTACAAATATAAATTTCACATGGACAAAAACCTAGATACGAAACAACTATCTGTGGGTCACACAAGTAGTTGTTCCGTGTGGGGATCGAACCCACGACCCCCGACGCCGAAGCCAATACCTTGGCAACTTCGCTATGGAGTTATCAAACGTTTCATAAGCAATTGAATTTATGTTTCGACCATTATATATCAATAAAAATGTTTTGCCTAAATGGTGTTAGTGAATTGTTTTAGCTTGTTTGTGGTCGAAAGTTATATGAATTTTGAATTAAAAATTCTGTTAGTGCTGTACTTCGTTTTGGCCTTTTAACGGAGTATTAAATGCATGGTTTCTTTTGTTACGATTTATTTTTTATTATGACTTTTTATAATTAATTTACCTTATCTTAAAGCTTTTAGTCTTACCACAGAATCCTTTCTTGACGACAGAATTTTAATCGATAAATAAACAACGTGTCTTTTATGAGCAATTAAATGATGATAATTACCATAAACTTCTCAAATAAATTTTAGACGGAAGTTATTAAAGTTAAGGTATATTTTGTAATACGTAAATACTCATCCTATTCATAGATAGAGGCTAAAGATTTGGACTTTCTACGAACATTTCACTACTGTTTTCCTTTTTCGTTTTTACTTTAGTAAGAAAACATGAGCGTAAACTTCTGAAGTCTAAGCTTCTAATATCTAACTTATAAACTAAGTGTAAAGGGGGTTATTTAAAAACATCCTCATTGCCAGCTTCGAAGTATTATCTTTGAAAACGGGATGAGAGCTAATGGGACAGCCTGTAGTGCGGTGCGCAGTGCGATAGCGCAGTTTATGTGAGCGGTGCAGCTCGCCCGGTAGCCTCGTTAATGGGAATCGGCTTCCGTCAATAAAATAACTCCGATCCGTGCCTAATGCCCCGCACCGGGCCGAGTCCATTTCACCACCGCGCCATCTAGCGGCGCGATTGTTCGTTCCGAGGCCGATCTGCTCTTGGCCTGAGCGCTCCGTACTCAAATAGCCATCGAATATGCTCCCTTCTTCACTCATAGACATATATTCCTATAAAAGAGATTACTGTTCAGTTTGACTTTATATTACCGTTTGAGCTTGAAGTTTCAGTGCTTCAAAAGTACACAATTTTTTTTTGTAAAACTCTTTAATTTTAATTAGTCTAAGGTTGACATTGTTCATTGATACTGTTTTTACAGGTCTCGTGTATTTTTTTTGAGCAGAATGTTATTATTTTTAAGCCATAAAATAAAAATAAAAATAAAAGTTTAATATGACAATATGAATAATTTGGGTACACACAAGAAATTGCAGTAATTCAAAATATATAACAGTTCGGCAACAATTTTAATTAGCTCCCAGATCGGGCGCATCCATTACGGCCGGTGCATGGCAGAAAAGGAGGCAAAGGAGCGTCGCAGGCGAGCAGATTCACGGCTCCAAGTGGGTGCGCTGGAAAAATCCTAATCTGTAACAAAGTGGCCCACGGGTCCCCGGCGGAGAGGCGCGGCCGATAGCGCTATCTACAGATAAGGCGCCCACGACCGGCGACGTATGTGCGCCGCCTAATTAACTTGTTCATTAAGGGCTACACGGCTTGCGTGCCCGCGCCGACACCGCCATTTTAAAGACAATGCCTTTCCAAGGTTCCCTTCTAAGCTGTGTAGAACTTATTCGTAAAGCTGCCAAAGATACTACAATGAGTTTGAATAAATTCTGAAGTCGTTTCATATTCAAATAAACCAAGTGTGAGTCGGACTCGCGCATGACGGGTTCCGTACCACTATCTATAAAAAAGGCAAAAAAATTAAGTCTGTCTGTTGCATGGGGCCACCACTTAAGTATTTTTTATTCTGCTTTTTAGAATAGCTGTCGTTAAAGTGGCAACATAAATACATTATCTATGAAAGTTTCAACTGTCATGGTTCATGAGACAGAGCCTGGTGACAAATGGACAGGCAGACAGAGAGCGGAGTGATAGGGTCCCATTTTACCTTTTGAGTACGGAACCCTAAAAATTAATAAATTGTCTCACAAAACTGCACCATACTATATGGTACCAAAAACGCAATCCACATAGAACCCACAAGGTGTCAAGCGCTTTTAATTTTACATTATCTTTATGCGAGAAAAGGCATAATATAATGTATCGATAGTTATTGTAAAAATCAGACCCTGCCGATTTTTTTCAATTTGACTTTTTCCAACAAACATTATTTTTCTATCTTTAGAATTTATAGAAGTTTCTTTGCATCAAACCTTATCGAATTATAAATCTTTATCGAAATGCAAAAAACTAGAATTTCCGTGGGTTAAAACGGCGAGAAATTTAATTAAAAAGGTAGAATGTCACGTCACGACCCCTTTACGTCACGACCCCGTCACGATATTGAACTCGGCGCTCTATAACTGAACAAAGAACAATTAACGCGGGAATTTTCTATGTGCGCTGTCGCGAATGATACATTGACGTACACGCGAGCATTCCTTAGGATCGTACACTTATATATTATACATTATATTATTATGACACGTGATGGAAAACTACCGTGTTCCACGCGCAATTGCGAAACGCGATCTATGAGATTGTGTTTTACTGTTATGTTATACGTAACATATTTGTACGGTGGTAGGGCCACGCAGCAGCCTCGGCTGTTGCACGAATGGGCAGGCTCGTCCGGGTAAGTACCACGACATCACAGAAGACCGGCGTAAAGTGGAAGTTTAATACTTTCGCGTTTCGTCTGGTGAGTGAGGTGGCCGGAGCCCAATTTCCAAAAGGTTGTCAACACATCTGGAACCCTCGAGTGTAGCAGATGTCAATGGGCTGCGGTATTCACTTAACATCAGGTGAACCGTCTGCTCGTTTGGCAACTTTTCACATAAAAAAAATATATATTTTAAAAGATATCAAGATGCGTATCACAGCTAACAAGACAACAAAGCCATTCACACTCAGGTAATTAAGAACATAGGTACGCGATCGGGCGACACGTTTGATGTCCCGGCAGTCGATCGCTCAAGAGGGCCGCCTAAAACCTTCTGCGCCTTCGACGGGCTGAATGCAGCGTCCGCGGCCCGAGATAAGTGTATTCATTCGTCCTCGATTTATTTAATTTTTTTTTCCGTCGGCAGTCCAACGTTACAAGCGACACGGAATAAATTAAGCTACCGGACTTTGACGGGGCTGCGGGCGATAATGCGAGTGGCGGTTTTTATTTATTCTCCTCCCGATAACGTACCATTTAAGGCTTTTCAAACACTAAGTCGTGGTAAAAAGAGGAGTCGTGTTGCCGCGTGGACTGAATTTCGATTCGAGATTGCGTTCGGAGGTCTTTATTAAGCTCGCTTGGACGAGGAGGTGCTGGCTCGGGTGAGACCATTACGCTACACGCGAAGAGGGGGATCTGCTGTGATGGAAATCTGTTCAGCTTGCGTGTCGTACGCTAACTCGTGCCTAATCAAGGTTCAATGTTTGAGGTCCACTTGCTTATGTTATGATCAAACTCATTTCTTTATACTCCAATATAATTATTTGACATTAAAAAAAATAAAAATCCGATAGCGGTAGGCACGAAAAATAAATTTAACACTTTTATATTTGGCGCCAAAAATCTGCTATCTTGATTTTTATAATATTTATACACCATAGAGCCGTGATAGCTCAGTGTCCGGGCGCTCGCCTTTAATTCAATATACTCGAGCAACCTGAGTTCGATCCCCGGTGCCGGCACCAATGAAGTTTTTAACTTTAAGTGCTGACTTATCACGTGCTCCGCGGTGAAGGAAAACATCGTGAGGAAAAACCTGCATATTTTCGAAATAATAACAAAAAAAAATATATATTTCGAAAATATGTGAAGTCCGCCAATCCGCAGTGGGGCCGCGTGGTGGACTATGCCCTGATACCCTCTGTATAGAGGAGGCCTTTGCCCAGCAGTGGGACATGTATTGGCTGTTACTTTACTTTACTTACTTTTATACACCAATAATACTTGCGCAGTAAAGACAAATGGGACTACATATCACTCAGCAAAATTACTGTAGGAATCTTTACGGGGGTCTCCGTTTTGCGGTCCTTTTTATGACTCTAAACTTTCCCGACTTAAAACTCAATCCAATCATGCAGTAGCGGAAGCCGTGATAGATAGTACTATTATGTGTGTGTTCGGACAGGAGCCGATACGCTCCTTTCGCGGTCGATTTTAGTCCCATTTTTTAAAAGTCAACGATAATCCCCCGACGGATGAATCGTACACGCCTCGAGATTTATGGCATCAATTACAAGAGCCGAATTGTGGCGCGCCCGTAACAGCCCGCTCGAGAATGCGACACGTCGCCTCGCTCGCTGCTTTGAGTGCTTTTTAATTTATTTTTTGACGCACCGATAGGGAAAAGAATGTAATGATATTATCAAAATATCCAATTTATGTTTCAGGCTTGTAGACTATCTACTCAGAAGAGGCCAAAGGCGATAACGTAGCGTAATTGAAATACTTGTACGCGTTATACTTTCATTTGATTAACCGGACAAAACTTTACATAGCTACATCACTATACCTGATACTTATACTTTATAAAGAAATGTGCACTTCGACTTTGGCTTCGATTAAATCAAAGTCTAAGATATGTTAGAGGTTATATGCTACCGCAAAAAGTCGGCGTAGTACGGGACACAGTCTCACGACTTGGGGCGCAGGCGTCAGATAGATCGCGGCGGGCGTCGATGGCCGCGGGGTCTGAGATCGCGGTCACGAGGGGTCCCGCCCGGTATGAAGACGTTGGGCCGCTCGGATGTGCAATTAGCGGGCGCAGTGCGCGGCCACCGATGCTGAGGATAGCGGAGGTCAGGCGCAGAAATTGATTCGGGCCCCTGCTCGCAAATGAACAACTCGTGTCTCGAAATTTCTACGAAATACGAACAAATGCGCGTCAAACGAACTGGGTGGAGTTAACCGTAACTGCCAAGTAAGAGCAGCATAATTGTAACTATATGTGTAGGGATCGTGCTAATTTGAAAACCCTCTTTTTACTCGGGTGACGGGTTGGAGTTTTTATGTATATGTATATAAACACAAATACAAATGCAGTGTTTTGAAACCTTCGAAGGAAGAAAAAGGCACTCACCGAATCTGAAGATATAATCACCATCATCATTTCAGCCTCTTTTAGTCCCCTGCTGGATACATGCCTCACCCACAGACTGCCTTGAAGCCCGATCCTGAGACACCTGCATCCATCGACTTTCCGCACAGAACGTCACTCCAGGTAGTTGTAGGTACTACATTGCGATGATTAATACAAGGCTGCCACTCGACAAAATTTAAAGAACATTTACCAAACTTCCCAAAATGTGTCAGTAAGGCTGGTTGTCTAAGAGAGATACTACTTTAGTATATGTTTCTGTTATTACATGTTCGGTCTGCTCTTCTTATATTAATTATTTATACTTTGTTTTCGTTTGTTAGTTGGTAGTTTTACATCGTGTATATGTATGACTGTTTTTGAAAGCAATTTAATAAATTATTTTATTCTGTGCATCAAATGAAATGGTAACAAAATGCGAACGTTTCTCATATCTAGTCATCTCTTTGTTTAATTCCGGCTAATGTACCAAAACAGAGGTGCTTTTACTTAACTACGTTGAACGTTAACGGTTGCTTTCTAAATCGAACCCGACCATTCTTATTTATGGGTACACTATCGAATTAAAGATAATAGTACATTCCAATTAGAAATCCCGTTTCCATCTCGGCCGTATCTTTACCCTTGAAGGTCAGTTAGAATCCGAGCCTCTTATTACGGGTAACAAGGGAAACCCATTTGAGTCAACGGTAGCCGTGTGTTACTGATAGCGGGTTCGAGTCCGGACCCCAGTTTATCTGGAGCCCCTGCCTACACGCCGAGATATAAGAGATTAACAGGTAATCACGTGGGAGGTAAGGTAAAATAATTATGAAGGCGACGGTAAAATCGTAAAATATAATTTCAATTGTTCCACTGTGTCATTTAAACTTTAAGTAACCTCAATAAATAAAGTAATATGTCCTAGCTGACTGGTTCATCAAATGTCTTTTGGGACTAACCAAACGTTTTTTAAAAGATTTAAACCGTCTGAATAAAATAGTAGCAGAATGAATCCTTAGTTAAGAAAATGTGTATTATTGAAAATGGTCCAATGTCCCGGTGTGACAAAAAGTTAATTTTAATTCGCAACTTTAACATTTATTTTTAATCAAGTCGTTGTCGATAACTGCACATCTAATTCTTATTTATATTATATGCAATCTGACAGCCTTATTGTGTACAGCTTTTCGCTTCGAGAAATGAGAGTTTATAGACATATTGGAATTACATAACAATTGATTTGTTAAATACTCTTATTGTCCTCACTTTCCCGCAAACGTGTGGAATAAATGGTTACCAGGAAAACAAAAATGTATAGTATTCAATAACTTGAATATCTTCTGAGAATTTTCTTACACTAGTTGGCTGGTGCAACATGTACCTTGGCTATGCGGTAAAACTATTCTTATCTACGATCATAGTCAAAGTCCTAGACAAAGCCAAGTACCAGGCGAGCATAATGACGGTGGAGATCGCTTTGTCTCTCCCAACTGTCAAGTGTCGATGGAAAAACGCAGCTGTAAGTACTAAGTGCGCGGTCTTAATGAGAGTGGACAAACTGGATGGCCGAGGGCCTGTACGAAAGGAAATAGTGGATATGATTTATCCAAACATTTACAATAATGAGGCATTTATGGTATGTATTGATTGTATTTACAAAACTGTGTTTAATTACTTTTTTAATACGTAAACATTCAATCGTGCAAAGTGATTTGTACTGGATAGGAAAAGAAGCAAGAATAATAATTTTTCGTCCTAATATTTAATGCCTATTTAACACTTAGATCAAGCCCCTTTATATCAAAATGTTTTATTCAATCGGATATTTTGCTTTTTATTTTAAAGTACGTACTAAGGTAAGAACTGAGATCGATACACGTGCGTGAGG
The DNA here is from genome assembly GCA_933534255.1 of Iphiclides podalirius. NCBI lineage: Eukaryota > Metazoa > Arthropoda > Insecta > Lepidoptera > Papilionidae > Iphiclides > Iphiclides podalirius. The sequence continues at coordinate 356,575 of OW152820.1, forward strand.
CGAGTCGTATCCTCCGCACACTCGCGGGGCATCATAACAGGTGCCCTAAAAGGCACTGGTGTCATTACTTCGACCGGTCGGCTACTGTGCACTTCCACGCGCCGCTGCTCGCCTGGTAGCCGCCGAGCCAGCGTCGAGTGTTGTTTTTATGCACCTCTCTATGTTTGTGTTGCTATCGAGATGACGCCTAGCGATGTGGGGTGGCTATCGCAATCGAGTTTGCGCCCTGCGCTGCGGGGCTAAAGTTCAAACGGGCCGAATGTAGAAAGGAATTCAGTAGACTGAATGGTGGGTGAGGACGCTTCATTCACGTTCCTCGCTCCGTTGGTATTCCGAATATGACTTAACAGAACGTGTATACTCTCTCTGTCCTGGTGAGATTGCACGGATGATTGGAGAGTTTCATCGGGCCGGTGTAATAGTCTAAAATAAAATGAAACATTATTCAAATCGTGTATTGTGTATATTTAAACGTCTTAAACGTCTAAACATACGTGATTATCTGATTTGACGCCACCGCCGGTTCTTCTCTGGACTTATTCAACATTCAAATCATAAATCATTTGCATGGAGATAAAAGAGCATAATATTAGACCTTAACTTTAACGGGACCCTTCATTTTAAGCTAAACAATCTGTACAAGCAAAAATCACCTCAAATAGGACACAAAAAATGCGCGAACTATCCGCTTGGATCGTCACAAACGAAGATTTTGCTCAACCCTTTGGTTCAGGTGTACATGCCCTGGGTAAATAGTTTTAGAATAATGTTTCATAAAGTTGCAAACAGATCTGCAATTCCCCACCGACGTTAATCACATTATTACGGGCAATTTCCCTCCTAAGCCCAGTGGCGGTGTGACCGCCTAGTGCAGCACGGTAGCGCTGGCTTTTGGCCACGCCCCTTCACTGAAGGAACCACCATAATAGGCCTGTCGCACCACATTTATTACGGCTTATTACAGTTTATTACAAGTCTCCGGGCACTGCGCACAGTTCCGAGATTAATTCCCTCAATAAGTTTGCGCTGTCGACCCGCTGTACGGCCGAAGACAGGTATATTGCAGTCGATAGACTCGATTTATATACATATGTTTTAATATTAAAATTGTTATCTCTAACATGAAGGAATTTTAAAAATAGTTAGTTCGGCTAATAGCTAATTCTATAAAGAGGGTTTTAAAAGTCCAATATGACTGACTGTTGCAGATGACTGATATCTAAACAAGTTTAAATGGCTCTTATAAGTACTTAATAGTACTGCACCTTATGCAATGCTTAAAGTAGTGGTAACGTTAGTAACTTATACATTATCTATTTGAAAAATCAGAAAACTCACACCTGTACGCTAGTATATTTTTTTTTATGGAGAAAAGGGGCATGGAAAAAGCAGGACGCTCACCTGATGGTAAGTGATCACCGCCGCCCATGAACACGTGAAACACCCGAGGGCTCACAAATGCGTTGCCGGGCTTTTAAGAAAGGGTGCTCTCTTCTTGAAGGTTCCCGGGTCGTAACGGTTCGGAAAGACCGCTGGCGGTAGTTGGTTCCACAGAGTGGTTGTGCGAGGCAAGAAATGCCTTGAAAAACGCGCTGTTGTGGAACGCTGGACATCGAGGTGGTGTGGATGAAATTTTTGGTACTGGCGCGATGTCCGATGGTCGAGTTCACCCGCCGGGATCAATCCAAACAATTCCTCGGAACACTCCCAAATATATATTACATATATTCAAAAGGGCGTCTATAGACCCACAAAACCTGCGCCATACTTCCTAGTAAAACAACCTGGTAACTCCCGACCGAGTTAATTTGTTACCATCACAGGAGAAATTAAAACGTAAAGTTCATTCGAATATTCCAGTTTTTATCGGTGGAGAGGAAAGCTATCGCATATGACATTAACATAAACATTTTGATTTGACAATGCGACGCCGGAATGCAGAACGGCATTTTTATATAATTACCAACAAGCGGACGACAAGTGTCGTTCTCATTATATGCAAATAAAACGGAGCGGGATCTTTAAGGGCAATTAGTTGCGCCGTCCAGTGCATTCGTCATTTGAATATCGCGATTAAAGACAATTTCTTACCGTGAACGCGTCGCAAAAACAACCATAGCTCGACAATTAGCTCGAATCATGCTAATTGGTGATAGCTTTTTGCCTTGAAGAGTTTGCGCACTGGGGATGACTCTAAGCGAGACATAAATTTAAAATGTATGTCGAAATACGGCGAGAAAAACGCTCGCCAATAATCGACGACGCGCTTTAGCAGGGCTGAATAATTTATGTTGGAGGCAATTAAGCTCTTTATTAGGCGGAGTACGATCTGAGCGAAATGCGCCCGGGTACAGATTTGGCGCTGGCCGTGATCGGCACGCGCCGCTTCTTATCGGCATCGGTGTGGGAACGCGCGTATGCAGACTGAGAAGATAACAGACTTCGTTAAAACTAAAACAGTCATTGCATTCGTATTATTTACATATCTAAATGTAACAAAAATATCTAAATATATATGTATATATAGAAGTCAACACTTTACTGCCAAATGGACCAATTTTGTGGCGAAATTTGGTTTAAGGAAACATTCTATTATTAAGTACCTAATCCGTAATTACCGTAATCATAACTGTTTTTATAGCCAACTGCTAAAGCAATTATGAACACTTTGCATGATTAATGAAGATAATGAGCCACACTTCAGTTGCAATTAGTCACCGTATATAGAGACATCATCTTCAAACATGAACATTCACATAACAATGCGTGTTAGGTTTATTAAATTATGATTTTACATAAAGTCCTCAGGCATTGACATAAACAAACTCCAAAATTTCGATATGGCCAGTAATTTTCGACTACAAATTATTAGATACTTTAAAATATGCCTCTTACTATCAATGGTAGCATCTCACTCGTATAAAAGACAAGAAAGCAAATGATCAAGCGACTAGTAACTATCCTTACCCTTAGATACCGGTGCGCAGTCTAGTAGACTGCGGTGCTAGACGGCATTAAGTCAGCACATTCATGCACAGCAGGAGCTGACAGGTGATTCTAGTACAGTAAAAGTGCAACGACTGCATACACCAGATTTCATTCCAATAGCAACCGGATCACCGTGCAAACAACCGGCCGTCACTCTCACCGATCGTGCAACTGGCGGCGATAAGCGATCTCACATTACTTAACGAATCGATCTTATCAATGGCGAAAACGAAAATTACACGCGGTAAATTGCCAAGTTTAAGCGACCGCCGATAAAAGAAATTATTACTTTACGACGAACATAAAAATCATCATCGTAAATAAAAAACAATAGTGAAGTATGTGATGGCAGTAAGTAATGACTTTTAATCCCAAAGGGTAGACCGCTCATAGAACCGTCGATGAACGTTTAACTGACATCATAATCATTTTCTCTCTTTATTTTTAACACGTAGAGTATTTTATATAAAATATTGAAAACTAAAGAATACAAACAAGTAGATCAATAATTGTATTCACAATGAACACTAGACTTATAATTCAATTACTAATTACCATATTATTGCGATCTGAAATGAATCTGAAACCTTGTCTCTTCACCTGACATACTCCTAAAAGTTTTTTGTAAATAAACGGAGTAAACTTAACAATATTAAAAAAGTTCTACTCCATTACACATAGTAAAATATCTTTTTAGTACTAGGCCACTATAATAGACTAGACTATAGAACTATATTCAATCATTAATTCACCGCTACATATTAGAAACTCGTGAAAAATTTGCATTTGGCAAAATATGATAGTGGTTAAGTAACAAAGTTCAAATGTATTTTAATTAGTTTCAAACGATGAATAATAGGTTGTTGCTTAGTCGCCGAGTTAGCTCGGTCCAACAGATTCGATGTGTATAACAAATGAAGGAAGACATTTCATTGAAAATATAAGGAATATTTACTTAAAATCTAAATATTTCTAGTTTCTTGAATGCATACCAGTTATAATAATTTAAGGAAGTTAAACAAAATTATACAAGTAATATAACAATAATATAGTTATTATAATACTATTACAAGTTACCCGACTAGAGAATAGACTAATATAGAAAATTAACAAGAGCATAATACTTATCTTTATATATATAATTCTAATGTACATGTGTTTGTCACTGAACTCCGCTAAACGGTAGGACCAATTTAAAAAAAAAATTGTGTCTTCAGGTCGATTCGAGAATGGTTTAGATTCATAATTTTTCATCTTTTTTTATAATTTTTGTCGGATTTAAGTCATGCGTACTGGACAACGTATGTCTGGTCCGTTATTAAATATATATATAAAGATTTGGTACACAATACAAAAAAAAGTTGAACAAAACCGGTATCAAAACCTCAATAACATATTTTTATATATTTATACAGCGTTGGATATCGGAACAGTAAAATTTATCACGTAATGAATTACTCATGGCATCGGAACAACGTTGTGTTACAATTACTACTAAAGCTTAATTAAGCCCCTATTTTGGAAAAGTGTACCGTGTAATATCTTGTAGTCTTGACTCTTCGGGGACGAAACTCGAATCACCGTTAAGCGTAAAGAGTGAGCGGCGGACACGATTGTAAAGTCTGTTATTTTTTACTGAAAAAGGAGCAAAAGAAATTCTATGCTGAGAGGGTGTCTACCAATTTGCTATTTTTTTTTCTGTACAATATGTACAGAATGTGAATTAAATGTGTAATGGGATAAATGTAGTGCAAACCGAAATTTGATTGTTTTTAAGTAGTATGAATTCAATTACAGAGCTAACATGACATTATTTATTAAATTTCATTGCGTCAGTTCAGTAAAATGCTAACAACGATAACTAAAACAAACTCGGTATCGAATGACAATTTGGACAATCTTCGAAAATTAATACCTAAAACTAAAAGTAAAATTATTAGTAACCAAATAAAAGAAACCACGAATTTATAATTTGCTCTATTAGGACTAGGCAGCATTTTCTACTTTACGCTGTGTTCACAAATAGGCTACATAGATGTACCAAAGTAATTGTGGATGTCTATGAAAATTATCACTTAACACCAGTTTGCTTTGTTCTCTTATAAAACCACGTTTACCAATGCCATTGGCGGTGGCAAACGTAATTTTATGAGAAAATACGGTGATTTCATACCACCATCGTGCACTATGGGGCTAGTAGTAACTCATGAGACAGTCTTTATTCAGAAAAGTCAGACCGTCGCGGCATATTATTTACAACATCAAGAATAATATTTTCTTACAACCTCTAAAACGAGATAATGACGATATAAAAATACAGCAACCAGTTTTACACGTTAAAGTCACAAAGCGACCGTACATAAAGCGCTATCTTAATTCAATTTCTTAAAAAAGTTCGCAACATCCTGACATTTATAACGGGATTATAGTTCATAAAACGCACATCAAAATAATTTATTAACGCTAAATCAACGGGCACTTTATAAATTTTAAATTATATTGGAAATTGTCGCGTAATTAATTTCACATTACTCATAAAGAAGACTGGCACAAACAAGCAGGAATAAGATTCGGCTGATATCGGCTCTGCATCGTTTATTATTTTAGTTCATTGTATAATGCACTAATGATAGTGTCTTACATTAATGCACGTTTTAGACATTGTAATACTAATATATTCAATTCATTTATTCATAGTATATGACTAGCGCTTAAAGACGGTTTTGCATATCTAATTTATCTTTGTTATTTATGACGTTTGGATTTCAAGTTTTTGAGAATATTATATTTAAGTAAATTTTTTTCACTATCCCCTATCTAAAAATCTGAACAGGTGCTCTTACTCATAATTAGGGTACTTAACACATAACACTTTGTTTTAAATTATCTCTCATTCACTTTCTTAATCCTTTTACCTTATGACTTATCGAGGTAATCAATTAAACATTCCAAACACTACATGTCACTGACAATAGTTATAGACCATTTTCCTCTTAAACCGAATCTAAAGAAGAAAACGCCTTGATGCAATGCAGGGAGCTGAGATTCGAACATGACACCTTACTATTCCGGAACCTTCCACTTTTGCTGCTTGTAGGTAGTACAGCAACCAACCCACGATGCGATGATTGAATTAAATCAACCATAAAAAAAACTCCATGGTGGTCTAATGCGAGTCAAGGGGCGTGCGCTCTCGATCTCCGTTTGAATAAATAATACATAAAATAATGTAATGACGTATTAAATAATTCGTATAGCGAATATGATTTAATGGCCAGCGATAATTTCGCCTGATAAGCTACTGTCGGACTTGATGTATGCGTGCGGTACAAATCGTCTTCGTGTCTTACTTAATTATGTCTTCTTTACAAGTTATGAATCGTGTCATTGAGTTTTATTATGCACAGTGTTTTAGAACCGGGGTGTAATCTTCAAGAGATATTCTATCTCGTCTTGGATGCTTATGTGGTATTCTTATCTACCCCGTCTGCCAATCTCAACCTTTGGGACCATTACTAGATTCCCACGAGGCTTGCCTAACATCTTGTGACAAGATTTGGTCGCTCTCCCAGATTCACCGACTAACGGAACCCTAGTCTTGACCGTGGACCTGAAGTAAAATTTTAGTCTATTTTCAACTTGTGATACACTACTAAATATGGTTTGGTAACATTTATGCTTGATAGGTCTTGATAGGTCAAAATTTAATTGCTATAATCGCACAAACGAACTAAAACTGAACCCATAACCCGCGGCGCTGATACCTTAACGAAAACAACAGTAAATAAATATTTCATATTTTAATCAAAACACACCAAAAGAAACAGAATTTCAAGAAACGCACACTCAACAGTCTCTAGATAAAACAATGACTTTCGCCGTTTATGTTAATACAGTTCACAGCCATCGAGGCTATAAAACCAAAGTGACGATAAATCGAAGGTAAACTCCCATAAATAAAAAAACATCACGAACATCGAACCCGAAACCCGGTAGCCGTGAGCTGTCTCTTCAACCGTCGCGAGGGTACTCGCCGGACAGTGCAATAAGAAGAGAACAAAACGGGAGATTTATTGTGTATCGATCTCGGAAAGAAATCGAATGCTACGTAATGTTATCTCTGTCCCGGTCCCACGCACGGACCTCTCACTCTCCATTCAATAATCTCGACATTGGTTCAAGAGGGCCTTTGATCTTGTTACCAACTAACGATTACCCGCGACTTCGCTCATGCCGCATGCCCAAAAGAGGTAAATATATTTCTCCTCAGCCATTCTAAATACATATATGAGTAAAAATCGGTAAAATAATTCAGTAAACTTCGTACAATATTCCAAAAGTGTTTAAAAAATTGCAAAAAAAATAATAAAAAAATTGAGGGAACCTGTCTGAAAAAAATTTAACATGCTAAAATAAACAAAATTGTTTTGACCTTACAGACTGTTGTTTCTCTGGAAAAACAGACCCATAGAAGCATTTTATACAAATTACGCGCATCGTATTTTGGGTTCAGTAATGATCAAACGTGATACTAAAGGAGATACGGGGACAATATTAAGGGAGTCCCCTTTTAAAACTACAGCCAGACAATTCAATTTTATCCATTAGTATAGACGTAGATCCTGGACAATACAGCTTATCTTATATTCTTTTATTTGATGACGGGCGAAGAGTTTAAAGCTCCATTGGTCTCAAGGCTCGTGCCAATCCATACTGGCTGTTACGGGTCAAATATTATTTTCGTAGATTTGACTTGTGCACAAATAAGCGCTTGTACGTGCATATTTTATCTAGCTTTGTACCGCCGACGCTTCGGAATCGAACCCCATATCCGACGTTCGCCGACCGTCTTCTTATCGGGCGCCCGGTCGTGCGCCGCGTGACTGAGAGCGTTCCGTGTTTGTGGGGCATGCAGGCAGACACAAAAACATTACTAGTCGGCCACGGGTCGTGTCGCTGGTAACTCGATATGGTCGTGATCTACTTCCTCGTTCGCAATTATTCGATTGCACATGTTTATCTGTACCTACCACCTTTTGTTTAAGGTCTACTAGTTATGCCACATAGCTGCCAAAAAAAAAAATCACATATTTCGCTACGGTAAAGCGCCACGGTTTTTGTTTTGAGGGATAAACGATAACCACTCTAAAAAGTAAGAAGGACATTGCGTTGATGACACATCCCGCAGTTGATAATAACAACACAGAGCCGTAATAAATAACAACACAGAGCCAAGCATATTTTTTAGCTCTCTGCTATTTTAGTGAGCCGAGATATGTTAGTGTCCGGGCGCACGAGCCATCGGATGTTGTAGATGACCATGGCCGGTGATATTCACTTAACATCAGGTTAAACGCTTGCTCTCTCGATAAATTTTCATATTATCTCGGTGAACTATGCCCAAATACCCACTGTACATTTTCATACGCGGCTGTTACTTTACTTTTTCTACTTTTACATAGCAATATTAACAGTTACATCATTGCAATTAAACCTGGACATCGGATATATTTCATAAAAGCAAGTTTTTATACCGACACAGCCATCAATGGTAAAATATATGACTATAAAAATATATAGCTAGTTATTATTATTAATTGTGCGGTAAAATTTTATTTTCGTTTTACTTTTATTTACATCGTAAATGTTGTGTATACCTAATGTATGACCTGTAACTAAAAATACATATGTATATATATATAAATGTAAGTATATGTTATGAGTTGGTTTACCTTAATAAATAAATAAATAAATGGTAGATCCAATAGCGCTTCGTAGTCAACACTATATTATCTCTTGATTTTTTCAACGCATCCATTGTTTGTGTTCATCGAGGCGTGAATTCGAAAATGTTTTGCGGCAGACGATGGCATGTGAGCAAAATTGACAATAATTAGCGGCGCGCAAAAAAAAATTGCAAACTTGGTGTTTTTTTGAACAGTTAATGGCTTCGATCGGTTCGATCGCTGCGCACTTCTAACTCCTTATAAGAAACCTGGTAGGTAATGTTCTGACACACTCCTTATCTATATCGTCGACGCAAGCCGAATGAAATGGAATGGCTCTATCATAGAATAGCATTGAAGCTCTGTGCTAGATATCTACTATCTCTGGCTCCACTGCATGAGTTACAGCACCGAATATGAATATATTTTGTTTTTATATATATTCGAATACCTGGCAAGACTTCTGAGGCCAAAAATATTGGTCTAAACGGTATCTTTGGATAAAACGGAATTATTTTGTCAATGGTATTGGCCAAGTACGGAACATATATCCTTTGGTTGCACAAATATCTCGTGACGGAATCAAACCACGGTCACCGATGTCAAAGCCTTAGCACTTAGCACCACCGAGTCACCAAAAAATTTTCAACCGACTACAAAAAAGGAGGACGTTTACAATTCGACTGTAGTTTTTTTTGTTTGTTACCCCAGAACTTTCAACTGAGTGAAGCGATTTTGATGATTCTTTTTTATTTGAAAGCTGGTGCTTCCCATGTGGTCCCGTAGTAATTTAATTGTTATTGGATCTTGGGATCCGGAGATACGAAGGGAACTCCAAATAATCAATTATAACATGAATACGGAGCGAGATATTTGAAATCGGTTTTGTTTTTCGTTAATAAAAAAATTGACTTTTCTCCTGTTCCTTGGTCGGTGCACATTAGCTACTAATTTTGATATTTAAGGGATGTGAACTCAGATTGCTCGAGTAGGTATACAGAGTTGAAGCAGAACGCTGATCACTCACGCTTTTCTACTGCTAATTAAAGTCATTATATTACAATTTTTATTCATTTATAGACAAAGTTAATGGATCGAATGATGCTCCATGGATTTATGCAATAAGTAATGTATCTTTGTCAACATTATGACTGGTAAATAAAAATACTTTTTCAAAATCTACTTTCACTAGATTCACGCGATGCTAGCATTTCTTACGTTAGTTAAAAGTCTCACCAATGTTGTATTAGATAAGGTTTCAATTTAATTACGAGATACAATAATTGACATAACAGAAGAACGTAATCGCATTACCCTTGAATTGGAGTTAACGTTGTAATATGTTTGGGTTACAAAGTGTGCTTTTAGATATGTTATTAATTCAATTCGAGTTTCCAGTTTATTGCTTAATCCTATAAACCTATCGATGAATAGCGTATACCACAGTAATTCTGTCATTTTCCGAGTTCAAGTGGTGCGACGCCTGTCTCATAATTTTTTTCATTCTCTATTATGATAGCCCAGAGACATCACTAGCTAAGTTGTCGACATCATCGTTATGAGTACCAGGTACAAGTACTGACTATGTCTGATCAGAAACCTGTTCTTATATCAGGTACGTGCAACTGTAATGAATTTTCGTGCTTGGCCAATGGGTAAGGATAATATCTTATGATATCCATCCTATAATGGGAGTGTAGACAAGTCCTTATAGACGAAAATATTGGTTAGACAAACAGTACCAGCTTAGAGGAAAGTTAACTCGGTGGCTTATAGTGTTGGCCCCCCGAGGCCGTGCCAAATACTAGCCCAGCGATATTTGAGTCGTTACCGGTACCAGTTTGTGGGGACATTCCGCCGCCGCCTGTTGAAACCAACGGACCAGATTGTTTACGTTTGAGATAGACATAGCTTAATGTTCACGCTTCTTGCCACGAAAGGTTTAAAGTGGACTTTCTAATTCACTTACAATTTTACGGCCTCATAACCCTTACAAGATTATCTCGAATTCTTTAATTATACTTTTAGTTTTTCCGGTTTAATTTACGGGAATATTTTATTTATGAGAATATAATATACGTGACGGCGTACGAAGAAGAGTAATAAAAACAATGTATGAGAGACAGCAGGCAAAACATGCTAAGACGAAGGACTATTGAAATGAAAAATTTGTAAAATGTCTCATTAATCAAGAGACTGTTTGCATTCAACCTTGCCTAATTCCATAACGAAATTAAAAAAAATATTTACCATAAAAAGCTAAGTAAGCCCAAGGTGTTTTAGATGTCCATGGGTGACGGTATTCACTTAACACCAGGTGAACTGCCCGCTTGATGACAACCTATCACATAAAAAAAAAGTTACACGTCTTGACATCAAAACGTGATACGACTTAGTCTGTCCCGTGACCATGAACGCTGGAAAGGGTTCGAAACGTCGGGTATTTAAAAACAAAATAAAAACCCGATAAAATCTGTAAACTAGTTTCATTTAATTAAACATAGTATTCGAGTAATATCGTCAAGGCGTATCCACATGCATCCAACGCTCGTTGAGCTTCAATAAGTCGCCATACTGGTCGCAGGCATCAGCACCGGACGGCCTTCCTCGGCGACAGGTCGAATGGCGACTAATAGACCGGCCACTTGCGAAACTCAAACAACCTGCAGCCGAGGGTTCCGACGCGCAGCGGATAGTGTCCATCTTGATAAAACTATAATGATATTGCTAAACCCACTGGCGGGATTTGACCACACTGATGGTGCCCAGCCGGCTTACCTCGAAGTGTGTGAGACGCACCTTAGATAAGTTCGCAATCGTTTGCTGTTTTTGCGAGAGTCAATTGAACATACACTTAAATAAGAAAACCAACGATACCTGATGGGAATGACCAAGGAACAACTCTTACCTCAATCGGTCCTCTGAGATTTTAATTCGCGACATATAATATTAGCCCAATCAAATAGACTAGAATAGATAAGAAATACCAGTCTAACGCCAGTTCAAAAATTTAGACCGTCCAAACAAGGAGCTTTGTTTTTAGGCATGCTATATAGATCAAATGAAGTACTTGTTAATTATTTAATAATCGAAACAGTGATAAATTGATGCACGCATCTAGGATGTGAAACCGGCAATAAAAATTGTCATTCAATTCGAATTTCTATAAAACAGTTTTTTTTCTATACTATTAAGTTATTATTTTGTAAACTTATTAAGTTGGATGTGGCTTAGATATTGGTAGGATATTGTCGTATAGTCACTTCCTATTAAAGGGATTTCTAATAAAGCTTACAAAATAGGTTACATTGTTTTCGTCTCCGCTGTATCTGTAATTCTATCTTAAGGTATTTTGCGGCCTTCTTTTGATACCGGAGGTCCAGCTAATGGTACAAGCCGATTCTGTAAAGGAGTTTTCGGGTACGTCTATTTTCTAAATTCTAACAGTTTGGCATATACAACAAAATATGTTCAAATTCGTAAGTTTCTATCTCTAATTCTCAAATATCTTATCCTTTAAATGAGCAATTCTTGTATATATATAATCGGAATCTCGGAAAAGGCTCCAGCGATTTAAATGAAATTTAGTATGTGCGCAGATTCGGGGGATTTTCTATACCAGATCATTTTCTTTATTTTTTTTATACATGATTTACTAAAAAAAAACCGAGCAAAGCTCGGTCCTCTAGGTACTAGTAATTATATTATAGATAAATTATCATATATGTGCTCACGTCGATCAGAACTATTGTCATCGATAAAATCTAAAATAAGAATATTACTAAATTAGCACTGAACTAAAAGATCTTTTAATGTTATTCTTTAACAACAACAACGTAATTATAATATAAATTCAAACTAACAGCATAATTAAAAATATGCTTACAATTTTATAACGTAAACAACGATACCCCTAAAAATTTCAATTGGTCGCTGACTCTAGATATCTTTTTATTGTGACATAAAGTCACGCTCACAAACGGAAAGAAATTAATTACGTTCTTATTCATTTATAAATTTTGCAAAGCGAACGCTGAATTAATAAATTCATTGCTTTGGTCATTTTCGTAATTTTATGCTCTTATCTTTCCGTTGCTGATTGATGACCGTAATAAAAGTTTCCAGATAAGCTTCCAAGGAAGTCGTGTTAAGAAATTTATAATGCGAAGTCAATCCCCGTGCTCAAAAGCTATCAGTACAAGGAGGTCAATCACTTGTTGTCAAGCGAGAAATGATAAAAAAAAAAGATTGATATTAACGATTTAATCACTAAACATGCTTAGATAAGTTAGAAACATGACAACAGAAATGGATAGCGATAGATCGGGAAAATCCCCGTGCTCAAAGCTGACCTAGAATTATAGGAGAGAGGAAGAAGATAAACATATGACGTTCTTCGATGGGGCACACGCATTGAATAGGTGCACTATTACTAACGTATGAACTCTATGAACAAAGTCTCCTTTTTACGGCGGATTACAATAGTTATTATGGCAACGGTCTCAAGGTTCACATTGCCACCCATTCCCATAACCATTTGCATTAGGGTTGCGTATTATTTATTTGATGCACGATATTCGGGTGTGTGGATCTTTCAAGCTGGGATATTTTTATGTCAGAAGCTTTGGCGTTATATTTTTTCGGTGTTTTTTTTTTTTTCTCATAACATATTGTGAAATATTAGAAACTAAAAGTGTGAATTATTTGAAAAGGCCTTAATTTTAATGTTTTTAAGGTGGTGAACTGACGGTACACCCCATCTTGATGTTGTGGACATTTGCTACACCCGTAGAGTTGTACCGGCTACCTCGCTCACCAGACGAAACGCAGAAGTATAACACTTCACGCCGGTTTTCTGTGAGGTCGTGGTACTTCCCCGGACGGACCTGCCCACTCGTGCAAAAGCGAACTGGTGTATGGTCCTACAGTTAAAACATGAATTTTTTAAGAAAATTATTTGGATTGTAAATCAATACAATTAGGGACATTTAATCCTTGTTAACACCTCGCGCCGATTGCGTCGTAAACGGTCACCCACTTTGTACGATTCTGCATATTTAAACATAAATTATCCATCGACGGACGCGTACACACCGCAGCTCGCCAGTGGATTGTCGACGACGTGATCTCTTTTCATCAATGCACAATGTGATTTAAATACTTTAGTTATATTTATCACCCTACTTGCCGGGTCAGAGTCATTTCTCGGGCGCCGCTTGTATGATTTACATTTTTTTATTATTTACATTACCTAGCCTGTTCAACTTTTCGTCTATGTTAACGAATTGATTTTTACACTACAAAACGTCTCATATGTAAAAATTAATAAGAGTAGCATTGGTGAAATGATAGTAGATATAAGACGAAGTAATGGTGAACCTTCATTGCCAGACTACAATAGATCACCGCCACCTATGAAATATTATTGATGACTCCATGGGGCAGTTGCCAATGTATTGGCTTCGGCGTCGGGGGTCGTGGGGTCGATCCCCACACGGGACAACTATTTGTTCCACAGATAGTTGTTTCGCATCTTGGTGTTTGTCCGTGTGAAATTTGTGTTTGTAAAACGTCCTTACAACACATGCTAGTGTTATCCTGAAGTAAGGGCTATGTTTTAAAAAAAACAAAAAAAAAAATATTTGCAAATTCATACTATGCGCTTTATTCTCCGGGTACCGAGGTATCAAAATGAAAATCAAAAATTATATTTATTCAAATAGACGCTTGCGCGCCCTTAGGAAACGTCAAATTTTACATCAAAAATTATGTATGTATGTTCGTAAGGTATCATCATCATCATTTGAGCCTGTTCTAATCCACTACTGAACGTATACCTCCACCACAGACTGACACGAAGCACGGTCCTGAGCGACCTGAAAGTGTATTTTAGAAAGGCTATTCTTTGATTAAATATTCCTTAGTAAGCTAACAAAGTGATGAATGTCTATAATAGCCTCCTCTAGAAATGGAGATTTAGACAGTAAATTTATTATTTAATCGTAAGTTTATTAAGGTATTTTATCCACACTGTTATAAGCGTGAACTTTCGATATAATATCTGTAAAAGTAAAAGGAATTTAAATAAGTCGTTACGGACGGGTGTTGTTACATAAGACTGAATTAATTCACAATAAAACGATGCCTACAGTTAAATGCTCGCTACTATTAGGAGTATATCGTTCTTCATCTGTCAATTGATGTATTTTAAAAAAGTTAACTGCTATATTACGTAAATCTTGCATACTCTGCGCGCATGAGTCAGTAATTCAATTGGTCGCTATCCGGTATGTTTATCTTTCTTCAATTCGTAATAAAAGTTTTATAATTTAAAAAGGAAACCTGTTTAGGCAAAATCTATAAAGACAAATCGGATAATTAACCTGAGTATGACAAATTAAAACTATTTACAGGCATATCAAAACAAAATTTGGTTCTTGTAAATAATTCTGAAAAATGATAGTGTGTTTCAGCCTTTAGTTGAGATTGATTCGTCCAAGTAGTTCAGTTGCAACGATTGTGAGCGGTACGAGCATTTGCTTTATTGGAGCATTTGCATACTTTTGCGAATCGCCAATAAACATTTACCGATGTTAACAATAAGCGTTGAATGCTTATTGCTTACACTAAACGTTTATGTTAATGATTATATCAGAGATATTTTAAGACATTACGAAAGCCATCAATTTAATTATCATTCATATTAAATTGTTCGAAAGTTTTGTTTCTTTCCGTTCGGTGATCGCTTACAGTTGTTTGTTAAACATGCCTATTTTACACAAAGTTACTACTTTATTTTATGTCTAAATTATACCCAAGAATTTACAAAATACATCTTATGCATATGAGGTGGCTAGTCAATAACACAAAGATTGGTACTATTTAAGACATTATGTTATAAAACTATTCGAGATATCTGAACTTAATTACGGTTCCAAACGATACCGTTATCACAATTGAATCTCTTTTTATCAAACCTGTTTATTAAATTCACCTGTATGTACATAGGTGGAGCGGAATACTATAAATAAAATTTCGTTTGAATAGTGTTTTCCAATGTCGCAGGAATAATGTAATTTTCACTATTTTTTTCAATGTAAAGATTTGTTTTTATTTCAGTACTGAAATGTTTCTACATTTTATTCAATAAGTCATTTTATTTAATCAAGAAATTTGTGACATTTTTACTCTATGCATAATAACTTGTTTTTGACAGCAGCTTACATAAATAGGACTGTTAGCCTACAATTTTGCTGCAATTTACCCGTTCGGCCGTCGAGAAAAACACCCATATTTTCTTTACCTCATCATCGGAGAGTCCAGTCGGTTGTGACGCGTAGAAAAACTGGTAACACCATATTCAGTATCCCACGAACGTTGAGATACGTTTCCTAGGTTTCAGTCTATTGATTCCCTAGTATTGCCATAAAATATAATTGTATTGCCATAAAATAGCCCTAACTAACGGCAACAATCGTCGCAATGTGCTGGCTAATTAGCGAGAACACTCGGAGGCTAGATACGCGGGCGATCGTAAAAAATCGGCCCAATCGGTAAACTATGTAAATCGATGAATGAATTAAACGTCGCTTTATGGGTATGGATGTCTTATTTGCTTAAGATAATGATAATAGTTATAACGCATTAGTCTATCACGGCGAGGAGTTAATAGATTCCGCGTTGATGAGCCATCGACTTCCAGTTTGATCGGAGTAAATTGACGTCGTTACGAATGCGACCAGAGCGTTTATTGTATCGTGATTCGATTTAATGAATATTAAACCATGTAGGAGACGCGTGTTCTACTCGTTATAGTTCCTAACTTAAGTTGTGGTCTCAGTTTCTATTTTGCGGATTTCTTGTTTATCAAAACCCTTTTTTTATATAATGACATAAATTTATTTTCTTAAGCATCCTTAAACTTTCTAAAACTCGCTTCTCAAACCAATTGCAGTATACATCATGAGTGTTACTATGTTAATTGAGTGTTTATTGCTTATTGTGTTGTGACTCTGTGTATCGTAGAAGATATTTAAATTATTAAAGTAATATCTCATATTCATCCCGTTCCGTAGCTTAATTTTACAATGTACAATTAGACTTCATTTTATATTAAAACTTTTCTTTCAATCATCATGTTAAATGATCATTGAAACCAAAGTTTAAATAGAAAAAATAACTTTCGACCGAGAAGAACGTTGTGTAACAAAATCTTGTTTCCGTCATAATACGGACAGTGTGAAAGTGGTTTCTGTGTTTGTATCGGGGTACATTAGAGCTGTGACCTACACGGAAAAATGTTACCGGACAGTGTTTCTAAGCAACTGGATATATCACGTTTCGACACGGAACCTTTTCTAAACTACGCAAACCCACGCGTCTTCAGTCGCGAGCGAGGGCCTACATTCAACTCAGCATCGACCTTAAAACTTGTTTCGTACTGATCCAAATATTTGGTTATAACTTCTCGGGTTTTATTCTGTCAGTAGATTCTAAATTCGTTTTAATTTTCTTTTTGTGCATCCGCTTAGTCTTTGTTGATAACCAAATTAGTAATTAGTTACCAATGTATCGTTTCATAACATCATCAAATTGCGTGGAAATCACATTCATAAGAGTGTTATAAAATTCGACAAACGTTACACAAGTACAGTGGGCAGCAGGTTGCAAATTAAAATATTAGTTAAATTTTATTGCTGACGTATTAATAACGTTCCTTATACAAGCATAAACTTACATGGCTGCAAACAGTTTACGGATTTCCACTTTCCATAAAGATTGGGCCGTAAAAAAAAGTCAATCAGTATCTGTTAGGGCATGCCATGTGACACGTATCCTTTTACTCTCATAAAGAAGCGATTCTGAGTCGTGACTTTATACGGTGCGTCAGTAAAGGTTAGCTTTGTCGCTGATCAGCTGTTTGCGTAGTGTATAACGCTGCTCTATTTCTACTAAGATCATATACGGCGCACGGCGAGAGACGGGTCGCCCTAGAAAGGGAATCGATCTCCAAACCAGGAAGGAGCTACGAGCGAAATGTTGAATAAAAACTGGTGGACTGGATGGCGTTGAGACTCCAATTGGCAGTTAGACAAGGTGCCGGGATACAAGATGCTAAAGTCAAAGTCATTAATGCGCTCAATTTAGGCTTCTTTCTTGGCCCTTTGATATCACGATATGTCATACTGACGATATGTCCAAATGTATTAAAATGGATAAAAGATTAGACGAGCTCACGCTATTTCCAATAACACATAAATTCCTTAATGCAAACGTACCTTCAAATAAGATTATGAAACAAAGGCCACCAGCAAGTATTATTTATATTTACAATTATTATAATTTACAATAAAAAAAAATTAAAATTTCATGTAGCAATGGCGATATTTCTCGTTCGAATTATCGTTGTAAAACGATATTTGAAATTGTTAGTATATTGGAAAGGATATTCCGAGTATTGCTTGAAATGCGAAAAAACAATATACCTATGTAAGAAGTTGAGATTTCGGTGTGACAATCAGCTTAGTGGTTAAAGCGTCTGGGCGAGAATCTTAAAGACTTGAGTATGATTCCCGCAGCAGCAAAACTACTCGTCTTTGTTTGTAAAAATTTTATATTTTTAGAAATTACAATTTAGTCGACAATGCCCACAACTCGTCACTTTTCCAATGGTAACTATAAAACTTAAGTTTATCTAAGGAATTTTACACAAATTATTTGCACTTCAACAAAACAACCGGCGCAATAAATGTGTTAGTACCAGTTTTATCCTGGTGGGAATGAAACCGACGACCGGTAAATCGCTCATTACTGCACTCTGAGTGCCAGAAACTGTTACAACTCTATGAACAATTTTAATAGCTTCAAACAGCAATCGTGGTCAATTAGAAAGAAGCAATATACGTTACGGCGCGGGACGATGCGCCAACGAGAGGCGAAAATTAGTAAAACGAATCTTAACGTCCGAATGTGTGAAATATTAAGTGATCGCGGAATGAGTTACGGCACGTGATAAGGTTTTATCACCCACAAATGTTGTACAATCTCTCTGTAATAACGAAATAACCTTGAATTTATAGTCCTCTTTACGAAATACGTAAAGTACGGTCGGCATCATTGACGGCAGTTCGCGTTCTTTACTGTTTGGGATGATTTCATTGACTTAAGCGCTTGAAATGTCGTCATTATTAGGTATGGGTTAAATATTTTTAAACGTATTAAAAATAAACTTAAGTATACACGCACATATATGTGTAAATATGTAAATTGGTTTTATAATAATCAATTTATTTTAGTACAAATTTGCTTTAACAACTTCTGGGCATGTATGAGACACATACACTGAAATTATTTCCTTGGTTTATTCAATTTCACGTACATTAAATGCATACGCATTCATTTACGTCATTTTCATTTTATATTCCTAACTGATGATGTAAGGAGAGTTAATTAATTGGACGAAGAGAAACTTATTCTGCTGCCGCTACCATTTCGTCTAGCTCGCTGCTCGCCACGGGGACACAGGCTCAAAGTTTTATTGGTCCATAAAGTTGCCGAGCGGCCGGTGTCCGGTATCTCGTAGAGGCCCGTTACTTTAGATACCGAATTTATTTCGTCAAATGCTCATCTCCGCCGGTTATGTTCGCTTGTAAGTTTTTATTGGGCGCTGCCCGATCGGTTGGGCAACGGACCGACGGCCAGCGTTGCCGCGCCAATGCGATAAATGTACAGTTCAAATGTACAACAAACGAAACGCTACACACGTGAATTCGTAAACGATAAAGGTGCGCGCATTCACAGCCCGAACCTAGGACTTTACTGCTTTGCGGCTGAACTCTCAATCATCGGGATGTTTCGATTACTTTGTGGCGTAAAGTTTACCAACTCAAAAGGTATGTCTGAAGGTCTTACTGCTGTGCTTGGGATTGTTTTTTTTAATCATGGAACCTTGCACCAATGTTAAGAAAACCATTGTTACGTAAAAACCACCCGCTGAGCGCATTACAAGCTTCATTTACGACCTGGGCAGAACATAAATAAATAAATAAATATTTTAGGACACATTTTTACACATCAGTCCCAAACTAAGCAAAGATTGTACTATGGGTCCTAGAAAACTGATAAACATACTTAAACATACTTTTCTTATGTAAATAAATACATATTATACATATATTAACACCCAGACACTAGAAAAATACTATGTTCATCACACAACATTTATCCAGTAGTGGGGATCGAACCCACGCCCTCTGGCGCAGGAGGCAGGTACACTTCCCACAACGCCATTCGGGTCGTCAAGACATAGATAACACAACATAGATGCTAATGACACTACAGTGCGTGACATTTCAGCTTTTTTACAACATAATATGCCATAAAAATACTATAGCACTAATCTTGGCAGCATCGAATAAAAAGCTTGTGCAGAGCTATGCATTTTTTGCATTACAGGAGAGCACCTATGCTAGTAAACGCTACTTCACTAACAATGTACAAACACGTGAAACAATGTATTGTTTTGTTTCAATCCGTCCGTTTCTCGGCGCGTTTTTCTGTCGCGTTATGAGAGAGTCTCGTGTGTGTGTGTGTTTTTTTTTTTTTTTCGCAATTCCACCGGGCCAGGCATCGAACCTGTTACGCTCAAACAGCGAAACCAGCGAAGTCGAACACGTTACGCTCGAAACGTGTGGGCATTTCGAAAGCGTTGCCGTAAACAATGCAACTTGTTGAATAGTAGAAACGGTGTCACCTCAGTGGGGAAAGCAGCGCTCCTTGCGACATTCACATCCTTACACACAACACTAGGTAGGAACCCGGCGTCTAATGATTCAACAAGTCACTTTCCCTACTCAATTTCTTTTCCCAAACGTTTATCTCCAATAGAAAGAGTTACAGATTAAATAACAATATTAATTAATTCTTCAGGTCTCACAGGTAGCAAAATAATTGTGCGTTGCACAAATATAGACTGGCTCTTTAAAACTACTCCGAAATTAGCGGCCCTCAAGCATTGTTACAAAGGATTGTCCCGGAGGTACATGAGTTTCTCTGGCCATCGCAGTCTGAACGACCCCCCATTGGAAGTAGTGATGAAGTTGATGGATGCTGGTGGCTTAGGATCGTGCTTCGTGGCAGTCTGTGGGGGAAGCCTATGTTCAGTGGTGTGGGAGATCTACATGGACTCAAAGAGGCTGAAATGATGATGTTGAATATATGAGTATATTTCACTTCTTACATATAACATCAGAGATTCTACTTTCCCTCATAGTGAGCAACAAAATCAGATTGCGATCGTTTAGCCCATCACTTATGGCGTATCCATCGAATTCCACTTTACATTTAACTTGTTTTTTTTCTTTTGGGGAAGTTCATAATTATTTGTCCGTCTCTGAAATATTTGCTACATAAAGTGTTATCTGTTTGAAAAGATACGTTACTAAACTTCATATGGTATGTAACTGAAAATAAATACAATGGCTTGAATAATATACATGTAATGTCTAAAACATTTAGCCTCTGCCTTACATTTTAAATACTCTAACCATGAGAGTAATATAGTAGATAGCGAGTAATAAATTGTTAAGCTTAGGGTAAGATTGTTTTTGTTTTATATTAATATATTTTTTTAACTGTGTTTATGAACTACTATAACCTTTGCAAATCCTCAAGAAAAAGACCGCAAGGTTAAACCGATTGAAAACCTTTGGTCATAGCAATCGATAACAAAACATCAAAAAAGTTCCGTTTAAATAGCGATTTCCTTACTATTCTCAATGAGCGGAACCAATCCTCTCCGTAAGTGATGTGCCCAAATTGAGAAGCACGCGTTGTAAATGAAAATTAGCCGTTTTATATATACTATAACTTTTTTATGTATTAGACGTTTATGAATATGGCGTTTCGTCGGTTTAAAAACTATTATACCGTCTATTTTTATTTTAAGAGGACATTACTTAAAATACCGTAAGATGAAGCATACAGGCTTAAAAACGCTTTGTTCTCGTAGTCTAATATCTATATAAGCAAAAGAAATGTTAGCTTCAGAAAATGAAATCGTAGTTAAAACTATTTTCATCTGACTTACGTTGTTAATTAAGCATTGTCTGTAAGTTCCCTAACTATGAACATATCTTCTCCCAAGAAATATCAAATACTCTTGCTCTGTATATTTCCTTGCCTCTAGTAGTAAAGATTTCCTTCATGCATCGTGTTTGCCATCTGCAAAGTCCGAGCTTTGAAGGCACTATACACAAAGACGTTGTAATTAATCGAATCGGTGCCGAATCACGATAAAATTAGTTACAGTGCAGTTCTGACCTCAGGCGTTCCGATTTAATCAATTCGGCCCACGACTCGGAAAGCGGTGATGACCTTTGAGTGCAAATCCTCCAAGTGAAATGACGCATCCCGTGCCAATTCCTAATTAGTAACGTTGGCTTAGTAATTATAGAGTGCACACTATTCAGATTGAAACGATTCAGGGTTCGGAAGCAGGACCGTCAGCATATAACCGAATGTCTTGTCGTTTGGACCCTTTGAAAAGGATATGTTACTTTAATCGAAGTGGTAAATAGTAGATGGATCCTCCCTTTGGTCATCTACTATTTTCCGCAAGTCTTATAAGTGTAAAATTTAACATTTTGATTTAGTAATATTTTTATTCTTTCTTACAACCTGTGTTATCTACAAGTATATCGCGTATTGACAAATCTCCTTTACGATATTTACAAATGTTTTGAAACTTGACTCTATTGTTAACACAAACAGTTAAAACTTATGAACATTTAATGTATATAAGATATTGAAGAAAAGGTTTGGTTTTTTTATGTTGAAGTATTTCATATCAGAGAACGGTGACTTTAAGATTTTATATTTTTATGTTGATTTGACGGTCCATGATTCAAATTGTGTCTTTATTGAAGTGATATTTACGTCTAAAAGATAATTTTTGTTAGGTAAGTTATTGTTTACCATTACTGTATACGCGCACATGTTTATACTATTGTTTTTTTAAACCATTGAGTGACAAATCCCAGCAGATATATCGGCATCTTTAGCAATTCTAAATCAAACTACCATAGAACTCTTTGAAATAAATTTCACTAGTGACAAAATCACAGCAATGATTCCTTTCTAAAAAAATATTAATTATGATTCCCTAAGTAAATAAACAACGAATGATTAGGCAAAACTATTTCTTATTTTTAAAAGTTTTTTGGTTTTGTCTCTACTGTCTGTTAAAAAGTAGTTTTTACCTATAATTATTAAGGTACCACTCATCACCTTTTTGCAAACCTTGTTTATTTATTCTGTTACGGTGTGTACTTTGTTGGTGACAAATAAATAAAACAGTTACAAAATTTCCCGAAAATTGTGTTTAATTTACGTTTATAGCTTTACGTAACATATCAGATAACATTTAAAACTGTTTTATCTCCTTCTGTGGATAATTAGGTTAATTAATTAATCATTATAACGACAGCAGCCGATTGACCTCGAACTTTTATGCAATTCGGCATTTAAAGATCTGATGGTTCTCGTGTTATATGTATCGAGGATGCGCACGGACAAATCAAACATTTCAGCCTTGCATAAAGCTGCGTCTCGTGAATTGTCGAGTCTATTTATTTTGTCTTCTATTTGCCTGATACTGTCTTTTTTTTTTCTTAAAAAATGCCCATTTCTTAACTACCATCTCACCTGATGATGAGATAGTTTTTAAGTTTCCGGGAGAATCTGAAATCGAGAGGGTCATGTCTGTATAAGTATTTGATCGGGAGTACACACCGTTGGAGAATAGGCTTCGCCGTTGAATCGATGCCTCGCGGGGCCGATGAAACTCGGTTTCGTAACACTAATCGAAGTAGAATTACACCAAGAAAAAATAACGGAACGCCTAACCACATGAGGTCCGGTGATTTATCGCAGCGGTGTTAGGCTATAAGCTTGGACCACTGCCGTTGGTTATTTAACAGCGTGATGAATACTTTTGGTGCCTTTATGTTGCGATCGGTGATCGTAAATGGCCAATGGAAAATATGGCAAATAAAGGAATTGTTACAAGTTTTTTCGACCGTTAATTTGATGGCTACAGGAGTGTCAATACTCGTATTCATAAAGAACACTAAGTTTACAAACTAACGCGAGATAGTATCTTTTTAGTATGTGAATAATAATAAAACACATAAAAACCGTTACAATTCGGTGACAGGACTCGCGTTTTATTGAATATACTCGGTAATGAAGGAAAACATCGTGAGGAAGCCTGCATACTTCTGAAATACCCCTGGTGATCACTCACTATCAGGTGAGCCACCTGCTCTTTTGCCCCTTTCCTCCATAAAAAAATAACAATAACAAAAAATATGTCGAAGATATGTGAAGTCTGCAAATACGCGGTGGTGTCTTGTGGTGGACTATGCCCTAATACCGTCTATACAGAGGAGCTTTTGTCAGATTTGTTACTTTACTTCCTTTACTTAGGGTGGGGCAGGTGGTTCGCAAGGTTGAATGATTATTGCCGCCCATGGACGTCTACAACACCTTTCGGGATGCAGTGCGTTGTCTTCCTACTCGGCCCCATTTTTACGGTCAACGAACTCCCCCCGAGTTCGCTGACCGGGGCCATGGGAGCCAGGAGAGCCAGTGCTTATAATCAGCAAGCCTCCCAGCTCGCAGCGGCGGACCTGGCCTGTTGCTCCGCCGCTCACCACGTTTCGGCCGCGGAGGGAGAACGGCGCATCGCAATACCGACACTCCTCTCCCCCCGCGGCCCCACCACCACTGCATCAGCGGTGCAGCCCCGCAGAGTCGCGAAGGATAGGGAGAGCGGCCAAACGCAATAGCGGCACTCCTCTTCCCCCGCGACTCCTCCTCGGTAGCAGAAGACAGGGAGAGTGGTTCCTCCTCCACCACCCTCAACCTGTCTCCTGCACCCTCCAGCACGCATCCAGAGTGGGCTCAATGAGCCCACTTGGAGCGGCCCTCTCGGGCCGACCTTACACCGCAGGCCGGCCCAGTGAGGGTTCCTCTTAACTTCACCGTGGGTGACCCAGCCATGTTTACTAAGCCCCTCCGCCACTTCAAGGCGGGAATCTGGTAGGAGGGGGCCATGATATTTCCCTGGACGACCCGTACATTCGTGCAACAGCAAAAACTACTGCATCGTCAGTAAATATGAGGAAAAGTATTTTATTAATTGATCAGAAGTTTAATTATATGAAATTGGCAGATTAATTACTACCATTGAATATGGAGGTGTTGCAATAGTTAATTACTAACGCTGAGGTTTTCTTTAAATTGACACCAATTCATTGTTATTTTGTGTTAACTTTAATTTGTGATTTCACAAACTGCACTGTTCGCTATCTAAATTTTGACATTGCGATGTCCAAATTGGACATGAGGTTTTGCTTTGATGGTTCTGGGTGAGAACCTTGAAACTCGTATAGATGATTTAAGCGGAGAAAAATAACATATATGATCCACTGCTGGGCAGAGGCCTTCACTATTCAAAGGGTATTACAGCGTGGTCCACCACGCGATCCCACAGCCGATTAGCAGACTTCACGTTAAAGTGTTGACTTATCACGTGCTAAGCGGTGTAGGCAAACATGGCTTCCTCATGATATTTTAACAATGCTTAGCACGTAATAAGTCAGAACTTAAACAATACCATTGGTGCCGGCACTGAGATTTGAACTCAGGTTGCTCGAGTATATTGACGTTAAAGCGAGCGCCCGGACTGAGCTATCACGGCCTTCAGAAAGCCGGTTAGCCAACAGTGCTAACATTTAAAGATCCATAAAGAAACATTTTAAGTTGGAATTGCCCCACTTAAATCTGTTGTGATATCGGCGAGATTAGACAAAATGATGAGGTTGGCTGCATTCCGCTGTAATATAGTAAATCAAGGTGAAAGGTAGGTTTAACAACAACTGTTTTGATTATTTTGAAGGTCCGCTGTTTTTTAAGGTTGTCAAATAATCTGCAAGCCCTCTGGCGTAGTACAAATCCGTGGGCGGTTTCAAATCGCGGGAAGCGCCTGCTTGCTTGACAACTTTTCACATTTCACATAGACAAAATAACAAAAAAACTACAAAAATAAAGAATTGCTGCAAGTTACTGCTGCAAAAAGATTATTTGAACAATGCCAATCCCCAAGTTCAATCCTCACATACAATTTATTGAAATCTATAAAGTGCGAATCAAACACTGCAGCACACAAATTGTCGCATACATAACAGTCGAGCCGGTTTATTATGGTGTCAGAGAATGTTGGCATATCATGAGCCATGAGAAATGATCGTATAAATTCTGTAAGTGACAAACGGTATAACGTATATTAGTATGGGGGCGCGTGGAAGTGATGTGTCATATTGTCCCTTGCTTCCAGCATTGCTGGTACTCCAGGATATACAGAGCCGCGGGCAGCGCGTGCGGATGTCGCGTGCCTGTCGCGCATAAAACGCACCCAGTCGCAAACACGCCTCGAGCCTTTTCGCTCCTTGGCAGATTTAAACTTGATCAGAATAATGGTACATATAAATGACAATTGCTATTATTTGTGAGCCCCGTAACTTGCCAAGGTAAATCGTGTGATATTTTGCTTTTCCGTTTTTACCAACACTGCTGCCGATGAATATGAGGTGTGAACCATTTTGTAACGATTCCTACGTAGATTATCTCGTGCTAAAATGGAACTCATTGTACACACATATTATCCTGATCTTTTATTTATTTACATGACATAAGAATTAAACTATTTTTCTCTGTCGGTCCCGTGACTATCAACGCTGTAAATTGTCCGAATTCGTAAAAGAGTTTCATTTAACCATTTACGGGACTCATTAATGCAATAAATCTACATGTTTATATCAATGTAAACATTACTGAAAAGTACTAAAATTTTATATAATTATAACAAAAATAAACGAACAACGTGGTACTGGAATTAAACGTTTAGAATTTTGAAATATTAACACAATTACCCGTGTACTGGACCACACCTTGACTACATTCTCGAGGCGAGCTACGATAATTATTCCACGTGCAAACGACACATACATATACTATGAATCTTTGTATATATACAGTTACTTCACTAGCAGCTTCAAGTTCAATGTTAAGAGATGAATCAGAAAACTAGTATATATTAGCCGTAAAGACTACCGTCTTAATATTCTTGATCCAGATTTCTTATTCGCTCAACTTTCGCTTGAAAACAGTAGAAACTTATTGACATAATATTTAATACATCCCTTAACATATATCTCGCACTATAAAACCATTTGAAATGATTTACTCCTTAACTGGTTATTCATAGATTTCAATCCCAGCAAATGTAACACCGTCGTATTTGAAATAACCGTTTGAAATTAAATGACAGTAAATTAATTATAATTTTGGATACAAGCTAACATAAAGATTACGTATCAATACAGAACTTATTGCACAGGTTTACAGAAGAAATGTTCTATTGTGAACTAAATACAAGATGTGATTGTTACAATGATGATTAAAATTTAAAAGTACCTTTCAAAACGAGTCTTGATTTCTGCACAAGTTTGTAACAAGCGTCTTGCGTGAAGAACGTTAAGAATAATTTCATTAAAGTCGAGATTGTATAAAGATTAGACCACAAACAGACCGTCTGTTATTCCGTATACTTAACACGGTAAAGTTATGATCCACATAGAACACTATTGAAAGCAAAACTTTAAAGGTTTACAGTTTAAATTACATGTTTTCTTTATCAATTGATGGAATTTAAGACTCAGCTCGGTTTTCACATGACATGACTTAAGGGTAATTTAATGAATATTCAATGATTACTTTTGAATGCATTATGCTACAGACTGCATATGCAATTAAAAAATAATAGTCGTTCCCTAATATGTCTGAACCTGAGTCTGATCTGAATAAACAAATTTTAATCTAAATCAAATTAAAATAAATCTTCTAGTTTCAAATTTAATCTGATTTCTGGAATAGGTACTACTTAACTGAATATAAAAAAAAAATTTAGTTATTACAAGAACTATGCTTACGAATAAACTTCACAGAGTTTAGCTGTTTTAGTTAGTTCAATTAATTAAAAAAAAGCTTAATTACACTAAACAACAATCAAGCAAGTGGCAAAGATCATAGAGAAATAAATAATAAAATATGGCATTGTGCATTAAGTGTCTTCGCCAAACTACTACCTTCGTACGAGCTCTTTAACTGGGGTATACAATCAATTTGTTGATCAGATTAGATCTCGCTTGATCGCTTAGCCAGCGGAATGGGCAAGATCATGACTGGACGTCGCTATAGCGGCGACAGGCGCCGGTAGCCAGAGCTGCCTCGGTCACGCGCGACGTGACCCGTCCTGATTGAGAGCGGGGCGATTGCGATCTCTTCCGCCTGTCCAGTGCCAGTGTGTAGAGGCCTTTATATCGCCACTTTGCGTTTGGCCTACGTCAATTCACAGTGTTTAAGCGCTTCTAGTTTGTATTAATGAGTCAAGAGTTTACCACATACGTTCTGCTGTGTTAAAAGCGAAATATTCTTGGTTGAAACATAGACAGCTACCGTGTTGTTTTTACTGTGGTAGGGCCACGCGGTAGCTTCTGCCTTCTTTCGGGGGAATAGGCAAGATCATCTCGGGAAGGCCTCGTAGAAGAACGGCGTGGTTCCTTCTAATCTTCGCGTTTCTTCTGGTGAGTTAGTAAACTGTGGCCAGATATTGTAGACGTCCACCGACCGCTCCAGATATTGTGGACGACCGCCCGCTCGCTTGCTTACATTTTACATAAAAAACATGTTGATGACGATGGCTGGATAAGATAATAAAGCACCATATGCTAAGCTTATTAGTTGCCAATAATTCGAGGCATTTGAGTATAGTATTTTATATAGTATAATTTATATTTATATAATAATTTAAGAAACTGTCGTTGTTTTGGAATAGGGAAATAGTTGGAAAAGGTTGGAAAATAAAGAGGTGATTAATGTTAGTATAAACATTCTCGTTCTTCATTACACATGTATTAATGCAGATTATGAGTAATAAAGGTTGACTATAAATCATACTCGTGTTAATGTAAAAATTAAACCATACAGTATTAATTTTAATAACAGATCTGTTACAATGTGAAACAGTTATAAGTATTTTACATAATGTATTGTAGCCGCTCATTTATTACTTTATAAATTAACACTCATTACATAAATTTGTATTATGATGTATTCAATGTTAACAGACCACATCATTAATCAATAATCGTAAAGCTATAGAGAATTAAAATTTGTGAGTTTGTTTGTATGTTATTAAAAAAATGACATTAATTTAGGATTACAATAATCTATGCAGTATTACGAACACACATTTCAGGTAGACCACCAACCAGATCGATAACAATACTCTGAAAGTCACACAAACACTTGCCACACACTTGTGGGCATCAAACTCACGACCTCTTACGCCGAAGTCGATAATGCTTCGCTTGCTCTAATCCTCGTGTGCCTACGAGTAATCTGAAAATATTTCAATAAATATTACAATCGGAAACGCGTATTCTCTACTTATTTATTATAGATAGATGGTAGATAGCGCCGATGAAAATTAGACATATCTTAGATTGTCTACTATTTTGATAGCGTGGTAATCAAGCTAGTATGTTACAAAATTAAAGATATGCACATTTTAATACATTTCTATCAATAATAATAAGCGTGCCCGCATCGAACAGCGGAACGGTTTAAATCATATCTGCTTCCGAATTGGTAATATATGTAAAATGTATTCAAAATAATCCGGTAAAAATTACATAGTGAATTAATCAGAGTTCGGAGGCGTGTTAATAATCGAGAGCGTGTAATTTAAAACAACATATGGTATCAATTAAACAGATGACCATGCGAACGATGATTTAAAAATTATTAAATCATTTGGACATGGCGTTCTCTGCAACAAAGCGTCGTACATTTTGTGGCGTTTGCGCTTCTCTAACGTAATAACTTCTATACTAATAATATTACTTGAAAACATAATATAGGCTAATAGACCTAATGAAGTAAATATTATTAAACTTTTATAGATCTCAATCAATATGACGAGTAATAAAAACGCCATAGTCATTTTTATTATTTATATGATTTTTTATTTTTTTCCTTATGCATTTATCTTATTCCAAAGTATTTAGGGTTCAAAGAATTTCATAAACAAACTGTACACATACATTACTGACTCAACGTGTACGAGTATATACAGTTATAACTAACAACAGTGATAGATTCATTTTTAATCATATATATCATCGTTTAAGCAAAACACGATAGGTCTCAGCTCGTCAGTACGAGAAACTCGATTTATATATACTTCCTTTAACCCCTGGCTTCAGCCCGGTGAATTACCTTATATAACCTCCATTTCTGCCTACCTAATAAGCCTCCGTTTCAATTTGTAATCCGTCCAGAGAGATGAAGACCAAACCAATAAACTGACAAATAATCGCTAGTACTAGTGTTGTTCGATATCAGGGAATATGCAAAATGCGCTGCCGAGTGCGCAATATCAACGGCAGCCGGTTCTCTCAAGGTCGCATCTCTAACGACAAACAAAGCCGTAAAATAGGAAGATGACTCGCTCACTCGACTACACCTACCATTATAAGATCGTGTTATTATGGAGAACACGTTTTCACCGTTAAAAAGGGACGTCCAATGCCGTCACTCAGCACAGAAGAAATTTACACATTTACACCTACGGTTAAATCAAATTAACGAGTAATTCGCGAAGAAAATTCGGCGAGCCGACAGTCGTAGTGGATAGTGAACTTGTCTCTTGGACCAGACTTGTGGGTTTGACACCCGCTACCCAAAATGTATTGTATGTTTGGTAGTAGTAGTGAGTAAAATTTATCGTTTAGGACGAAACACTAAAATTTGTAAAATAAAACAGACGAAGACTGGCCGCTGCGGGAATCGAATCCATGTCTTCCGCATCCGCGCGTAGATACTTGACCCACTAAGCTAAACGGCTGATTGCCACAACAACGAAAATCGCATTTCAAGCAATGCTTGGCAATTATATTGTTATATCCTTAACAGCATACAAACAATTTCAGAAATATGAGAAAGAATAACGGCGTAAACCGCGTCCGTAATCAACGAGTGCAAACACCTTTGCACATAAATGTCTCGTGGACCAACACTTAGAAAGTGCGAACTCAACTATCTTTGGGTCACAGTAAAGACAAGTTGTTAGTGGATGAATCGAACAACAACCCCCGACTTCTTGCGACAAATGGTCTTGGAGAAAATAAAAGTTTTTAGAGTTTCATCAAATTACTTGTAGGCCCACCCTTAGAAGAGACCTTTTGAAAATGTAACTGTCACGGAGCTACCCTGAATCCTCATTTACCGTCAGGTGAACCACTTACTGAATTGCCTTCTTTTTGGACTAAGCAAATGCCACCGACTCTGTTTGAATTTTGAGATCAGTATGCCGTCAATAAAATAAGAGTGATTTGGATTTAAATGCCATAAAACTTTAACATGACTATTGTTCAAGCAATATGTTGGTAGTGTTTGAAATTTGGAGCAGCTCTTAAGATAGAGAATGTCCATAAAAAAATTCTACAAGCAACACTTATTCTAACATTTTTGCTTACTTTTTGTATTACACGTGCTTTGGACTGAAGTTAGATAGCTGTTTATATCTCCTCTGTATTAGCATTATAAGCACAAGAGGTCTTGTACCCATTTCGTTTCTGTGAACTGCGCTCTACGAGCAATTTGATACTGGTTCGACAATTCGTAGTGACTTTATGAGCACACGTCGAATTAATTTCTAAGTACGAAAAATGAGTGACACTAAAATGTTTTGACGTACAGGGGTTAGTAACATCGTGGTCGGAATATAAAACAGGAGAGATACGTCATTAATACGTCAGCGCACAGTTGTCTCCAACATTGAACGGTTATTTTTGAATAGGCAATCCATTTCTTAATAAAATTGGCCTCTATGGATAAAATCACACTTTAGCATAACTAGTAAGCAGTTGTAAAATTAGTAATCTCTCTGTTATACATATTACACTAAACAACCTCACATTGACATTCTCTGTGATATTTCACATGCTACTTTTTTAACTATAGAAATATGAGTAAGTGATGTGGCCACATTTCAGTATACATTTGGCATACTAAAATATTTTATTTAAATAGTTGGCAAAGTACTAGAATACTCTAGGGTATTAAAATTTGGTGTCAGTATGAGAAACTACTTGAAGAATGTAAACAATTTCTTAGTGAAATACTAAGAAATTGTTTAATTTCGATTCTTACCTTCTCTTCTTGTAAAAACATGTGATCCATGGTGTTAATGGTATTAAAATATTATTGCTCGGTTTTTCACGATAAGCCGTGCAACTAACATCAACCCCCCTTGGGAATAAACACGGAGATCCGGAACAATTATGTAAAAGTAAAGTAAAGTAACAGCCTATACATGTCCCACTGCTGGGCAAAGGCCTCTTCTATACATAGGGTATCAGGACATAGTCCACCACGCGGCCCCGCTGCGGATTAGCGGACTTCACATATTTTCGAACTATATTTTTTTTGGTATTATTTCGAAAATATGATTATATTCAGGTTTCCTCACGATGTTTTCCTTCGCCGCGGAGCACGTGATAAGTCAGCACTTAAAGTTAAAAACTTCATTGGTGCTGGCACCGGGGATCGAACTCAGGTTGCTCGAATATATTGAATTAAAGGCGAGCGCCCGGACACTGAGCTATCACGGCTCTTATCTTAAAAATTATGTGTGATCACACAATTGCTTGTCATGTTTGGTATCAAATACACTATCCCGAGTGCTGAATCCACCGAGTCCATTGCCCATTGTCGTAAATCTTCTATTTTTAAATGTGTTACATATTAATTAACACATATAAACACATGTTACATATTAATTATTTTGATTCAATTTCAATCAATTCCTTTATCCGTTGAGAACTTACTAATTAAGTACATAAATATTTAATACCAACGTGCTTGCAACATATCACTATCTTTCTAGCTCACCGCTGCTCTGTTATTATATAATCTAAATAGCATTAGATTTTTAAATTTATCGCATATAAATCATTTCTGTTAAATCGCAAGTACCGTGAGCAATTTTTTCTAGCATCATAAACGGGAGGGCACATCGAAAGCGAAGAGGTTTGTAATATATCGTGGCGATAGCTCCGTAGCCCGCAGCGTCAGCAACCCTTATTCTATAACAATAAGGATGGTAAGCTATTTTCAGATATAAGAAAGTCGGCTGATTGGCTGCTTCGATCTGACATCGATCGCCTTAATGTGCTGTGGTGGGGAATAACTGATGGGATACAGCGGGTACGATGGCAAATTATAGCCTGTTACCGCTACGTTTCTGCTTTTCGCTTTCTTTAAAATCGTATGTGCATCAGAATATTTATGAAAGTTGCTTGGTAATTCACCACGTGAACATTGTGGTTTATTAATCTAGACTAGTTATTTTTTCACTTTGATTCTCACGTGAACGTTGTTTTCAGTTAACATAGAAGAAAAATATGATAAAACTTATATACTAACTCAGACAAAAGTCGATACTTATTATCCTTGAACAGACTCTTGGAGCCGAATTGAAAAACTACGCATTTTATGAGTGAAGAGTAACTTAGCTAGAAAGAAAGAAACAGTAGGTAAAAGTACGAAGATAGACGTGGGAATAAGGAACGCATGTAGTCGCACATAAACAAGGAAGCTTGCGTGCACAGATGTGTATAGAACGTGTTCGTCCCCGCTTGCGCTTACGCCTTGCGCGCCGGCGGGAGTATCGCAACGTAATGGGGTGGGCGATTGCGGGCGGTACGCATGCAGAGCACGTACCGCGCGGAGAAATTACGCGCGTCGATCCCGCAGGATCGGGCGGGATTCGGTCAATCGATGCGTCTCCCAGGGACCGGTGGGCGCGCCGCCGTCGCCTCGGTGAAACGCTCGCGAGTATCTCCACTCAACAGTCCCCGGACGACGGCGGCCTGAATCTGAAATCAAAGACGGCTCGCTCCGGCAGAAGTGGAGGCGAGGAACTTTCGCGCCATTCGCACATTTCACACGTTACCAGGAAACCATGGCGTTAGTAATGCGATAAAAAGTTATTGAAATGTAGACGAGCCTCATTTAAAGTTATAGAACTTACTTTAACTTAATAATAGTAAAGCGTATGACGTAAGATTTAGGAGCGTTCAAAGTCAAAGTCAAGTTTGAGAAAGCGTTACATAGTTAATAGTATATTTAATGCATAGGAAATTGTAATCAAGAAAATACATTACACTGATCATGCGAGGCATTTGATTTGAGGTCTGTTAATAGGAGTTTTGTACATATAAATGTTATAATTCGTTACAGCAATTTTCTTCAAGATGGATAGTCATTGTAATATAATTATACTCGTAAGCTATGGGCACTATTGAAAAATATATTTGTAATCGGGGTTTGTTATAACAAATCATTTATTCATTTATGGTTATAACTTGCACAGTTATTTATATAGACTATTATTGGGTAAAAAGTAAAAAAGTAAAGTAACAGCCTATACATGTCCCACTGCTGGGCAAAGGCCTCCTCTATATAGAGGGTATCAGGACATAGTCCACCACGCGGCCCCACTGCGGATTGGCGGACTTCACATATCTTCGAAATATTTTTTTTGTTATTATTTCGAAAATATGCAGGTTACCTCACGATGTTTTTCTTCACCGCGGAGCACGTGATAAGTCAGCACTTAAAGTTAAAAACTTCATTGGTGCCGGCACCGGGGATCGAACTCAGGTTGCTCGAGTATATTGAATTAAAGGCGAACGCCCGGACACTGAGCTATCGCGGCTTGTTATTGGGTAAGCAAATATGTAAATGCTTATCAACCGCCAAAACTGACCGATGGTGAACTGAGTTGAGAAAAGAATCAGGGAAAATATTGACGAAAAGCTAAAAGTCACTGGTGTTTAGTAAATGTACAATCTATCTGACGTTTGAATAATTACTGTTACTTTTATTGGGTTAGAGTTTTGTGGGTTCCCTATAGTATCGAGGAGGTTAGATAAAACCACGCTACTATATTAAATATTTATCAATAAATGCATAAGACAGTGAGCGTTCTCTAACTGCTGTACTGCACTGCAAAGGGGCGCAAAGCGTCAGACAACAATATCAATTTAGGAGGTAATGTGTTGCCACACTTTCATTGCTATACGGCTTTGTTCAGATCGATGGCTCCATCGTCATCGAAATAACGTAGCTCCATTAAGAGCGGGGCAACAGCTTAATACAACGTAGGACCGACGTCGCAACGATGCTTTTTAAGTAGACGCGAGCCCGCACCGAAACAACATAACGCGAAAAAATATTATTTCGAGGAGCCCTCCGTGCGTTAAAGACCACCCCGAGGGCCGCACCCCCACCACCCCCTCGCCCATTCCGCCCCATGGCTAGGAGCAACGCCGCTTTATGCAATGTGTACGTGCGTGACAATCACACTTTATTGCCCGAGACGCGAAATTGAATGGATCCAAGTTGGGCGCCTTCTCCGCGGACCGTCGAGATGCCGCCGTTAGTCTGATAGAAATCTCTATTCGAAAAACTAATTTCGGATTACAACGGAGCTCGCGACGTCGCACTCGTAAAGGGTATTATTACCAGCCTCTGTCTGAACTAGTTCTAGTGGGCTTAATGGCTCGGGAGGACTTCGCAATCTGTCATTTTCTCAACAAACCAGATGAAGTGTAATAGATGTTGTCATACATAAGTTAAGTCTTAGTAATGCTTACCGTCATGAAAAAGATTTTTTTTATAATAATGTTGTATGTAATTACTAACAGATTCATGTGACCGTGATCGGTCACCGAATGGTATAGTAATGATCGCTCATCCTGGAAATGAATACTGGAAACAATAATGGTCTTCATACATTTCTAAATATTTTTCTTGTCAAATAATGATAAAAAAATGTCACGCTCACTTTCTTTCGCCGGTTCTTCTCAGGTCAGTGGCTTTTCTTTTCCGAACCGACGGTGGTGGCGTTTTGACAATCAATAAATAAGTGTTATGCTGTGAAAGATTATTTTATAAAGATTAGATTATATATTGAATAAAAATATTTGGATTTTAATGTGTATACAAGTATTTATCAACGAAAAGTATCTTATTTAGAAGAAGAAAGTTTTTCAATCATTTCAATCATTCATCAAGAAAGTTTTTTTATAAAAACTAACTTTGTTCAACTTGTCTATTTTTCGTCTATAACAGAAAATATAAACTTTAAAAATTGTAAATCATTAAATCTGATAATCATTAAAAGAATCATTAGAAGTTATCGCAGTCCGACAAAAATACCCTAGACGAATAAAATAAGTATATAGATATTTGAAACCCACTATTTATTGCAGTCCCTTAGTGAGTTTTTAAAACCACTGTCGCACTACGATGTAATACTCTATTTTAACGTAATAACGAAATTTTTGACAGTAACATAAACATGAAAATTATTGATGTGAATAAAAGCGTATCAATACACGACATTGTTAGAAACGGAACACACTAAGGAAACAATCTCTTCACCCTGTGACAAGGAGTCCCTCCCGAGGCACGTACAGTCTTCGTTCTAATAATTCTTTTTAAATGTGAAATGTTATTTTTCTGACAGCCCACTGGTTTTGGATACGTCGGCCGTGTCCCCCGGACGGAGGCGAGCTATGTCGCTCCCCGAAAATTTTCCGGGACCTACGAAATAATTCGCACGAAAAATGTTGAAGCCATAATGACCACAGGCATCTACAAGGTTGTTAATAATTATAACAATTATAAGTTACCAACGTTTCAATTTAGATAGGACGAAAAATTTTCCCAGATTTCAAAGCTTACGTTTTCCAAAATGTAAATTTCGACCAGATTTTGACTGTATTTGAGTTTTGGAAAGCGATTTCTTACTTCCTTTGAATATATGAATAAACCTGTTTCATAATGGAAAAACAGATTTCTCTTTAGTGACAGATCAATACTTGATAATATCGGATGAGAAAAATGAAATCGTAGGACCTGGAAACTTTATCTTCGTGATTAAAATGTTTCTGTTTCTACTTAAACATTAAATGGATTTACAAAAAAAGCTTAGAAGGAACCAGTCAAGAATAGTTTTTTTTTTTTATTTCATAGTTTCTCTTTTAACGTTTTGAAATGACAGAGCATTGTGTATCTTTTATAGCTCCTTTATTATTAAAGCCACAGATAACAGTAAGGTATAAATTTTAAAAACTTCACAACACGATTCCTAGATTTTAAACTTCCGTGAGACTTTCATGCACGTATAATTTCAAATACGAGCGGAATACGTTGCTATTGTGAGTAAAAAGTAAAATGAATGATACAGCAATACAAAGGTAAATTATTAATTCAGCTTTCGGCGATGAAACCTAAGACCCCGCTGCGATTCCGATGGTAACGTCGTCATTAACATCCAATCTAATGCGACCATAAAACTAATAAAAAATATCCATCCGAGAATGTTTTACCAAAACCAAGAGAAATTTATAAGACTGTAGTGACATAGGCACTTTTACTTGTATAGAAACGATTCCCACATGGTGTAGTGTTCAAATTTGACCAGGCTACAATACAATCATTAGAAACTCGAACTAAATATGAATAAAATTGGTAGCGTTAGACATACATAGTTCCTTTCAGTGATCATTTGAAAATTTCTGGGATTGTAAGTTGGTTCAACAAACGCTGAAAGTAGAAGCACGGATGAGTGCAAACGTAAGTGAACACATCGCTTTTATCGACATAAATCATAGCATTTACTCCACTATATCGCCACTATACTTAAGATGTTCCAGCCGATGGACGTAAATAGTGTCATCAAAATATCTGCGAGCGCTGCAAACACGTCCGTACGCTCTACGGCACACGGCCCAAATTCCAATGGCGGGGGTGGGGAATAAGTAAATATTGGAAATGAGGAATCTATCCAACACTGCGGTAAGTAATCTTGAATTATTGATGCGGAACGCGTTACGCGTTGTACATCTATTTTTACGACGTCGCTTCCTCCAATACTCGGGGTCTCTTTTTATGGCTCCTATATATTTCATGCACTCGCTCCGGGGAAAAAAATCCGAAATCAATTCGATGAATTGGACGAAATGGGCCAAAGCTGATGATTTCTGATGTAGGAACGCGGCCCGGCATAAACGCCCCCTTAATACGACGCGGATGAAACGGCAGTCGTGTAAAAATTATTTCGATCATCAAAACAAATATTCAACAACATTGAACTATGTAACTATTCTTCGGTTAGCGCTTTCTTTTCCTCCCTTATCCAAGCTTACTAACATTTTTACGTGCCTGCCATTTCCATAAACAACTGTCAATTATGTTATAAATGAAGAAACCTTGCGATTTGAAAGATCGAACAAAATGCAAGATGTTTTATTACATACATGTGAAGGTTACTATCATTAACAACTTAAGAACCCACCAGTATATGCTCTTTCTTTCTTTTTTCGTTAAGGAGACAATGTTAAAAGCACAAAAGAAATATGAGAAAAAAAATTGGAGTATGTGACACAATTGGTCGCAGAGATTAAATGAGAGATACAAGTGGCATATCTTCTTTGTGTTCGCGGTAGCTATTTATAAGTGCGGAGCGTTGCGAATCAAATGTTTATTGTGAACAGTATTGGGAACAGGTTCATTTCATTAACCAACAAGCAGAACGGCATTCTCTGCGGCTCGGATAGTGATGTAAGGGCGCGAGACCTTCGCGAGCTATGATCTTTACGAAGTTCGTGTACGCTAAAGGCGAAAAGATTTCACGTTTTCGCACCCAAAGAAGAAGAAAGGGCTAGGCTTTCCATATTTCACCGACCTAATTCAGTCCAACGGTAAAGAGAGTCCCGTGGCTGTCATTGGGCACAAATATAAGACACAAAATGTTACCCCTAAGCAGACCTAAGCAAAACCGATGTCTTAGCTGCTAAAGCATCACTCAATGCTGACTATCGGTAATAGGTATATAACAATTTATTATTTAATAATTTCTCATTCTATGTAGATTGGTTTCTTGTTTTAATTCTCGACGCTTCATATACTTTACAAACTCTACGGTCACGGGACAGACAGTGTGCGTTCCTTCATTGTTATTTAAAAAATCCTAAAATTTATTTTACTTTATATATTGCGTCCAAAAACTGGAAA
Organism: Iphiclides podalirius; assembly: GCA_933534255.1. Classification (NCBI taxonomy): domain Eukaryota; kingdom Metazoa; phylum Arthropoda; class Insecta; order Lepidoptera; family Papilionidae; genus Iphiclides; species Iphiclides podalirius. The sequence goes on from OW152820.1 coordinate 395,562, forward strand.
AAAAAGACACTTTGATTAGGGATTAAGAAATCCTTTTAACGGGTTATTTCATCACTTTGTCTAAATTGTTGTTTTTATAGAAATAGAAAGTTCGCAATTTCAGAAAATTAAAATCTTAGCAGGGTTATAATTAGGAATAAAAAAATCAAAGAATATAAGCCCAATTTTCAAAAGGTTGTCAACGCATCTGAAACCCTCGGGTGTAGCAGATGTCCATGGGCGGCGGTATTCACCTAACATCAGGTGAACCGTCTGCTCACTTGGCAACTTTTGACATAAAAAAAATAACGTAATTCAAAAACAGATCATTACATTTTCGTTGACTCTGTTATGTCGGTTATGATTTTGTGGTCTCTGGTAAATCGGTCGCGGTGCATCACTAGTGGCGTTATGATCTCTGCGCGTAGTGTGCATATAAACTCGCAGTTTATGTTTCCCGATTCGATTCGAGTACCACTCGTCTAAACGCTGATTACCACATAATCCTACGACGGCGCAGCTTGAGGCGCATAAACAGTACGCTTTACTACTAGTGGTTTCCCCTCTTGATAACGCTAATCGAGAGTTAAAAGAATTTTGACTCGTCACTGCGTCGTTTTACTTCGTATAAATAAGATGGCCATATTGGCTCGCTATATAGCTCTGGCAGTAGTAACTTAGCTCGTGGGTAACTGTAATATTTTTTTAAATGTATATGACTGTGGTAGGCCCACGCAACAGTCTTTGCTGCTGCACGAATGGGCACGTCCGTCCAGGTACGTACCACGACCTCACAGAAGACCGGCGTAAAGTAGAAGTGTTATACTTCTGCGTTTCGTCTGATGACTGAGGTAGCCGGGGCCCACTTTATTTAAAGGCAACGTATTTGTAACCCTACGGGTGTTGCAAATGTCCATCGGCGGCGGTTATCACTTAACATCAGGTGAACCACCAGCTCGTTTGCAACTTTCTCACATAAAAAAAAACGTCCGTCCGGGTAAGTACTACACAGAAGACCGACTTTAAGTGGAAGTTTTATAGTGGAATACTACTGCGTCTCGCCTGGTTAGTGAGGTAGCCGGAGCCCACTTAATTATAATGTGGCAACGCATCGGCATCCCAAGGGGCGGTGGTATTCACTTAACGTAAGGTGAACCGCCTGTTCGCTTTCCGATGTACTTCGCCGGACAAGCCTGCTTATTCGTACAACAGCGGAAGCTGTTGCATACCTTTAACACGGTAAAAATCTCCTATTTCTTATCATTAATCAACCACATGGATAATGATGTGAAATGTGGATTGACGCTTCTAAACTTTGAACCATCGTATGAACAAAACGTGAGATGTAAATATGTTATAGCGACACTACTTAACTTCTTTAGACGCTTAAGTCTTATAATATTTCAAGTTGGAATTTTTTAAGTAGCTTTTCTTTTATCTGTTTCATCGCAATTAGATTAGATAAGCACGGAATATAGAATAGGATATACATACAGGACAAACGACGGACCATTAATTTTTATATAGACCAGTTTAAATAACTCCAAGATTTCCAGGGCTGCGTCATCGACAAGTCCATGAAGGAGCGCTAAGCAAGCGGGGCGTGTTCTGAGCGGCAAAAGCACCTGCGCCAGCCGCCGGTCATCGCAGCCCTAATTAAATTATTTCGACGGACTTTCGGCCGCACAGCCTCGAGCTACCTCCGGACATAGATTAAGACGCAGACGTCTCATCAAACGTCGTTATTACCGTAACCAGTATTAACATAATTTATCTGTTCTTATGTTTGAAAGGAGAAGTGAACTGATTGGTATATCGACGCTCAGTTCAAATTGCCAGTTTTGAGAACTTGATTTTTGACAGTAGATAACTGTTATATCGCAACGTTCAGACGGAGAAAAAGATTTAGAAATTCCTCATAAGGGATAAAAGTTGTCGTTTTAAAACAAAAGGCAGAATAACAGTAACATTTTGAATCCGTGGTGAAGTTTTCAAGGTATTGGCTTCGGCCTCGTGGGTCGTGGGTTCGATTCCCACACGGGACAACTATTTGTGTGACCCACAGATAGTTGTTTCGCATTTGGGCGTTGGTCCTCGTGAAATTTATGTTTGTAAAATGTCCTTACAAACACAGGATAATGTTATCCTAAACTAAAGGCAATGTTTTAAAAAAAAACAAAAAAAATTCTATTCTTATTAGTTACATAAAATTTAACTTTTGTGAACTCATCGAACGAAGCTGACCAATGAACTTTTCCCGAAGTTTTAAATTCCATAAAACAATATTATAAATTTTCACTAAATCCCCGAAACAAAAAATACTCAAACTATAGCTAAGAAACATCTCGAAAGTGTCCGTGGTTAAAAACACGATTAAAAAATAGTAAGAACAAGGACACGATAACACCATTCAAACGCGTATTGCATTATTGGTGGTTGACGATTGGCTCTCTACTAAAATATGCTATAGAACGCTAAATCGTCTACCTTCTTGAATGACCAATAACATAACAATAGAGATGACGCGTCTGTCCCACATATTACTCGTTGGTCTATCGATACAAACACGTGTCTCGGACAGCTCGGAAGACCGTGCGTTTTATTACCACGCTGTGCATTGGAAAATGACCGTTCATTCGGCCAGTTCCTAATTGACGTTGTGCAATGTGGCATTTGAGATCTCATTAAAGGGTACTATTAAAAATAACGTAATGGTATGCTCGGGCAAACCAAACTACAACTAATTTGAGTAATTGCAGTGATACCACATAAATGTGGACTCAAATTAGTTAGTGGGTTAAACAGGAAAAAGTTAGCGGAGCCACCCCCGTGGGCAGACAACATAATTCTTATCGCGAAGTTAATAATTCAGCACGTTACCCTAAATCGCTAATTCGAGTTGAAATACTGCACCGAATGCGCAGGGTCCTAAATACCCCCAGCTCAATCTTAACCCTTCCTTAATGAGCAGGGGCAAAGTACTTCCGAAAGAAGGGCGCGCGGATCCGAGACGCGTATTTGAAAGGATTCTCTCACTTAAATGTATTTGGCGAGAACTCGACGTTTTGCAATAAAATCATTTGCGTTAATGGCGTAACAAGTTAATTAAACAGATTATCATTCGCAATTTTGCACGAAGTATCATATTGAAGATTTACTTTTTAAGTTTAATAATAGTTACAAGATAAAAAGTTACAATGACATTACATTAAAAAATAAAAATCGACCCACTCTACTAACAAGAATTAATGCTTCTACTTTTAATCAAAGTGTTAATACTTTTAATGCACACTCGTATTTTGTCAGCCTGTATTATTTCCGTACCTGTTATTAGGTGAGGTGTTTTACATCCTGAGTTATAATGTAAAAAATCGTACTAATAAGATTTTAATTTATTCTACTTCTAAAACGTCACATAAAAAGTAAGGGTGTGTTCGATTTTCAAATAATATCAAAGCTTAAATTATTGTTTTAAATTTTTGACAGTGTGTTTATTATACCTATATTTCTACAAAATGTATTTATTTGCAAATATGAAAGTGTATATAAGTTATTTTGACATATAAAGCATTAAAAATTTGTCCTGAAATCTTGGAATCAAATGTAACATTTATATATTTAAACGATATACGTTATACATTTAAATTAAATTTATTTTTTGTTTCTTTCTTGTTTAATTATGTAGTCGAATCTAAAAGTTACATTTTAAAAATAAAAGCTACCAAAATTACACACCACAGGGTTTATACATGTTACATCGTGTTACATCACAAACTAGTCATTTATGAATTAAGCTCATCCAAAACTCAAAGCGAATAAAGTGAGAGGTCGATTGTTTGTAAACAATGAAATTAGCTGAACCGGTTTATCTGCAACTAGAACGGTGGAATTGTAATATTGTTCGAGTAAATGTAAACAGCTTATATTGAAATAGCTCCGATAGATTGGAGTCGTTGTGTTCAATTTGCCACAAATTGATTACGACTGGCTGCAGAAATTGCCTTTTCTTGCTAATTACTACACATTTTATAGTGGTAATGGATTTATTATTCTACATTTACGATATATTTATGTTTTGAAATGCAATGGTGGCATCTGCCAGGTGGCATCGACTAGCGGTTTGGAGACGCAAGTCCAACACATTGCTTTTTTAGGGTTCCGTACCCAAAGGTAAAGCGGGACCCTATTACTAAGACTTCGCTGCCTGTTTGTCTGTCTGTCCGTCTGTCTCCACGCTGTATCTCATGAACCGTGATAGTTAGACAGTTGAAATTTTCACAGATGATGTATTTCTGTTGCCGCTATAACAAGGCATGGTAAAAAATAGAAAAAAAAAATTTAAGTGGAGCTCCCATACAACAGATATGATTTTTTATAGATAATGGTATGGAACCCTTCGTGCGCGAGTCCGACTCGCACTTGGCCGGTGTTTTTAACAAAAATCACCGTGTCAAAGCCCGTTTAAATCAGACGGGCTCACTAATTGCCACTGTTTTGAAGCTTGTTCGGTGGATCGTTTTCATTTTATAACCAATTATATCTCCCTATAAAAGTGTAAGGGTTTCTATATTTATGTACATGTATATAGGAAGTAAGCCAACACTTATCCAATAACTCTTTAGAAGAAGAATTGCTTTCTGACAACACAGTTTATTCCAATGACATATCGTGCGTTGCTCTATGCAGGCTATAAATCTGCGAAATGCGGCGCAGTAAACACTGAAGACAACACACCTGGTGGACTGTGCCCTCCCACGGGTGTGCCGCGCCTCAACTGGTTACTCGGAGCAGTTCTAGACTTGTCTCTGCACCAATTTGAATGGCACGTAGGCAATAGGCTCTTTATGAGCTAGTCCGCTTACCACCAAAGGCTACATAACTGCTAATTACCAGATGGATTAGTTGCCAAGCACTGGCGCTTTTGTAAATGGAAAAAAATAATCCACGTTGACTTCTTGTACAATTATTTGAAATACGAAGTGTGATAAATGTTTACTTAACAAAGATTTTTTATGTTGGACGTTGGTTCAGTTTATATTGTTCACTTTTTTCCCTACATCATTATTACATTTTATTGCTATAAACAAAAAAAACAATACTCCGTATGGCCCAATATTTCTATGTATAAACAAAAAAAAAACAATACTCCGTATGGCCCAATATTTCTATGTCAGATGCTCAAGTTTATAGAAAATAAATGCCAACGTAGATGAACCTTATCTGAGACATGGAAGAAAATAGAATAATCAGTTGTTTATTACTTTATTTAATTATGGACTGTGCGTATTATCTAATACCGCAGTGTTGTAACGAGGGAGGTATCCTCGCGCACACGGGGCCGATAAACAATAATGCGCACATAACGAGACGTGTCATAATCTACGCCCACGGCCGCGACGGCCTGTCCCACAAATCGCATTACGCTATTCGCAGGCAGCGCGGCCACGCTCAAATTGGCACCTACGACTCGCCATTCAGATATTGACTTACGATGACGCCCGCGTCAAGCGGCACCGTCCCCAATAAGCGCTGATGAATGGCAGAACGCAGCGGATGCCAATTATAAATACGCGTACATTCCAATTTTGCTTGCCAATATCGCGCCTTGTAAACCTAAAGAGGTAACAAATTCAAACTATTGCTATTTTCACCAAGTTTACCCACTCAAAGCTTGGTCATTTGGTCATGTTACCATACAAATGGCAGATTTGCAAAAAGATGTTAGGGCAGATTCTAAATAAATACTTTTACCTAATAACCAGTCTACGGATTATGCTAGATAAGGTAGGATAGAAGAGCTAATTTCTGTTTAGATATCGATCGTGAATCAGTCTAGACGTTTCGAGTTTCGGACATGCGGAGACAACACCGCTGCCTGGATGCGCCAACACGGGGTCTGATGTCATGCGGCGTATGCTAAGCGCACGTCGGTACCACTTGGCTCCGGTGCCCACTTCCTACACCACGTGTCGACGGTGGAATGTGGGTCGTCGGAATGCGCACTGACTCGCGCCCATCGGGACACACAAACGAGCGGGGAAAATGATCGCTAATTGCTAGCACGTTTACGAACCAATTTATAAACGGTGTCGATGAATGAGAGATATCTTGTCTACATATTTTAAATTTTTATGGAGAATGTGGATAGTGAGCAACTTGTTCGCCTGATGGTAAGTGCACTTCGCGACTCAAAGGCATCTGCAGAAAAGAGGAGAAAAGAGTATTAAACTGTGACATTTAAACGTAAGCCTAAAGATTGTTGAGCATAAATATCTCCGCGGGAAGTAGCATGGAATGGATAAGCAAAGAAATCGATTGATAAAAGTAATGTACGTAATGTAAAGTAATATTGTGTAAGTAATAATGTAATGTTCACTTGATAATGATCATACGATATCATAGCCTAGCTCCATGCGCAAACAACAACATTATTTCTTAAAAACCATATAAAAAGAATATCTAACATTGGAAAAAACGCCCGTTTGTGATGTTCGACCAATTGTTACTTAAACTGATTACGTGTACATAATACCTCCAGTTGTACAAGTTATCCTCAATGCGATACAACTTGGCGGTATTTTATCTGGTTGGCTCCAACGTTTGGCTCTGTTTGATAAACGATAAATCAGCAAACACGGGCGCTTTGTGAAAACAAACGATTTATATGTAAATCGCTATGTCCGCGAAATAACGACCAATGGAAATATCAAAACTGGGTTAAGGTTATCACAGTTTTGTCTTGAGGAATGCAGGTTGTTGCCTTTATTACATCACATGAATTTGATACAAATCATAAATCAAACCTTTTGCCTGTCCATTCAAACATCCCTAAACGCTGTTAAAATTGCAACACCAACTTTTACATGTTCGATATCCAAATAATATGGATCATCAATATGGATCCAAATAAATATCATGTACATTTTTATATATAATGTTTATTTTTATCATCTATATCTCAATTTGTTTTTTATATCTCAAATAATCACATCGTGTTGCTTTTGAATTTTTAACACTACAACTGTTAAAATGTGTTAAAAGATGCACTGGATCGGGAAAGGGTCAGAACTAAAACATAAAAGATATTTTCATTAGTCAATCATATCCGCACGAAAAAATTCGTAGGTGTACTTTTTGGTTGTTACGTTAATTCATTATTGGTATTTAAGTTTGATGACAACTATATCATCAAACCATAACCACTACACGACTAAAAATAATTAATATTCCTGTATCATTTTGCGGCATTAAATACGTCTTTAAAAGCATAGATCGAATCGCTGGATTTTACTCCTACGAGCGATTAGTTAAGCCACTATACTAGTTACATTTCATATGAATAATCTGTTTGTTGACTTCGGCTAGTATATTATTAGACTTATTATACCTCTAATCATACTAGATTAGAGGTATAATAAGTGGGCGTTTTATTATCTACTATCATTATAAGATTACTTAGATTATTTTTATTAATTATTTTTATTTTTCATAAAAATAAATAATTATATAAAGGCTCCAAAAAATGATTAAGCTGTTTGAATCTGTAAAGCAAACTGTGGTTCTCTTTATATTGCAATAAATCATATAAGAAATTATATATATTTTTTTTAATAAATAACTTATGAAGAGTCCACATATTGTGTGCAGAACTGTAACATATTTGTTACATATTTTTAAGTATATTTCAGTCAAATAATTAAAATCTATATTAATTTATCGAGTACAATGTGTTTTACTCCAAATCACACCTAAAAGTTGATGTTACCATTAAACAGATTTTACACGTCATAATAATTTAATAAGTGACTAAGGTTATGTCTTTTTGGTTTCGATTAATACACGGCTCCACACCATTCCGTTATTGTCTGCTATCGATAATCGATCTGCTTGTAAATCTAAGATCCACACGATCATCAAACGACAAAGACTTGTTAGCCCAAAAACGTTTACTACTCGTAATTTCCTCATCTTTGTAGTCTTCATCATGTGAATCTTTAGATTCGAGGTCGTTTATTGAGCATAGCTAAAGTTAAGTTTTAAGTGTGTTTTGTTTTGTATAAATCGTCCATATTTTTTAGATCTGGGTCAGCGCTGGATTGGCATTAGGAAGATAAGTTTCAAGTTTATGCCGCTGTGTTTCGTCACTTAGGATTGCGTTATCTTTTGACGATGCGTTTCGCTACGACGTTTCGAGCTGCAACTTTAATCTTTGAAGAGGTTTGTGTCTGTTCAGTAGTAATGGTTAATATCATACGCTTGCATGATAAACGATTGTGACGTTTTACACGTTTATAATGCATTAGTTGCATTAATTAAATCAAAAATAAGAAACCGAAACGAAGGAATGTGTTGGAGTAGAAGAATTTGATGCAGACCTAACACTATTTAGTTGCCAACCTAGATTTGATAATCTCTGTAAAATAATATAGTTGTCATGCCAGAGAATATGTCATAAATACATATACACAGCACTTAAGATATGATAAAAAATAATTACAGATAAGTGAAGTCCACCTGTCCGTACATTTATTCTATGATACACATAATCTTTGACGTTAATAGGACACTGGTATCGCACACGGCCTTTCAAGACCCGGATACAGAACGATCAACTTAATTACGCACCTTGCGCAACTCGTCAGCTCCACAACGGCACTTTCCTAGCATTAATTATGCAAATGGAATAGTTTTGATAATTTTAATGGCCTCGAGTCGTAAAATCAAATTGATGACCCGCCCTGTATTGACCTTGAAACTTGTTCTATAATTATTTAATTGGTGTTTATAATTGAGTCCTCCGCCGAACTCCTCTCACGGATTTTACAGCCAATAATGGTTACTGTTAAAACAACGGTGATGCCATTAGTTTCCGCCCAATACGACTTGACGATCTTCAAGAACGTAGTTCATTCTTTTCTTCCATTGTGTTTAGAAGAAGCCCTCTCATTTCGTGGATATCAGTTAACTACTTTAAGTTAAATACTTAAGCGGTTTTTATTTGTTTCCTTAAAATTGGGCGTGTTCAAAAATAAAACCCACTATCTTCGACATAAACTAAATGTCTTATTGTAAATTGATGTTTACGTTACACGTCTATTCAAAACTAGCGTAAAAAGTAAATAAAAAGTAAAGTAACAGCCTATACATGTCCCACTGCTGGGCAAAGGCCTCCTCTATACAGAGGGTATCAGGGCATAGTCCACCACGCGGCTCCATTGCGGATTGGCGGACTTCACATATCTTCGATTTTGTTTTTGTTATTATACCAAAAATATGCAGGTTTCCTCACGATGTTTTCTCTTCACCGCGGAGCACGTGATAAGTCAGCACTTAAAGTTAAAAACTTCATTGGTTGCTCAAGTATATTGAATTAAAGGCGAGCGGCCGGACACTGAGCTATCACGGCACACACAAAACTAGCGTTAAGGCAGCTAATATCGAAGTAGTATTAACGTTATTAGGGTGCACAGTACGTTCGTGTTACGTGTCTTGACACATATTGGCACTGTGGACACGTCACAATACAAACTAACGGGTCCTTATTCGCAATCATTACAATCGCCACAATAATAATAAGTGAAATCCACAAACAACTGAGTATAAACAATTTCAAAAGTTTTGCAAAAGCTACCATTCGGGAAAGGGCTGATTATAATGTTTACATCGAGGACAAGGATTTGTGGCTGCTGCTGATTTTGTACTTAACAATGTGTATGTATCATTTAAAAACCCAAATTTTTTTTTCAGTTCTTTTTGAGAAAGTTTTATTTAGTCGACTGGTAGTAGTTTTTTGACGTTTTGATCAAATAAATTTTAACTTTGATAGCCTAGATGCCTCTGGATTATGCATTGAAACTCCAAATACTTAAAAAAATCTACTAACGACTTAAAACATACATGTTCAACATTCAATATTATGAGTGCACGCGGGAAATATTACGAACAATCAATATAAAGCGAGTGTTTCGCTAAAATTGGCTCTAAATCTAGCCTCCCTCGGCTCCCGCCCCATCGACGCGGCTTATAATGGGGAACTTTAAAAAATAACCATTTCAGGGACGGTTAGTTCACCTTGTTCCTGACGGAGGGCTACCAGCATCTGAGATTAAGCGCCGGCTATTTAAACTCGAAAGATTAGGCAATTACACGAAAGAATTGGATTAGTTTCAATAGCCTCGGTGGGCTTAATAAATCGACGAGGAGCCAGTTTTCCGTGTAACAAAGTGGTGTTTAAGGAGAATAGCTCTGATTGTCTACGGCAGTTGAAATAGCAAATCGAGACAAACTTAGTTATTAATACACAAAATATTTTTCAATTTAATAATCTTAATATGAGTGATCTCATAGCGATGAATTCATTCAAGCAGCTGAACACACACAGATCAGAACATATCCGGAAAACCATCATATAACCCGAAATGTAGGATTCTTTCATTCTGGATATTTAACAGATTACCTACATCTGGATACAATTTTACTACTTGGGCCACCATATATTATTCTTATAGGTATACTGACCTTAATTTTTTAAGAAACACACCAATTAAGGTATACAGATGATAGCTCCTTGCCGTATACGATCAAATAGTCATAATAATATTGATTAATCGAAAATAAATTAAATTAACACTTTTTATTTTAAGTGGAAATTTTAATCTAATTATACTGCTATTTCATTTGATAAACTCAGATCTAAGTATCGTGCCCAAAAAAAATTACTAACTACGATTTTCACGAATTACGCCAACGAAGAACAAACAGTTAACAATTTTAAAGAAACGCGCGATTACGGTTATTCAAAACAAAAAATTTTGGCGCGATCTAGTTCTTCTAGAAATTTTTAATCGGTTTAATTAGTTACATCGTTAATTGTTATTAATTAGTTTTTCTAGAATTTTGTCTATAATACTTCGGTTCACAATATATCACAAATGCTAAATAAATAAGTCAGAGACGTTAATCTTCGAAAGCGACGGCAAAATTATTTATAGACATCAAACCGTCAACATTAAAAATCTAATGTTCGATTTTACATCGTAAATCACACGGAGGTAAGACATCGGAGCTTGAGGCCAGTGAGCCTATAATGGCGAAAATCTTCCGTTACATCACCAAGTTCCCACAGTTTCTTTTGAGGAGATGTCTTATTATAATCAAGAGGGACAATTAAAATTTACGGCGTCATTATGGGGCGACGATCGATTCGATTCAACGGTCTTCTGTTATCTGATAAGGAATCGATGTTACTGCTGTTTTAACTGAAAATATTGCCGTCGTTTCACTCGGATTAAGATTTATTGCGGTCGTGATTTGTGACCATTCGGGGCGGTTGGAGCCTCGTGCTGAGTGTCCATTTGCATAAATATTTTATTTAACAATTTCAAATATGCAACCTGCAATAGCTGATATGTTTACGAAGATACCCGTGCGTGAGATATGATCAACTGGTAAGTCTAACGGCCAATTTGTGCGTCGCGTGTAGTTTAATATATCCATAATACTAGCAGCACTTATCGGTTTATTTGTACTAATAAAGTATGAGTGTATATGACTGAAAAGATGAAGTACGTAGTTGATAGATAACCTGTTGAAAGCTATAGCAATCTACCCAAACTCTATAACTTTGTGAGAAAGCTCTCGAAATTATATCTGAAATATTACACTTTATTTATTTTATAATTGTCTTTTTTTCTTATTTTGTTAATTACCATAATATGATTCGAACTTCCTTCATCCGCAGCGAAATCAATTCTTTCAAATAGCACGTACAATTACTTCAGAACTTACTTTAATTTTATTTCGTACCGCTACAAATTAATTTGCGGATAAATTCTCCTTTATGGACGTTTCCATTCGTTTTTTCCGTGGGGGTGAAATTTTGCATGGCATCGAGGGGGTGTTATTTAGTTTTTTATCGGATGTATTTAAAGAGAGTCCCCCTCAGGCGCGGGGTTAACTTGTACGACTTTAATACTTCCTTCTTACACGCACCGAAAATAGACGAGGACATAGAACTCCGAGGATACGGTTATCTTTACTTATTTTCTTAATCAACACAAAAAAGTTAAACTGAAGAAGTAGATTTTATTTTCAGTTTTTGATACTTTACTTTTTGTTAAACAAAAGTTAAGTATCAAAAATCCAAACATTTTATTGAATATCTTAATTCGGTAATCAACATCGTTTTTATAACATTACATAGTAACATACTTAACACCTCTTCAAATTGCTTCTATTTTATATATTTTACTAATGAGGATATCATTTGAAAAATATTTAAAAAAAAATACAAATATAATATATATATATATATATATATATATATATATATATATATATAAATAATAAAAAGACATATATAAAACCTATTTCTTAAATAATTCTGACAGAGACATCCAAAAAGATCAAAATTAAATTCTCACCGCGTTGCAAATAAGATCGAATGGAAAAACAAAACGGCGAATTACAAACCTCACAAAAAACAGTACCCCACAATGTCTTGGCTCACGTAAAATGTAACGGGAAATTACTCTAAAATAAAAAAAAATCTCCCTCTAAAGTGAGGAACCCTTACCGTTACGGTAATTTGGATAGGGCTCCCCAGGCTAGGGCACTAAAAATTCCGCTTAGAAACAACTCACAATATGCCACGATGGTGTTCTGTCTACCCTAATACTACACGAGCTCATAAAACTTGAACGGTTTTAATCGAAAAATACAATAAGATTCGACCCACCGCAGCTCCTTTTATTTTTTCTGTTTTCGTCTACCTATATTATCTTGAGACGCAAGGTACGCAAATTGGAGACATTTCAGGAAAATTCTTAATAAATAATCATCTGCACATTTTTGTGAACTTTAAACCTTCAAACAGTAAAAGACATGATTCTTTAATTAAAACTATTCATCAAAAACTTGCTCTTTTGGGTATAAGATACGTACTGTAAATCCAATTCCGTATAACAGTAAGCCATTCGACTTGACAATAACTCTGACTAACTTATTATTGAGGCCATTCCAACCCCACGGCGGTTGATCTCTGTAAAGCATTTGATAAAGTGGATCACAAAACGCACCGCGGAGCAAAGTAACATAAATAAAAATGGTCCCATAAGAGGTCCTTGTGGTAAGCTGCCTTCTCAACTGCCCTCGAGAGTGGTTTCACGATCTAACCGTGCGAAACGCCTCCTCGGTTGTTATTGTGAAATATGAATTATGAAAATAATAAAAAATAAAGCGGCGGGGGTCTAACTCGAGCCACGCGACGGCACGTGCAACTTTATCCCAAACCAAAATATTGAAAAGTTTCAACGTTCAATTGCGAACGCCTTCAAATGTAGTCGGTTTGAAGCATTACCTTTAATTCAACACGTGGCTGTTAATTATAAGTTTCGTTATAGTAATGAATGTGTCTTTATAAACCAAACTTACCAAGTTTACTATTTTTACGGAATACGGAGCGGAATAATCATTTTAGTATATTTATTTAATACTATCAAATTTATTTAAAAGAATTAACTACTATTTCATGTTATCCGTCCGCGTGTTGGTCGAAATTCTACAACTAAATCGAAAAATCTAAAATTGTTAATTTCCAATTATCTAAAGACCGTACAACAAAACAGCTGATTGAAAATTACATTTATAGTTAAGCAGAAATGAAAATAATAAAGACCCAATTAATCGTGTTTTTCTATTTTTAGGTGCGGAACGTAAGGCGATTTGTCATACCACCGCGTCCCTCGGGAGACGTTCAACTTGTGTATGATACTTCGGGGATCCGCTGCTTACCGTAGAGGTCCCAACATGTTTCTTCATATGCACTTCTAACCATCACTCATAATTGGCTTTCTACAAACATCTTGGAGAATCTTACTTCTCCAAGATGCTTTTGTGTGTGACTTGATATTTCTTCTTTATAATATTTTTATTGTGAATGTAAGGCACGACATTAAACTTACACATCTGATGTGTGTTGTAGAGTCAATTAATATAGGTCCTCGGCAAAGTCAAACCATTCAGGTGGCCGATGTAATTATAAAACCAACCGGCATCGATTAAATGTTCAATTTCAATTTCATTATTCACTGATGACGCCATTGTCTCCCCATGGGCTCTGTTCATTGTGCGATCTGCTTAATAAGGATTATCTCCGTACAGCTTCCATCCCATTCATTCAATATTTATTTGCCGCCAACGCCATTGTATTAATAGTGGAAGAATTTAATACTGTTAGTGTGTGCCGCGCGGGTGTAGCGGCCGGATTATTGCGGGGGTAGTTTTTTAAATAGGGTTAGTTTTTTCCTCCCGCCGCGGTGCCGGGGCGGCGAGGGTCGTGATAAATGACACATGCACATTTTTCGAAATACCCAATTTCGGATTTAAGTCACCCCAAAGTGGCTCGGTGTCCGGCGGACAATGGCTCGGTGAGCCCGGCGTGAAAGCGCCCTCTCGCGTAATTTACACCGTACGGCTTTGCGACGACGAAAGGGTGCTTTCGTCTGCCCACCTTACTTACCCACTCGTGGACGCAGAAATACACTTTTGTGAAAGTACCGCGGCACCATTACCTCAAGGATAACGTGGATAATTGCGAGCAAAAATGCCAATGAGTGTTTTATAGATGGATAATTACAAATGGCATGTGCTGCGTTGTGTAGCGAGCGAGAGTTTTTATTTTAATAGTGAGTAATAAAAATTCCTTAAACTAAGTCGTGTGAGTTAGTGGATGAACACGCTAACTATATACGAAGAACAATATATCATCGGTATTACTGTGGGGTATTGTTCACGTGACATCTTATGATAAAAAATAGATAGTACATGTATGCTACCTAGTATGCCTTCAGTCCATTAAAAATGTAGGACAATTTTTTTTTCAGATGTGAACTCTACAATTTTACTGTTTAAGATTTTGGATTTGGAATCATTGATAGTCAACAGATGGATGAGAATTGGATACGATCACACAGTGTTTATAGTCTTCATTTATATTGACTGTAATATGACCAATACAAAGTTTATTTTATGTACATTCAAGTCTTTGAAGTTTATAGACTTAATCGTTCCAAAATCATATGAGAATTTCGAACGCGTCCTATTTCATCATATTATTCCGTAGCTCAGAGTAGGTTTAATAGGATTAATTGTTGATGTGTTGTTTCTTATAGGCTTTTAATAACGCAGGCCATTAGCTGGCAACTTCAAAGCAGACAAAGGTGAAAGGTGTAAGCCGAGGTAAAAACACAGGCCCCTAATGGGCCGCTTTCTGCGTGAAATTATTTACAATGCGACCTTTTATTATTTTCTCCTAAGCCTGCTTTTCACTGTGAGATTTAATATACAATAAATTTATTTCTGAAGACCAAATGTAAGTACCCGAACGATTTATACTTTTTGTAGTATCATAAACTATCTAAAGGTGTAGGTATCTATCTAAATACATGTGGCAGAAGCATATGGTAGAACTACGCTGCGAATTTTGAATTTTCATAAATGTTTACACCCACATAAAATCAAGCGTGAAGTTTAAATATATTCACGTTTATTTAAATCGCTTGCTCGAGCTTCACCTGTTCCTTAAACAAACGTTACAACGTAAGTGCCGCTAATGTGATCGAAGTGATGTACGTACACCTGTACAGCTAATATTATAGACAGAATAGTTTGAGCATGTGTTTGTTAGCTCTTTGTGCGACAAATTTTGAACACATTGTAGCAATAAAATTGTAACGGAGAAACCTTGCATCCTGAGTTTACTTAGATTTTGCGAGCAGACTCTAAAGAAATGTTTTATTTTCTCAAAACTCTTGTGTAGGCTTGCTAGTTTCGCTAGCATATCTAGCAGTGAAACGAAGGCTTTACATCGTTCCTCGTTGAAAAATGGAGTACAGCTGTCCGTCGCGTGTCCGCGGCATGTTACTCGACGCACATTTGACTTTGACCGCGTCGGAGAGTAAGAACAGGGAAATGACATAAGAATTTGATAACGGGAACCCATTGTGATGTGTGTTATGTAATGTGTAATTTGATCAACCACATAAAGTACACGTTAGCAACTTATCAGTCTTTTTATTTTCTATATTCATATATGTTTACCTATTCTTTACGTTGAGAGCTTTAAACGTATTCTTTTGATATAAACAGCTAATTTACCATCTCGACATTCACTATGTATGTACAATTTTTGAGTAAAATAGCAAGTAGTGGTTTGTTTCCAGTTAATTTACGAATTAATTGAAACTATAATTGTCGTGTTGCAAAACCAGAAGGTTTGGCGATCAGTCTTGAATGTTTTGGATAAATACTAATTGTTCGTGCTATATGAAACAACATGTATAAAAATTAACACACTTTACTTAAGTTTAAAGTCATATATTTTATTGTCAATGTTAAGGTCAAAATTGACACACTAGTTATATTTTACCTACGACTCTGATCACTATTTTCTAATTTTTAACGTGTTAATCATTATTTTTAAGTATGATAAAGAAAAAGAAATGCATGTTGTCTTAATTAAGATAATTATACTCTATATATAAAATTAATTTTAAAGTTAGTTATAACTACTTAACTGAGTTATTAAAAACAGACGAACCTGCTAGGTCTTACCTTGGTTTGGTTATAAAGTGGCCATAAATTAGTATATAGCGGTTAGGAGCGCGGGTGACAACGAGTGTCGGAAATGAACCGTGGCCTCGCGAGGAGAGTCCGACCAGCTGCCCTAGTGGGGTCACCCTGCCGGCAAATGTCAATGGCTGGCCCGTGACATTTATTAACGGTTAGCAAGGGTTCGACCGGGAGAAATTCCTTAAAGATATCCTCTTCTAAAGGGGTGTTTTTGTCGTTTTATTGACTCGACACGTCCCAGCCTCGCAGAAAGTTTCGGCCAATTTGATGCGGACTTCTTCTCTCAAACGGTTTAAGTGGATTATCTTGCTCTTTATATTTGTAATCATTTATTGCTGATGAAAGAAACATACCCTGCTACGTTTCGTATAACCTTTCGTGGTCTACGCCCCAAACGTGTCATTTTCCTAAGAACCACACATGTGGTCTCACGATTTTCGGCGGTAAAGTATTGTAAACTAGTATTCGACATTAAGACTTTCTGATTGGTATGAAGCTGAGTAAATAGGGGCAATATACAAAGGTTTTTAGTAATTACATCGATATTTTGCCCTCATAAGTGATAATATCAATAAAGTACACAAACACAAGTGAAGAAAGTAAAACATTCATGAGCAATATTACGTTTACGAATGTATAAAAGCGCGGCACGCGCTCAAACCTTGCATAAATAGCATGCCGAAGCAATCAAACGAAAAACTACATAATTACGATTGGTGTTGCGTGTCCAGCGTCGCGTAATTGTGAGACCGTACGATGGTCGCGGTAAAAGTCGTCGAATTCTGCGGGGCACATGTATGTAATTGCGTTTAATTGGCCCGTACACCTCGCGTCCTCTATTAATACTTTGTGGGACGACGCCCACGCTCTCGGCCGGCAGTTATACTGTACCTGGGTACAAACTGATATGCTCTATGACGCCGACTCGGTGTTCTTGATACTTTTGCTCCAAGTTTTGGCAATAAGGCCACCGTGCTCTACTCTATCCGAAGATAATAGTCAAGCAAACCAATCCACAGTGGAATCAAATCGGTAATTTCAGCGCAATAAAAAAGCAGAGGACATTTCCAAAACAAACTGTCTCGTCGTCATCTCATTATTGTCTCAAACTATAATTATCATCATGACACACATCGAAAACCATTCTACCCCTCACAAATTGTTCAATCTGTACAGAAGCAGGTGCAATATACACAGTCATTATACATGTTTTTTGAAGCACTTCTATCTATAAGCTATCATTCAATCATCATTAACGCGAAATAGTAAAACCAACAGCGTGACAGATAAAGATGTACCCAATTAAACGGTCACCGTGCACCGCCGAAACCGGGCAATTGCTATCGAATGAGATCTCAACGGTCGGGAATTAGACGAAAGCGGCCCGGCTAATTCCGTAAGACAAGCGTGTCCACTAACACAGTGCCGTAAAAAACGTGGCTCGTACTAAATAACCTTAATCTACAGGTAGGGGTGGTATCTTTGCGGTATAGATTGGGTTGCAGGCGACTTTGCACGCAAGTCAGTCGAGTTAGGCTTCAATGTCGCGTGCAGGGGAGTCGGTTGGGTCGTTTGGGTGGTGGACGGCTCGGTATCTTGGTATATCTGGACGGGAGACGTTACGCGCAAGGTGTACCGCAAGGTGCAGCGCGACCGTTGGCGGCCGCCGGCCCCTCGTAATAGCGGCACGAGAGCCGTGACAGCGCCGTGTAACAACTGATTAGTGGAACGCAAAGACCGCGCTGAGACCTCGGGGGTGGGTTGCCGCTTTCGTTCCGCGACGCCTAATTGTTATTTAAAAAATTGCCAATGCCGTGACGTGCTAGGTATAACAAGTTGGGATAGTTAGTCGGCGCAAGTTTTGTTTTGCCCTACCGAATTTAATGAGCCGTGATAGCGCCGTGTCCGGGCGCTCGTGTTTTAATTAAATATATTTGAGCAACCTGAGTTTTCAATTTTACGTGCTAAATTATCACGCGCTCGGCGGTGAAGGAAAACATCTTTCCTTAAGATACATAATATTTTCGAAATAATACCAAAAAATGTTTCGAACTTATGTGAAATCTGCCCAATCCGCAGTGGGTTCGCGTGGTGGACTCTGCCCTAATATCCTCTTTACATAGGAGGCCTTTGCCCAGCAGTGGGACGTTTATAGGCTGATGCTTTACTTTTTATGAGTAAAGGTTATGGAAGCCGATGACAGTCCTCATTAAGATAATATTGGCTATGGTTAAAAACTGATTTAAAAATGAACACTGAACAAAACCAACGTGCAACACCAACACACCAAATGAGCGTCTAAATTTTGAAACGACCATCATTGTCAACTTTACTATGTATAAGTCAAAATAGATCCAAAATCAATAACTGCTTTCACCGCTGTTTAAACTGAGCTACGACAGTGAAAAGAAACGAGTCTAAGTAATGCATACGTAACTAGCAGTAGGTGAGGTAAGGATATGTGATCAACCGTTTAAATTTAATCAACTAGTTGTTTATACCCCGCGTGATGTAATCGTCCTGCATGAATGTAACAATTGTGGCAAACCAGCCTCCGATGCAACAAGACGTGTAAGAGCCCGGCTGGTAGCCATTATGCTAATTGCTTCAATCGCGCCGCATTTATTTATCAAGAAGTTTACGCGTCGATAATATAGTCAATTGATAAAAGATCACGTCGAATTGCTTGTCTACAGGTGTTTCAGCTTTTCGAGTTATTCAAAGTGGCAAAACACGTTTGAAATGACAAACGACGTGTAAAACAAACAAAGAGTTAAGTTAGATTAAATCGTTTGTTGGAGTGTCGATATGCTTTGCATAGCTCGCATAATGTATGAATATTGTTATATTAAATGAAAGTTTATAGGAAATATATTTTTTTAATGTATGTGATTTATACATATAAAAAAAAGTTAAGTATCAGCCTGTGCATGTCCCACTGCTGGGCAAAGGCCTCCTCTTTACTTTTACATATACCTGTTGGTATTCATATTATAAGAAGAAGGATATTGTTTTTGCTTCTTTTAAATACTAGATATAGGTGTATCAAATTATTTTAACCCTTAATTAATCGGTAAAACAAGTAAGACATAATAATTTCTTGTATTTACGCCTGTGAGGTGTCAACACCTCAGTCTGTCCCGTGACCATGAACGCTGTAAAGGGTTCGAAACGTCGGGAATTAAAATTAAAATAAACGCGATAAATCTGTAAAATTTATAAGTAAGACTTAAAAAATAACCCAATAAACTTAAAGGTTAAGCATGAACCGAACGATAGGCCAAAAAAATACGTTTTTTCTTAAGAAAAACTCATCCTACTTACTAATAAATCTATGCTTAAAGAAATAGCTTTCTTTATTATGTAAACGTTTTTAATTATGTAAACAGCCTATTGAAGACACATTTATCACAATATATAGCTAGTATTTTACAAAGTTACCTTCACTATAAGTGCGGTACATACGGTTGGGAATGTTTCACTGTTGAGGAGAAATAATGTGGCAACAAAATGTTAACAGTTTCACGAACTGTTTTCATCCTTAATTGAGTAACTAAACGGTCCCATTTATAAATTACATTACTTTTGGCGGCCGTGTCGTTACAGGAAAGAAATTAAGTTTATTAACACACATAAATATTACGGCCGCTAATCAGGAATCTACAGAGCGATTTGAACAATAAAAGCGATTAAAACAATGAAAGCGACTAATTGTGTTAAATTACATTTGGCCAAAAACCCTTGCGTGCTGTTTACTACCACTTTGGCGAGCAGGTGCGTTCACGCCAGCAATTCGCTAAACATATTGTAATGCTGCGGTCATACCTAAGGAACGGCTAATAACTTATTCGTTGTGATTATAAAATCCACCATGGGAAGTTTGAATGTAGTTCGGCTTTTAGCGTGGCTTTTTTTAGCCGTTTTTGAAGATCGGGACTCGAAGCAAAAGCAAAACAAATTCTAATACTGGATTTTACCTTTTTATGGTGCTACATCCGGAGCATGTGCTCATGATTCTCACGTTAAGCAAGCTGCATCTTTTTTTTCATCAACTGGGCAATTAAACAAAACTTAAAAAATACCCTAAACTTAAAAAAAAAACTTTATAAACTTCATTATATATAAAATGCGTACTAGCTATGATCTTTTCTAGTCGCATATATAAGTACCTTACTATTTCTTATTACTTTGATTATGTACGGAATAAAATTGGCCCTCTAAAAGAACGGATATCTTTCAGGTATTCCAGAAGTGAAACTTTTTTTAGTTACATAGAGAAGTAGATCAGTCTGCCACTCAGATCCTGCCGTTACGTGGACGCGTTTTAGACTATACAGAGTTACTTTTATTTTGATCTTTGAATGCAAGGGCTTTAGTTTTTTTCATTCATTTGGTTGTAGTGTTGCATATGGTTTTTCCTATGTAAACTTTTTATTAAAATTGTCAGAACCTATACACCTAAAGAAACTAAAAAGCATGTATCACCAACCTTTTACCATGAACTAAAAATGACGCTTTTTCATGGACGTACCTAATATTTCAAATTTGATTGTGCTAATCTCTGCACTTTAGATGAAACATTAAAATTTGTAGAAAAATTTATTCTGTTGATACTCACGTAGGCTAAAGTAAGATTTATACCTATCCTTTTATATTGTAAACTAATCTTTTTTTTAAAAAAAGAGCAACTGTTGAGTTTCTTGCCGGTTTCTTCTCAACAGAGCGGTTGAGGTAGCTTAGGTGGTAGCTTACTTACGCACGTATTAATTTTTATTTAGGTTATATGAAGGTCAACAAAAGGACAAGGCAAATAATCGTTTCATTAATCTGTAGAAGAATTTATAATGTCACCTCTTAGATCGACTCAACATTGAAACTAAAGACGAAAGACGCATAATTTTTACAAACACCACCACTCTGTGACAGATTCCGATGAAATATATTTCAAGCGTAATATTGATAAAGAACTAAGAACAAAGAGTACCTACAACAATCTTAAACCCTATGAGCCAGTAAACAGTACGCAGTCGGTAAGACAGACACCATTGTTTTAGTGTAGAAACGGAGGCAATCGTAGTACTTATCAAAATCACACTCTATCGGATAGCACCAATCGAGGAGTCTCCCAGCGGCGTGACGTCGCAAAGTTTTACGACGGCATAAACACCCGTGAGCGCGTAACAGTGCGTATGTCAAGTGCTAAATTTGTCGATAAGGCGCCGACCGGGCTGCGAAGGGGCTCCGAAGGGACCCCGGTCATCAGATACGGAACCGGTCGGGCCGTAAAAGACCCTGGGGGTGAAATGTCAAGGCTCCACACTCACTTTAACGGCCATTCTTTAGCTGCAGCGGAGACTAACTCCCGTCTCCATAATAGGAGTACGGTGTGAATGAAACAGAAAGTTTTTTATCCACTCCTTGAAACGAAAATTACTAAACGACGTTTGATGAGTGTTTAATTATCCAATATATGACTGAGGTCCTGTCGTCGATGACATTGACCGGATGATGTACATCATAAACGAACGGCCATAAATATAAACGGCATAAAAATAAACAAAATAATTGACGGTAGCCGGGGTTAACTATGACATCAAAACGTGAAACGACTTAGTCTATCCCGTGACCATGAACGCTGGAAAGGGTTCGAAACGTCGGGAGTACAAATCAAAATAAAAAACGGGACAAAATCCGTTAACTAGTTTCATTTAATATGTGTAATATTCGCGTAAAATCAAGAAAACAATAACTGCATTTTTTATTAAATACTGAGTAAAAATATCATGAACGACGTGTTTGTCTCAAATATATCTACATTGTTATTCTCTATACCCGTTAACCAACATTGTTGAGAGCTTTAATTGACTAAATGTCATTCAAGGAATATAGTTCTGTTTTCATGTTTATGGAATTTAACCTATTCAAATACAGACATAGGTATTACCGTTATGCGTTCATTATAATAGAACACTAGTTAGAAAGACATCCCCCGTCCGGAGCAAATTGACGAGGTAGTAAAGCTGACCCTTGCTTGTTGGCCGCTCGCGATGGACGTCTTAAAGGCTGTGCCCTAAATATAAGAAAGAGCGGGCAATTCTGTTCAATACTACAACGGTTTTATTTTTATTTATAAAATAAAAATAAAATGATATTAAGTAGTTAACTAATTTTAGGGTTAACTGTTTTGTAATAAATAAGAAAACATTATATCTAAAAAGCAACATACGTTCATAACTTTAAAGGTAAATTGAAGGTTTTTTTCTGAAAACAGAAGCATCGACAGTAAAGACGAAACCTATTAAGTCAACAGTGAATCAAAAGATTGTTAAAAAATGAAACATTGACTTAAAGTTTAATCTGCTGCGCATTTTATTGTGCATTTCTTTGCTCGTGATAAAATACCGCATCTAATGTATTCAGAACCGATTACATAGTTATCCTGCGTGGCGATTCGTCAGCGTGTGACTTGGGCCTAACGTGGTACAGCCTCACCGGCGATCCAAAGGGCCTCCTCATCAATAATCCGGTGCGGATTAGAGCACCGGTCAGCTTAAGCAAATAGATCCGATTGTCCGGTACGACGGCCGATCCCAACTATGCCGCCCATGATGCAGGATCGCTCGCAAATCCTCACAGTTAATTTGCCCCCACCGATCTTGGACATAGTATTATGGTAATTGGAAATCACGCGACAAGTTTTCGGCGGAGTAAGGATGTTCGCCATGACAGTTGTATAAGCTTACAGTAAAACACTAGGTCGCTTGTCAAAAGTTTTATTATACAACTTTGTTACAAATAATCTTATTAATGTATATTGTGATGAGGTCGTGCATCCGAATGCCGCGATAGTATCCGACGATGTGTGTTCGCACCGCCGGTGCTTGCTGCCGCCGCATGCCCAGGCTTTTTTAAAATCAGTCAAACATACAATCGTGTATGTGCAACAAGACGGATACTTTTGTTAATAAACTAATATGTTAACTACAGTAAAAAGTCACCTATTTCCCAACTCGTTCAAGAAAATACGCTCAAAACTTAAAACTTTAATAAGTAAACTAAACGAGTATCCATTCTCGGAATAAATATGGATTCTGGTATGACACAAGAACAATCACATTCTCTAAAGTTTAACACAATACCTCCAGGGACACCTAACCATCTCCCTTTAGCGACCGCAACACAAAGCATCGCCACATACGCGCTGAAAGTGTGAATAATCCATTAGGCGCCGGCTCCGCTGGGCTCACACTCATTTGCGGCTCATTTGCGGGGGCTGCGGTCGAGCCTTCCCTTCGCGGTAACCACGCAAACCCGTACCACGTTTTTATAACGTTTGCTTTAAGTAAACTTTGAACATAAGTAAGTGGATTTATGTAACGACGTCAATAAAGTAGCCGAGTAGCCTCGAAACTTTTAATATATAAACAAATGCACAGATTTCCCACTTTTCGTTTATGAACTTCTTGAAACCGAGATCATTACAAATATTAACCCTATTAACTTCGCATAAATTCAGAAAAAAAAACGACATAAAGTTGACGTAAACACAGAGTCGGTATCATAAGGTTAAAAATCTCTGATAGACACTCGTGGTTAGCATAAACTGTCTGTCTCCCGTCAGGGTTAATAGACGTAAGGGTTTACATACCGCTTTCCCTGCCAGTTCAGAGTTCCGCCCGGTGGGCAGTACGGCCGCGGGCAAACTTCTAGCGGTCGTAAATACGCAAGGTCATAAAGGGAAACAGGGCCCGAAAGTTCCGCGGCCGTCGCATAAATCATCGCGCCCCGCGACTACGCCGGGAATTCCTAGTGTATGAAGGCGGCGTACTCCCACGCACCGGCCATATGTCATTTCGGCCGAGCGGCTATTTGTCTTGCAAAAATTTCGGGGAGACGCCTTAGGAATGTCACCGGACTACGGCCGGCACGCGTTAGGGTTGGGGCGCCCCCACTTTTAGAAGATGTTCGTCTTTGGACAAGGAGTGGGGAGATGCGGCCGCGTGTAAACAACTTTGCTTTTGAACGCAAATAAACGCGGGCGATTTGAATTGGTCAACGATTTTTGTGTCAAAATATTTGGTGATTTGTTCAAAAACTTACTTGGGGATCGAGCCTGCGTGCTCTGGATAATGCGCCCAAACGCTGTACCGATTAAGATTTATTCATATTTTCATTTTAACATAACCCAAATGTATTAGTTGTCATAACATGTAATAAAACGGAAGTTACGTATTTACATTCAAGGCGAAAGGATGTTGCACCATCACAAGGGTAATGAATATTATCTCAACTAATTACGACTATAAACTTTTAGTCACGAAATGGTTAAATAACCATTTCGTGACTAAAAGCACATAAATATGTGTCTTCAAAATATCTACATCACTTAATTTGAAAAAACAATTTTTTCTTTAAATTAATTTTGACTTTTAATGCTAGTCCCTGCACTCAAGGTGAAACAATAACTTGTAAATGTTTATAGATAAATGAATAAAACCTTTCGGTGCTGCGGGATTCGAACCTGAGTCTTTCGGGTATCGCGCCCAGTCGCAGAATTTGTCTCCGTTATTCATTCCGGAGAATGTTCAAAACATTCGTACTTGAAATTCCAAGAACAATTCAAATACGTTTCCTATAATCACACGCAGGAGTTAAGAAGATTATCCATCATACCATCGATAAAACAACAATAGTAATTGACTGCACGAAAAAAGTACGGATGGCCATTTACAGAACAATAGCCACGCATGTAGCAAAAAACTACACACTTGTTTACCGGTGAAAACGGTTGAACACTATCTTGCTTCTTGCTCTATTTGAAGAACAAGAAGAACAAACAGGTGTGTACCGAGAACACAAATCAACACCTTGGGTAGACCGAATAGAATAAATTCATTCTCCCTTGACCGCCCGCTCTGATTGCGCACATCTTGCGTAAACACCTCTGACGACTCTAGTCAAATAGTCGAGCGTGTAGAGTCTGCAAGAACGCTACAAAATTGTTGAAAGTTTTACACAAAATTTAAATAATTTTACCTAAACCATCCATTAATCCTTTTTTCTTTATCTTGAATAATATGTTCACAAGTTAGCACACTATTCATTTTTTTGTTTTTAGCATAGATACTTATGGGCGATGATGTTTAGTAATATAGATGACGCATGTCCAATCTGCGCGGCGTAAAAAAATTGTTCCGCTATACATTATATGACATATATAAGTGAATGTGACAGATGATATAGATGATATATATATGATATATATGATACGGAAAGAGATAGCAGTCTATATAATTGCAATGTAATTGTACCAAATGGTGTAATTTGAGTGCCTCAGGTTCGGTGCGCTAATGTTTTTATATAATATCATTGGTTATGGGAGTCATGTTATACAAGTAATGTAGTCGCAACTTACTGCAAGCGAAGCAAGCTAAGCAGGTAGTTAATAGGCGCTAAAACAAACACTATGTGCTATACAGACTTTATTGTATTAACTCATCCATCAGTTGTTTTACACTGTGCTGTTAGGAACCCAATCAACGGAGAAATGTTAAAAATGTATTAAGTTTTCGGAAATCGACACGAAAAGCGCATTAGCCTAATTCCCGTAACCGCAGACGAATGCTCGTAGCATCTGTGCCCAACAGATTTTTTGCTCCAACCGCAAACCATAAACGGTGGCTCTCGGCGAATGGGTGGCAAATGAGCAACATTAGCAATCGCTTCTGCGGTGAGATTTGTCTGCGTGTCGACGCTTTTTATATAAGTACTCGCTTCAGCCATCCATTAATGCATTTATTCGTTATTGGTTAAACCGTTTGTTAATCTTGAGGTAGACTTAATAAATGTTACAATCCCTCCTTCGGTTTCTTGAAAATTATTTCTTCCTTGAAGTTATAATCACAGTGATAAGTAAGCGATGTCAAATGATGCTTATGACACGTCGATTTTAATCTATTTGACATTTTCCTGTAACTAAATTACATTGACATTAGACCTACAATTAATAAATGTACAAAACAATTACCGGTCGACCAAATTTTATCTCTTATTGTTTTTCTCAAGTAGATTTTTTTTTTTTTCAAAAGCTTCAGTAGGTATAAATATTATAATATATCATAGACGATATAAGCGGTTAATAAGCTTACAATATATTTAAACCTAAGGTATCGTTTGAAGCCCACGAGGATTAACAGGGTGTCTCGTCTCCAGGTAAAAACTGTTGAGACTCCGCAAAATATTGCTTATGGCAGAACAAAACCCTTTACTACCCGTTCTGTTTCAATAAACTACATAAAATGTGTTCAAGTGAAGGCAATAGTCCCTTGAGGTGGCAGACTCAATGCGTCACCGCAAAAAGCGTTGATCGGACATTCGTCTCCGCCTACGAGATTTGTGTCAGCCAGCCCCCAGGGTCTTTGCGGATCGCTTCTAAATTTACTACAATATCTGCCCGCTGCCTGGATGCCAATGGAAAGTTTCTGGTCGTATTTTACTAAATTCGTGCTTTGTCAGAACTCAGAATAATCACTAAGAAGGTAAGAAAATTTGATACAGCCTCGGCTATTACACGAACGGGTAGGCTCATTCGGGTAAGTACCACAACCTCACAGAGGACCGGCGTTAAGTGGAAGTACTATACTTTCGCGTTTCGTCTGGTGAGTGAGGTGGCCGGAGCCCAATTTTCAAAAGGTTCTCAACGTATCCCTTGGGTGTATCACATGTCCATGGGCGGCGGTATTCACTTAACATCAGGTGAACCGTCTGCTAGTTTGGCAACTTTTCACATAAAAAAAAAAACATCGCAAACACCCGAGAATTAAATACCGATCCAAGTACAAGTTGACATGTTCGGTGGATGCCTAGCGAGACCCATCTGTCTTGCGTTTCCCAAACAGGAGGAAAGTCGCCGCCCAGAGTCCATCCGCCCTAGATGGGGCCATGAAACACGAGTCGAGCTTCACTTCCATTTTGCCCCGCAGAAACCTTTGTTTACTTTTTGTCCTAAGCAGACTGGGTGTTACCTTAGAATATTGTGGATTATAAGTATTTATTAGCTAATAACTTTAATTAAATATTTTATATTCCTTTAATGTAAAAAACGACAACATTAATAATGAAGTTGATAATAAAAATACCTTACATTATTATATTTTTAATAATGCGAAATATAGTATATGTGTAACAGTTTTACTGTTTTAGCAGTGTTTGTAAAATTTACGTCTTTTTGCAGCTTAAACCTATCCTAAATCTGGATGTATTTATTTTTTTATTATTATTCATTTGGTAGGTAATATAATAATAGTTTTCTTATGAAAAAAGACAAACCTAATATTAGAATTTATTCTAATACAATAGAAGGTTACAAAAACGCAAAAGCTTTGTATTTTTAGGCTGGACCAGTGGTTGCAACGCCTTCTTTATGGCCTCACATCTTGGGCAGTTCTGTGGTTAGCCTGCCCGGACACGGCCGTTTTATTTTACTCTTATCTGATTTATCCGTGATTTAGGTCCCACCCGGGACCCCAATGTGGGAAACAATTACACAAACGATAGGCGCATTTTATCATTTTGTAACAAGTTGTTGGATTTGCCGTTTGAAAGATGGATTCCATAGTCTTACAAAACCTACTTAACACCTTTTATAAGAAATAGATTGAATTTAAATTAACAAAGAAACTCTTTCAATTAAGAATTATTATGTTTTATTCCTTCTGCGGTTAACATTTATATGGTTAGATACATGAAGTAAGTAAGGAGTTGAAAGTTATTATGAGAATTCATTAAAAAATCAATCCGACTGCGTAGTGAGAAATAAAATTACCTAATGGTTTCTTATAGGTGCTTACCAAATTTGGAAGCTTTGAAAAAACTTTTTCAATGGTGTCCTGCTACCCCGTGAATAAACTGGCTTTACTGGAACAATATTAAAACATCACCGAAGACCGACGAAGCAGTATTTATAGCGTTTCATCCGACAAGGGAGAGAGCGACAACTGGAGACTCATCCTCTAAAAGATCGGCAGCCACCTGCAATTCAATTTGTGTTGCAGTTTTCCACGCGGAAAAGTATACATCATTTTTATAAATTGTATTAACTTTAACCACATACCATTCATTGCACAGTATACTCGCTCGAGTTTACAGACACTGCTTCATTCAACAGCGGCATCTCAATCAATCACAATCGGACCCAGCCATCTCGCTTCCAAATAAATAACTGTTTGTACTGGTGGTATCATTTACATCAGTAATTAAACGTCCAGCATTTTTTGCCGCGCGGCACAATGCCCTGGCGATCCGGTAGAGTTCGTGCGCAGAGCATCTAAAGAAGCGACGCAACTCTATCCAGTTAGTTGTTCATTACTGACAAAAGTACTTGAAGCAATAACACAGAAGCTTTGCCAATAAGCACTTAAATGTTAACCGTGTTGATGCTGTACTGATTGGATGCAGTCAAAATAGACAGGGGCACAAAATATCATTCTTCGTCGGTGTTTCATATCCTTTTTAATTAAATAAATAAAAGCAACGAAGTAAAAATTAATTACATAAATACAGACTTAAACTATAATAACTTAAGCTATGAGATATTCTGTAATAAAATATTATTCCGCTTAATCCTTTAAGCCCCTGAACTTCGGCTTTGGAGAGCTGAGACCTAACGCTGGCAGTCCTTTAGTTTTATAAAAATCATAAATTTTACAGTACTATTTTCTTGTTTAGTGTGTTAATTGTGTCTCAGCTGTAATCCTTTTAAAGCGAGACCATTATGCCTATGCCCCGTCTGCAAAAGCTGTACTGTGTAAGGTAGGTGCGTCGCCAGTAGCTCAATGCCAAGGCTCTTGAATGGTGCAGAAAAAGCGAGGCGGCCGTGATTGACCGACCATCGCGCCACGCAATTGTGATTAGTGCCTCCCAACGGCACGGGCGTCTATTTAACTCTTTAAACCCGAAGCCCATCAATAACCACGTCAATTTGCCTGGTAGATAACTATCTAAAACAACCTTATCATATTTGAAATAATTGCAACCGTTTAATATTAACTCCCGTATTTTAACTAGCTTTTAATGGCTTTGCTTTGGCTTTTCAATGCAATAATAATATTTTTAATCTCGTATTTACATTAAAGATAATTCTTTAATTAAAGATAATTCTTTAATGTAAATGCGAAATCTCGTTTTTTGTAAAGAGTCCCCTCAGACGAAATAAGTACTGTCGTTGTGTCACATTCTTACAATGATCAACTCGATAGTAACGAAAGCGTAATTTTTACCGTATCCAGGACCTGTCTATAGATAGAAGTCAACCGAGATCCAATCATAGATATCGTGGTCTCTTGCATCGGCGCTCTCAAAATAATTGCTCGAGCCGGTACCCGCTGTGTACAAACAAGGCAACCGGTGCTACCGCGCAACGAACGCCTACAATAAACGCATTCATTTTCACACATAACTCAAGCGAACAGATATCCAACAGTTTCCTGTACAATCAGGGAAGCGCACGGCCGCTAACTCCTCATAGATGTCACCGGCCGTAATTTTATATGATTTATATTGTTGTTGCGACGAGGTTGCAAGCGCCACTGACTTTCGTAATCTCGATATTGGTTAGTCATCCACTTACACTACGGAATTGAAGACCTAAAAATTGTACTAATGGCAACCTGACCTGTAAATTGTACTAATGGCATTCTATGTTTTTGTTTTAATGTGAATACTTGCCAAACGACCAGACGGTTCACCTGATGTTAAGTGAATACCGCCGCCAATGGAGATCTGCTACACCCGAAGGTTGCCGATGCGTGACAACCTTTTGAAAATTAGTGTAGTTTTAAAGATCTAAGCATACATAGGGACAGACGGACAGCGAGACGACTTTGTTTAATGCTATGTAGCGATGCACAGCAAAGACGTTTGCATTTCAAGTGACATTTTACCACAGTCACTCACTTTTTTGCCTTCCCGGAACCCCTCCACAAACACTTAAACTTTATGGTATGGTATTAAAGTTCAAATTGACTTTTAAGTATTATTACGAATCTTTTGTACGGGAATATAGAAGTGTTGTTTTTAGACTTTTACAGGCAATTTTTTAAATTTTTTCTTTCATAAGAATCTTCTCCTAATAATAACAAAAACAACAAAAAAAAAGGTGAAATCGGTCCAGCCGTTCACGCGTAATGGCGTGACCAAAGGAAATAGGGATTCATTTTTATATATATAGATAAGTACTCAGACAAAGATTTCGTATATAAATAAAGAGATAGAAAATAAATGTTTCTTCTGTTATTTAATGAACACCAAAATGAAACGTAGTTGTGTTAATCACGTCTAAGAAAATTCACCTCGCTACCCAGAGAAGGAATCCGTTGTTTTTCAGTAACAACTCAATATGGTTACGAAAAATCTTCAATGAACAGCCAGTGTGGAAACGACAAGTAAGGATGCAAACGATCACGTCACCGGCGTGGGCTCAGCGGCGGCTCGTGACTCCGGGCACAATAGTCATTGTGACGGACGGACGCGCCAGCGCCTCGTATTGTTTTACACGCTTTCTATTAACCTTTACTAGTGATTGTTAATAGCGGCTGTCGGAGACGTGTCGCGCACCACGCGTGGGCAGAGCAGGAGACGGATGCACGAAGACCGCTCACTGTACGCGCAATCATATTTATTGCTGTGTCATATACATTAACAGAGATTCATATTTTTCGATAATGACAAGAGGAATTAGAGCACAGGTTGCCAAAATTTTACCGTGATACTTCTACGATGAGTCCATTATTAGGAAGTGGTGATTCGTGTTCAAAGTGTCGTCTTGAATATCTAACCGTCCCTAGATATGAGCTATTCAGAGCATTCTATACATTACCAGATTTGGCAATTGTGGGAAAAATCGCAAAATGTAGTTGAAGGTATTATTATGTTAGCATGTAGGTAGCGAAGTCCTGACCTGGTTAAGTCACATGTAAAGGAAGAGAGCTTTTTTAAAAGAAAATCTATATATGAATATATTCATCATCCTATTTAGTACTATATCTTACATAAATGAGTAATAACCTCCAGCGAAAACCATAGCAGTTTCTGCTAGTTCTAGTTCAGTAGACTTTTGTACTTGTCGTACTGAAACTAAATGGTTATTTCCATAAAGTTTTATTGTTTACGATTATATAATAAATAATAGTGTAAAATTACCACATCTATGCCATGATTAAATTTCATAGATCTGTTAACCATCGGTTTACAACGTAATCTTGCAAGTATTTCACGTGCCCATTCTTCAAATGAAGGAGACGAAATGTAGTGTACAAACACAGTAGCCGGCCCAGTCGAGTCGAGTCGTACCAAGGCTACTGGTTTGTTAGTTGACCTGAATACCAGTAACGCAACATTGTCATCTGTAAATGGAACTGGTTCTCGTAATCTAAGCAACAGATAAATTTAAAAATTAAAATTTAATATAGTAATCTTACGCCCGGTTTCTGAAACACCAATCATCGTAGATGATTAATTAATCAGCTGTCAAATCGCTTTCCAAATGTCATTTGAGTTGCCAAAAGGATGGTTAATCAGATCAATAAAAGGATCTTTGACTTGATCATTCTGATCATTAAGAAGATAATTCGGATCGATTCAGAGAACATTTGAAAAGCCATTTGACAGCTGATTAGTTAACATCTACGATGATCCGTGTTTCAGAAACCGGGCGATAGTGCCAATTATTGGGGTTTAGATTGCGTAAATAATACTTTCATAGTAATTATTATACAAGTGTACCGTGCGCGCATAAAGACATCCGTGGACGTTTCTGAATATTAAAAAGTTACATTCTATAATTATGGTCGAAAATTATATAAAATCGAGAAAAAATCTTGTAAATCCAACAGAACCCAAAAGCGACATTACCATTTAAATGTTTTAATAAATCTTGCCATGTATTGATTGAAAAAAAAATACATTCCATTCTTCATAGCGTACCGATATATCTGATACAGGTTCAGGAAGCTAAATGAGGGAAAAATATTATGGGGTCGATTAATAAATTAATAATTTAATTAGGCGAAGGCGTAATGCAATCCAACATTTATTAATAACTTCGGACAGAAATGGAAATACACGCCGTAGAGCGGTTCTATGTCAGCATTATATTTGGTTACAGACATCGGAATATAATTTATTAGAGCCCGGCCGAGTCTGGCGCGTTGCATAGTCATGATCCCGTTGTGAGTGAAGTCTGAATATTTGCGGTGGACATTACTAAACGGTATTTATTGATATTTAATATGCCGAATGCCGACGTTATGTTCGCGTTCCGGCGCGTTCGCCATTTTCGTAGTTAATCGACTGTTTATTAACGGAAAACGGCTTACACTGCCACGCATTTCTAAATGCATTGGGTTTGAAATTGATTCGAAACCTACGACTGTATTTGTATATATGTACTTTCAACTCGAGCGCTTATAATGTTAGTGCATTGTTTTGTCGTCACAATGCTTGTGAGGGCTAAAACATTACATGTAAAAGTTAAGGTGAAGATCGTTTTAACTTTCTTTGATTCGACAGACATTGACGTGACAAATTAGTTTTTCACGTCACAAACAGCTGACTTATTTTAGTAAATTTGTAGTTAATCATAACAAACCGTCAATTGCGTAAACCTAAGAGTGTCGGAGCTTGTTCTGGGGAGTTCGTGACGGCCTTGGTGGCAAGTTCCTGATGCCGCATCAGACGGCCGCGTCCCACGCAGATCGCTTAATGCTAACACAATTAACGCCTGGTTTGACGTTTATTGCAACAGTGAATTATGGCTCTTAATCTTGTTACCCGTTATTTGTACCTTTGCGAGAAACACACGCAGTGTTTAGGCCGTTTCCATATAAGAAACAAAAAAATTCTTTGTATATGGAAAAGCGCGAACTGCCGTTGTTTTTTTTTTTATTTATTTATTGTGAAACGTTGCCAATCGAGCAAACGATATACCTGATGTTAAGTTAATACCGCCGCCCATGGACATCTGCCACACCCGACGGTTGACAATGCGTTGACAACCTTTTGAAAATTGAGCTCCGGCCACCTCACTCACTAGACGAAACGCGAAAGTATTATACTTCCACTTTACGCCGGTCTTCTGTGAGGTCGTGGTACTTACACGGACGTGGTACTTACTGCGTCGCCCCACCACCGGTAGTTTGTTTTATACGATATCGTCCCCATAACGTTCTTTAGTGGTTGTTTAATTAGATAATTAATCTTTTATCTTGTCTTGTTTCACGAACTTATAAATATACTTGCTGCTGCCCGTGACTACGTCTGCGAAAAATAGGCTGAAGGCGTAACATTTAGACAAAAAGACATAAAAAAGTAAAGTAAAGTAACAGCCAATACATGTCCCACTGCTGGGCAAAGGCCTCCTCTGTACAGAGGGTATCAGGGCATAGTCCACCACGCGGCCCCACTGCGGATTGGCGGACTTCACATATTTTCGAAATATATATATTTTTTTAATTATTTGGAAAATATGCAGGTTTCCTCACGATGTTTTCCTTCACCGCGGAGCACGTGATAAGTCAGCACTTAAAGTTAAAAACTTCATTTTTGCCCGCACCGGGGATCGAACTCAGGTCGCTCGAGTATATTGAACTAAAGGCGAGCGCCCGGACACTGAGCTATCACGGCTCAAAAAGACATATATACATAAAAATATGTATTTAAATTGTAGCCTATGTATTATTCTGATGTATAAGCTATATTTTTGTAAAGTGTAATTAAAATCCATTCAGTAGTATTTGCGTGAAAGACTAACAAACATCCATCCATACATACAAATTTTCGCCTTTATAATATTAGTGAGGATTAACTTATAACGGCGATGCTAATTAGATTAGGACAGCAATGATGACTCCGTGGTGCAGTTACCAATGTATGAGCTTAGGTGCCGTAGGTTCGATTCCGACACGGGACATCTATTTGTGTGCCCCACATATCATTAGTTCGGATCTGGGTGTTTTCTCACGTGAGATTTATGAATTTTAAACTAGCGGATAATTTTATTCTACAGTGTTTGGTATTTATAATGTTTAGGTATAAAAGATGCTGGATGGTATTTTTGAAGTGTTTGCAAATGAAAATTATTTTCAATCGCTGTATGGTAATAATCCAGACGGGATACCGTTAATAACCGATAACAATGAAGTCCGCTATCATGTCAGCTGTCAATTCGGGCATCCGCTGAGGCGTGGACCGCCAGTTTTGCACCACCAAAATGTCCGCAAAAACAATCGCAAAGCCACAAACCGTGTTGCATTAACAATTCCGATGAAGCTTTTCTATAGTGCACTCTATGGACGGAATACATTCCCAGATATAGCTGAAAGGTTAAATGTATGAGCACAAAATATGACATTTGCACTGACAATTAAGCCGGTGTTACATATTCAATGTGGTTAAAAATGCTTACGTCAATATTATGTGACAAGTAAAATGTTTATTGCAATACCAGTAAAAACTTAATAATCGAACATAATTTATTAACACAAACTGGTGTAAAAAATACAAAAACAACGATAAACAGTTACGTCACAAAAAATCGAAAGTCAAATGATGCTTTACGCTTTATCTAGCTATGATTCGTACTAGAAATGATCTAGACAAAGACAAAGACAAAGCATCATTGCGTAATCTTAAAAACAGCGTATAAATCGCTAAATCAAATCATCAATACGAGCACAACAGAATAATAAAGTTCACACCTATCAACTGCCAACGATCAATAATAGAGCATTCGTTGTTTGACGAATCGACAAACAAACACTCTATGGTTCCCTTTAAGAACTCATCGGTGCAATTTCGTTTGACTTCTTCTCCGACGAGATGTCATCGAGATATCATCCGTGGAGGTTTGAACACGCTCTCAAGAATCAAGTGCCCCGCACTCCATGCGATTGCACTCTGAAGGGCTAAGATCGATGGAGGCAAGAGTGGGAGATAGATAACTGTGTATATGTATATAACACACTCCAGTATACACCACGAATCTGGCCAAGCGTTGGCATGTAAGTTAAATCATACGTCGAAATGAAACCAGCGCTGATTACCAATGCAGCGTCTTGGATTACTTTATTTAAATTATTTTGTAGTGATATTTACTGTGAGTCTTGTTTTAGATTTTAAATTTAAATCAATCTAAATGTACATTTATCTTCAATTAAATGGACACAATTTTTTAACATAATAGATTAGGTAAACAAGATTCCATAGTTCTGTAACAAACATTCGATGTAACATTACAAATAGTACGCGCAACATTATTCGTAACTTACTCCCAACGACCAAAGGATAACTGTAAGAAAATGCTGTTTAAGCCTAAAGTTGCATTAAGTTCGCCTTTGTACAAATTTTCAATCAATCAATCATTTGTTTATCAATATTGTTTTAAACTCTCAAGATTTCCCAAGGTGTTTTCTGTATATGCTTCCAAACCTAACAACTTCAGTGCTTGTAACCTAACGTTGTTAGTAAGAAGATTTGTAAGTATTTTAATAAAAATACTCGTGGTTATTATAATTCCTAACCAAATAGATATAAATCATTAATAGCACTTTTATAAATAACATAAAAGAGCATATATGCTAAAATGGGCATGATTAGTGAAACTCTTTAAAGATAAACTGAAGAAAACTTGACATAAGTAATGGTTTTAATAATAATTGCAGAACTAAACGAATTGTCCAAAGTTCTGCACTAACTATGACGAAAAATTACTGTTCAAGAAAAAGTCTTATTGGTTTTGTGCATGTGAGACCTGTCAGCGGATTATATAAACTTCAATAGCCATGAATCATATTTGAATCACATTCCTTTGGCAAAGTTCAGTTTAGCAATTGTTTGTTGGGAAGTAACGATGATCTAATGGTTGCGATGTTGACTTTCCATCAAATGTATTAGAATTTTGTATTAGCATTGGTGCATTAAGCTCACTCGCACTTACTAATCATATCACTCCTCCACATTAGAACACGTTTAATCACAAAGCATAAGTTCGCCACATACCACGTTTAAGATTTAATGAACTCGATGAAAAGCAAATAAATTTCGTGGATTGTTCTGCTGTTACACTTTTGCCGGATTAAAACTGATAGTCGGCAATGTGTGCAGCTTTGTGTACATAAACGAGTTGCATCGGCGAGATGTCAATTAGCAGTTGTAACGCGCAGTTTGAAACGGTCCCAGCGCAGCCGCCGCGATACGGGTAATAACTAATCCAAGTAAATGCTGGTATTGCAGAACCGTGTCCAATTAACAAACGCCTACCTGAGTCATTAAGCCCTGCATAGCGGCGGAATCGCATCCACCATAGTATCTCCATCCTCGTTAATAGGCCTCTATATCTTTATTAACCGGCGAAGGGTTAAGCGGGAATTGTGCGCAATAAACGAAATGGAATAGTTAACCCTGCAGCGGTCTTCACACTCACTTTAATTTAGTTAACTGTTCCGCTGCGCCCCGGGCGATGCAGGCCCCCGCGCGGAAGGGTTGAACGGTGACGCTCCTAATGGCTTGTCGACATTATTCAGCAGCGTCTATCCCACTGAGCTAGATTATCACCAATTCACGAGTTTGTTTTATGCATATTTCATCGCATTTAACGGAAATGACATGTACACTGTAGAATTTAGCTCCGACAATGCTATGAAGCGAAAACCTTTTCTTCCATATTTGCGATAAAAGATTTATTTTGCGTGCTTATTCATGGATTGCTTGATACTTTTTGATTTATATTACGCCTAGTATATTTTACCCGAACTAAACAGTAAGAGACAGAGCTAACAGTGACGTGAAATACAAGTTTGTTACGAGTTGAGCCAGTGCGGCGATAGCTACAAGTACCAAATTATTGATGAAATTACCTCGATTAACTACTGTTGTAACTCGTAACGTCTATAATATGTTTTCAACTAAAACTCCAATGTCTGTAAACGTTGAGGAATTAAAATCTCAAACGTCGTCTACTTATCGATATCGTACATCACTAGAGCGGCGTTTTCATCGCCAACTAATTTATATCGAGCCGAGTGCCGCGTTGCACCCTCGCTATTTAGAAGCTTTTAATCGCCCGATGAAGTGTTGCCCCCACTGATAAATAGGCGTCACTCGCGAACGCGAAATTGCCGCGGCTCAAGGTATCAGCCCGGAGGTCCCGAAATTGAGAAATGAACACGGCATTCGACTGTTCTACGAAATTATGGTTAAATTCCCAAACACCATTTGCCAACGCTTTCGGGCTGCCTTTAATTTGTTTAATTGTCATTTAATAAGCCATATGTATGTGGTAATGGATTCATACATAAATAAGTGCAAGGGACAGGACCATCTAACTAAAACTTTTTGAGGTTTCGTATAAACTTTCTAACGTAAAGTTTGAAAATACCATGAACGCTACGATATCATTGCATAGATTATTTCGAGAATGGAAAAATTTTTATACATCTGACATGCCTAAAATAATCTGACAGTACATGACCAAATTGCTAGTCTAAAATACAAATTTAAGCTCATTTGTCTTCACGATTTAAAAGTAGTCACTTAAAACAGTATGTCTATGGACTACAATTAAACTTTTCGCAAAACCAGCGCAGTACGGTCTCTGACGTCTCATCTTCCATTCCTGGGTTGGTAGGCTGTAACTACATATCCATTCACTAATGCAATACTTATAAAAATTACAAACGGCCACAGCCTGCAGCCGTCCACCAGGGGAACATAAACGAAAATACCATCAGTGAAGTTTCTTGTGCCAAATGAAATTGAGACTTTTTGTGCGCAAAACAATTCCGAGCACGCGCAGCCGAAAACAGATGCGCCAGCCACCACCGTCGCGGACGCCGTGAAGTTTTAATGGCGCCGTAATTTAATTACGTAACAATAATAAGCCGGATGGTGACCACCTGCCTGTACTGGTTTACTCGCCACTGGTGCCTCGTGCACGAGCGCACCCGTAACGAGCAAGCCCGGAACGCTTCATCGACATTATTTAATTAAAAACTAGCTTATAATCAATATTAGAAATCAAGTCAACTAGGTAATTAAAACAGCTTTTTGAGCATAACTTAGCTATATAACAAACTGAAGTGTACAACAGTAAACTCGTCTTCACTTGCGTTTGTATGTTAGTCAGTTATAGATGACTACTGGAATTGGATATGTGTAACTCTTGCCTCCATTTTTGTACTATAAGTGTATAAACAAGCTTAAATTTTAAGTGTTATTATGTTAAATGAAAAAATATTTTTGAGTGCACAGACTACAAATAAAAAGTAATCCAAAAATTGCATTATTTTCTCCTTTGCTCCTAATTTCGAACAAGAAAAAGGTGAAGACTCTTTTTGATTCGGCTTATGTTTGTTACCTCAGAACACCGTCATTTGATAACCTATTTTAAAATTTGTTTTTGCATTGAGTTCGGTTTAGCTCACAAATATAAGCCTTGTTATAGAACATTAAACTCCGGAGATGCATTAAAATATACTGCGAAAGGCCGTCCGTTCACGTTCGGTCATCAAGCAAACTACGCGTTATCATAAGTATCATAATATCATATGTATATCATTGTTTATCAATTTACTATATCAAAAAATTCTATTATCATTTCTATCATCACAACCGGTGTTAGGAATTAGCCATAACAAGCGCTACTACACATTCCTCTTTCACCGGCAACATGACGCTTAATAAACCAGATTCAAATTAAAATGATCATGTCGTTCCTCGGCCCCCGTCAGCAGTACAGCTCTGAACATGAATTAAATTCGTTCACATCATCTTTCCAGACCAGACCTAAACTCCTCAACAAAGCCATATTCCATTTGGTTCGTGTTCATGCATCGCCATTACAATACAATTATAAACCCAGTTTGACTGCAGTCAAGCCACAGTAAACAACCAAGTAAAACAACTGAGCTAAGCGTGCACGCTTTTACTTGGTCACCTTGCTAACTGCCACAGATCTCTGTTCTGGGTTTATTCCCCGCAGGAGGCAGGAATTATGTGAGTGATAAATTGTTGTTCAAATTCAGAGTGTATTTTGATCTGCTTGTTGAACACCGTGGGCACAGGTAGAGTTTCATACAAATTAGTTAGCAAATGTTGGATATTGACGCACACACACAGTGGAAACAACTATCTGTTTTTTAAACAAATACGTGATTCGCAAACCCTACTTTATCAGACTGACTGAAACTTGACTATATCAACCAAGCCATCATTAACTTTATCACCAATAACTAGATATTTAGGTAATCGATGAGTCATTTGAATAGTTTATACAGCTAAAGAGTTTGGTCCGTATTTTTCATTCTAAATGCAAATTATTTTTTAAAAATAAAAAAGGTAGCATGATCAGTGCACACAAGAGAGGATCAGCGAATAGAACAAAAACAATATTTACATGAGAGGTACAAAGTTATCGGCGACAGGGCTGCCACGCAGACAATATAGAATAGGTATTGTTTGGCGGCGGTTTCGCAACGTCCAAAAGTCAACAGGGTACTGCCGCAATACAAAGGCATTTATTGTACGAATTTCACGCTTGCACGTAGGGTTGACTCCACCGCGACCCACCCTTCTTAATACTTCCCGAATTATGGTTGTATACATCTTTAAGTTCATATGTTTCGTACAAAATTTTAATGAATACATTAAATGTTTTTTGAACATCATCATCATAATTCTACTTCGTTACAGTGTACTTACCAACAGTAACCTGTTGGAGTACACTGTAACAAAGTAGATATATATCATATTTATCTAGTCTTACTCCAATGAAAAGAAGCAGTATAACTTAAATAATTTTAAAAATATAGCAGAATAAAAAATAGGAAATATAATTGTTTTGAGAGTGAGATTCGTTGCAAGGTAACCTCCTGAAAGCATTATCATAATTCTTGTATTTTGTATCTTGTATTAACTGATGTTTTTGCTTTCAGTCCCGAGACTATTAAAGCTTCATCTGACGCAGAACCGGTGGGCTAGCAGAACCCACGGGTTTGGGCCCTCCGCTGTGGGTAGGGCCGCGCATGTGCTCATGCGTGATTATCATAATTATACTAGCTGCTGCCTGCGACTACGTCTGCGTAGAATAGGCTGAAGGCGTAACATTCAGACAGAAAGACCAGATATACATGAAATATATATATATATATAAATTATAGCCTATGTCCTATTCTGATGTATAAGCTATATTATTGTAAAGTTTTATTAAAATCCATTCAGTGGTATTTGCGTGAAAGAGTAACAAACATCCATTCATACATACAAACTTTCGCCTTTATAATATTAGTAAGGATTAAAGGAATTCTTTATTTTACTCAACCTCGCCCACCTAAAATATTTAGTTAAAATTATTATTATTCTTCTATTTTCTCCTGCTCTTGTCCCTTACAAGGTGGGGGCTCAACATGTCCTTCTCCACCACTGTCCTCTTTCACACACAGTGAATATCATATTCCCACTAAACCTTTCTCAGCCTCTCTCACCCCACACCCTCCATACATTCATACATGACACTATTCTTGTTATATGACTTTCACTCCTTCTCACGTGCCCATACCAAGTCAACCAACTACCCCCATCTTCTCATTCATTGCCAATTGTTTTATGGGAATAATCATCCTCAAATACTGTTCCGTTACCAAGACATCTCTGTCGCAGTATTCAGCGTCCCCGGCCGCAGATCGCGATGCGAGAATACGGAAGGGTTGCATCACTAAACTACCCCACACAATATTCGTCACGGTTGTCCCTTCGTGTGCCGTACGCATGTTGTAACCCTATGGCCACAGAGTAGAATATTGCCTTGCATCTATTTGACGCCCTGCCCTGCAGAACACTTTAGAGTTGGAAAATATATATTGAAATTTTTATTTTGAAATATTTATCGTATTGTGTACGCGCACATTCTCCCCACGCTCGTCACGCTGCAACTAAAAATTCCTAATTTTTATTTCAACAATGGAGACGGATAACTAGTTTCTAGTGTAAACAAATTGCTCCATTCACGCAGCTTTGTGTGCGGCCAATTGTTCTCAAACCAGCATCAGAGTGTTGTTTTGTGCTTTAAAAGTCAAACATGAATCGAAACATACTTACATTGCGTTTCTGGTAAAGATTTATTTATGTTGTCACTTCATAACTTTTAAATTGATCTGATTGTTGTACACAAACAGACCTCTTTAAAGTATCATTTCAAGTTACGAGTTCAATCTTTTAATTATACTTATTGACGCAAGAATTGGTTTTTAAATTAAAATTTAATCCAACATATTATACACAATTTAATTATAATATCAAAATTGTGAACCAGTATTTGAAACCGATTCTAGCAATTGAGAACATAAAAAAACTGGCCACCATAAATAAACGTTGTTCAATCATTCACTATATCATTACTTATATATACATTATTAACGAAGGTACAATAACAAGACTAGTTATATGTTTAACATCTGAGGGAACACCCGGCTTATACTCCAATTCTCATTAATCGAGGATCAGACTTTCGCGGTAAAACAAATTATTGACTCGACGTCTGATCATATTTGTAGGCAATTACTGTATACCGTGTTACGTCATTTTATAAGCTTTTAATAACCGTGTAATTTGTAGTAGTAGTAGTAATATTTCAACCGTGTTTCTCTGTATGTAAGTAGTATGTTTGCATCTTTTTACAGATGTATTAATATAGCGGTATTATATTAATATCAGTTCAAGTTGCATCTTCTTCCACGTTCTTAGAGTAACCACGTTCATAATTATCACACAAATTTGTTTATGTTCAAAATTGTAACTAGCAAGCTCTCAGTATTTTTCTTACATGTCAATTTATTTAGACTACAACAAACATCATAAACGTGAAACCGGACTGTAGTTCAAAAGCTTTTATTTAGTTTAACGAAAGTACGAAGTCAGTACTTACTGCTCCAAAATAACAGCTACAAATTAGACAACTCGTAGACTCAAATGCAGGAGAGATTTTAATAGTTCTATTATATTGGCTAAGTACCCTAAAGATTATTAGGTACACGTCTTGAGGTCATCGGCCTCTTAGCTTAGTTGATAAAGCGTCTGGTAGCTAAACCATATGACGCAAATTCGCAAGTTCATTTATCTACAAAAATTTATAATTGAGTTACGTGGTACCTGCTACAATACAAAGACATTTTAAATGCTTTTTTTTTACGGAAAACAATGTGCAGCTTTTGTGTTTGTAGTTCCAATTTCAAAATCAATCAAATCTCTTTTATTCATG
The DNA here is from genome assembly GCA_933534255.1 of Iphiclides podalirius. Classification (NCBI taxonomy): domain Eukaryota; kingdom Metazoa; phylum Arthropoda; class Insecta; order Lepidoptera; family Papilionidae; genus Iphiclides; species Iphiclides podalirius. The sequence continues at coordinate 438,475 of OW152820.1, forward strand.
TTCTATAAAATTTTCAAAACTATTGCACGTTGTCACCATTTTTTCTCACTTTTCACGTCTTTTCCTTCTCTTCTCATTAAAAGCGGAGCTACTATTTATTATGAGAAAATACTGTCAGGTCATGACACTAATGAGTAATGCATCAGACAGAGTAGGTTAACACGAACACTTTAGGCTTAATGAGTATATGTGATTTTCATCATACAAAGGGCCTAAATAACTATAGATAGGTTTATAGCAAATCCTATAACCTCATCTCTCATATAGTCTATTATTGAAGTTACCCTTAACCACTAGACAACTACGGCGATTATTTATGAAACCTGAATGAATAATTTATCCGTAACGATGGGGACACTCAGTATGTTATTACCTCTTTGAATAGAAGCGTTCGTATTTCCTACGAATCTACCAACGCCATTAACAAAAATTGACGCCTGTCGCAAATACGGAAAGCAATTCCGCGATGCCGTTCGATCATCGACAGCGATTTATTATGAGTTGTAAAAATGAATTATTTAGTCGCCAATAATTCTAAAGCCGCCGACGCAAGGGTTGGGGTTATATCGCGCCATATGTGGTCAATTTCCAGCCGCTTTACCCCTGTCGCGGCTGAATTACCCCTAATCCAGCCGTAATGTCAACACTTTTATATATGTTTAACGAGACTACTTATTTACCTTGTTGTATTTATATACATATCTCTAGAAGTGTATATCTTAGGGAGTATGAGACGTTACATTCACTGAAGTAATTACTAAGTACAAATAACAATCAATTTATATCATAGATTGTTAATCGTACTTACCATATATTAAATGTCGACTACCAATTTTTAGTACGCAGGTTAGAATCCTTCTGGCGTACCATCCATACTATATATTTTAATTCAGTTTTTAGTATGTATTGTTATAGCGGCAACAGAAATACGTCATGTGTGAAAATTTTAACTGTCTAACTATCACGGTTCATGAGATACATCTTTCTTTAACTTCCGATTCTAAAAAAAGCTAAATAATATTTCGATTACTGATAAAGAAATCTTTGCTTCTGATAACATCCCGGTAGCATTAGCATAAACTGAATATGGAATGGATTCATTAGCGGCACCTGCAGGATACACAACGGTGACGTCCTCCGTCCCAATATACGGAGGGTAATTGTAAACCGCCGCGATTGCAAGGGTGGCAGTTATTGACACAAAAGTTGCGAGCCCTTCTGTGTGCTGTTATTGTTTCCTTAATTCCAACCCCTAACTAATTAATTTAGTGCCGGGGCCTGCGATGTCACTGATTGCGGCTCCCGCTCGGCTAATATTTGATATTGTTTTTGTATTAAGACAACCTGTTGCCCGAACATTTCCAAGGTGCCAAGGCGCCTGGTGTGTGTTCTTCGCCAATGCAACAAATGCCATGGAAAATGTTATGTGCTTCAACACTTTTTACGTATATTTTAAGGCTAAAATCGAGATTTGAAAAGATCTAACAATTAACATTCGTCTACCAGATTCAATGTAAAAATTGCAACACAGTTTCTATATTAAGACAAGAGACCTCATATAAGTTTTTAAAATACTTACGTAAGTAGATGATACACGTCAAGATTCATGATAATTAAAATTATCACTTTTCGATGGCAGTTGAGGTATTCGGTTTGCAAACTATTGTGAAGACCATAGTTGACTAATTTGTGTATAGACTTATTTGACTAAATAATTAGTATATAATTTAAACATAAAACGGTGATAATATATTTGCAAGAATCTAAATCTAAATCTATAGAAAATCTGATAGAAAATCTAAATCTTTAAACGCAGTTTAAGTAAATCTAACAAACATAACACTAAAACAATTGCCAATAAACCATAAAGAACAAACGTCAATCCGACGAATTGCTCGACAATTCGAAGGAAAGCTTGTGGCGAATTACCCCGGATGATAAATTGGTTCCTTCATAATGGCACCTGCAAAACCTTTGCGGAAAACAAGGCGTGTTTGATATTTGCGGATTTGGTATTAAACTTTATAATACTTATATTAATTTTGTGCTAAACATCAAAAAATCTATACATATTCCTGTCGCTTGGTGGTCATAAAGAGTCACAGGGTAGTTTTTTTTTTCCTAGTAACATTATAGGTATAATCACTTTTATTATCTACGATATTTGATCACATATTTACAAAATCTCCTGATATAATATTTATGATAGTTCTAAGGGTAGCATTCAAAAAAGTCATGAGCATTAATTATGCAACTGCTTCAATTAAAATAGAAAACCTGAACCATAACAAACATCAGAGAAAATGGCCCTAATTTAAGAACTGCGTACATTTTTATAATATCCAACGTAAACACTTTAAAATTCAAAAAGACGTTATAGGGGCGTAACGAGAACACACGAGTGTTATGATTACGCACAATTAACCAACCTCAACATGTGATGGTTGTTTGCGGTGTGCCTCTCTGCTTCAGCAACAAGTATCTTGGAACTTTGTGTTTCGTACACAACAAAGATCGCCGCAGACAACGTAATTTCCTCCATCGCAGAGTAATGTTACTCCCAAATGTGATGTAAGTGAATGTTTGTTGTTGAATGTTACTTTTTAATGTTTACTTTAAATATTCTCACGTCTATTTCTCACATCAATTAATTCAATACAATCAGGACTGTTCTGTGGTAGGGCGACGCAACAGTCTTTGCTTTTGCACGAATGGGTGGGTCCGTCTGTGGCAGAACCACGACCTCACAGAAGACCGGCGTGAAGTGGATGTGTTATACTCATGCGTTTTGTAACCGAAGTGAACTATATTAAAAGGTGGCAACGTATCTGCAACCCTACGGTTGTTTCCTTTGGCGGCAGTTATCACTTACATCAAGACCGCCAACTTGCTTGCCGCCTTCTCACGTTAAAAAAACTAGAATCAAAACTGACAATTGGATAATGTCTCCGTGGCGCAGTTGCCAAGGTATTGGCTTCCGCGTCGGGGGTCGTGGGTTCGATCCCCACACGGGACAACTATTTGTTCCACAGATAGTTGTTTCGCATTTGAGTGTTTCTCCACGTGAAACTTATGTTTGTAAAACGTAGGTACTTACAACACAGGATTTTAAAGTAAGGGCATTGTCTAAAAAAAAGAAAAATTATTATCTTTTGTTGACCTCGGCACCTGACGATTGTGCAATGTCGGAAATATTCTTGAATGATCATATTATGAAAACACAACAGCAGCAATGTTACGAATAGAGGAAGACGCAAGAAGATTGCAGCGATTGTAGATTCATTATGACTTCGAGTCAAATTGCGATTGCCCTATTCAATACCGCAAACAACCGTACCCCACCCTGGCATCAACGAAGCTGTCACTGACAACTGACGCCATATTGAAGTCGCCGCAACAACAGTTTGATTGCTTATATATGGTGTTTCTGTACTGATGTTAATTAATCTGCGATGTAACTGTCTCAGTTTTGTAGCAAGAAATGGTAAGAAAAACTATTCTCAAAAATCATAAATGAAATTTATTTGATATAAAGTACATAAGATACCGTGACAGTTGGACAGTAATATATATTTTAAAATGATTATTATTAATTTATTGATCTTATGTATTTGAAATATAAATAGCCAATTCAGAGACACTGTTCTAATTCTAACACAGTTTGAATTGTTGTTTTAAACTCCAAATGTTTTTTTTTATATATGTTTACCTAAAAATTTGTATTATTTTTGTTCATAAACACAAGAACTCTCTCTTTTAAAGGTTTATTTTGCAAATAAAACTTTTTACTCCAACTGTACTCCGATCAACACTCAACAGAAGAAACTTTCCTGGTGTTAATTTCATATCTTTAAAGTTTTGTTCCATTCATTTTATTTATATAAACGTTGCAAAAAGTGTTTGAAGAGACAATTGGATTATTTGCGTTCAAATTTCACTGAGGAAGGTTTAGGAGAGAGAATAAGAGCCAGCTCGTTAGTGCCTTTAATTGTGAACCCCGTAATTGTTGCTCCTCACCTGCAAGAGTGGCTAAGAATTAACCTAAGGGTCAGTTCACATAATGTTTTTCTAAGCACCATTATTATCGATCTTGAAATTGTATCGATAAAGTAATATAATCCTTTTCCCATTAAATTATGACTTAGATATAAATTAAATGCGGAAATCATAAATCAAAAAGCCGCATGTATATAAATAAAACGGAAATTAATTAACATTTCTTTCCCTTGTCATACATTTAATATTCATATATTTTATATTCTTCTCTTGTTTTTACTGGCAGTGGCAGATATAGTTTCTGCTTTATTTCGGTCTTGTGTATGGCCGTGCTCCGTGATCTGGCCTATCAGATGTTTTGATCTAAAGTTATGATGTTTAACGAATTAATCGTTTCATTTCAATTCTCTAACGTTTCTATATTGCTATGAGTGCAAAGGAAAAATTAACAATTAACTTTTATTTACATATTAAAAGTTGTTTGCTTCCCAAATTTTTTTTATCCGAATCTTATTTTAATCATTGAAAGATAATAATAATTATGATAAGAAATGTTGCAATAATGTGGCGGCACCCTTACCGAGTATTTTCGGAAGACGACCGCAATCGGCACGGAGCGGGTTTATCGAGTGTGACCGAGTTGATTGCTGCTTTCGAAAAGGCGCGCTTTAATTTCGCCCGTAGCGGGGGCGACGTGGACGCAGCGGCGCGTGACTGCACTTTATTTTATTACCTATAAAACGTTTTAGCGGCTTCAATTGTGATTTGTTTTAGGTCGATAGACAAAGTTTTTCGTTAGATACAAGATACAAGCCTACCTTATCTGCTGCTCTGAAGTTATGGCTCTTGAAATATTTAAATGATTTTATTTACGAATCACGAGTCGTTTAAATCGTCAAAGAGGAATAAAAGGTATACATTAAAAACTTACCAAATAGTGCGACAACATAACTGGATCATAAAAATACGTGTCTCGATTTTAATTTTTAATGTTTTCTTTAAGGAAAGATCATTCGTTTATCACATAAACCATCAAAAGGTTGCAGAGTACCCTACAAGCGCATTACTCGTACATACAAAAACTATCAATACTGTCACCCAGAGGGGTGAGCAGAGATTGCTGCTTGCCAATTTCCATGATACTTTCAACTACTTTCTTTCATATTTCGCACCCTGCATAAAACAACGTGACATCTGCAAAATTGTAATTGTCCACGACGGCCGATTCAAATTATTATTTTCTTATTTTGGTTATAGTCTTCTTATACATAGCTGTTGCTATTACAATTTTTGAGGTTTGTAATATAATTAGGTATGTTAACAAACAGTATACTTTTTGAATAAATAATTATATAAATTTAGGAAATCAGAGGTTTCATGTGTAATAGTGACGTTTTCCTACGGAAAATGGAAAAACTTGATGGTTCACAAGTTCATATATACACGTTTATATAACGTTGTTCAACGGAACATTCCATAAAATAATAGGTCACACGTTAATATATAACGTTGTTCAACTAAAAACTCAGAAAATATGTATGAAATAAACGCATGTAGCACTTTTTTCGACGCAAAAATCATAAAAAGTGGGTGACTGTGCAATAATTGTGAATTGACTCTAAATAGAGCATAATTAATACATTCGTCTACTACATTAGTAAGCTTGCAGTCAGTACAAAAAAACAGTGTCTAAACGTACATACGTCCTTGTACTGCGGAGCACAAATCAGATAGAACGTTGTTCTATTTTGAATCTCAATATCTATAAGTCAGGCGAAAAAAATTTAATGTCATCTGAAAGCGTAGACAATAATTAAGACTTTCCGACGATAAAATCAAATTCGTTCTATGTTACCACAGAACGTTATTCTACGCACGGTGCGATTTGTTGCCTTCTGCGCACACTACGCATAAATGCACGACAATTGCGGATACTTCAAACGCCGTTTCAATACTCGACGCTCAATCAAATCAGAAGGCGGCCGTCTCTGCGGAGTGTCAGGAAATATTGCAAACGAACTCCGAGAGCATCGCATCGCCCTGACAAATGGAGGAGCAATCGATATTGAAGTTTTTTGCGGGCCCCCGGGCGGCAGACAAATTGTCTTGAGAGAAGAAATTAATTTGACAAGTCCACGATACTTCCCCGGACGCCGGCGCTCATTTGTTCGGACGAGGAAAAATGCGTCGCTCAGTTTGGGGCGTCTAGTTTGCAAGACATGAGCAAACTATTCCCTAATATCCCTTTATAATGAATCGGAGAGCGTGGCTGCTTCTGTTTTCCTAACTGATATTTGTCACGGAGAGTGTACTATTAGAGGGTAATCAATTCACGAACAGTAGAAGTTTTCTGACTACATACATATTTTCTTTACTATCAGTAGTCCCTTTTCTCTATATCAAATTGTGTATTCCTGATAAAATAGTAATAAAAATAAACAAAAGAAATATTATATACGTGACAGAGTCACGTCTGTCTTATGTTGCTATCATTACACAAATAATACCTTACGCAAAAGCTGTCAATCTTGAGCAAAACAATGCAGGAAAACATCAAAATGAAGCAAAAGCTCCCTTAATGCACAACCAAGCACCCCGAGTCCTGTTATCACCTATACATGGACATAATGACATCAGGAAAAAGCCGAGCCGCATCGGGAAATATATCGCCCGACATCGATACGGAGGGGAGCCCGATTTATGATGATCTGATGATACAATCGAATCAAATAAAGCGTCTATAAATCAACGTCCGTTTGTGAGTCGAGGTGAGAACAGAGTTGCTTCGGCGTCCGCCTCACTATATTTATTTTCGCCACGTAAATCTCGTGTGCCGAATTGTTACGCGCAAGACTAGCAGAGATAATCTGTTGACTGAATAATCGACTGCGTAAAAATATTGAGTGGTGTTGCTGAAAAGCTTATTTGACCTACATGACATATTCCAAAGTTTTATCGTTGAGAATAAGACTATTTGTTTTCTTTTTAATAACGATTTCTGCACTAAGGAATCTATTATTATTGGTTTTATATAAAATCATATATAAATGTAGACACAGACGTGAAGCAACTACATAATATATAGAACACCACTCAATAGAATATTGGGTACGTAAAGGAATCGAACCCAAACACGGTTCGCAATGACAATAAGGTGACCATTAGAAATGCCCCATCCGTACAACTTACCTAGTTTAAAAATTCTTTTATTTTTATAAAATCACATAAGTCTTAGGTGTAACATTTGTATAACTGATCTTAAACTTTTACTGAACTCCAACTATCATCAGCATCATTCGTATTTTCTTTATTCCGCGTCAGGACTAGGTCTATGCGAATTTCATCTGAAATATAATTGGATTAAAATGATACTAGGTGAAACAGAAAGTCTCAATGTTTAATGCTGAAGGAACCAAAAATAAAAACAACCGATCACACCACAAGCAACATCTTAGTACACGCGAGCCCGAAACGCACGTGGGCACGTGCTAATGCGCGGCGTGTAAACCGTAATGGCTGGATTCAATTAACAATGATACGATAAGTCGGATAATGAGAGGTTGCGTGGATTTATCGGCGGATAACCGACAATTAAACGTCTTTGTTCGTGCGACGCGGCGACGACACCGCGGCCCCGCCCGCGACCTCACAAAATGCTCTCGCTACGGATCTACGAATACTGAACACTCATTTAACGTTAACAGATGAAATATATGCACTGCTTGTTCCTGACATACGTTGCAATGTCTTTCTAAATATTGTTTATATGTAAATATCAATATATGTAAATTCAGAATCTTTCGGCGTGGGCACAACAATTCATCAAAGAAGTTCCATCGCAATTTGATTTTGCTATACGTTAACGTACTTTATCGACTGGTTCATAAGGAACAAATGAAAAATCATTATTATGCAATAATAAACTATAGGTAGATAGATATCATAAACGAAAAGATGACCATGAACAGTGATTAAGTAGAAAACATTACCCAAATTAATGGGAAATACAGGATCACAACAAACAATATTAAACGATAAAAAATAAAGATTCAATACAATCAAAGCTCAACAACAGTATTTTAAGATGTAATACTAGTTTTTTGGCGAAGTTTTAAGAATTTACCTCCTCCAATCCGCAATTTGATGACGACACTCCGGGTCCGTTTGATTCGTGCATCGCCTTTTGAAGGCCAACACAACGAGACAAAGGGTAAAGACAAAAAGCCCAGGCCTCACAAGACGACACAGCGACTGCACATTGTTCCCCTTTGGCCCGAAATTTCCTCAAGGAACGAGTAGAGCCAATAATTAACGTATCTTGAACACTTAATCAAGGCTCAGATCATTTCAGTGTGTATAAATTGGTAAAATATTTAAACCCCGATTCTGAAATTTTATACGGCGATTCTGATTGAAGACGGAGGCACAAATTGTATATACAAATACCTTGTATTTCAATGACAGAATATTCTTAGGGTTAAAAGTCGACGTACGTATTATTTATTGCGCTGAAATAATTTCGTTACAAAACTTACTCAAATCTATTCTGTCATTCACACTACCTTATTAATGGTAACATTAGAGCAATGTTAAGATTATTAGTATGTATGTATTGTTATTATTATGTTCAATCAGAAAACTGTTGTTTCATCAAATCAGTTTCAACTCGTGTTATTACATATCGGACGCCATCTTCACCTCTTCATGACTCGTCAGATGTCTTGTGTGTCACAAATCGTCTTCAGCTACGTCAAGCCTTATACGGCGTGATTTAAGAGTGATTTTCGAATGTTTTATCTCAATTACTTAGTATTTGTATAGAAGTTTTTGTAATTTACCGTTACGCGCATAAGAATTAAGGTTGGAATTACTATGTCGGATTCAATCCAACGAGATGTGGCGCATGCTAAGCGCGTCAATAAGCTTTCATGTCCTCCATTCATGAGTGGCAGTCTGAATGACTGTTTGATACTGATTCTTAATTTGAATAAAAGTCCGAGCTCCATTCATTGCTCGTAGCGTGCAAGTACGGTGTGTGTTGGTTTTTGTAACGAGCACGTGGCTCCTACTGCGTCATGCTTACTATGTTTAAACTGTATCAGGCTCAATAATGAGCATTGCATGACGTAATATTGTGGTACAAATTACTACATGTACCCTTTATTTATCTTTGTTTACTTTATTAATGTGTTGACATATTTAAAGGTAATAAAGCATTAATTTATGAAAACTACCTGAAAAAACGGATTGGAAACGAAAAATTCCCTTAACGATTTTATTAGGATTAACGATGATTTGTTGGTATATTTTGTTTATAAAGGTGAAGTTGTTAACAAACAAGTTCAAGAATATCGTAAAAATAAGATGCAATATTATTTTAGCTTGAAGTGGATGTTTCTACCGCGGAATGCAAGCTGTAGTCAGAGACGTGCGCGAGCGGTTTGTAATCACGGGTCGACTTGTCATGCGCCTGCGCAGGGCTCGGGCCGGGATGTGATTAATATGGCGGCCACACCTCAACCCAACCCCTCGCTATGCTAATGCCCAAAGCCTTTGTCTCCAGGCACGTAGACCCACGCATCCTGCGCGACCCTCAATATCTGTTGCGACAGCGAACGGAGACGAAGTCGTAACACCGATTTATGAACGCTATGATTAAGTTGAGATGAAAATTGTACGCCGTTGAATTATTTATACGAAGACTGTGATTATCGCCGAAGTTAAGGACGCTTTATTACACGCTTCGTTATTCGTGATGGCGGCCGCATAGGCCACTGGTGTTGTGCTCGGCAAAAAGCTCTTTGATGTAGACGACGCGTCTCACCAGTTGAATGCGTCATTAATAATTTCAGGGTTAATTGGTGTATAAGTATGATAAGTTAATAAAACGAAACGAGATAATCCACCATGTCAACGAAGCCGTACATGTCAATAAGATATTCAATTTATAATGAATAAAATAGACGTTACATGAGTACCGTACTACTTATTTTGTGTAATAAGGTCAAATTTAAGATTGGATGTTTACAAACAATTATTTGCAGACATGCACATATATAATTAATGTTTACATCTAAAATAGAAATCTAATTGTTTAGATACTTTAAATCAATCCCTGAAATGATACAAAATTATTTATCACGGTTCTTATTCTCTCCTCATTATTCATCTATAAACAGAACTGATCAACAAAGGCACTTTACTTCTATTGTGTGCAGCAATATAAAAATTATAACAAAGACTCAAAATTCACTTACGGTCTTTTTTCTATTTTATGTAAAGGATAGGCAAAAGAATAATTTTTAATTTGTTATATTTTTAAGAAAGTTATCTCAATTATGAAAGATAAATATAAGGGTTTGATTGAACACAAATTTATGTGTTTATATTGAAACAGTGTTTGAGAACAAAAGTTATTGGACGTTATACTATACATTACATTTGTTTGTGTTAACTTTATTAATAAATAATCATTGATAACTATCACTTTCGAGAATTCTAATAGATCGTAATAAATAGGTGTTAGGCGTGATAAATGAAAAGCCTTATACATAATCGGAGTAAAGCCCAATAGCGATTTAGTAACAACAGAATTTACGATCCGCCAACCATTCCTATTGTCGACGTGAATACGGCACATTTGCTGTAATTACCTTCGTCCCCAGCAATCCGTTGTATTAGCTGCGTCAGTTTTGAACACTGGACCAAGTAAGCTCCTCGAGGCATACCCGCCAATGGTTAAGTGAGTTTTATTTATGTAATTATACATTGCTGATCTCATACTAAAACGATTCGAAGCAATGCAAATACCCAGCAATGGAGAACGCTGTTGAAATAAAAACGAAACCAACAACCAAGAGCAAAGGGTGACAGGGTGACAAACCCATGATTACAGCATTATTAACGGAGTCGAACATTTGCCACGAAAAACGGCGCAATGTATTTAAATAGCTCCAGAAAATTCTATAGTCGAAATTAAATTACATATTTATTTTCCTGTTAAGCGTGGTCTAAATGTCGTCATTGTACGGATGTCTCTATTCTGTTTTCTCGTAATCAAGGCCTTGCAAAGCGACGTTTCAATTTATGGAATATAGTAAAATTCAGTATAATATGTAGTGTACAGCTAAAAATAAAGATCCTGCACCAATTATTTAGTAAAGACAATCATCGAATTCTTTTTTTTTTATTTAAAACATAAAAAATGGGCTATTTATAAAGTGAAAAATGGCAGAAACTTCGTAGAATCGGGAGCAGATCTATGATGAGATCGCGAGGCATTCTATTGTCGAGCCAATAAAATCATCCCTGATTGATGAAGTCAAATTTTTTTTCTTCGGAACTCGTGCGCCCATTTAATTTCGACCAGAAAAAGTCCGAGCGCGCAACAATGGGTGCTTTTTTTCATGGCAACTCGAGGCCTCTCTCTACGCGATCATCGATTACTTTTTTATCGTCGAAAATATCAATAATCTGTTTACGCCCACTGTTAATTCCGACGTTGGTAGAATTGAAACTTGACACGTGTTACGGGGCGAAAATAATTTCGTGGGTGCGTGATGGTGCGCTTTTACCACTTTTGTTTGTTTCTTTTGGCGCAACGCCTCGAGAGCTCGCTTCGGGGAGGCGTTTAGTGCGTGACTGGCGCTTTTTTATTGCCTTCCAATTGAAAAAGTGGACGTATCTAAGGAGAAGTGCATCGCACGTAGCACCTGACGTCGACGTTATCACACGATCTCGCCTTTTTGCTGTTCGATAGACCGAAATTCCCACTAAAATAATTGCATCCAATTTCGCTAAGTGGCCGCCGACCGCCGTCATGTTATTACTGTCAGTCGAAATGGAATTGTTGAACTCGGGCCAAAAACTGGACGTAAAAAGCTTAACGGCCGGTCACAATATAACGTATTTATTGTATTATTTGACAGCTCGTTTAAATAGAAATTTACAGCGCCACGCTCGGTCAATTTGTTCTACAAACATGGTAATGCTGGCTGAATATCAATACGGGCATTTAGATGGCTCACGACGGCATTTATGACGGCCGTTTACAGTTATAAAGACAGTGATTGTATCAATATATTTTCAATTACCCGCACTCCGGCGGAGGTAACTCTCTCGCTCTGGGCCTGGACTGCGTCTCGTTACGGCGCGTTCACACGACCGGCCGGCGCACGCTCCCAAAACATTCAATAACATAACTTACAGCTCGAAAACGAGCCTTCAAATTACACAAAACTGACAGCTTTAATATTTGCCCTGAGCCACGGCGCGCGGACGAGCAGAACACCTCATGCTGAGCTTTTAATTTGTTCCATGCATCCTTTCACGTGGCTTTTTATCTTTGTGTTTTGTTTGTGGCCGCGCGGTGATCGATCGTTTGCCCGCTTTTTTACCTTGTTTAATTTTGGAAGGTGCGCCGCGGTTTCGCTAAGTCATTAGTGTGTTGCGCTGAGCGGCGTTCGGCTCGGTGTCGTCCTTTTTTGAAATTCATGTTGTTCCCGTTGAGCTGACTCTCGTTGTTTATGCCTGCGATGATAACAAATTAAACGGTGACACGGGTCTTTTGTACCTTTTTTCTCTTCTGTTATGAAAAAGGAAAGAAAAATCCTTCGAGGTGTGCCACATGATATGGAGCATGACAATGAAATTATAACTTGTAATAAATGATAATAATGAACATCGATTAAATACAATAAAACATTATACATACAATGTGGGTTTGTCATAATTATTTAAAAAACTTGCAGTTGACTGAATGAATTAAATTATCGACAACTATGAAGTATAGAGCAACTCAATGTAAGATGCAATTCTTAAGATACTATATTTGGCAAGTGAAGAATTTGATATAGAATGCTTTATATTAGTCCTGGGACTAAAAGACAAAACAGGGTGTAGTAAGCCTCAACATAGGATGATAGAAATAGAAATATTTATGATTTTAGTGCGCTGGGTTCTCTATTTTATCACAAATAGTATATTTTTAATAGTATATAAATATTTTTTCATTTGGAATAATCTTGTCGAAAAAATACAGCTTTTGTTTCAATTCCAAAAAACCTCTATCACAGATATAAAGAGATACCTATAGATTCGGATCAATGCACTTTAAGGTTGCTAAGCTTTGTGTCTGCACTTGGTACAAAAATACAGTTACAATAAAGGTCAATTGAGTCTCTATATTATCACGTTCAGTTACAAACAACCGAAACAAAGCGACGGTATACTTTTGAAGAACTGTTACGGAGAAATTTTCACCAGTAAATCAAATTTTAATCTTTCGTAAAACGCATTCGTATCGTATGGAGGTTGAAACGCGATCGATTGTCGTGCGATAACTCATCCGCTTTCACCGAAAACCCATAAATATGTTCGCACCGGAGTGTCGAGTGTCATGAGGAAATGTCAATGGTCTCCCGGTGATGGATTTCGTGGTAAAAGTTCAATATGGGCGTCGTAAATCGCTGAAACGACACTCCGCCGCGTGTGCCAGTAGTCAAAACACAAGACTTTATTATAATAGATAAAGAGCTTATGACTGCAATGCTGAGAGTTCTCGGCAAATAATAAGGATGTGCCTTTCAGATTTTTTTCTGAATCTAATTGTAAATACACATTTAGTAGTAATTAAAGAAATTTAGGACATAAAAGCAGTCATTACCTTCGTTTTATTTAGCAATACTGAGTAAACTAGTTCAGAGGATTACACGCTTTAAGGCCCAAATTGTATAAGTGACCGTTACGTACATAATATGTTTGAGATATTCTTCAATGTCACAATCATTTCGTAACTGAGTTTTAGGCACCGGACTTAGACACACATTAAACATTCAATTTAACTTTTTTACACCAGGATACTGAACTTCAACTGGTGAAACGGAAAGCTACTATGCGAAGGCAAATTGTGTAAATGTACAAGAATATACTATTGTGGATATTTTTTTTATGTGACAGTTGCCAAGGAAGCAGGTGGTTCACCTGATGTTAAGTGAATACCACCGCCCATGAACATCTGTTACACCCAAGGGTTAGCAGATGCGTTGATAACCTTTTGAAAATTGGGCTCAGGCCACCTCACTCACCAGACGAAACGCGAAAGTATTATACTTCCACTTTACGCTGGTCTTCTGTGAGGTCGTGGTACTTATCCGGATGGGCCTGCCCATTCGTGCAACAGCCGGGGCTGCTGCATGACCCTACCACCGTTCAGCTTGACTATCTTTCCACTTAATTATTAACATTTGCTATCTTTAAAAATAAGGTTATATGGGTGGCTAAAAACACGTGCTTTTATGCAATGCAAGAATATATAGGATACAGTTCTAAACAATAACTAATTTAATTGGAGTATATCTAAGCTTATGTAACTTGACCCACAAATAATCCAATTTTGACATGGTTTGTAAAGTAGTAGGTAATAAGGACATTGTATAAATATATTTCTATTATTATCTATGAAGCAAATTGTGTCATTGTGCTTTTAACTAAAAATAATACTAATTTCGCTTAATCAATGTTTGTATGTCTAAGCATTTGTGTAGATTGAACAGAACTGATTGAATATAATCGAACTGTATAATGTGTTTGTTTAAAGCATATTTAAACAAACCACCTTTTAAACCATACTTAAACAAATAAATAAAATTGACTTATAAAGGGTGATGTAACCGCTTGTTATAGACACTAAATAGTGTAGCATCCCAACCAAACTTATTCTTACTATCTGAACATGTCTCTTGCGCCAGAGAGCAACTACAAGAAAATGTTTTGTGATGAACATACTGCTTTCCTAGTGTCTGTATGTTTATTATATATCTGTAGTATGTATTTATGTACCATAGAAAAATATATTTAAGTAAGTTTATCAGCTACCTAGTAGAATAAACAATACCATAGAAAAAGCTTTGCCTAGTTGGGATTAGATAACTTTGTGTAATAATATAATATATGCCCTGAAAGCATTTACTTTTCACTCCAAATTAATTTCTGTAAATATAACAGTTGTACTTAATTAGTTCTTAATAAACCGAACACCTCTGCAATACAGACTGATAATACCGTTACAAAAAAAGTTAAGTTAATGAAGCCCGACTGGCTAAAGTCAGGAAATCCGATGAGGCTGTGTTTAGAGGCGCCACTACTCTTGGATATTCCCGCGGGGACATCTCCCAGCATCAGTGTACGCGAACTATTTGCGACGTATGAAACATCGCGCGGAATGGGCCGGGATATTGTGCGCACTACATCAAGCGCGCTGAGAGCTCGGCAAGATACTGCCCAGGTACGTACCGCTCGCAGGCTGCGTGTCGATACTTTATTTAGTTATTTCATCAACCTCACACATAAAATGGTCACTAGTAATTTGTTGCACAATCTGGATAGTATTTGGATATAAGCTTCTCATGTAGACGATTGTAAATTTGGAGGATTAGCCAAGTTTACATTTAACTGACAATCAGTTGAGAGTTCGATGTTATTCCTAGAATCATTGTTATAACACCATTAATAAAGTTTCCCAAAATAAAATTAATGGGATAGAAAGAAGAGGCGTTACAAAGAAGACTGGTATGTATGGAAGTTTTCGTTTAGGGGCAAAAAAAATGGGAAAAACTGCGCAAGAATCTTGAATTGTATGTTATATTGTACTATTTTTTGTAATAGACTATAAATTTCTCCTGTTTCTTCAACTAATGCACGAACCTTATTGCAGTAGCAGCTCGGTTAGAAAATAAGCCGAGGCATCATACGTTGTAACGTCAGCACTATGTTTAGCGAAATCTAAAATTGGCACATCCCTACACCGCAACCTACACGACGATTCGACCGGTGTCGACACGCGGCGCAACACTAGGGGGCCTCACGCGTCGCGATACGTCGCTTGTAGCTCGTAATTTAAAATCCCTGATTTATAGTCCAACAGTAGCATTAAATTTGTAATCGCATATTGATTTACAGCAGCGATAAGGGCGCGCCCGCGGCCTTCTGGGAACGCGGGACAGTGCTCTATTGCGAACGGGCGCGGTCATTCGCGGCGAAACAGCCTTCGGAGGATGTGGGCAGGAGTGGGACAGCCTCGGCCGATATTCTACTCTTCTGTATACGGAAATTGAGAAAGCCCCTACCAGACATCTCTCATGAACTAGTAAGGAAGTTGCAAGGATCAATTCTAACGGTAGTTATAACTAGTACGTACATCACAATGCGCTTGATTGTATCTCGAAGTCGTGAGTTGTGCGTTCGAGTCGCGTGAGCTGTTAATGCGTGCAATTAAGATAAGTGTGGACCGGCGCTGGCCAGATACCGTAATTGATTATAAATTGAAACGGTGCATAAGTTAAAGTTGTTATTTAAAATGTCGTAAATATGTTTATCTAGCAACTGTGATATTTTGTTACGTTTTATAGCAGCCAGTATCGATATCGTACGTAACCAACTGGTATACGACATTTAAGACAATTATGAACATCCATTTGTTAATCATTAATTAATAATTCGGGAAAAGTCTCTTCTCCCTTACATAAGAGGGAGATTCTTGAATGTCTGCGTGATAATCATTTACACTATGCTTTAAACATCTTTTTAATTTATCATTTTTTAATTTATATATGTAACTCATTATTCATATTTCAATGAGAAATAAAACTTTACTTAATACATTATTATGATATTTTTATATAAACAAATGTTTGTGAAAATCAAATAAATTTAATATAAAATCAAAAAAATTAACACATATTACTCGCGATCTCTTGAACTCTTTAAATGTACTTTGAATGCGTGGGAAATTAAAGGCTTTTTACATTTATTACCATTATTTAACTGACGATCTTGACAACGATACCTGGTTATAGTATTATAGTCGTATGGTCTTCGGTACTTGCCTGTTTAAAAATTCACAATGATTAGGTTAAAATTTATTTGAATAAATTGCATCCGTGTTTTATATAACATACCTAAACAATTTCAGCTAAACGCTTAATAACCTTACATGTTACAACCGAGGCTAATAAGCGCACGACAAAAAATGGCAATTAGACGAGAGTCGACAGCCGAAACAGAAAAGCCGCAGTCGAAACCGGAGCGCACCGACTCATCGCGCGAGCGAAACGCCCGACGCCGAAACAATGGCGGCCGCATTAAAATTTGTCGAAACGCGACGTAATTCGATTTAGTCGACACTTCCTGTGCATTGTTGAGGCGTCTCCCACAACGCGGGCCTGACTTGCGTGCGCGTTGCATCGCAGACCAGGCGACGTCGCAGATGTGACACATGGTAAATAAAGTAACAGCCAATAGCGAAGGCCTCCTCTGTACAGAGGGTATAAGGCATACTCCACCACACGGCCCCACTACGGCGGCGGATTGGCGGACTTCACATATCTTTTGTTTTATTGTTATTTCGAAAATATGCAGATTTCCTCATGATATTTTCCTTTACCGCGGATCACGTAATAAGTCAGCACTTAAAGTTAACACTTTCATTGGTGCCGGCATCGGGGATCGAACTCAGGTTGCTCGAGTATATTGAATTGAAGGCGAGCGCTCGGACATTAAGCTATCACGATTCTACATATGATAAAAATTGTAAATGATCACGTAAATCTCTAACAGGAAAGATTTAGATGTCTTCAATAAATAATCGCTGAGATTAGAAGAAAAGTAATAGATAAACTTATGAGAACATGCCATTAGGTTTTGAAAGTTACCCCAGACATTCCTTGTCCTCTAGACATTTGCCCCGCCTTGGGGCTGTACCCCAAGGCCATCACTGATAGAAACGTTTGATAAATCAGTTTTAATTGTATTGTTTTGTATAATAAAAGCTTTATCTTTTATTAATAATAACCTTTATTGTAAAAAAGTTGTCTTCTATTGTTATTTTACCGAAGGCGCTTTATCTCCTCAGAACTTACATCTGACAAAGAAAATTTGTCGGGAGCTTAGTATCTTAGAAGAATTTCAGTGATGAGACAAAATAGCACACCACAAATGGCATTTTCTTTACTGTTAACGTGTTCCTCTTACGAGTACCCTATACGAAAGGGATCCTCTGGGAGTCATTGCCATTTCGCTGCCTACCTAATGCCGCGTCTGCGCGATCGACGATGCATCAAGCCAGCGGGATGTGGGTGTCAATGTGACGCGCGAGGACTATGATTTGTTCCTCGCTCCGCTTGCCGCCGACAAATGATTGATGCAGCCTAATCTTCACAATCGAAAACTGCGTGTAACGCTCGCGCTTACAGTTTTGAATTTAATTCTTTTCAAATCGCCGCGCGGTGACGTCGGGGATACGCGCAATTGTTTACGTTTCCCATTTGACTGGATTGTAATTTTCAATTCGGATATTATACATTACTTAGCTAACATTCGAACATTAAAAAGCCGTGTAGCGTTTCAAAAAAAGTTTCAATTTAACCGGATTTATCGCGTTTGTTTTTAAATCTTAGTTCGCATAGTTTCATTTATAATCGCGTAAAAACAAACTGTTACAAATGTAGTTTGTTTTGTTTTTTTTTTTTGTTTCTTTTTTTGTTTCTTTTTAACACTCGATTGAAACTTTCCAAAGGAAATTATAATTTTCATAAAGTTATTTCTGAGTGATTACTTGTGGTGGTATAACCGTGATAGTTAGACAGTTGAAATTTTAACTGATGTAAGAAATATTTAAGTGGGGCTCCCATACAACAAACATGATTTTTTTGCCGTTTTTATAGACAATGGTACGGATCCTTTCGTGTACGAGTCCGACTCGCACTTGGCCGGTTTTTTTAATCTGCGAATAGCAAATATGTACCTCTTCTTCTTTTTTACTGGAATCTCCTATATCGATAGTCAAGGAGTGCGTGTTAACCATAGGTAAACCGATAGGTCCTGGAAAAATCACACTTCAATAACATTAAACTCGGAATATTGTTTTGTTTTTCTTGTCAGTTGACAAATGGTGGAATCTAAATCTAGAGCCCTAGACTGCTGTGGTCTTCTTGGAGCTTAGGTCTCAAGTTCTGTGATTACGGATTTGAATCGCAGTGTCTTACGACAGCAAATTTTTGCTTTAGTTAAATATTTTCCGTCCAAAAATTTCCCAATTGACATGCTCGGTGTCTGCCAACTCTACGGTTGACAGGACTTATTTCATTACAACCGACTTCCAAAAAGAGAAGGTTCTCATGTATATTTTTTTCTGTGTCCTTTGAACCCGTCACGCAGCAGCCTCGGCTGTAGCACGAATGGGCAGGCTCGTCTGGGTAAGTGCCACGACCTCACAGAAGACCGGCGTAAAGTGGAAGTATAATACTTTCGCGTTTCGTCTAGTGAGTGAGGTGGCCGGAGCCCAATTTTTCTAAAAGTTGTCAACGCATCTGGAACCCTCAGGTGTAACAGATGTCCGTGGGCGGTGGAATTCACTTAACATCAGGTGAACCTTCTGCTCGTTTGGCAACGTTTCACTTAAAAAAAATGCTTTTTGCATTGGGCTTACCTCTCATACGATCATCTTAATTTATCATACTAATTACAATGGCATTGGACTTTGGCCTCCGGAGATATCAGAAAACTTCGAAAATCAAATAGACGACGAACAGAGCCCAAAACACTGCTTACCAACATAAGCATCGTTTAGGCTCTAAAAGCTCTAGGACCGTAAAAACGCTATTAATGATGACAATGTGTCATCGTCGTAAGCCTGTCCGCTTACCACCTCCGACTACGTCACCGCTACCACACACTGGCTACTCCGTGACAAAAATGAATCAAACGACTCGTAGCTCGTGGCGTCGTAAACTCAAGCGAATCCACACGGATAGCAGCGAGCACCAGCTATTCAAGGAACGAAATACAAAAGGTGAGCTTGTTGCGACGTCGTCCGCTCACGCGAATCCCTTGAGGGGCCGACAGCGATAATGGGCGTGCGGGTCGAAAGTGTCCCCATAAAACTATGCAAAGGCGCTATCGGCTGGTGCACTCGCAACAAAGCCCTCGCGCCGAAAGGGCCCGATAGCCGCTTCTCGGAACGCATGAAAGCGCTGTCAGTGGGACGCGACGCGGCCGGCACCGTGAAGTCGTAACCGCTTAATGAAACGTCGCGTATTCTCCACCACGTGCGCGGGATAATGGCGGCGAGCACAATGCTCAATGTACGGCCGTTTTCAGTTTTGCGATGTTGCTGTCTGCGCAGCGCTTGTTTCGCTGCGCAGGCATGGATTACGCCGCGGTGGATTCACGCGGCTTTGTGACAGACTGAAGCTTGGCGTCGTCCATCCCGATCGGATCAATAGGTGTTGAGAGAGACTCGGTGAAGGGACTTGGCATCAATAGGTGATGAGAGAGACTCGGTGAAGGGACTTGGCAGAACATCGCAGCGTGTTGAGACTCACTAGGAAGTCCATTCGCGAAATTAAAATTGATGATCTCACCTCACGTCAAGAAGTCAATAAAGATATTCTTTGTGCATTACTGAGTTGTTCATTTTCGTTTAACACCAACATAACGTTCATGAACCGTTCCATCATATGATGGAATATATTGAGTTATGTCAAAACATTATTTTCACTTGGCGGCGCATCGACAGCTTACATAACAGCAACTGCACGCGTAGGTCAGTTCAACCGCGGAAGTACCGCGCCTCCAAAGAAAGCGTACAGTAAAAGTATTCAAATATACTTTACGTTTCAATCAGAGAGGCTCACTCTTATATTGATTGGCACCACACCTGCAAAGTCTCCTATGATATGGGAAAGCCCATAGGTTTTCGTTTTACAAAAGTCCTTAGTTTACGACTTGAATTGATCTTTTACCATTATATGCGTTGCACAATGAAAAAGCTAAAATATCACTAAGTCAATACACCACATAGTAAGTTTATGTGTTCATATTACAATACAATAAAATACAATATAATATCAGCCTGTGTAAGCCTAATGCAAAGTGTTCATATCAATATCCTTATATTATGATAATCAGTGCATTATCCCAACGCAATGAACATTAGCAATTGCTTGCTCGTTTGATAGTTACACCCAGAATGACTCAGCAAACAAATTAATTATTGCCATGCCCGTGGCTTTACTCGTACAGACTAGAATAACAATGGACCATGCGTTTTCAGACTTAAAACAGCTCATGTCCCTCACCGACTCAAAGTATAAATATCTGAATATCTCTATAACTTTATTTTAAGTGCACTCAAGATAAATATAACTTTTTTCTTAATAAACGTCGAAAAATTTTCTGCGAGAATGGATGCTGTATTCAAAGTAATGCGCCCAGACGCTTTACCTAGCTAAGCGGCCGATGACGACAAGTCGCGAAAAAATTCACATTCCTAACCACTAACTCGATCTGTGACCGAGCGAACAACAGAGAAATCAACAAACACTTTCTCACTAACGATGTTACTGAGTGTAACTAGTATTACACCGGTCAATTCGACAATGGGCCCGGCGTCAACTGCTTCCGCCGCACGAAATTAAATTCCCTCCACCGTAAACTCGTAATTACACCCCAATTCGGGGACTGCCGACCGTGACCGCTACCACTTAATGACCATTACCTCGATAATGTAATATTTGCCTGCTGACGCTTTTGTTAAATCAAGTTCACAGTAACAGCAATCCATTATATATACCTACAATTCCTTGGAGAATTTTCATTAGTTATAGGTCTATATTAATTACATGTATCCTATCTTACATTTTTGTCAGAGACTAGTTAGTGTTTTAGCTTTCTTCTTAGTGCAGTTAGTGATTAATTAGTGTTTTGCTAAGACACTACATAAACACCAGGCGGTGACGTATTCGAAGGTGACGGTTGCAGTGAGATCTTATCTTTAGGTGATGATTGTCTTTTACGACACTAATATGTTCAGTACATCATTATTGCTTACCTTTGGATGGAAAAATACAGTAGCTAGTTCGTGATATAAAAGTTTAATTGAAAAATAACCATAATAAATTATTCCACGGGTGGCTGGGAGAGAATGCTGAATACATTAAGTTAGCCCTTTGAAGACTTTAATCAAGATATTTGCAATAAAAAATAAATAAATAAGCTAACAAATAAATAAGCTTATTTGATAGTTGACGGTTCAGACTAAAAGCCTCACTTTATTCAGCCATTCAGTTAGGAATTACAGTTTTAAAGACTACGAATTATGATTAAAGTATATATTTAGATTATAGTAGATAATTGGTAAGATTCCCTTAAACAAAGAACTGTATTTACGATTGTTTTGAAAGATTTATTGACATCTCAGTGCAATGTCAGTAAGAAAGAGTTATTAAGCCTTACATCGAGCCAGCATTCTATGCTACAATATATAGCATATTATGTGACGAGTGAGAAATCTGGGTGATTTACAAAAATAACTAATTCGTATACTGCCAATAACGTTTCAATCCACAACCTAACATAACACGTTGACGTGCCTTATTATAATTTAAAAATGCTGTGTGAAAGAACAAGTTGCTTATTATTTTTGATCCTGTCAAATGGGTAAACATAGTAAATAAGATGATATCCAGAACCCTTAATCCGCAAACCATCCAGTCATTCAGACGAAGTGGAAACCGATTCCTAATATAAGTAATCCCTCATAAAACGCCTATCGCATCATGTTGATGTTGAAAACCTCTTACGCGGAACTTTCCTAGTGGATACCGAAAATCCAAATGACAAAGCCCTAGTGATGTCCCTTATAAAACTGTTCGGTGGCGCATTTTATCGATGATATCGACATGTCGCGTTAATACCTCCATTGTATTCCATCCCAAAATTTTAATTGTATATTCAAACTATCGAAGTCATATCGATAGTTCACTGATATATTACAACTATATTTGCTAATTTCATTACTAACTATTACAGCTGAACAAATATCCACAATCTCCATCTATCGCCCATGGTGACAGAAGTAATTATGTATATACGTAAAATACATAACTTTCATATCGTATTATAGATATATGTATGATTTGATGGAGAGGTTGCTAAGGTATTTAATTTGCCACCGGGATGTATTCGATTCTCATCCGGCGAAAGTATTTATGTGACAGACAGATAGCAGTTCCCGGTTTGCCGGCCAATACCACTAATAACATGATTCACATATTGTGCCGACTCAACCTATCCATCTATAATAAGGGCAGGATGTGTGAGTGAGGTAGCCGGGGCCCACTTTATTATAAGGTGGCAACGCATCTGTAACCCTGCGGGTGTTTCAAATGTCCATGGGCGTCGGGTATCACTTAACATCAGGTGAACCACCAGCTCGTTTACCACTTTTCACATTAAAAAAAGAACCTACATATAACTAAAATAATGTCCAAAATCGAAACTAATTTGTAAAAACATCCAAATGTTGGACACAACACAAAAAAATAATTGCCTGAAACGAAGTAGCATCCCCGATCCGAACGGGGCCAGTCGAAAAGCGCACGGGGCAGAGGTGAAGGCTACTTAAGGGCGGTAAAAGGATAAGAAAGGCGCTAAGTAGGTTCGAGGGCGAGATGCGACAACAGATACGCCGCTAAATGCACCAACTATTTGCCGGCCATGACCTCCCCGGTGTGCTAAGTATGGAAAGGGCTTCCACATCCAAACTAATCATTCTTGTAATAATCCTTTGAACGTTCTATGAAGATTTTGTATGAAGCATTTTTTGAATTAGCTTCAAATATGTGACATTCTTTTGATTTATGTTAAATGTTAAATGATTCATTGGATAATGAACTTAAGTGCTTAAGGAACTCTCTGAACTCGGTAATTTCGTTCTACTAATTTCGGTGATGTTAATGTAACGTAAAAAATAACTAGTTCTACCGCGTTTCTTGCATAAGACTATAAGTGCTTACAGAATTACTATCCTGATGAACAGACAAACCAGACGGTTTAAGATACTTTGTCATCTGTGCGGTATGCATATATCGTAATGATGTGTAATCAATTACGTATATAACTTTTAAGCATCGGCCTCAAAATATTACACACTACTCAAGATATTGTACTTTGCCGCCAATTGTACCTTTATGTAGTTGTTTGTTACTTTTGTAATTTTGTCTGGTGTACAATAAAGCGTATTTCATTTCATTCATTCATTCATTCATTCATTCATTCATTCATTCATTTCATTCATTCATTTCATTCATTCATTTCATTCATTCATTCATTCATTCATTCATTCATTCATTCATTCATTCATTTCATTCATTCATTCATTCATTCATTCATTCATTCATTTCATTTCATTCATTCAAGATATATTTATTACGTTATTATAAAGACAAATTGGGAAATTACCTGTTTCGAAATGAGTTACTAAAGCAAGGACTACTTTCTTTTTTTTAATTGTGACTGCATACAGAACAAAACAAAGATCGAATGAAGTAAACTCAGGAGCTAACGACATTGGGACTTTAACCTTGTACATCAAAGGTATGAGTAGACACATAAAAATGTGTTAAAAGACAAAATAACATATAAAAGTGGTCTCTGCTCTATCGCACCCTCTGGGAACCGTCCCGTAACTGTGGACATTACTTGGATACGAACTTACGCCCCTCTTAGGGCAGCGAGACAAACGCCCAGAGCCACTGCGTGTGACGAACAAAGTACGGCTTAATGCTTAATTCGGACAACGTCGCCATTTACTAAGCGACCATTTACTTGATTCTCTCGACTTCCGGTTAAAGCTTAGAAACGAAGAGGAATGGGAGGTTATTTAAGTATGTACCAAAAACATATTTAAGTTAGATTTAAGTAATAATAAATAACAATTTTCACATAACAATTAAAATAATTCAAATAAGGATTTTGGTTACTTTTATTTAGATGAAGGACACATTGGTAGTCCTCACAAGCTAACGAAAGGTAACGAAATTATTACCTAACCAAGTAACTATTGATAATTTATTTATTAACAAAAAATAATAATTACAGTAGAATTGAAGTAAGGTACTTTATATGTATTGTTATAATACCAGTTTAGTTATACGTAAGTGCCGACAAATCTATAACACCACATACGTATACATTATATTATAAGGTACTATAAGAAAAGATTATTGAAGAAAAGATGTATTAAAGTCGTATAAACATAATGAACTGGGGATTAAGCCGCACTTTCTCTCGAAAGATCAGCAAACAACATCAAATCGAAACAACAATAGAATCAACACGCCAACCCCACGGCAGGGGCGGTCAGTTAATACAGATTGATAAGAGACATCTTGCTAAACTACGCCACATATTTACACCCCGTAATCTTCCTTGTTTCATCCTTTTAAAGGAATCAGCGTTTAGTGCAACGTAGGGAGGGAGTTTCAGAGGATATTTTAGCTGGAAAAGTTGTCCGAAAATGTTACATTTGTCTCTTCCTATTTATTGTTCTTTTTTATCTTTTCCTTAAGACATGAGACATTTTTCCACTGTACACAAATCTTTACCTCTTTCGTTACAATGTAGACATATTTATGTTTCTAACCATGTGTCACAGCCATGTTTCAGTATATCGCCAATCTGGCTGCCAAATTAGGCACACACGAATGCTGTTCAGAAACGATTAAAGGCCGAACAAACGCCATGCTACATGTAGGAAAAAGGTGCGTCCCGTGCTGATGTCCCCAAGACGTAACAATCAGGAGGGGAAGGAAGGGCCGGCCCGACCTCCGGCGAGCTTCCGGCGGACACTCGTACGGTCCGCCCCGCTTCCCGCACAATAAGCTCGAACCACCCTCTCTACTCTTTCGGATGTCCCGCAAAACACACGCTATTTACTGGATTGTACTATGCCCTTTCGTAAATACATCGTCCAATGTTGTTACGATTACACGTGTTTTTAATAAATTTTAATTAAATCACCAATCAATATTCGTATAGATGACCTTTCCTATATTTTTTTCTCATATCACTTTCGTTACACGTATTGCAAACACGGTTACGATGTTATATATGCCAGTTCTTGTATCTTGTATTAACTGATATTATTGCTTTCAGTCCCGAGACTATGAAAGCTTCATCTGATGCAGAACCGGTGGGCTAGCCAGAACACATGGGTTTGGGCCCTCCGCTGTGGGTAGGGCCACGCATGTGCTCATGCGTGCGGTTAAGTATTCTGTGTCATCTAAGGGCCACCGAGGTCGCGGTTCGAACCGAAACACGGATGGCCGTCGACTGTGCAATTAGCTAATCGGTGGCTGGGAGCGGTGAGAACCGCCCCGGAACGCGGGTGTACTTTGTGTACGCGTTGTGTTGGTCTCGCCGTGCTCGGAGGCGAGGGCGAACTAGTGTGTTTGTTGTTGCACTAACTGTGGGTGTAGTGTTATCCGGCGGGACCCCCGGCGGTGGGTCCGACGTATCTAAGTCCCCTTCCTCGACCGGGTCGATGAGGACGTTTCGCGGGCGACCTTTGTTGACTTTCGCGTTTGTGTCGGGTTGGTAATTTGCTGCGCTTACCACCAGAGGGTTGGGATGATGTTCGGCTCTATCGAAGAACCGTTTCGTCAGGTTTTTAAAATATTCGTGAATCGTCGGGAGTCTGCAATCGTTGTGCAGGTCGACGTTACGTTGATACCACTGCGCACCGGTTGCGCGGCGGATGAACTTATTTTGTACTATTTGCAACTTGTACAAGCGAGTTATATGCCAGTTGTAACGCCTTCTCCTTCTTTGTCCTGTCCTAGGTGGGGTCGGCACAGCATGTCCTTTTCTTCCACGTTCCTCTATCAGCCGTCATCTCAATACTGATCATCGTCAGTTCTAATACTAAATACTAGATTATTTAACTCTCTACTTTTGAAAGTTCTTTTTCTATTATTCGTTTCGTATATGCCTGAACGAATTAATTAATCAGGCATTTGATGTCTGACTAATTGTTACAGTTTTTATAATGAGAAATTATGCCTTCTTCCTTGCCGATTAGACGTTGCAAATTTCAATGAGAGGCGGTTATCACTTAACATCAGGTTCTCACATAAAAAGAGCAAAGAATGCGGAGTTCTCAACAGGTCTTAGGAATTTAAGGGGTCGGTTAAGAGAGGATCATCGTCACCACTTATGAATTCAGTTTGTAAAAGTCGACTTCTAGAGAAGTCTGAAGTCACAAGTCTGTAAGACCACCACACTTACTGCTTCAGGTCAATTTGCATCCAGCAACTATCCGCCTTGGTGACGCTGTCTATCTCTGTCTACCTAATTGGGTATTAACATCTTCGCCATAATCTTAGGCAAGTGGCTTGTGTTCATGGAACACGCATCGCTACGGATCCTCGGCTAATTGAGTTTTCAGTTGTAAATTATTCCATTCGAAGACCCGACAACTTTCGCTGCGCTCACGACCCGCGAGTCATAACTCCGTTAATTAATTTATGACGCCTGTGTGTGAGTGTGTCTGTGTGTAGACGAACAGATGTTATCGCTACCAGTTCAAATCCAACGGAATTAGTTTAATCAAGATACGGTGGGTTCGGCGGATTGTTTGAAAGTCACCCTATCAGTTGAGGTGTCGAATAAGTTTTGAGGAGATCCATTAAAGAATCTTGATTTAAATCTCTTACTTAATTATTTCTCGTATTTAAGCGAACGATGGATATTTATACATGATTATGTAATCTTTATTTGCGACGTTTCGAAGACGGTACAGAATCATGTGCCACAAAAGTTCTTTTATTTGCCGCCCTATTGCCATATTAGAAGATCCACGTATTATTGCACAAAATGTATATTTATGTCGTTGTCATATTGTGATTTTATATTACTAAAATATGATTTGATTATAACTACGAAAATAGTGTTATTGAATCTATAAAATCTTAAAAATCTGGAAAATCTATATTTTAGGCAAATGTAAAAAGTATTTGTGTTGATTTGATTCTCTAATACGAATGTTCCTTGTACAATTTGTTGTTCTGTTTGTTGTTCTACATATCAATTATGTTAGATCATATTAGCCGAGATTTTGTTGACACGTGTTTAATGCTAACAACCAACTGTTGTAATTTAATAGGACCATTTAAAAGAGATTTGAACATACGATCTCAGATCACAAATCTAGATCCACTACCTCATCTAGGTGCGTCATTTTAAATGAGAAATGGTATAGGATTGCGCTAACATCACTTCACCAGCAGTCTTGAACTTATCGAAAATAGCCCATAGAGGTCAGTGGGGCAGCTTAGTGATGTGCGGGGCGTAACATCGATATCGACAGCTAGGTCCGCGGCACGCTCGGCACCCCGGTCAGGCCGTCGATAAAAAGATTACGCGTTCGCGTATACGAATCGCGCGTGACGTGAATATTAATGAACGCTCCCCCCCTGCGATAGATTTTAATCGGCCGACGCCAGCGACCGTCGCCGACATCCAGGGATACTTTTTCGAACGTTACCAAAAATGTTTAGCACGACGGCATGAAGGTCAAACGGCTGCAACAATTTGGCGCGAATCGTTTTCGACCGGTATGCAACTATCAAAATATCAATTTTGTCGTTTAATCATGGTTAACAATAAAGATCCTTAGGCTTCTTATATCCTTGACTACGGTTTTGTCTTAAATATGAGTCCAAATGAGTTTGCACTAACGATATTTCCAACTTTATAAATTCCTATCTTACGTGTTCGAATTAATTACTAAAGCTAATATTCGATATTATGCCTTATGGTCAAATAATAAATTTCAAAGATAGGCATCCTTTTGCTGAGTTCAAGTTTATGTAACACACTGGGTGAGAATACCCAGTGTGTTACATATATATGCAATAAGTCATGTCGACCGGTTGCTCTTTGAAATGTGGTCGAATAAACAAACGATATTGTTGTTGTTAATTCTTTATTCGGTTGTTACATTACTTTTAATTACCATCGACCAAATTTCTGATGTCAACAGCGGTACTAAAGATAAAAAATACGTAAAAACCTTCGCTAAATCTTTAACCAAGCAAAGGGTTGACACGAATCGTTTCGGAAGAGAGCCCAGATAACTCCGGCGCGACCTCCTCAAACAGCTTAGCGGGAGTGGCGCGGATTTGAATATTTTTTATCTATGTAGTTAGGTGGGTAGTTTATTCTCAAATATTAATGGCGCTCCGAGCATTAAGAGCATTACCGCCCTTGTTTTCGTTCGCGAATTTGCATGCGCGAGGGACAGTGGGAACTATTTGCATGCGTACGGATCAACGTCACGCATTATAGCAATGTATTCGGCAACACGTAAATAAATAAAGATAAACATTATTGCGTCGCCGAATTTATTTGCGGGAGCGCTCGTCCGTTTTAATGTGCGCTCGCTTTAATATCGATAATCCGTCTGCTCACGTGGACATATGCTACATACAGCACTACCCGAGTGGAACATACCTACAATGAAGCTAACATTATCAGCATAAAGAACTATTCGAGCCGGTCTCATATTTCATCGCGCTAAAAATCACAATAGACAATTAGTCAAAGTTCGTGTCAAAGCGTAATGTCTAATTTGATCGTGAGAATTTACCGGCAAATATTATTCAGTGTAATAAATCGTGCTGTATAAAAAAATACGGCAACAAATTCGTATTCGATTTTATTTGATATTATTCGATTGTGCTTCAAAGAGTAGTGTCAGTTTAAGCCACTGTGTGCTTAGTAAAGCTAAACATTTTCATTTGCGTGTCGCGGAAAAATCGGGTGGACCAAAAAAAAGGAAATTAGTTGTTTTTTATAACAATAAGCATTTCCACCTCCCACTGTTAAATCGCAACCGTCGCTTCAATCAATGCGAAAACAAAGCGTAGGGAACGCACAGTTAAGTAAAACAATCAAAGCCAATCCGCCCCGTCTTACGGTTAAAACAATAACTATTTTTTTTTACTAACGACAAACAAAACCCACTTGCAATATCTCGTATCTCTGTATTCTTTTTATAATTAATTTTCAGGAGCTCCCTACGTATATCCGGAGCCCAAGATCCATTACCAATGAAATTAATATGGTACCACACGGGCAGCACCAGCTTTCAAATAAAAAAGAATCATCAAAAACGGGTCACTCAGTTGAAAGTTCTGAGGTAACAAACATTAAAAAAAAAACATTCAAATTGAGAACCTCCTTTTGAAGTCGGTTAAAATGGCGTCGAGCATAGGCCGCGAACGAGAATCCGTCGGGGCGCTTTAAAGATCAATAGAGGGCCGATATGAGGCCGTGCGGATGTCTACGCGCCGCGCTATATCTAGCGATAGTGGAGCGATGTCTGCCCATAATATTCTTTGGGGTGCATCTCATTTGGCTTAAGAACCTGCCTTTGTCAACAGCGCTGGGGGCGGACGGAAAAATCGATACTGGCCGCAAACGACAGGCCCCCGATGAACGCCACCTTGTCTCCTGTAATTCTAGTTGCGTTTCCGTAATTCACTAAATAGATCTCCCTCCCGATCCTTAGATTTTGCGTGTGAGCTTTCTTCTTTCATATGGAAATGTTGTAAGGTACACTCAGAAGAAAACAATTTAGATTTAATGTTATTCTAATTAAATTTATGTGACGAGTTGTTCAAAACCTTTTGTTAACAATATGTTGAAATGAAGGTATGATTTACCGAGGCTCATAAAGAAAATAGATTAATCAAGTGTCTATATACTATTTTGCAAGTTTAATAACATAACAAGAAGCTTTACTTACTTTTTCATAATACCATTTTTTTTAAAGTAAAAAATATTTGAAACAGATGTTCACTTTACAGTAAAAAGTAAAGTAACAGCCTATACATGTCCCATTGCTGGGCAAAGCAATCAGTCCCAAAGCTGGGTACAGAGGGTATTTACACTGCGGATTGACAAACTTAACATATTGTTATTCGATACATTATTTCGAAAATATGTCGATTTTCTCACATTGTTTCCGTTCACCGCTCGTGATGTCAGCATTTAAAAATCACAATTTTATTGGTGCTCGGATTTGAACTCAGGTTGCTCAAGTATGACTGAGCTGTCACGGCTCAGTGTACGGCTATCAGAATAAAGTACAAAACAGCTTGTAATAAGTCTTGTTTACAGCGCTCAATTCATTCCCCACAATTCAATCAGACTTAATGCAGACACTACTGTATGTACCAACAAATAAAAACGTAAAATCAACGGAAGCGAGCGCATAATATCAACTAACACTAATTCCGCTAATTGAAATATTAGAAGAGCGAATGGAAAGTGATACGTGTACAGCGATACGATCTGAGACGATCGAATAACGAACGATGTATGGAAAACAAAAACCGTGCTCCGAACAATTAGCAACTCGTTAAGGAATATTAAACTGCCGGCCGCTTTAGAGACCCGCAACCAAGTGGAACTATGAAAAGTTTGCTTAATTATGACAATTTATCTAAATTTAAACAAAGATAAAACTTACAATAACAGTATAAAGTTTACCGCACAAAGATTTAGAGAAAAGAAAATTTACTCCCGAGCCTACTCTAAATAATCTTCGTTACGAGTATCAAAAGAAAATAGAGGATAACAATACGATAGTCATGTAATACATATGTTATGCACAAATAGTTTTAGTTTAATAAATAAGGACAGTATCTACGGGCTAGTCTTCAGAAAGGCATTTTATAAAAACTACGGAACCTCAACGAAAAGAAGTCGGCCTGCACCGCTTTTTAAAATCAGATCGTGGTTATCCACACGTTTACTAATCACAACACCCGTCTGCTATTTACATAAATGATTTATGTATAATGTATAAACAACCAGTTGAGCGTTCACATTGACTATATTAAGACTTTTGTACGGTTATTTTAAAGGCAATAAGTCATTACTTATTATTATCGAACTTGTCAAATTGATGTTTTGATTAAGTGTGTTAACTGATTGTTTATTAATAAACTTGCTTTATTTTACTAAATAGATAATTAATCAATAGCGACGACAAATTAAATGTATTATCTTATTTTTAATAACATTTAAAAAAAATTACATAACTTGTATAAAGACTTCTTCAATGAATCTTTCGTAATATTATTAGGGAGACTAGGCTACATTACAATGCAATTTATTAAAAAATGTGCATCAACGTACAAATATTTTTTATTATTACGCGCATTATTACGTGTAAATATTATTACGTTTCTGCCATCAATATGGATTTGCGTTTAAATTTTATTCTTAAAGTAATTTTTTTCTTATGCATGGCAAGAAAAAAAATTACTTAAAGCACGCACTGGGCTAATTTTGATATTACTTTAATATAAATATTACCTAACTTAAGTAAAAAAAAAAAACTATCAGAGATAGCTCATCAGGTAGGGTATTATTGGGCTTTAGACGTTTCGGTCGCGTGTTCGAATCCTCATAGTACAATCACGTGAAACGTCTACCGAACGCACGATGTTCAAGGCCTAGGCATCAAACTTGTAGGTTTAGGACTACTTTACGGATTATATCGCTTTTAATTAGATATTTAAATTCTTGACGTTTCGAACCCTTTTCAGCGTTGTTCATCGGACTCGAAAAGTCGGGAATTTAAAAATCTTATTAATCGCGATGAAACCCGTAAAATAGTTTCATTTTACAATGTATAATATTTGCGTAAAAACAAGAGAGAAATAGAAAAGACTAAAGCAAGGTTGGCGAAATGCATTAGCTGTCTCTGTGTAGGTGTTGATTTTTTAAAAGGTACACCTAATTTACGAATTGGACAGGCTCTGATAGTGAAAACAAAACAGAGTGTTACGGTGGTAGGGCCACGCAGCAGCGTCGGCTGTTGCACGAATGGGCAGGCTCGTCCGGGTAAGTACCACGACCTCAGAGAAGACCTGCGTAAAGTGGAAGTATAATACTTTCGCGTTTCGTTTGGTGAGTGAGGTGGCCGGAGCCCAATTTTTCTAAAGGTTGTCAACGCATCTGGAACCCTCGGGTGTAACAGATGTCCGTGGGCGGCGGAATTCACTTAACATCAGGTGAACCGTCTGCTCGTTTGGCAACTTTCACATAAAAAAGGAGTCTTCACACAACTTCGTTTGGCATTACAAGTGTAGAGTCTCAGAAGTTTAACCTCTTAAAAGCTGTTTCGCAAGAAATCGAGTACGCCTGCTGAAATAGCAGATGTGCCCGAAATCTAAGCGCAACTTATCGCAGTTGGAATATATTCCAGTGAGAAGCGTGCCGAAGAACGAAAGTGCAAGATCGGCATCACAGACACAAAGAACATACTATAAACTTTATTACGTATTAAATCTGACATCGACTAGATCGTGTCACAGAGAAACAATAATGTTTAAAATACTTTGTATTCGAAAGTGCTATTGAGTTCGCAATTAATATTGACTATTAATTGCGAACTCAATAGCACTTTCTTGTTCAAAAAGTATGTTTAAAATACTTGACGGTTGGCCAAGTTAACTCTGACTTGAAACATCTCAGTCATTCTCGTGACCATGAACGATGGAAAGGGTTCGAAACGTGGCTAATTTTAAAAATCTAATTAAACGCGATAAAAAAATCCGTAAAATAATTTCATTGAACAATGTAACTATTTCACATTTATGTATTACATACTATTTGTAAAACTGCAGTCTCATACAGTTACAGTTACAGTTACAGTTATCACCGAAAACGTCAGTAGCTACGCCTGCCGCTTTAGGATTAAAGGTTAGAAGCTTGATGTTGTTTTTGCTGAGGTTTAATAATTACTTTATTTTGTAATAATATAGTTTGAAATATATGTACCAATAGCAATCGTACAATTATATTGAGAATGAAATTAAATTGTTATTATTTGGTGAAATTCCACCGCGACGTCAAGAATTGTCTCGTGGCCATTCTCGTCTTACCATCAGATGGGATGGTAGCCAAGATCTAGATAGTCAAATCTAGTAGTACTATAAAAAAAATTGATTCAATTAAGTGTCGAACGGTCGTCATGAAAACTGATTCGATTTAACTCAATCGGCTACTAGTAGTCTGTCTTTTTTCCTTCGAATCGCACCTCACTGTCGCCTTCAAAGTGTTCATTAAGACCGAATGACTGGCGTGGCGTCCGTCTTGATACCGTACCTAAGTAATGCATGCGTCTAATTATTCATTGAGAGCGGAGATCGCGTCGTTAGTTTTCTTCACTGTCGTTAAAGTAAAAATATCACTGGTTACTCAAAGGTATGTAGGAAAGTAATCTGTATCAATGACTATACGATGCATCTAAAAGATTGGTTGCGAAGCATATTGTTAATAACTCCATTGGAGTGACCAGCACTGCTATTTTACATAAATTCGAGTAAGAATAAGCGCGTCGTTCAGTTGCAGAGATGACGATGATGATGAATATGAAACTCAATATTGAAAAAGTGTTATATACGTTCAGTAACCTCTTCCCTATTAAAGCATAAAAAATGCGGTGGCGTTAAGTTCTATGTGAATTCTTAAAATTATTATTAACAAAAATAAACTGACACTACGAGTAACCTCTAATTGTATACAACACCAACAAGGTTGAGAGTTGAATGACAACGTACTCAATGCATTGTTAATTTTTAATAGGATAAGCCTTGATACCTCACCACCACATGCAACGCCCTACGTAATGTCAACCTTCTATGAGACTATATTACTTCTCCAGTCGAGCTGGCTCATTGATGCCAAGTGAACCAAAACACTAATCGGGTTTGCAGGATTTTGTGGCTGCATATAAGCGACAAAGAAGCAAGAATGACAAGTGATGACCTTGACACGATTGTTGTGCGTTAGAGAGCCGATAACTCAGGCCGTGCACTTCACTAGGATTCGAATCTTTGATTTTGTATTGCGAAGCACCCAGGCACCATTATGTATGTGTCGCCACTGCAATAAGCGTAAAAGAATCGTCTAAAATAAATTCTATAGAAGGGCCATAGTTAAAGTATTGCCTATTTGTATAATCATGTTTTTACAACGCTACAAAACTCGGCCGTGTACAGTTAATACACAAAGCGGGCAGAATTCAAAACGGAGCGGGCCGCCTGCTTTATTGCGTGGATATGTTAATTTCGTACGACACTACCCTCGCGGAGGCCCTGCTGAATTGGAAATTTAGTCGAGCGCGCGAGAGTGGAGCGCCATCCAGCCAGTTCGTCCACGTCTTTCAGCGAAACCGCTGCTCCGGCCAACACATTGGGCACGAGGAAAAAGCCCCGCATTGAACGGCACCGGCGACTGTTCTAGAAGTAGAAACCTTCGTGTTCGTTTTGATTGATCGCGACAAAGTACAGTGGCATGGAGTGGGAATGTTCCATGACGGGATCGCTATTGCGGCGGGAAGCGATAAACAGTGACGCGTCACGTGGTACCTTCGATCTGTCAAAACGGGAGAGGGACGGGCGGCGTGCGAAAGGGACGCCGCTATCGCGTGCCCCGCTCCGCTGCCGTGAGTAAACAGTGGCGTGCGCCACAGATAAGATAACGTGTAGAGTTTTTTTCTTTTTTTAATACGCATCGATATAAACCCGCATATGGCGAAAGGTGTTTTACAGAGCTTTGTTTACATGTAGTACATGTTCTGCTTCTTGTGTAGGATTGTTTACACGGCTCAAAGTATATTAGAATGAGCGTTGCGTTTTCATTTCAATGGTTTCTTTGTATCATGTTTATGAGTACGTTGAAAGATGTTATCGAGCCAATTCACATCTCAATCGTTTAAGTGACTAATAAAGTATGCTTAAATTGTTTTACGGAAATCCTCCTATGTTAATAGAATTACATACAATACTGTAATACATTATTATAACAATTTTTGATCTAGTTTTGTTGTTTCTGTAGCGTTGTGTGAATGCATGTTTAAAAATACCATATAATTCATGTGAGAATTTCAACATTTTGATTGTTGAAATTCTCACATGTTGTAACAATTGTCAATGTTGTCAATTGTCGACCGTTATGATAACTTGTTATATTCAAACAGAATAATTAAGATATTCCTTAACTGAAGATAGAAGTTGGTTTTCAATAAAACACCTGATTGGAAACCAAGGATACGCGATTTACATATACCGTTTTTTCATATTAAATATTTCAATTACTTAAGTACAGAATATTAGTTTTATATTTATATTCGAAAAATGATATCAACAGGTTTTGAACGTTACGAGAAAAGTAGAACAAGTAGTAACTGTGGAAAAAAATATTGATTTTTTAATTAAACAATAATATTATTTCCATATTATTTTGTTTCTTATACACAATATTTGATATATAGAACAAGATAATTATGAAACATATCCCAATTTAGTAAGAAAAATCAAACATGATATTGATCCCACAAGTCAACCAAAACATTTAATTAGATTATGTAATCTTTTTAATCTATGAATATCTGTCTTATTTAGTATCCGGGATACAGAATTATGCGCCCAATTTTCTACATAGTCGAGGAAATGTATACGTTGACGATATTGTTGTGCTCCTTAAGAATTGACGCCGTGAGCGATGGGCAATTTAACGGGCGCGCTGCTTTAGCTATGAAATTTTCTCTACCGACGCCTCTTTTTAATACATACGAGATATTTCAATAAAGCGTGGAATGTGTCCGAGGGTAGCGTCAGCACGGATGAGCTCATCCGGCATCGGGATTGGTATTTAGGACGTCGCGCGGTACGTGCCATACATCCTTTTTGCTGCACATGTGGGGAGCTCATTTTTTCCACTATATTATAAATGCCAATCTAGAAATTTGGAGAGAAGACGGCTAACTCGCTTGATTCGATATAATTCTTCTGTAAGTGTGTGAATTCATACACATTGAACTCTGGACATACTGGTGTTGTTAAGGTGGATTCGTGGATGGTTTAGATTTACAACACACCAGTTTAGAACCTCAAATCACCACAACTAATATTATTCTATTGTGAGATTAGGTAAATTTAACGGTAAAAGTATTTTTTGGACTTAAATTTAACAGAGACAAAAATATACGAAGCTGAACTCTAGGCATTTTATAAATGCTTAATTAAATTTAGGTAAGAAAAAAAATTTCCTCCTTGAACAAGCCCGGGCCTTGACCACAATTTAATTGTAAACACACACATTAAAATACCATGTAACAAATAAAATACAACAGATATTTCCTATTTTTATGATTATATGTTGTATTATATATATAATTATACTAGAGATCCGTGGAATGAATAGATCTTATTTTATTTTTCAAAATAGTTTTTATGTCAATAATCAATCATTTAGTAATTAAGAAATACAAATTTTTAACTTAATTTTCAATTAGTGCGGGTTGCGTTTTACAAAACTCTGTAATTCAAATTGGGGTGCACTACATTATATACAAACGACAGAATGAAAAGGTTCCCCGCTGTAGGGACGGGTAAATGTGCCTAATAACTGAAAATTATTTTAACGCGAAGGGCTTTCATCATTAACTTACGGCCGGCTCTGAGCGACTCTATCTCAATTTTAACAACTCTTGTTTTAGTTTATTTCTTTAGAGAATTTATCGCATAGGATTGACATGTTAATTATTATATATAATGTGTTATAATTAAAAAAAGGAAATTTTAATGCTAAATTTAATGACATTTATCGTTTGCACGAATAGCACAATGGTGGACACGTTGACTGTATACCGTGTTGTTGCTACGATCCAGAGTAATATGTATTTATACTTTTATGTGTTGTCCAGTAACTGAAGTAATCGTAAGCTCCCGTCTTAAAGGTTGTCAAACACGTCCATGACCAATTCTTTCTTTAAAGAAAAATTTACATGCTATGAGTATGAAGGGGAGTCATGTTGTCATTCGTCAAAAATAGATGGCGCTTTTATACATTGCTGCCTTCATCATTAGTATTTATATAAAAAAATCAATTTCATTAATACCTCATTTTTAAATTTGTTAAATAATAGCCTTTTTAATATTCTTAATAAATTTATTCCCATTAAATTGGGAAATCGTAAAGATCGTGGATCAAAATTCTGATGTTACAGGCTACGTTGTAAAAATAATATTAGCCCCCACGAAAGTGTGCAACGGTACGGGAATTTCTGCGAGTTTAGTCTAAAAACAACCGGGGAACACAAACAGCGGTCTGGCCGTTTGTTTTATCATGGGATATTGATAATTTGCAGCACGTGACGCGATGTTTTCCAAACGCGCCATCCGCCCGCGGCTAAGGCCGCACTTTTAAATTTTATCAGCGGCGTTTTCCCTTTAATTGAACGCGGTGATTACACGCTCTGTGTTCACGATCAAAGATTCCGCTCCTCTTAGACGTATGGGGCCATTTACTATTACGTCAGAATTGTAAACAGTAATCTATAGGTTAGCTGTTACTTGCAGATTGAGACGGTTGTTTAGTTTTGTGAAATACAAAATATGCTCCGTGTTAGTGTGGGGAATATGCGATGGCATGGAGCTATATTTTTTTTTAACATTGCCCTCACTTTAGGATAACATTATCCTGTGTTGTAAGGACGTTTTACAAACATAAATTACACGAGGACAAACACCCAGATGCGAAACAACTATCCGTGGGTCGCACAAATAGTTGTCCCGTGTGGGAATCGAACCCACGACCCCCGACGCCGAAGCCAATAACTTGGCAACTGCGCCACGGAGTCATCTGTAGAAATATTGTATTGAAAGCAAAAACAGTCGTTAGTTTATTGATACGTAACTATTAAAAAAAGGTAGACGTAGAAGAGAATTATAGAGTTGTCAACGTTTAAAGATTCCTCGATTCAGTCGTCGTGCGACAACTGACGCGTCACACCCTCGCAACTTCATTACACTACCCCTGCGAAGGCATTATTATGTAAATTCCAATTTTAAACCACTTGTTATCTAGTTAGCGACGATAAATACCTACTACCCGCTAACGGGCCGCCCCAAATTAGCCGCGGGCTGCCAACTACGCCGTGAATAATCGATGGCGATTGACAAACAATGCGTTCGCCTGTCAAATTCTAGTTTTAACTGCGACGCGAGTGACGACAGGCCTAATACGGAAGCCGTTTCCCGGCTGCCGCTCGATTTTGAACTCTCCTCCGTTTCGATACGTTACGCGACTCTATTCTCTAGGTGCAAATAGTAAAGTTGACGGTCCGCCATTGCTATAGGCGTAATGGGGGCCTTGTTATGTTAATCGTCGGCCCCGGGCGTTACTCCAGGCCCCAAGATGCACTCCATGGCGGAGTGGTCACCAGTTGCAAAAAACTTCACGCCGAATGTGCACAATCGAAAGCAACTGTTTCGTTTTTTTATATATTTTTTCAATAATAATCGAAAAGGAACAACCTTCCATCAGATTGTCTCTAGATGTACAAAATCTAGTGATTTTGTTAATCCTAAATAAGGAATATGTGATAAGAGCAAGCGGTAATCTCAGCCTCCATTGCTTGATACGCGTAAACATTTATGGATGTTTTAAATTACATGAACATAACATTACTGAAAAACGTACGTGCCAAATTAAAATTTCGTGAATAAAAATGTTAGATGATTAAAATAACTGTTTCGTGAGTAAATTTTGTTTCGATAGTAAAATCATATGTTTTAATTATATAGTTATTCACAATTTCATTTCATTTACCTAATTACTAAGTAATACTATAAATTGTCACAAAAAAATACAAAAACATTAAATGAACGACGTGTGGTGATGGATCTTAAAATAATTTAAAATTTGTTATAAAAAAATTTTAATACTTCAAATTTTAAGATCTTAAGCCAATTACTTAAGAATTGTGAAATCTATATAAAAACATGAATAACATTTTAAGTAGAGTTTTATAGCTTTGTTGACTTTCTTTCGACCTTTATCTTTTCATTTGAAAAATAAAAAACGGTAAAAAGCAACAAAAAGTTTTGATAGCAGAGCGTGGTTTCGATCCACGGACCTCTGGGTTATGGGCCCAGCACGCTT
Source organism: Iphiclides podalirius (assembly GCA_933534255.1). Classification (NCBI taxonomy): domain Eukaryota; kingdom Metazoa; phylum Arthropoda; class Insecta; order Lepidoptera; family Papilionidae; genus Iphiclides; species Iphiclides podalirius. Next base: position 478,336 of record OW152820.1, read on the forward strand.
CCACTGCGCCACTCTGCTTGTTGTAAGTTGAATGAAATTGTTCATCATGTCCTTTCTTTGTTCATTGTTACATATTATTATATAATAATTTTTATTATTTTTAATATAGTTTGTACAATTTATAATACATATAAATAAAATACAATTGAAATTAAATCCTTTTTAAATAAAAATTACGTACAAAGTTGTTACATAAATCGGTTACTCTATCGATATTGTGTATAATGTATATACACATATTATACAAAATTGTCACCAAATAAAATATTGCAATTGAATGTATGTTCATTGTAATTAAATAGAATCGATAATTTATATAGTCTCTACTTTTTTCAGATTTCTTTTTTCAGCGAAATTGCAATTATTCATAGAATAGAGAACGTTGAGAAAATTTTCCATGTATCTATGATTAAATTCGTTACGTTAAATTGAGGCAATTCAACATTATTTTGGTACTAAAATAAAAAAAAAAAAAAAAAAAAAAAAAAAAAAAAAAAATACTAAAATTGAATTATAGTAGTATTCTTATTTATCATATTAAGTATATTATTTATCCTATTTAATTGAGTCACCAAACCATTGGATAGTTACCACACTTGATATAATGCTACTTCGCGAACTTACTGATTTGCTCTACATATTAGATGACTCCGAGATTTTGAGAATTTCTTAATTTTTTCGTCCTAAACTAACATGACGGGTAGGTTTCTGTTATCTGAATATCGCCAATCTGGCGAAAATAAATTCCCTACGGCATCTTTTACGTCTATACTCTTTTGTACGATTGAATTATTTTTTTTGCCGTGAATCTCTAAAAGTGAAAAGCCTCTGAACAAACTCTTTTTATGCAACTAATTCAGGCGAGTGGTTTGCACTTCATAGCGTATAAACCCACTTGAATAGCCGCGCGCAACAGTTGCGATGGATGTGGGACTAACAAAGTTATCGGCCTGAGGCTATTCCACTCGATTCCGGGCTTTCGAACCATGACGAGGCTCATGCGAGAGTCGATAACGTTCGAGCTCCCACGTCCTCAATCCTGGGCACTTGATGCTAGACAGAGACAAAGCATTATCCATCTCAGTCTAGTTCCTAATATAACAACTTTTTACCATCGAAAACATAGCAGCGGCAACAGCGCATAGGATATAAAACGTAATGTAACCCATGAGAAGGAAGAATCCTCTGAACCAGTAAGAAGCGCCAACTTTGCTAATGAATTAACCAAGGTTGCATGGTTGCTCTCTGTTTAATTATTGCTGTGGATCTGATTCCGCTTGATCTTCTTTATCGATGTGATTAAACATAGTACAATATATGGACTCAAAACATAGTAAAATCGGTTCTGTTTAAAGGTCTTAGGAAATAGGAAATCTTCACTTCGCTCATTAGTAAATGTGTGAATAAGTTTTACGCGAATATCACTAAAAAGCAAGATTATTATACTGTAAAAATACATTTTCAAAGTATTTTAAATTGAGTTTTGATACATAAATTCTCTGAACCATACGCTAAATAACAAGTATGAATGATGAAAAGGCTAAAAGGTCAACTAATTCGCAAAGAGTGTTCCTGAGACTACACATCATTTGTTTGATCATTCCCAATCTTGTGGTGATGGTATCCTCTGGGGCAGCATGACGTATAAAGCCAATACTCGTCCATCACCCACATTGACGTCAACCGTCCGAACCTCAAACGTTTACCGGTCAAAGGCACTGGTGCAAAGGAAACGTTAGCGGCAAACACGGGACCCCCGAGAGGAAATTAACTGGCGCTGCGCCGTCCGAGCCGAGGACAAATAGCGGAGGCGCTCGCAACGCTCCTCGGGGAGTCTGTGGACCTCAATAAAACGGCACAAAGAGCCCCCGCGGCGAGCGGCGCGGCACCGGCGCTATAGCTCTTTATGGCATTACGAACGCTTAATCTCCTGGACTGGGGTGTCGGGCTTATTGCTTCGCTAATGCTCATTTGGGAGTGCGTCCAACACCACGTGGAGCCACGTCGGAATTAGGTACCGCTTGACACCGCTCTACGAGCTATACGGCCATCGCCACTTCAGCTTACTAAACTTTTGAGCTATGTCAGTTACCTTTGTTCTGCTGCGGGTGTCTTCGTTGCGAACTCTATCAAAGGAATACCGAGGATAGCCGGCTACATAGCTCGCTGAGCGACTTTGAGCTTCCTCATACGGCCAGCACCGAAGAACGACCTGTCCAAGTGTGCGGGAAGTCGATGGATGCAAGTGGATCAGGATCGTGCTTCGTGGCAGCCTGTGGGGGAGGCCTATGTTCAGCAGTGGACTCAAACAGGCTGAAATAATGATGTACATGACACCCCTCGCATTAACTGCAAAGAAACTGGTGGTCAAGGCGCGTTTAAATGTACAAGATCTGTTTATAAAAATACAAAGTCATATCAATGGACTCGAAAATATAGTATCTAATGCCACATAGACAGTGCTTTTTCCTTCAAAAGACAGACAGAGATGTTTGATTATCTTCAGTTATTCCAATGATTAGGGTTGTAGGACTTTAGTGTCTAGAAGGTACAGTAGATTTCCAGTACATTTCACGGCTCCTGCTCTTTAACATTTTATCTATAAAGGTAAAATAAAATATTCGCTGACCTACCATAACAATCGATACAATCCCTGGTTCGTAATAACATAATTATTCACAATGGAACGGCATTTATATCATACTCTATACCAAGTACTCGTTATTGACTACAAAAGTATTAGTACTATCAACTCATTAATAATTAAAAATTAATTTAACAAAAAATGGTAAAGGCATACCTAACAGATGTATAACTTAACCTTTATTTCTAGTTTTGATCAAAAACAAAATCTTTGATTGATTATATTATTATTATAAAAAACAAAATTAAATTAATGATAAAATCGTATTATAAAGTTTTCAATTTGCTAGTTGGAATTATTTGGGAAGTAATTATTGTAAGAAAAATTCCGCAATGATTGTGGAATTTTTCTTACTTTTTGGGCATAAATCACCATCATTCAAACGATTTTTTCAAATGTAGAAAGCTCTGAAATCTGTCTCTTCGCCAACTAAAGCTAGAAAACTATAGTGTGTATTCCGTACCATATAAAGTCAGCTTAGAACACAATCATTTGTATACTTTAAGCAGTTAACACGCAATCGATACAATTTACTAGTCGTTTCATTACTGTCAAACTAAAATTACAAATGTGGAAGAAAACAACAAGTATTTAACGAAACTTGCCAATAAAAAGTAAAATAATTAAATATTGTAGGAACCGTCACATATTTAAGTTACAACAACGGCTATACATGCATTAGTTTTAGATCATGACTCTGGCGTGTGCTGAGCTCGGCAAACATACTCGTGTCAATAAATCATTGCTAAGGCAAACGTAGGGTGAGTGTGCTAAAAGGGAGCATTACTCTCGACTCATAAACCAAAATTAAAACTTCTCGATACATTGCCCGCTCACAATAAAACCATTCCGCTTCTGACTAAATACTCCGCATTAAGGTGTCGTTAGTCAAATGACATGGTGTACAAACGAATTGCGACTCAGCACCGCCAAAACGCGTTCTAACACCATTCGGTAAGGTTCACTTTTAGCTTTCTATCGATCAGCTTTAAGCCGTTGTGCATATTACAATGAGTATAAAAAATCTTTATGAATGGGGTTGTCGTGTGACGGTGATGCCCTACTTTTATAAATTATTTCGGCGATTTAGCGAATTGTTTTACGACATTTTTTCGCGTGCTTCTCGTTTGCTGTGTCGCTGGGCTGAAGAGTCTTGTATCTTGTATTAACTGATGTTTTTGCTTTCAGTCCCGAAACTATTAAAGCTTCATCTGACGCAGATACTGTGTGCTAGCCAGAACCCACGGGTTTGGGCTGAAGAGTCGGTTGCACTTATCCCAATGGGTTCGATTTCAATGAAAGAACAAGTGTTTACAATCGGAAAAATTAAATGACTTTCGTGAATTAATAACTTAAAGAGTTCAGGTTTTCTTCAATAGCTTTAATACAAATTAAATCGTCACGAAAATCTATGAGGCAATGATTTCTACTGTACTCCTTTCCGTTTGTTGTTTAACAATAGGATGGAAAAACCGGCCAAATGCGAGTCAGACTCGGGCACGAAGGGTTCCGTACCATTATCTATAAAAACGGCAAAAGAGCCCCATTTAAATGTTTTTTTATTTTGTTTTTGAGTACTTTTTGTTATAGCGGCAACAGAACATATACATCATCTGTGAAAATTTCAACTGTCTAACTATCACCGTTCATGAGATACCGCGTGATGACAGACGGACAGACAGGCAGACAGTCTTAGTATTAGGGTCCCGTTTTACCCTTTAGCCAGGCTCGTTCGGAGACCCCATAAAGTTGAAGTATTATATTTTCGTGTTTTGTGTGATGAATGAGTCAAACGGGGCCTTTTTTTTAAATCTAGCGTCACCTCTAAAAACCGTAGTTCAAGTATCGTAGTTGGACGGCGGTCATAACTTAAAATTTGTTGTACCGACAACTCAGTGGCCAATGATTATCATTAAAAAAATAATGGCCATTTGTGTCTAGAAGTGGACGAAGATGGAAACAAAGTTTGAGCGCTTAGGCCGTTTTTGCAATCCCTACTATGCCCTAGCTTCTAATTAGGTCCGCAGACTTTTGATACTAGTGTCTTGACGTTGGCTACGACACCATTTGCTATGAGATATTGACATTTAAGGTATTTGTTTTATGATAAATTATTTGCAATCTATGTGTCATGACAAATTCGAAAAACAATACGGACTTCTAGGGAACTGATATAGGAACAAAGCGTCATTTATGCTATAGTTATGAACATTAAATATCTGAGGTTTACGTATTTAGGGTGTTACATTGCAAAATACACCCCCGACACCACCCCACCATCCGTCATGTTATAATAGTGATCGTCAGAAGGGACGCTTAACAAATGATACGATGCATTGCTATTGTTCAAGCTTTTGTTATTTTGCCTTCGCTTTTTACATTCCCACTAGGACACGAGATATCTTAACACTACGCGGCAAGGCATTTTGTTATCTGCCGCTATATAGATAGACCTCAAATTGCTTCCTCCCTGGCGCGTCGGTTGCGACTGTTTAAGATTGTGTGGCACGCGACGTGCACGGCTAATAAGTCACATGTTTATAATTATTATTTTATTGCCGGCCCTGTGAATATACTCGGTTAACATTGACAGTGGGACTTGGGTTTTGTTCTCGTTTTGTTGAAATGGCGTGTTTTTATAACGTGTTACTTAGATGCTAGAGCGATAGCATACAATAATACTTCCTTTAATAGTCTATTATAAAGGAATAGTGTACCTGCAATCCTCACTGAAGGACGTCATCCAAGAAAGGTTCAAAGTATAGACACTTTTGTCTATACTTTGAACCTTTCGTGAGATGATTCCCAGATCGAGCACAGCTTATAGATTTTTCTCGAAACATGACATGGGCGTCATCAAGGCAATAGTGATTAGATTTTCTAGCTAACGTCTATATCATGTAGTGCATCGCCATTTACCATCACGGAGAACAGCCAAGTATTGACTGTTCTTTATGAAAAATGATTCAAAATGCGTATTATTGCAAAACATTTTAGATTTAGGCTCTACAGTTTTTCTAACATTTTTATTTGAGTAATGTCTGTTTCAGTTTTGCAAATATTGTATTCGCACGATTATGAAATTACTATATAATAAAGGTTAATACGGTGTCTTTGAAACCATTAATATCCCCAGTTTGTGTAATAGATGTATAATTCATTGTGTAGTTCAACTTTTGTAACAACTTCATTTAATGGTATATTACAATAAATAACTCAATCAGTTAATTTATTATCTGCGATGTAATCTTATCTGATTGTCTTGAATAAGAAATTTTCATGCCCTATTAATGTAAACGAGTTCTTATATCTCTCTCATTCTTATGTTCGAGAATCTTTATAAATTAATTAGTTTTCTTATTGAAATAAAGTTTTTAGTTTATCCACTCCGTTAGTACTAGCTATTGACGTCTTAAAAAAACCAGATTCAAGAAATAGTTGACAAACTACTTTTATAGTTTTCCAACCACGCCCCCGTGTAACAGGTGTTCTCTTGTAGTGCAACGACTTAAATTACCAAGGCATGCTGCATGAACAAGCCAGCTCCACCTGGAAAGTAACACTGCGTCACAAGGCCGATCATAAGAAGACAGAGAGAAGATTTTTGCGTTTCTACAATGACTGGCAATGCTGGTGCTATGAATTGCTGGTCTATTAAGCAAACCGTTACCTGATGTTAAAAGAGGACTCACTTACCAACAGTTATTATGAAACTTTTTAAACGTTCGCTTTTACTGCATACTACTCCACCGCTCATCATCATACACACAACAACGTGACTGTGGTGAGGCCACACACGCGCCACATATACGGCTGCACGAATGGGCAGTCTCGGGGGACAGTCCTCACAGAAAATCAGCGTGAAGTGGAAGTGCTATATTTTGGCGTTTCGTCTGGTGAGTGAAATAAACGACACCTACTGTTTTGAAAGTTGTCAATGCTCGTGCAAGCCCTGAGGTATCCTAGATGTCTATGAGCGGCGGTCCTCACCTTATATCAGGTGAACTGCCTGCTATTTTGACGATTTTTCGCAAAAATAAAAACCAACATCTCGTCCTTAAAGGTACATTCATCTGAAAAAATCACTTTGTATCATCCAAGCAATATTCCGTCGGTATTGATTGATACTGAATATTTTTTCCCATCTCACTGAGCCAAAATAAACGGACCATAAATCCTTCCCACGTAAAATCAATTAAGCCGATAGGATTTTTACCGACGCCCGCGACACCAGCGCGAGAGTTTTGTTTTGGGCTGGCCGTTGCATCGATAGCAATCGACACGTGGCCGCCGGGGCCGACCCGCTATGCGCCAGCCGAGGGTCCCAGGAAGGCACGTGTACTTCATTATTCCCGCGCCAGAATGTCCCGGCGTCGCTTTGTCCCGAGATTAGGCGTGAGTGGGGTCGCAACGAGGTATTTAGACAAACTCCCTGCTTTTTTTTATTGGCAATGTTTTCGTTATTCCGAACTTCGTTTCGGTCGTGGAGCGTCTGAGTTTCGCGCTTTTAGTGGTACTCTGGGTGACATGGGTTTTTTATAGTTTAGTTGACTTGATGATTCCAGGTCCAGGGAAGGAAAAACGGTTTGCGGCGCTTTTAGATAATGGTAATTACGTGTACGAGTTTTAAGCTACAAAAAAGTAGCCGTGTCTATATTTAAATGGACAGATTTAAGTGTTTATATGTCTACTTTGCTAAATCGCACAGGACTTTTCTTATTTTCTTGTTTCTCTTCTTTGTTGAGAAGTTGAATTACTAAGAACTTTGATTAAATTTATTTTTCACCCGGGAACGTATAACCTTAATTAATTCTGTTTCAACTAGTGCAAGAATATTTGTACAATGAGAACTAGTGGACTGATTCTTAATTAAATGTCAAATAGATATAAAAGCATGCATGTCTACAACATATAACTGGTAAGACTACGCAACAGTGTTCACTGTTGTACGAATGGGCAGGTCCGTCCGGGTAAGTACCACGAGCACACAGAAGACCGGCGTAAAATAGAAGGGAATTACACTTCTGCGATACGTCTGGTAAGTGAGGTAGCTGGGGCTCACTTTATTTATAGATGGCAACGCATTGGCAGCCCTACGGATATTGCAAATTTCTATGGGCGGCGGTTATCACTTAACATCAGGTGAACCCCAGCTGGTAGGCGACTTTCTCGCATAAAAATAAGACATCTTTGACAAAGTTTGAAACACTGTGTAAGTTAAAAAAAACATAATTATAAGCATAAATCGTATAAATTCACCATTTAATAAAACGTTTAGATCGCAGTGCGACGTCACCAATAACCCAGATTTCATAGATCCGCGCCAGGGTAAACACTGGCGTTGCATCATTAATCCGAAAACGGGATCGATGCTACATCACCACAATGGGCGCGTACGGGGGATTAGCGTGCCTTATCCCCAATTTCATCTAAATACGCGCTATAAGCCGCGAGGACAATGGCGACAGAAATAATAAATATGGCCGGCGACGCCCACCGGCAACGAGCTCGCCTCTTTCAATATTTTCCCGACGGGGGCCCAAATTCGGGGGCGAAAAAGTAGAATGGGACCAACCGGCCACACACAATAGACGGCCAATGTTAACGACGCACCGCTGGTAAAACATTATCACACAGCTCAAAAGAACTCCATCATCTATCATCTGCCTGATTAACTTTATAAATACCAGTATGACCCTCGTCAGTGCAAAAATATATAAGGTAAAAGAACTGGCAGTTGACTTCGACTTCTGGTCACACCAACAACTTTGAAGTCACACCAGCCTTTAAAAGAGACGGCCCTCACTCGCCAGCAACAAAGTAACAATAAGTCTTCTTGACGACTTCTTTACGGTGGTAGGGCCACGCAGTAGCCTCGGCTGTTGCACGAATGGGTAGGCTCGTCCGGGTAAGTACCACGACCTCACAGAAGACCAGCGTAAAGTTGAAATATGACAAATCAAAAAATCAAAAATATATTTATTCAAATAGACGCTTGCGCGCTCTTATGAATCGTCAAATTTTACATCAAAGATTATGTGTATAGGTTCGTAAGGTACCACCGGTTCGGAAAGCGGTTTCTGTTGAGAAGAGACCGGCAAGAAAATCCCATGAACGACTTATTTACTTTTTGTAGACGAAACAATGGCGTAGTAAGTTTGTCCTTATTTCTAGTGTTTATTTTATGTCTGTCACTATTCTTTAGGTAATAAAATACAAAACATTACAATAAATGTATTGAGAAGCAACAGTGAGTATATTAACCTCTTTGAAAAGATCTCTGAGTGAATTCCGGGCTCCGATATTGTAGATTGCTCGGACAGCTCTTTTTTGAAGAATAAATATATACACACCGGCACAATTAGCGGAACACAAAAAAAAGGAGGATTTTAAAATCTTTTACTTGAGGAACTAGCCAGTTATGATATTTTTTTAATTTATTGTCAAATTTGAAAATAGAAAATTAGATGACATACACTTTTTTCATTCATTTGTTTTATTTTCCCGAACAATACGTTTTGTCAACTTGTTCGAGTAATTACTACGTAATTGTAATTATTTTTGAAAAAATTAACTTAATGGTTTTTTATAAATTTGTTATTCTATAGGCAATTTTGTTTATTAAAAGCTTTTTATTATGCCTGACTTAACATCACTGGAAATCATTAGGGCTGATGAAATGATCGATTGCCTCAAGGCTTCGTCGTCCAGTATCAACGATTCATCGCAGCATCCAGCGGTACAGATCGTCTAATTCTCTTGTGAGGAGGAGGGGTCAAGATAGAAAAAGATGTACATCGAGGCGAGATGACAGTTTTTTACAACTTGGAGTTCGTAGGAATACGCGATTAACGGCTGTACAAGCTCTTAATGAACTGGAAGACGTTCGAGGAGTACGAGTAAGTGAGCGTACAGTTCGCAGGAGATTTGAAGAAATTGGTCTAGGGTCGTATATACCTGCCAAAGGCCCAAAACTTGAGAGACGTCACCGCGTAAACCGATTAAGCTATGCGCGAGAACATCGTCATTGGGATTTGAACGAATGGCAGCAGGTTCTCTTTACTGATGAGTGCAGAGTTTTTTTAAAAACAGATCGATGGGAGACAGCGAATATGGAGACGCAAAGGAGAACGCCACATACAGTCTAATTTTGAACACACAGTGGCTTATGGTGGCGGCTCGATTATGGTTTGGGGAAGGATATGTTTGGGAGCTCGCACGGAGTTAGTGATAGTCACAGGAGGGACCATGACAGCAGATCGATACATCAGAGACATTTTAGAAGAACATGTTGTATCATTTGCCCCATTTATTGGTGACGACTTTATTCTAATACAAGAGAATGCTCGTGCTCATAGTGCACAATCGGTACAGGCATATCTGAGCCACGTAGCTATACCGGTGATGCAGTGGCCAGCAAATTCCCCCGATATGAATCCGATAGAGCATGTCTGGGACTTGCTAAAAAGAAGGGTTAAATCCAGAATGCCACCCCCCAACAATCTGAATGAACTTGGAAACGCATTACTTGAGGAGTGGGAGCGGTTGCCTCAAGAAATCATCGATAACATAATCTGTAGCATGCCCAGACGAATGGAAACCGTAATCAGAGCAAGAGGGGGAAACACTCGTTATTAATTTTGCTTTAATTTTATTGTTGTCATTTAATGCTTACTTTTTTTTTATTTTTTGTGATGGTTCATAATCATCTAAAAATTTCACTTATTTCAAATTTCTTTATTTTTCAATAAAAAATAACGAAGACTTTTCAAAGTCGTTGTTAAAAGATTAACATCTTTTAATTTTCTATATTAACAATTATTTTTTTTTTTATAATTTTCTATATTAACAATATTACAGTGCTTATGTAACCATGTCTCTGTGAAGCAGATGACATGTATATTAAATTTCCTAAGGAACAATTCAATTTCGGGTTCTTTGCCGCCTAAGCCTTGTATATTTTGATGCACAATATTTAATTTAAGTGGCCTAGGCGTTGTCTCAATGTTTATTTTAAACTAACATTGTTTGCTGAAAGATTACTACATAATAAAATATTCTTAGTTGTACTATGTACAACTGGGTTTTGTATATTATATGCTACTAGAGTAGCAATTCGTTTCTTATAATATAGTGGCAAATACAAAGTATTTTTTGTCACCTTAAAACTAGATTTAATAAAATTATTTAAGTCAAAATAAAAGAAAGCGTCACTATGACGGTGAGTTATGTTATATATAGTCATGTTAAGACTATATATGTATTTATTTTGTTCCTCTGAAAGGAAAGAGGAATATGGAAATGAGCATATTATAAATTTGCACTTAGTTTTATAATGTAAGTTGAGTAATATTTCTATATTATTAACAATTTCCTGTTTCCTTACAGATGAACTATCCCCATGAAGTAGTACAATAGTACTATTCTCATTTAAGTTTTATGTCAATAATTTGTTAATATTGTTATGAAAACTAGCTTTGACTGAAAAAATACTTTCGCGTTTCGTCTGGTAAGTGAGGTAGCCGGAGCCCAACTTTCAAAAGGTTGTCAACGCATCTGTAACCCTCAGGTGTAGCAGATGGCGATGGGCGGCGGTATTCACTTACCATCAGGTGAACTGTCTGCTCGTTTGGCAACTTTTCACATTAAAAAAAAAAACGAACCTTCTTACCCGTGCAACATTCAAAGCTGCTGCATCACTCATATGTTATTGTAATACAAACGCGATTCCGAAGGGCATTTCCGTAGACATTTATGCGCGTAGCAAGTCAACTTTTTATTCTAAATAATTTTTCTACAAATTTTAACATAATTAACTTCGTTTCAACCCAATGGATAAGTTTTTTCTTCTTTTTGCCATCGATTTCAAGTTACAGCATTATACTCAGAGTAAAACACATATCAAATATAGCAATATTGATTATAGAATAAAAATTTGAGTATCTTGAAAAAATAGATTAAAGCACTAAAAATAATAATTAATCTTATAAAATTTACAACTCAAAGTGTAAGAAATTTTACGCGACCAAAAGTGGAATTTTTAGAGAAAGCGACTCTTTGATATTTTTTAAAACCAGATCCCTTCATTAGGGAACGATAAGGAAAGGATAAGTTTATACTTTGTTGTAGGGAATTTCCAAACATGGCACATAAATATTTTTCCATTGCGGGAATTGAAACGACACCTCCTAATGCCACAGACTATCGCTTAGCAACGTTGCCAAACGGGCCAACTTATTCCACAGCCTCTTGATACGACTTGACAACGTTTAACTAAACCTTGAAACAGCCGTAAACATAGTCAAATCCCCAAACTTTGCAAGCACGCGAGACCACATTGGCACACTATACTGTGTCGGAGAACCCTTCTGAGTCGTCACGGGTCATTGCGTCCCTTCTTCCGTCTTATCTGATCTCAGTGTCTCTTACTGAATGGTCTTTTGTTTATAAATATATCATTTTTGTTTCAAACGAAACGTCTCCTACGATCTTTATGCCATAGTAAAAAAAATTGAATATATTTACAAGAAAAGAATTCGTGACAATAATTTCTGCACTTCTGGGATTCGAATCGGTGAACAAAATATAGAATCGTTATACCCACGTCACAGCTTACAACGGTCCGCTTGTTAAAATCTCATGCGATTTGAGAAACTATGATTCTATGAAAACTTAAAAATTAAAGAAATGCTTTTGAAATGCCCTAAGTTAACTAGGAAAGTGGAAAGTGAGACTTAATAGATTAAAAATTAATCCTTATTCACTCTTTGAAATGCTCAGTTTAGGAGTATAATTTGCCACGGCCTTCTGACTACTGAAATCACATTTTATATCCATTGCGTACACAGACGGCCTTCTATTTTGTTATAAGTATATATTTATAAAACTTTTATTAATATTGGAAAAATTATATTCAAATGGATAATTTCGTCGTTGTTTTCTAGATGACCGTTATAGCGAGTAGCCACTGAGCTATTGAGAATTATTGAATTAAAAAACTTCCAACATCCAAATTAGGTACCGACTGTAGCCTTAGCGTTCGTTAATCTTGAAATAGCTTCATTGTTAATCAAATCACCCTATATCTCACGCCATATCTCCATTTCGCGTCCCATCAAAGTATGAATTGTAATGGCCAGGCCCCAACATTACCCGGGTTGAGCACGTGGCAATTCTTAGAAGGCCGTCCCCAAAGCATCTTAGCGCAGATCGGGTTTGTACTAGTTCCAAATTGGCAATTTGGATCGTATTAACACGGAAACAGTTTTGCACCAGTTTGAATACAAACTATCTTTAATTTGCCGCATAGGTAGATGTTAATTTAAATTTAAAAAATGTATTTTGGTTCAATGTTTAGGAATATATTTTAAATTCAATACTATCCGATTATTACTTACAATGAAATATCGTGTGTATGCTCAACGTATGCAAACTCACTAAGACGGACTTCTTTATATTTAAATATAGCAAAGTTTACATATATCTTTTCGTTTGCTTATTCTTGTAACCCAATAACTGTTTGATAAATAGAAACTCATTATAAAAAACAACCTTAAGGTAAATGCCACTTGGATCAAAAACAATAAAGCTAAACGTAAAATTTTACCAAACTTACTTTTCATATATTACATGTAATAATGAAATATTCAAATCGAGAAAAATCCTTAGTAAATCAAACAATTTAAAACGAATTTAAAGTAGTCATGCTAGAATGTCAGAACGGGAATAGCTTTGTTAGGCGGCCGCGTCGAGTAATTGAAGGACAATATCCGAAGGAGTTCAATGCAAAAAATCATTACACGGTGCGATTGTTTTGAAAAAGTCCGCCCTAGCCGGCGGGGGCGGCGGGGCGGGCGGGCGGCGGCAATCAATACAGGGCCGCACTCGGCCGGAATACTAAACAGCCGGGCACGGTGCGTCCCTGCTCTATGCATCCACGGACGGCTCTACCGATTTTCCTACAACGCTTTTTCTCCCTATCCCTTACAGCAAAACTGAATTGTACACTTACTAAGCTTAAGATTAGATAAATCGAAACCGATATATTTGTATTTTGCAGAAAATCTAACCTGCAGGCTCTATTGTATGTAGAATATTGAAATCACATAATATCTCCATTAATCCTGATGCTCAAATAATTAAATTTATAACAAATGTCTTCGATTATTATTATTAGTGCAGACGTAACTTGAGAGAAAACAGCTGTTACTACTACTATAAATTAATAAATGTTATATATACAAAATTTTTAATTAACTATTTTTTTTTATTTAGCTCCAATCTGAATATTAAGTTCAAGAGTACAGTACACTATTGATAAGTACTTTTTTATTCATACTCTGATAATATTCATATATTTTACACTACGTTTCGTAGACCCGAAAGGGTCTACAGTGTGTACAGCTCGTAGAACTTAGAACCCTTAAACTTACCTCACGCCGAGTTACATATTGGCATAACTATCAAATTTCTGCCGTTGTGGCATTTTTATTTCACTTGCTGATAAATCATTGCACTGGCTGCGTACTTTATTCTGAGGGGTCGCAGATCGTCGGTTTGTTTGTTTGTCTCTTAACCTCGACGAACTTAAGTGGAAGCTGGTTCAAATGAGTGTATAAGTGACGAGAGCCAGTGATTGTGGTTATAATTAGTAAACACAAAATAAAAGTATAACCATATTTATATAAGCTGTTATTAGAGGCCTAGTCTAAGTATTGCTAAACAGTAAATTTGCAGTACGAAATTTATCAACTAAGCTCAACTATATAATTTAGACAGAATGAACTAGTTCTTTCGCTCTTTCACAGGGTTTAAAAGTCTTCAAAAGTGCCAGTTAGTGATTTTAACAGTAGTTTCTTCAAATATTTAATTCGAAAAAACTTATTGCTGCACATTTTTAAAATTCAAATCCACTACCGCTATGTACCGTTCATGCCCGACGAAAAATTTACTTAATCATCAGGGCCACGCTTTAAAAGTCTGAAAAACTTTTACTCGGAATGTCTGTAACATTGTTTTGCTTTATTCTACTTTCTGATTGTGTTTTAGCACAACTATGAAGTGTAATTTCAACAGAACAAACATGCATCTAATATCAGTCATTTGCACATTCACAACTTTATCGTAACAATAATATCTAATATGTCAATAAGACTTCATATTACGTCCTTCGTCCCAGTGAAATATTACCGTCTCAAAAAAAAACACTGGAATAAAGAAGAAATCTACTTACTTTTGCATTGCGATGCATATGGTGACGGTGACCACTTAAGCATACCAAGAAACGTTCGTACCTTAGCCACATTATTAAAAAAAACGACCCACCAAACGTATACGATTCGTGAGTTACTAGATGAAACATACTCCAACTCTGATCGGTTGACTCGTAGTATTATCTCGTTTATAAGCAGTCCCCGATCGAGCTAACAGAGCGGCGTGCTCGCAAACAACAGTTCCGGGCGGGCACTCGTCGAAAGAGCCAATCCAATCATCTCAAACAGTAACTATCGTAGATAACAATCCGAGCAACCCTTGAGGATACGGCCGAATCAACTTAGCGTTCCGCACCGGCGACCCCTGTTGACTTTTGACGTTACATCGCCAATATTATCTTAGTTTACTTAATCAGCGCTGCAGCCGGATCGCGGCGTCCCAGGGGCCCCCTAACCGGTTAACCGGTCCCAGCGCTACGTTCGGACGCGAAGGGGTTTTTCCCTCATAACCGGGCGAAAAGAAAATATTCCTTATCTTTTTAATTATAGCCCCGGCGCCCGTGTCGGTTCCGCCGCGTCATCTGTTTTAATTCTCGACGCGTCCCACGGGACCCGGATGTAATGATTAAGTGGGAACAGCGGACATGATTAAAGTTATAAATGTCGCTATGAGCGATACGGATATTGATTGTAATGGATGTCGTTCTATTTTTGATGCAATACGATTACGATTCAACGACTCGGTAACTGTAAAAAGGAATAAATTAGAGTAGTTTTTTATTCGACTATTTTATGTATACAGTTTGATGGCGCCGTGACGCAGTTGCCGATGTGTTGGCTTGACGCCGGGGGTTCGATTGCTATACAAGACAACTATTTATCATCTCCTAATGCTTAGTTCGCTGTGGTTGTTTGGACTTACTACTCAGCCCTTTCCACATAAAAATTCAAATACAATGCATTAGTAATTTTTTTTATAAAGAAGGTCATTAGCTTAAAGCGAAACAACTGTCTGTGGGTCACATAAATAATTGTCGGTCTGGGAATCGAACCAACGACGCCCGACGCCGAAGCCAATACCTTAACACTTGCGCCACGGAGTCATCTAAAATATTGAGGCACAGTTTGCAACATTATTAACATATACTATTTAGCATAGACTTAAACTTCAAAATACACATATGCCTCAATTTTGGCACGTGGCAGTTAAAAAACAAAAAGAAAATATTACACAAAAGAAGAAAAATACAACCGACAGCAATGTTCCGTTTGAAACAATAATCCGCGTATTCGTCCCGCGACTCTCGCCACGCCATACGTATCGCGACACCCTCAAATCTGGTGTCAAACTACATCCCATCTGTCACTGCGCGCGCCGCCATAAAAACTTAATAAGCGATCCGTCACCATAAAATAACCATTAAAAAGCCGTCGGACGCTTTTAAAAGTACATCAAGAAATGAAATCGGTAGTTAATTACCAAGAGACTTGGCGGATCGGGTTTCGGTGGGGCGGCCGCGAGGGTGGGCGCGAAATGTCTCGCGTGAAAATGGACAAATAATAAAAGCATGCGACTCAAATGCTGAATCTTCTTTCAAAAAAGTACCATCTACATGCTCCATCCTTCCGTATGCCTTTAAACCATCTTCTGGCAACAGGGGCTTGCTCATGATTTTACTCTCGACCACTTATGCGAGAACTACTAGTAGTAGAAAGATAGTTGTTTCGCATCTGGGTTGCATCCTTTACAACACAGGATAATATTATCCTAAAGTAAGGGCAGTATTTAAAAAAAAAAAACAAAAGAAAAACTTAATTGTTTTGTTATTAACTAAATTTTAATTGTATACTGCTGTATAGATAGGCTGGCTCGTTCAGGAAAGTACTACGGTAGTACAGAACGGCGTAGAGTAGAAGTTATTAGACATTATTTATCCCCATTTATGGTGAGCAATTTTACCGGAGCCATCCATTTGAAGACTTGCAACGCAACTGCACTGCGCTAAACCAACGAGTGTACAAGATGCCATAGGTAACGGTAATTACTAACAGACGGACACCGTTCGCCGCCTTCTTTCATACAAAAAAATCCGTCGAATGCCAGATAGCGAGTCGACGAATCGCGTCCCACAATCGGCTCGCCGAAAGCGCAGCCTTCGATCCCACCGCATCCGCTCCCCAACACTCGACTCTGATATGTATGCAAATATTTACTATGACGGCACATAGCCGGTGCGCCCGACCCCGTTCACGGCTGAACGCACGGCTGACTCCTAACGAATGATTCGGTACACCCCCCCCCCCCCTACCCCCTCCCGCAGGTAGACCGGTCCACTATTTGCCTACGAGGCAGCAGGGCTCCCGTTTCGAAATTCGCACGTCGGTGCCGCGGACCCCCAGTGCCCAATGGCAACGGCGAGGGTGCGCCGCGATCGTTAATTGCCTTCTTGTCACCGCTGCACGGTCGTCATCGCGCCAATGGGTTTCGGCTGATTGAATATTTAAGCTTCTGGTTTAATTAACGCGGCTCCGTGAATAGAAACCTTCGTTGAATCGTCACGGGTTTTCACAAGATCCTCTTTATCTGTAAACTGTGAACACTTCCTTATTATGTCAGTTGAAGAGTTTTCGATTACAACTACATTGTGACTAAATTAGAAACTTATCCTACTATTATCTTACAGTCGTCAATAACTATCCGTGCCTCACAAAGGAGGCATTCCTTCCATTCGTTGTTGACGCAAATTGTACACCCGCAAAACGATTCGATAGCAAGGGATTGGAATGCTGCCTTTGTCCCAAAATCGCTGAAACTTGACCCAGCCTGTCAAAGGATCCCTTAAGACATCATACAAAATGTCCATTGATAAACAGAATAATTTTTACTTGTTTGCACCGATTTTTCCATCAAATCAAATTGCCTTTAAGGCCGTTTTTTTTTTTTTGTGAAAAGTAAGCAATGAGTGCTTGCACTATGAGCAAATAATACATCTTAAAACTTACTATGGCATGTAATAGAAAGACATTTTATTTATATGGGTGCATACCGATTTTTGGCCATTTAGATACAAAGGAAAATGCAAAATTGGCAAATACACCTTTTCTATTCAATAACGACATTCAAAACAAGATCCGTGTATTCGTAGAGGACCCTTCGAACTAAAGTTAACCAAACAAAAACCGAATGACAGTCGCAAGGAAAATAGGATGATAATCAAATCATGCATCTCATTATAGGTCGTTTTAAATTAAGGGACGGAATTATATCCCTTTGCAATGGCAAATAACGCCCTGGCGACTTCCTTGTTAGTGGATCCATGTGTAGGGGACAGCGAATTTCATTTTGACAAGGTTCCATTCGCCTCAGCGGCGGCCACGGTAAATTTTCTCTCATCGCAGCGACGTAGAGTCTAATTTATTCTGCGGAGGGCGAATATTAAGGACGAGAGCGAACTAGCGGAACGATATTGCGGTGAACCAAAATGGAGCTTGTTTTTAGCAAAAGGCGTCAGCTTGTATGATAGGATTTGTGTATGGAAGTATGAACTAATCTCCCTCCGCGGTGCTTGATAACTCAATAACGTCGCATAATGAGAGGTCGGCCTTTGATGGAGCCCCCCTCGCTGCCCCCAACACGCGCTAGGGAGGTGTCGAAATCCTAATTGTAGATAAAAAGATAACTTTGACGAGCTTATGGGGGATGGTTGATATTGATTGGCCGCATTTTTTCTGCCCGCTGCCGTGAAATCATATGGGAATTGCCTTTGATGGTGCAAAACGAACTTATAAGTGGAAAAGAAACTAATATTAAATTGGAATATATCAGAATCAACCAAGCACCTGCTATTTTCTTTGAATAGTCACGTGATTGAATACATAACAAAATCGTCTATCAAATAATAGCAGTTATTTATAGCGTAACTTTAGAAAAAATTGAACATTAGAGGTCACATACGAAATGGAAGGTCACATTAAAAAACAACGTATGCGGAGCCATCATGGACATTTAAAAAAATATAAACAAGATTTTGCACTTCAATGCTTGCAATTAAAACGATTTACGACCATTGCCACAGGCCAACATCACCGATTCCCGTTCAAACGAAACAATTTTTAGATTATTTTAATGGGCAAATAACCAACGTGACAACTCAATTTTGAATCCATTCACACCGCACTAGCGATGTGACTTATCGTTAAATCAGATCTTAAACATGCCCTTCGCGCATCCCAGCGCATCTGTCTGTCAAAGGCATACAACTCTGTCATTGCGAGAGACTGGGGACAAAATGAAAAATTAAAAACTCACATAAACACCATGAGCAGATTGCCCGCGCTGCTTTCAAAGCATACGCACAGATTGAATTAAAAGCATAAAATTTCTATTTACATAATAAAACAATATCAATCTCCTACTGATGTAATAGACTTAAGAGCAAAGAATTAGTCGTGGCTAACAGAATTGATTAAAATTAAAGAAATAAAACTGTAACAACTTGATACTATCTTTAGTTAGAGCCTGCTAGTCACTTGACCTCTTTGGGACTAGCGTTGTCAGATTAAGTCGTAGGTCAGAAGCCAAAGTTTCCTAATTTTAAAAGCAGATTCGAAAAACTATAAAACCTTTTTTGTCATTTTATATTCTTTGGTTAAACGATATCTTTGTATATGAACTTGTGTATATGTAAATACTTATCTATACAGATAAATAAAATTGAAGTGTCTGTTTGTAATATTAAAATAACCGCTTTTTACTAAATGCTTATGGATGTATACACGGTGAATATAGGTGCCAAAATATATTTTTTTACAATTTTTGTCTGTCTGTCTGCCTGTTTGTTCCGGCTAATCTCTGAAACGGCTGGACCGATTTGGACGGGACTTTCACTGGCAGATGTAATAAGGAGTAACTTAGGCTATTTTTATTTTAGATTTTTTTTTATTTTAAATTCCACGCGGGCGAAGTCGCGGGCACAACTAGTTTGAAATAAAAACATGGCTACGTTTTTTACAATTTGTCACTTAGTCTCTTTCAACGGGTGACAAATAGCTTCGGTTGTGTTGCGGGAGAGACAATTCTGGAAACACTTACCAGTACCTTTTAACTCTTTAAGGAAAACGTTTTATTGTTAAGTAAAACAAGTATATCGAAAGTATATTTGAATTTATCATTCTGATCATTAAGAAGATCATTCTGGTCAATTCAGAGAGTTTAACCATCTTTTTGGCAACTAAAATGAAATTTGAAAAGCCATTTGACAGCTGATTAGTTGACATCTACGATGATCAGTGTTTCAGAAACCGGGCGTTAGATTAGCTTTGTGGTTAAAGCTTCTCGACGCGAACCAAGAAGACGTGGGTTCGATTCCCGCAGCAGCAAAAACTTTTCATCGTTTTTTCTAAAAATTTTAATAGAAAAATTCTACAACTGTTTGATCCCAAAGGCTTAAAATGGGATCTGCCATATTAAAATTAAAGTAAGTCGTCCAAAATAATTGTGTGATAAATTCTAAACTTACCTAAGTAATTTATATACACTATACATCATTTACATCATTTCACGCACATGGATACACGTATGTTTACACAAGCAAACATGTTTGCTCTTGAGCAACATCCCCTAATTAGCTAATTAACAATTCCTAACCTACGTGCACCAACAAGCGAGTCTACTGCGGAAGATGTAGTTCACACAACAGATCGGAATCTCCAAAAAACCCTCGGCGAGTGGACAAGTGCTCGGAACGAACGCACAGAATTCGCGACGGCCATAAAACGCAGACGCGGGGAAAAAACCGCCCGGCTGTGGCGGAACCGCGCGATCCGACGTGGCCGTCTCCGACAAACCACTGCCCCTATATAGCTCGTTTTATTAATTGCCGTGGGAAGCACTCGCGTGGCCAACAGATCGCAAGTGCTATTCGACGCATTCACCACGAGGCAGCCAAATGGTCGTGTACCAACAGCAGAACATTAAGTTTGATTGCAGAAAGAGTTTTTCTTAAAAACAACGACCGCAGGACAATCGTGGACACGTTAATGGAACAGATTTGAAAACTAAAGCGCCGAGGTAGAAAAACGTGTACCAAACATCAGAGCTGGTCTCATTTTAATAAAATGTATGCAACCGCTGCGGATTTACTATCTGGTCAGTGATAAGGCAAAACCGTTAGGAATTGAAGTAGTATTTGAACATTTCAATTTTTTTCTGAGTGAGGTATTTATGTATTTATCTAAACTTTTTTGCTACGCCTTAAACTTAATGCTACAATGGGTTGATGAGCAACCCCTTTTCATGGTGAAAAGCATATGCCTAGTAGCTAAGGCCTACTTCTATGATTTCTGGCCGAAATCCAAATCGATCCAGCCAAATCGATCTTCTTCTAAACTCTCTTTCTTTATCTAATAGACTTTTTTATTTTTGACAATTTCTGGAATATAGATATTCGTGCGTACAGTGGTTGTGTATGAGTTGCACAAACCGTTACTAAACCTGTAATGAGTAAATTAAACGCGGTGGAAATAGAGTTGTCGAGTTAAAATAATTAGTGGAACGATGCCGCCGGTAGAGTCGCGTGCCGCTCTGATTTTTATCGCCTGCCCTCTGAATATTTAGCAGCTCATATAGTGGCCACTATTTATGCCGTGTTTACGGCGTATTATGGAAGGCGGTGGTTCAGAACTTCACACAAAACTTTTCGTGTAACGTATGTACGAAATGTTCTAAACGATTTCGCTTATTCGATTTCAATTAAACTTATGTATCATCGACATGAAATAATAAAAAAGGATGTTAAAAAATATGCTGATGGTTATATTATTTGACAAAAATTTTATTATTTAAGGTCCTATGCCTGACATTTTGAGAAAGTGGGAAACAACAAAAGCGACTTAAAGTTAAAGTTTGCGTTTCATGGGGCCTGGTACCCGGACCATCCAGGCCCTATTCCGGCTTGCAATCCCCAACTTTTATAAATATTTTTTGTGCGCGATGACGGTAACCAAACATGCAGCTCACTTGATGTTAAGTGAATACCGCCATCCATGTATATTTACAACACCTGTAACACTTACGTCCTTCATAAGATTGGACACCGGTTAACTTATACGCGATACGCAGAAGTATACTACTTCCACTTCACCGTCGCGGTACTTCCCCGGACAAGCCTGCCTGTTATTAGCAGCAAAAGCTTTTATGTGGCCCTAGTACAACAGCACTGAAAAGCATGACTGTTGAACACAGCAATACACGGCTTACAAATTATATTAACATGTATCGTTTAAAACTTTAAATAAACATTGTTGTGAATTGAAGATCCATTTGCCTTTTTAGCGATGTTGTAACATTAATCCCAATGCGTGCCAGACGAATCTACGTGCGAACCAATTAGAGTGGCCCGCCGGATCACGACCACACAACGGCTACGCGGACCACGGTCAGCGGGGCGGCTCGTTAATAACCCCCACCCCAAAACCGCCCGCAAAACCGGCCAACTCGCGTTCATAACTCAAAAAGCGAAATCTGACCAGTGTTATCGCACGTGTCCGTTCGCGAAAAAAAACCGGAGCGACACGGATCGGGCTCATGTTAATATTTGAGGTATTTTTATTTGAAATTTCCATTTACACGACGCCCGCCCGCCCCGCCGCACCCCCGCCCCGCCGGCGCCGCCCGCCCTCATACATATTCATCGAGTGCACCCTCCTCTACATACTTTCTCCGCGCTCGATGCGTTTGATGATTACGTGATCTCAGACGCGTCTGATAGGATGCAACTGACAACCGAATCGCTCCTCCATCAAATACCAATTTGTTTTGACTATATTGCCAATGCAGTTCCACGTCCAGCTGTGCCAAGTATAAATATGTGATGGTCTCAAGTAAACTGTACTTGTAGACAGACTTTACACTGAAAACAATGTAAAATTCAGCTTGAGGAATGCTTCCGTTTATCATGATGGCAGTAGTAGAACTTTGACAATAATTTTGACAATATTGCTTCTTAATATTTAATAAAGATACTTGAATTTCACTTTATATTTGGTTTTTAATAAACACTTAATTCATCAACTTAGAACTTATAAAACAAAACTGTTCTAACTTATGATTAACATTAGTACGTGTAACGTCTAAGGCGTAGAGCTAAAACCCATTAGTATACATTGAAATACTGTGTAAAACTATTACGGTATCCAAAGGTAGTGCTCGTAAATCAGTCAAACTTCACAAACTTTCACCACCCGTTTAGGGTAATTTGTGTTATATCACGTTGTAATACATCACATACGTCTTAAACAAGTATCGTTACAGGTCATGGCGAACAATGGCGGAAGTGCGTCTCACGCAGCGGTCATGACGTCACAGCGGCCGGACACCGGAAGTGGGCCGCGGCACCGCACCGGAACCGGACGTCGCTGCATCGTGCGATATCGTAAGCCGAGGTTAATGTCCGACATTAACGATTTACATGGCAACATAAACGTGTACATTAAGAATCATAACACCGTAACAAAATTGTATATGTAAATTAACGAAAAATCTAATAGAATCGGTTCAGAAAATGAAACGAAATATAATTCATACAATTTATGAATTCAACATCAAACAAAACGTCACTTAAACAAAAAAAAGAAGAGAGTATCACGAACTCCTCATAAATATCTACGTCGGAATTCCCTTTGTCATTCTCGTAATAAAAACCGATGCGCCGACAAGACGAGGGAAATCTCCCACAATGGCACGAAATGAAAGCAAAACTTAGTGTAATTAATTTCGAGTAGGTACCTACTCAACGCTTTTGTAATAAATCGTTTCATCCCGGTATAAATTTTATCCGGGAGACCGCCTGAACCTTAACACGCGTTTCGTCTCCCTCCCGCGTGGCGAATTTGCATAATATCACATCACCTGTCCCTTTCGCGGATTCGCAAATGATTTCCAGTCTCCGCGTTTCCGTTAATCACGTGTCTTAACAGCCCTGCGTCGGCGCGTGACAAATTTAACTTTGACACACGAGTAATACGGCTTAATTTGCAAGTGTGGCTTAAGTTAGGGGTGTTCTACCGTTGGGCAAACTTCCCCGAAACAATTTCAGTTAGATCGCGGTGTAACGGCGGCGAATAGCCGATGAGTTGTCGAGTAGGGCATGAGATAAGGCACAGTAATTCTTAATCTTGGCGGTTAAGAACATTGCGGGTAAGCTGTACCTACTGCTAAGATGGATGTACCCCATTCTCGGGAGGACTGTTAAAAGCCACGAGTGTAGGATTTAAGGTTTGCGTTTTGCTAATATTATAAAGAAGAAAAAAATGGTTAAAATTCACTACTTCCTACTGAAAGATTTAGAACGTAATGTCCCTATAACTTTGATAATAATTAATTGAGTAGCCTAATCTCTATGCAAGTAAATTTAGAAGGTAAGTAATAATTACGAACGGAATAACATATTAACAAAATTTCTTGTTTCTTTCTATAGTATTTTCTATTGACTCTCATAATTATTTATTGCATGAACGGTCTAAACTCATCCGATGCTCAAATTTTCACTCCTTCTTACTATAAAAGGGCAAAATATATCTCAGACGAGATATCTGGAACTTTTGCTGTCGATTATAATGATATGCACAGTGGCTAGTCATAGTTCAAACGATATCGATCCGTAACCCGTAGTCGTGTTTGCCTAGAGTTCTGCATGCACCTGACTTCAATGGATCTCAATGCTGTTGAATTTATCTAAGCCGGCGGCACGCTGAGGTCATTGCTCCGTAATTTGTATACGGTTGCTTTGTCCAACTTCTGTTTTTGTTCAATACTGGATGACTCCGTGGCGCAGTTGCCAAGCTATTGGCTTCGGCGTCGAGGTCGTGGGTTCGATTCCCACACGAGACAACTGTTTGTGTGACCCACAGATAGTTGTTTCGCATCTGGGTGTTTGTCGGCGTGAAATTTATGTATGTAAAACGTCCTTACAACACAGTATAATGTTATCCTAAAGTAAGGGCAATGTTTAAAAAAAAAACAATAAGCTTTAAATGTTGAAACAGCCTCTTATTTTTATCCCTCGACCTGAACCTTCATGTCTCTCCTGTAAACTTTTTTATGAGTGCATGGTCAGTAAAACAGCGAAAATATAATTTCGGAATATTCAAATCCTTTTACTCTACACAGCTATATTGTTGGTGATTCCTTCGGTTTATTGTACATAATGATTCCACTTTTATGATCATAAGCGGTTAATAAAAAATTATATATATTACCATTGATACGGCATACGGCCTTTATGTTGCAAACACAATAAATATAAGTTACTATAATAGATAATAGACAAAATATAGACTAATAAAAAAATTTTAACATTTTATAGTGCTAATCTCTGCACTTAAGATGAAACAATAAAATTTTTAGAGAAACAAAAAAGAATTTTCATCGTTTTGGTAATCAACCGCTTAGCTTAGTGGAATCCGAAGACGCGGGTTCGATTCCCACAGCAGCAAAAAAACTTTTCATCCTTTCTCTCCAAATTTTAATAAATTTAATATTTCTTCTTATATTTAATAACAGATTTTACTACACTGTTAATACCAAAACTATTCCGAAACTGTACTAAGTTTATCAAGCTATTAATTGACAAGTCATACGTAAGTTAAACGAATTACCTCAAAACGGTAAAAATCACCACCGCGTCATCTGTATCGGTAACGAACCCCAATCAATACATGCAAATGCGATAATTTGAATACATCAAATGAGGAGGAGCATCCAATCTGTGCGCCCTGGAACAGTCCACGTGTAGCTCTCGGGGGCTCCGCACATGGCGGTATATAGCTGAAATCATTTGGGGACGATCGCGAAATGGATAAGTAAATGAGAGGTCGCCCTCCAGGGACGCAGCCTCCGAGCATTCGTGCTTTTATCTTCCCTCCCGATTCGATCCCGTGCGAGAAACGAAAGTGTTGTCCCGTATACTTACCGCTTTAAGAGGCGTCAGCTATTTTACGTAGCTTTATTTAACATGAACAAGGAGTTCAGTGCTGTATTATTGTAGAACTACACTTCTAAAATTAGTAGACATTATAGAATATGATAGTAGATTCGTTGATTGTACATCTTGTACATTCTTCCAATGAACTTTAGGTATGGGAAATACCTCTGAAATGAAGCATATGATGATAATGACTGTAATTACGTAAAATAGTTTTACAACAAATTGCAATTAGCACAAAAACAGGAAATAATTTTCAAACAGCCGAGCCGTTGTATGTTAAATTTTTAGCCAGAATAATAATTAACATTAACAAAACGTTTAAAACACAATTTTATTTTTGAAAGCTCAGTTAAGACATAATTACAAATCAATGCAATTTTCCATATCATGCTAGGTTTTAATTTACTATATTATTAATCAATCGAATGTAAATAAAATATTTGGAGGCATTTGAAACGCCTTCTGGCAACCTTCATAATCACTTCATAAAACTAGCGCGGACGATTTAACGCTGTATTCGGGCTATGCTTGTGACTCCTAACCTCAACCAAATAAACGGGCAATCTACAATCCCCTTCGCTCACCACTCCACCAATACGATATTCCAACGTGAATTCGCTTTGAAATACGCCGATGAAAAACCCCTATAGGCCTCCGACCACCGTATCGCAACTCGGCGGCGACATCAAAAGCAGTGCCCCTAAAATATTCCATTTGACACCCGCCTTTGGCCCCGTCTTTGATCTCGCGCCGAGTCAAATTGCAGCCAATCACAGACCGCTCCACGTTTGATTGCTTAAGGGACACTTAATTACGCGATGACCTTTCCTCAGACCCAGCTAAGGCGTATCGGGTCCTTAACACTCCAATGAATAGCTATTTACTCGCACCGCAGGCTCGGGATGAGTTTGGCACTATTACGTATACATTTGCCAAAGCTTAATCAATCAATTCTTAACTCCACCCAAAATTTCTTGTTATGAATTTGTTAATAAAGCAAACTATATAAGGTGCACGTGTATCATATAATGTATAGCTCTGACATGAAGATTTCATGAAGTTACCTCGTATAACCACCTAGTAATCATGATTTCAGCATTTGGGTCCACTGCTGAATATAGGACTCCCCCACAGACGGCCACGAAGCACGATCCTGAGCCACCTGCATCCATCGACTTCCCACACATTTGCATAGATCGTCACTCCATCTAGTGGGGGACCGACGTACACTGCGATGGCCAGTACGAGGCTGCCACTCAATAACCTTTCTAATAAGCAACAAAATTAAAACTCCGATTACTTCATGTACAGACTGTGTTAGTAAAAGTGCTTAAGTTATTTTATTTACAACCTCATTATTTGTAACCTTAGAAAGGTCGCGAACTTGGCCACAAATTCTAACTGTGCATTTGTACTTATTACAAACAGTGGAATTGCTATTTCAGTATACTGTCATCCGCACAGACTTGATTACGAAAGTATTCTCGCTTAATAGCGCCATCAACGCTCCTGTAAACAATGCAAGTACAGTACTTCAGTTTGACGTAATAATTTGTTTTAACGTAACAACTTTGATTGTTACGTTAAAACAAATTATTTTTTTAAGATGTGAGTGTCTAGATTAAGTCGATGGAAAAAATATCAAGAAACCCACCTGATTAAAAAAATTAAATAAATTTGTAAATAAAAACTCTAACAGATGTTACAAATCCGCGTAGTTGTCCCCTTATCTTCGTGAATACCTGGCATGCAGTCTGCATTTTTGCTACATCATTTTATTAGTTTCATGTAAAGGAATAATATGCAAAATTTAAAATGAAAATTTTCGGTATATATTTTCGCGATATGCATGTATTTGCGGCGATCATGGAAACCTATTGACAGCGAATGCTTTTTAAAATTATGCAGTTTAAAAAATTCTAAAAATTCTAAAATTCATTCATGCTTTTGTTCTCTATGAATTATGTGACAGTTTCGGAAATATATGGGCCTAACAATTTAACACACGTTTTAATAAGAATTTCTTAACACTAGCATTTACTAACGGGTTTCATTCCAAACCACTTTACTTTTAATTATCTGTATCAAACTGTTAGTATATACGAAGGATATATGTCGTTGTAAGTAATATGTCACTTAGCATATGCAGACATGTCTATTTAAACGCCAGAACAAGTCCTATTTCCAACAGGGCAACTTGTTGACGCTCGAACACATTAATCAGCAATCTCGAAACTGAATCTTTTCTCCTTCGCGTCTCACTGTTTTTTCCTCTCCCTCACTCATTAACCTCGATTGGTCCGCTAAATAAGTTCCCACGCGCGATCATTAGCATCCAGCCTTGATTAGGCGATGAGTTGTATCGGTGCGTTGACGCGCGTCTGTCCGTCCGTCCGTCTGTACAAACGAGCGCAGACGCTGCGGACTGTCCGCAGTCGCGACAGGATGTGTTAGTTATACAGGGCGATACCATTAAGCCGAGATACTCGCGTGCCCGCACGCTCGGCTATAGGGTGCCCCGAAAACTTTAGTGAAATCGATAGACAAGGATTCGTTTTCAGTTTGATTTTGTTTACCGTTTGGTAGTAACGCAAGTAACATATAGTGGCGAAGATTTATTAATGTAAGATGTTTTCTTCGATATGTTATTATGTCCATTTTTACCATGTTAGATAAGTACAATATTTCCATTAACAATCTATTATTACTTACAGTATCGATGGTACACTTTTGAAAGCGGAACCAGTACACTAGCCCTTACGACATTGCTTTTTAATTTTAATAATATTTCTTTATTTCATTATTTTATAATTGTTTTAATCACAAATTATATTTACTATCAAAAGAAGATCAAATAAAAAATATAATAATTATTAACATACTTTCCCTACTTACTTTAATAGCTGATAATAAAAATTAAAACGGAACAATATTCAAATATATAAATTAAGTTGAAATATAATAAGATCGAATTAAACTACATTTAATCCAATGACGAATACGCTTATTTTCAACCAACTTTAAACGATGGGGGATTTCCATTCGTTACCTTATTTGTTGTTTTGTTTTTTACCTGAGAACTCGGAATAGTCTTTAGAGTCGATTCTGTTGTTAATAATAATTATCAATTATTAATTCTTACTATATAATACCAGGATTAATATTACATAGTAATTTTTTGATTCTGTTCGTTAAACTTTTAGTCACAAATAATTGTGGTAAAATTTATATGAATGTTCACTATTGTATTGGTAACAGCGCGTCCTATAAACAGCAAATGCGTATTTGAAATAAATATCCACGGTTTCGGGATCACCCTGTACGCTTGGCGACGTACACAGACAGCTGATGCGCGAGATCAATCCGCGGACAACCTGTGGGACGGGTTCGTGTGTATTCGCAACAGTAGCTCGCCACCAACCAGGGCTGCCAACCGCGTATTTACAAGGCAATAGCAGTTGAACGCTATGCTTTAACTCCCAGTACCACCAAAATCATCGCCTTCAGCTCTCTTCTACCCAGGGTTGCCAACCGTATATATACAAGACTATAGCACCGCTTGAACGCTATGCTTAAACTCCCAGTAACACATACATCATCGCCTTCAACTCGCTTCTAACTAAGGCTGCCAACCGCATATATACAAGACAATACCCCCGCTTGAACGCTATGTGTTGACTCCCAGTACCACTTACATCATCGCCTCCAGCTCTCTTCTATCCAGGGCTGCCAACCGTATGTATACAAGACCGCACCGCTCGAATACTATTCTTTACGGTACCCACATATTGGTTTCAGCTCGCTTTGACAGCACACCACTTGGACACCACATTGATGCCTTGTAGCTTTGACTCGCTGTGAACTTCAGCCCTACGCTACCAGATCGGTCGCAAACAGGGTTGTCAACAAACACAACAATTAACGAATGAATGTTCTTTATTGCACACACCATGGTAAATAAAATATTACAAATAATTAG
This sequence comes from Iphiclides podalirius, assembly GCA_933534255.1. Taxonomy (NCBI): domain Eukaryota; kingdom Metazoa; phylum Arthropoda; class Insecta; order Lepidoptera; family Papilionidae; genus Iphiclides; species Iphiclides podalirius. Next base: position 508,156 of record OW152820.1, read on the forward strand.
ATATGAGTTGTACTACGAGTATAGGCGGCCGTAAAACAGCAATGTGTCTCGTATACATTTTTGATTATTACATTGAGGTATCTGTCTATAAATCGGACTCGTTTAAGACGTGCCAAGTAAAAACTATAACGAGAATGTCTTACGCCTGTGGATGGTTGAAATAAAAATCACCTTGAAGCGAATTTGTCTTTTTTTTGGACATTCAAAAATCTTAACGTTGTTTTCCTACATCGGAAAAGGTTAGCGAAAAGATAGAGACACCGAAACCATCCCCGTTTTCGCGATAGAAACGCGAAGGTGACAGCATGCTTATTGCATTGTCGTAGCCTTAGAAATTGTCCGCCGCCGCGTCGACAGCCCTCGGAGCGTACGAGCCAATAAATTCCTAAGCCCGCCGCGATTGTGCGCATTGTCTCCCGAGCGCTCGCCTACGGGCTTGTCTTTTTGTCTGCGCCCCCGTATGACGGACACGAAATCAGGTCGAGGGACGTCGCCACGTCACACGGCGCTGAAATATGGCGCGCGGAAAAAAACAATGATTCCTGATGTCCGATATGAACTTGACGAAAATATTCCGCGAACGACGCGATTCGCGAAGCATTCGGCAGCTGTCCGTTCTTTATAAATGCGACCGCAGATAAATATCAAACGATTGTTATTTCATCCTTATGTTTGATGCTTAATTAAGCATTAAATAACGTTGGCAAATAATTGAGCCATCGTTCTTTAACGAGTGTTTTTTTTTTTTATGAAACTCTTTTAATATAAACGACACATTCCAAATGGTTTATTGTAATGACACCAAAAAAAAATTGTAAAATAAATATTTTAAGGATGAATCTGATATTGAAAAACTCAACTTTATAAAGGCAAATATTTGAAATTGAACGTCTGTAAAGGCCGCCATTCGAAAACAATCGTCGTGTATACAACGAAAGATCCGAAAGGGGTGATCTTCACCGTTAGCGGCCGACGGCAGCGGCCCACCGAACGATCTCATTAACGAAATTATAATTGGAATTCCCGAGATTAAGCTACAGGGCCGCTAAAAGCAACTCTGTGTTCCCGGGGCGCCACGGGGCCCGTGATTAACTGCGCGCGCGCATGTCGCTGTTAATTAGCGGTGGACACCGCTTTCGCACCCCACCCTAAAAGGAGATAGCCAAGTAGCGCTGGTGTTGGCAAGTTCCTTTTGTTGCTCCCTCGTGCCGTATGGGGCCTGTCTCGTTGTCCCGCCCGGATAATCTGCCCGCGCTTTAAGGCGGTAACGATTTCTCAAGTAACTCAATTTTGTAATGTGTCTGGGAAATTTATCAACTCTATTTGCTCACATCTCGAATGTAGTGGCGCATCCATAACGGCATGTTACAGCTAACTAATCCAAGCTTCCGTCGTCTTTGTATAATATAATGCTGTTTCGATTTCTCGTTTTGAAGTGATATTTGAGCCAGCATGAGACGCTTCTTCTGTTCTACGTACAAATGTCAGTCTCCGAATGACTTAGGGCATTTTATATTTTAAATCATATATAAATTCCAGATCTCATAGGCGAATAGCATTCTCTTCCGAACAGACCGCGTTAGGAGCATCGCTCGCTCGCCCCCACGCCCCACTACCGCGGTCAGCTCATGCAAAATCGCCATATCGAACACAAAACGCAGAGCAGCGCGCTCCGCAAAAACCCGCCACGGAGCCGCGAAAAAAATCGGATGCCCGCAAATACACAGTACGCGGGAGTCCGCACTTGTATCACTTCATTCCGCCGCTGCCGGGGCGGTGGCAATGCGAGCAAAAACGAAACGGACCGCGCTACGCGGCCCACGGTAGCGAAATAATAAGATCGCGCAACAAAATAAAGAAGCGCCCTCGAAACAAAAGGAGCGCTGGCGAAATAAGGCTAAAAGGTTTAAGCGGTGACGCGGTGTGGCCCGCTGTTATTGTCTGAGCCGGCGCTGTTAACGATACGTGGATGCGGCATCGTCCGAATCGACTTGCTGATAGATCACCTTTTGACACAAGCTTTTTTTGATGTGAAAAGTTGCCAAACGAGCTGACGGTTCACCTGATGTTAAATGAATTCCGCCGCCCATGAACATCTGCTACACCCCAGGGTTTGCAGATGCGTTGACAACCTTTTTGGAAATTGGGCTCCGGCTACCTCACTCACCAGACGAAACGCGAAAGTATTTCTCATACTTCCACTTTACGCCGGTCTTCTGTGAGGTCTTAGTACTTACCCGGACGAGCCTGCCCATTCGTGCAACAGCCGAGGCTGCTGCGTGGCTCTACCACCGTTAAAGCTCTGCTGGAATCATCTCATCCGCTTTAACGTACGGTGGAACTGTGTCCGTCGAGTGTAAATACATGTAAATTTTATTCAAACTATTCTTTACCAATTTTTGACATTACGTAAATATAATACAGGTACCTATTTTCGAAATTTTTATGCTTTTTGTTTAAAAAAAATAGTATATGCGATAATTTTATCGTATAACTTATTTAGCCATCTCGACACGAATACTGAAGAGTGCTACTTAATATAATTAATTATTTTGACTTCATATGCCTTGCATTTATGTTTAATACAACAATGAACCTGCGAGCAGGAACTTCACCAAATGTTCAATCACTACCCCATGGACATCTACAATACCTCAACAGTTACAGATTCGTTGACATGCTTTAGAAAAGTGGGCTCTGATTACCTCACTTGCCAAACGATACGAAAGTATAATACTTTCACTTCAAGTTGGTCTTCAGTAAAGCCAAGGTAATTCCCCGGACAAGTTTACCCCCCTCTTGCAAACAGCAGAATCTGCTACTCTACTACGGAAAAACACATTTATGTGTTTTACCTTGATTTTAAACTGCAATGCTATCAAAAAATATCATATCAACCCACGTAACTATACATCAATGAATAAAACAAGGAAACTTAACTACCATATTTAATTGCCAGAATCAAGATGTCAAAACTCTTTCCTTTGTTTTATTTTTTAATGTATCAAGCATTTACGTAGCATTTCACTTAGTTCTAACCACTATTCTGATCTCATATGAAGTCTTTGAGTTCATGTATATGGAAAAAAGCTATGTACCTTATAAAGTAATCTTTGATATTTTAAAATATCAAAATTAAGCGATACTTTCGTAGCTTCGTGTGTCCGAAGATACTGTTGAAAAAAACACTCGCGAACGGAAAGGTCCGAGTACATCATTGTTGCTTCCGATGCAACCGCCTCCGCGGCCTGCACTTAGCGTTACGGCCTTTGTTACCGGATGTTAGGGTCCAAATTGCTTTGGCGCCTCTATTAATTAAGCTGAACGGGATATATGAGGCTGCCGTGACAGTATGTGGCCATTGATAAATCAGGAGCCCACAGTACGCTCGCTTCGCCTAGATGGAACAGACAGACGTAATTATCTCTATAGTCCAGTGGCAGACGATAACCGTACTCGTTTTATATATAATTGTCATCTCAGGTGATTTTTTTTTGTCCATATATTATACTAATAATCAAAAGATTCATAGTTTTACTATTGAAAGTTCTAAATGAAGAAGTTTTCGGGATAAGATAAAAAGTTAAAATAAGCATCAGGATCAGCCTCAATTTATGTAAGAAAATCTTGTGTTAGACACAACCCTAACTCATATATGTGTGAAAAAGAAAGTAGTTTATGTATATCATTTGCAGCATCCCGTGGGTTTCTAGATGCGTCGCCAATCCTTAAGAGAATAGGCCACAGTTAGTGCACTCACCAGACGCAACGTAAAGAATAATTACTTTGACTTGACGCTGGTATTCTCTGAGGCCGTAGTACTCTACCGGACCTGCCCAATTGTGCTACAGCCGAAGTATCTACGTGACTCTACAATACTAAAAAAATATTTGAATAGAATAAGAGTCTCGTCACACTAATTTTGATTTAGGTTGTACTTAAGATTAAATTGTCCAGCTAGCTTACCATAGCTTATTCTAGGTACATACCAGTAAGTATAAATCAATGAAAAATAAGCGGTCTATGGTCACCCCGAATAAGCTAACAAATTCCTATTTTATAATTTAACTGGTTTTCTCAGGACGGCTTTACAGTTAGACACATTTAGGTAACGATAAATATGACCTCAACTAAATAAATTTCCCCCGAATATAACATAAACAATCAATATGTCGTTAGAACATGTACCCGTCAGTTTCATAGCAATTATCGTATATTTATTAAGTTATATATATCGTATAATTATTAAGACATCTTAATTTAGAGCTTTCCTCCGGTCTAAATCTGAATTTAATAGAAAAAGACAAGAAAGAACAGAGAAAGATGACTTTTACTAAAATCAAATGTACCCTAGTACGTCACTCAGTGATTCAATGATTAAGTCTTAGGTCATAATTAGTAATTATTTTTAGAATGAGCTTCAAACTGCTGAAGCTCTTTAACAAGGAATAAACCCTTACGTCTTTTTCATACTCGTTTAGGTATATAACAACTTTTGCATAAGTCTTTCTTAAAAGACTGTCAATTTCATTTAAACCCAGTTCTCTTTCTCGAACGCAGACTAAAATCTCAATGGCAGTCGCGCTAAAGAAATCGACGGACAAAGAAAAAAGGTACGAGAAAACAATTTCCGAGTAAGTCGGCGAAAATTCCTCAGGTGGGATGCCGCATTGCTCTCACTGGTAGCGGACTTCCCTTATCTGGCGGTCTCAGTTTCGATGCCGACCGAACCATGTAATTTTTAAACTCTTAGCAACGTGCAATTTAGCGCACGGGCCCCTTTGTATGCAAAATCATCCGATCGCAAGGCGCAGTGGTGACTGATTCGAAAACGGCGTCCGCAGTTCAAATACCGTCTGGTATTTTCATTAATGAAATTATTTATAAAAGATAATTAAAATTCTATTACTCGTAGTGATTTTACTATTATTAATTATATGAAACGTCGACAAGTGGTTGTAGGTTCAAATGTAGAAGGAAGGTCCCATCCCTCCCTATCTTATAATCCTTAGAGATAGTATTATCAACTGTCTTCATCATTCTAGCTCTTAAGCCACCACCCTGCGTTAAAGTATGTTGTAACAAAAATTATCGCTTAATAGATTGCCATTTACATTTTTACCTGATGACAAACGTTATAATCCAATAAAATTGGAAAATATATCAGTGTATGTTTTAGTTCACGGAAGACCGGCGTTATGTGGAAGTATTATACTTTCGCCCTTCTTCTGGTGAATGTTTAACCGGGGCCCAGTATTTTAATATTTGCCCACGCATCTTCAACTCATCGGGTGTTGCAGATGTCCATGGGCGGCGGTTATCACTTAACATCACGTGAACCAAGTGGTTCCCCTGACCGCTTACAAACTTTTCACGTATGTATGCATTAAATTGAAGGAAAAGTTTATGTTAAAAAGCGGGCCAAGTGTGAATCGGACTCGCGCACGAAGGATTCCGTACCATTATCTATAAAAAGGGCAAAAAATCATGTCTGTTGTATGGGAGCCCTACTTAAATATGTTTTATTCTGCTTCTAGCGTTTGTTGTTATAGCGGCAACAGAAATACGTCATCTGTGTCAATTATATCTGTCGAACCATCACGGTTCATTAGTTGCAGACGGACAGACGGACAGAATAGTAATAGGGTCCCGTTTTAACCGTTGGGTACGGAACCCTAAAAAGAAAAAGCAATTAGTAAGCCGTAATTTTATATACACAAAGGGTCTTTACCGAGCAGCGAATGCGTGTACTGTCAGTTTACCGCCTGGCGATAACATCCACGTCACAACCGGATGGCGATGTGCGCTGGCCAGTGTTCACTGGGATCGCGCCGAGAAACTCGGGCTCCAATAAATCCCGGACAGTCGATGACGTCACGGGATCGTGGCAGCCGGGAGCTGGTGTGGTTCACGTAGTTCGCGGGCCTCCTGCACATTGCAATCGTCGCGCCAACCTGTGCACTCGCAAGCCGTAAATCAACCCATGGGGTACTGGCGAGTGCAAACTGGAAAGAAACTCTGCTGCTCATCGTCCCAAACTTTTGCCTGAAATCGACAATACAAGCTAATAGAATCCAATCCAAATTCTCACCTTTAACCCTAAATACGGAAGAAAGTGTTCACACAGGTTATGAATAATATCAAATGTATAGATAATAGTGATATTGGATAAAAAATTGACGGTAAATTACAGGAACTAATCGTCGTGAGTAGTTTGTATTTACTTTTTGACCAACTTCTAACTAATGTATTTAATATTTTAGAAATCCCAGGTAGCGCTAAAGAATAAGTCTTTGTTACTATATAAGGCTCCTCCAGTTAACTTTGTCGTTGAAGAGATAGCTTACAAGTTACGTTGATCAAATAAAATTTCTGATAGAGTTAAAAAAAGCGTCAATAGTCGCACAAATTTTATTAACTAATCAATAAAATAATAACAAACACGTCAATAGTCAATAAAATAATCCCTAATGAATAAAATAATAACAAACGGCAACCTTTATACGCGCGACTGTACTTCGTGATTTACACTGCTCCGTACTGCGGCGCTCATATCTCTGAGAATTCACTAACTCCGGAACTAGAAGCTACGTATATCTGCTGCAACTCGTGCGACGCTCGGGGCTTAGCTAATTTAGGTACGTTTCAAATTTAGTGCTCATCCCGACATACAAACCTGTAATATATAAACCCGATGTCATCCAATACCATACTGGATATAAATTTCCCTTAGCTATAGTTGTTTTTCAATTATTTTATACGGGATATTTAAAAAGTCATTCGTTCAAAACAACTTTAATCATTCGTCGTATCACTGTGTTAATATAACTTTTTAAACATAAAAAGAAATTACAATACTGAGTACTTCGGGTGCGATAATATTGCTTAAAAATTAACCCATGACCTTATCCCACCTAGCTGGGGTCTGGGTCACAACATTTGAATCATTTTGTAGTCAGGTTCTACGAGCATCTTCCGATTTTGACCCATTCAGGTTTTATAAAATAATAATATATAAAAGCATAAAAGTTAGTTTATTTATTGGAACGTCGAAAGTATAATTTTAATTCTTAGGTTTGAATTTCAACGGAGAGTACAAATCGCACAGAGTTACACCGCAGCACAAATTGTTGTCATCTGTTTTTGGCTTTACAACCTGTAATTTTAGGGATAAATAAGGTTGCTTAGTAAAACTAATTATTTTTCTACCCCATTATATCGAGTGCTTCGCTTAGTGACTAGAGCGCAGGTTCGAATCAAATTCGAATCCAGTTCGAATCCGAAAACAATTTCGACAATTTACCCCATTAGGGTATAACATAAGAATTTGTTTTTATATGTAGTTTCTTGGCTACAAAACACTGTACCCTGGTTAGTCGTTTCTTCAACAAAATAACTCTGCACCCACAAGACAGTCGATCATACGAGCACGGAGCGATAACGCTCGGGACACACGCGCGCAACCCAATTAAGATCTTCATTAGGACTTCCGCGAAGGGCCCAGGCAGGCCCCAGTTATAAACCGCAGATTAGAGATTTACGTGTGTTTCTTTCTACCAATAGTCTGGTGACCACGACGCGTTCAGTCCTCGGGAGAGACACAAGTTCGCCTTCTTGAGCTTTCTTCTTATTTGTTTATTCCATAGTAATATTTATTACAAGAAGACCCCACCTAGGTGGGATAAGGGCAGGAAGATGATCCCAAGTCCGATACCGTGGCTACTACCAATACCTATTCTTGTAACCCATATGATTATAAGGATTTTTATTAATCACAAATCATCATCATCATTTCAACCTGCTAAAGTCTCCCCCACAGACTGCCACGAAGTACGATCCTGGACCACCTGCAACCATCGACATCGCGCACATTTGCACAGATCTTCACTCCTTCTAGTGGGGTTCGTACTACACTTCGATGGCCAACACGATCCTATTCCACTTTAGCTTACTAACCTTCTGAGCTATGTCTGTAACTTTTGTTATACTCCGGATGTCTTCATTAGCAACTCTATCACGCAGAGAAGAACCGAGAATAGCCCTTTTTCCACAGCTCGCTGAGCGACTTTACTACCTCTTATACGGCCAGCAGTGAAGGAACAAGTCTCAGTTCCCTAGATCATTATGAGTATGTATTAAAAATTGGAACTCGTTTGTCTAATTACTCTTATACTTTTGTGGACATCCACTTAAGCTGTGGCAGGTGCACGCAACAGTCTACGCTGTTGCACGAATGGGCAGGTCCGTCCGGAGAAGTACCACGACCTCACAGAAGACCGGCGTGAAGTGGAAGAGAGTGAAAAGAGAGTGTTGACCGTAGCGGTAACCGTTATTGAAATCATAATCGTAAATCCTACGAGACAACTTTAAAACAAACACAAACTCATCATATTATTCTATACAGATCCATGCATTCCAAAGACTACTAAAGGGCGGTAAAAGCCCATAAAACTTTCGACGGCGCCACACAGTGGAAGCGTAAAACATCTAACAAACTGCGTCAGCAAGTCCACCGCGGAATTAAGTCACTTTCGTGTCAGCACATACAGCAGCCAGAAGCACGAATGGGCGCCATCGCTTTTGCCGCACGAGAGTAAATAACGAACGATACCAGTAAAAGAGACTGGAACACGCAAAACGGGCATTACGAAACAATACCGACGTTAGCGGTGATTCTATTCACGAAGCGACCGAAGTAAAATCAATCGGTGAGCACGCGAGCTTCGACACCGGCGTAATGTGAATTATCGCTCGTAAAAGTGTCATTTCAGACATGCCGTGACGTCACGGCCCGCGAGACGCCCTGCCAACGTCGAGCCGAACTCGCCCCTACTGCCCTGGCGCAGGCCGCAAAATCGCGTGACAATTATTTAAGGGGAAAAATCGTTTCCACTCGAGCTGCCGTATTGTCATCATCGGCCGAACTTAGTTTGCATGTCGCGCTGTCACCAGGCGGCGGGCCACTGTTTTCAGTGACATGTACGCGTAGTATTGTCTCAATGGACGCGTCTCCGATATGTTTGAAATAGGACGAGGGCAGTCGGGCCGGTAAACCTCAAACGTGCGCGTGTGTGCCCTGTGACGGGGGCACGCACACAGGCGCACACAGGCGCACTGAGACGCCGATTTACATACGGGGCGCAGTTGGAGCGAGAGGGCGAACGCGCCGCACCGGCGGCGGAGGCGCGGGTGAAAGAGACCACTGTACCGCCGTCCCGTGGTAAAAAACGGGAAAAGTGGGCGGGGGATTACATTATAGTAGCGAAAGTAATCGATATTCGGTTTTAGTACGCGGCTGTCAGGACTGCACTGATGCAGCCTAAATACGCAAGGTGGATGCGACGGGGTCACCAACAGTTGGACACCGTTTACAGTGCTTGGGATTTAAGCATTTTCCTGCACTCGACTAGGGCCAACCTACTACTATCCAACCAGTTAGCAACTATCAAATCGAAGGGTTAAACGTAACTCTAAAAAAGATTGCAATCGGATTAAATAACGGAATACGACAAATTTCTTGGTTCCCTATGAAAACATTATAACAACGGTCAAAAACCATTATATTCGCATATAAATTTGTATATTCCACGGACTGAAAGCACAAACATCTGTCATAAAAAAGCAGAAAAACACTGTGTGTTGTAAATGTAAGGGGCTTTTGTGTTTCGAATTCTGTAGAAAGCGAGACTTGAAGGAATCCTTTTGCCAGAACAAAACCGAGACGCTTTCATTTGTAATAATTAGCATTTGAAAAGCTGATTGTTGTTTTAAGCGTTTAAGACAAAGTCTGCGAGATGGAATGAAGAAGACACTGCAGCATTATTATAAAAGACGTAAATTGGATATTATCTCAAATTGTAGATCTTGAAATTTTTTATATAGAATAAAAGCAAATGGAGAAAATTAGATCTTGCGGGCCTTTATATTATTCCTGCTTTAGAATATAGTGGTTTATACTTAAAATTTGCAACGATCTCAGTAGAAGTGAAGCATAAAGTATTTATACGAGTATTTAAAACCTTTCTGTGTCGCCCAAGTGAAATTACTGGTGGGCAAGCATTTTAAAAGTTGTGGACGTGCTTGCAGTAACCTATGTGCCTGCTATTAGAAGCAGTTATTTATGATCTGACTTTACATATGATAACAATTTGCAATGCACTTTCTGCCCGAACGGATTCTATTGACATTTTTAATGATTCTTTCCACCATTAAAAAAGAAAGTACTGAAGTCATTTCTCATGAGTTGTTTTTGTTTTTATAATTCAGTTAAAATTATAGATTTTTATTTCCGTTTTAATTAATTTTTAAATGTGATATCTAGTGCAATTTTTTAATTGCACAATATTGCAAATATCGTACGTACTACTGTCATAGGTATATTAGTGCAAGCATGATGTCATTTTCTTGTTTTAAATTAAAATATTAAAAAAAATTGCTTACTCATTTCACAAGTTCTCATGAAACAGTCAAGCAGTCAAGTCATTTTTAATGGTGAAACTACCGTCAAAAAATTATTTGGCTAGTACAACGCTAGCATTTTTTTAAAGTTACTCGAGACTTTTTATGGTTCATGTTATTACTAAATATGTTTTAAATTGTACTTTTTCCAAATGTAAGTTATTCTGTATTATTTGCCATTACTGGATAGATCAAAGGACTTATTTGTACTAACACCGTTATAATTATTATTATATAAAAAATAGTACAGACCGGCTATGAGTCCGGTGTATAAATAACAAGTCACAAAGGGTCCAACTGTGCACAAATCAAGAAAGCGTTCAAGCCTAAGCTCGGAGCGGGGACCTCAATTCATTATTAATACGCGATCGCGAAGGGTCAATGGGGTATCAAAGATGCAGCGTTTAGGGTAAATGAGGCGTGGGACATTTTGCGCATAATTTCACCGGCTGACCATCGTTGCCGGGCGCCCTAGAGGTCCGTGAGTAATAAAACGTTTTCCTCTCACATTCCTTAGCCGACATTGTAACCTGTAACCATATCGATATGACTACAATAGAACTTCTACGTTGCAGTGGTCACGGGGACTTACTAACAAATACCTTCCACACAAATCATAATCACAACCATTTCAAAAATCTTCTATCGCACAAAAAATAAAACACATGACTCGATCCGTCTCGTTTTGCTCATGTAACTAAAACTATTTGACGGTAATATGATTATTCTTTTATCGTCTAAGTGGCTTTGGTTCAGAACAGTAGACGTCTACGTTACGATAACTAAATACGTAGACCACGAGGGCAGAATTTCATTACACGGTTTGTTACGAATATAAGTACATATATCATAATAATACTATATAGTTTAATGTTGAAGACATGATCCATGAACACGTGAAACTTGCACCATCAAATCAGCATTGCAAAGTGCGTAGAATATATAAGCAGTCAGACTTATGTTCAACTTTTTGTTCTGATTTGCTGGGGAGAACATAAACGACAACAGTTGACAGCGACTGAGCTACGGAGAAACTGTATATTCATATATGATAAGTTTTGACACTGACCACAGCAAGCTTGTGCAATATATAGTGTTTAAACTCAATGTCATCACACAATATTTTTCCAGTAGTGGGAATAGAACCCACACCCTCTGGCGAAGAAGGCAGGTACACTACCCACTACGCCATTCGGGTCGAATTTCGAAGTTGGGCCAAATTAAGCAGACCTTTGTTCATAGCTTTCAAGACAATAATTTAACGGTGTATATTATTTTTCATATCAACAAGTTCAAGACATTCATCAGTGGCGTCCATCAGAAGATCATAGAAACCTTCATTCCACACCATTAGATCTAGCGATTGCTACAAAGTTACGGCGTTTTGCGCACGTTACATTGGTAACATGAAAACAAATCCGAAACAGCGTTAACGTGACGTAACGGAGCGTCGCGACGCAGGGAAGGGGATATTTATATAGTGATAAAATCCATTTACGACCAGTGGAGCTACAATGCGGGGCGAACAAACTTTATTTCCATAGCTTTCATATCTAGCAGTGGTGCTCGAGACGCCCTAGAGATGTAACTCGGTACCGACGTTGCAAAACTATATATACATCGATAAATATTTTACTCTACTTTTTGTAATAAAAACAAAACTTTGTCTCGTAATTGCTTCCGTTTAGTTATAACATAAGTTGTTAACGGAAAAAAACTTTTTTTTTAACTTCAAAACCTTCATAATGCCTTAACGCTGTAGCTGACAATTATGTATACTCAAAATAAAACAATTTTTCTCCTGTTTAAAGATCTATCGTTAAAAAAATATTTAATATGTGGTGTTGATAAGTAAGCAGGCTTATTAAAAATGAGACAAATTGAAACATGACTTTATATTACGAAATGTAGTTAATAACCAGAATTTGATAAATCGAACACATTTTCATTAGTGCGTGTAATTTGGAGCGTTGTCAGTTATTTTGAAATATTACGGGCGATATCAGTTCTAATTACGTAAAAAATTATGTAATTGCTTACAAGGGCGAGACAAGACATTTTTATTTAACGCGTGCTTTAATTAATTGATAGCAATATAAGTAAAATTAAATTTAACTGAAACAATATTTCAAGTATATCTTAACGTCATGGTTTTATTTTCAAACACAATATTACTTATTGAAATGTATTCATTCCTTGAACCAGACCAAACCTCTTTTTGGATTGAACTTATTTTGCAAAACATTCAGAGATACTTGAGATGAGGCTCCTTTATACAGTTAACTAGCGACACGCCCCGACATCGCACGGGTACAATGTATTATACATATATACCTTTTCCTATTAAATCCAAATAATAATATCGTAAAAAAAACCGCATCATACATAGGCTCAGACAGACTGCGGGACGACTTTGTTTATACTATGTAGTGATAAGAGAAAAATAAACAATACGTGTGCAATAAATCTTCGAGTATTCATTATCTTCCGGCAACATCCCCTACATACTTTACGCTGGTCCTTCAAACTAACTACAGCTGAGGTGACACATTCTGTGTTTTATTAACTGTTTCTCATTTGCAACCACCACAATTTTTATCAAAGACTGGGAAAGAAGTCCTTCCGTCGAACCAGTATAAAGTTGTTTGAAAAAACCAGCCAAGTGCGAGTTCGACTCGCGCAAAAAGGATTCGTCAAAATTATCATGTATAGGCCTAACTTAAATATTTTTTATTGTGTTTTTTTTGTATTTTTCTTGTAGCGGCAACATAAATACATCATCTGTGAAAATTTCAACTGGAACTACCAAACTATCACGGCTCATGAGATACGGCGTGGTGACAGACGGACGGACAGCGAAGTCTTAGTAATAGGGTCCCGTTTCACCCACTGGGTGCGGAACCTTAAAAAAGAGTAAATACATATAAACATCTGAGGTAACCCAGTTGCTTTCTTTTTCATCGATATCTCGAAGGTTCGCCGCCCATCCCTCGCGTCCAAGCCGAAGCTACCCTCGGTTTTTCCTTCAATTTTCCTTTTTCTACGATCTCCACTCACTTAATTGACGAAGAATTTTGATTGGAGCGGGTACCCGGTATATTCCTATGCATCCGCCACGTCGTCGCATATTTCCCTTTTTCCCCGTCTCAGCTCCGGCCTCGTTTATTATTCCGCTCTTATTTTAATGGCTAGGTTCGTTATTGTGCGGGCGCTTCCAGATGATATTTTCGACTTTAATTGCTCGCGGAAACGTAAGCGCCGCTACCGCTGGAGGATTGTTGACTGAAGAGCGAGCGGTTTGTGTATTTTGGATATGTATTTTCAGCTGTGGAAATGTTTCGCGGTTATTTTTACAAGTTCGCCCCCGAATGCGGGACGTCGTATGTACGCAACGTAATTCCGTATATTTAATGCCGGACTTCGGTACGATGCGGGCGAATTGCGAGTTTATCGCGGTGGACAGAGGAAACATTTTTGTTTACACTGCGACATGCTATGATTCGGTTGGTAGTTCAATGCGGATAAATATCGTTTCGGAGCTTAATGCATTTGATATTTATTTATTTTTAAGGAAGCTACCTTACATCAGGATTAATTCATAAGAACCCAGAGAGGGCAAATAATACAAAAAGTAAATGTATTTTTGCTGCGTTTTGTCATTGCCAATTACTTATAGGAAAACAAATAAATTAGACGGAGTATGACTGAACTTTACTACGATATTTTCGGTTTGAAAACATTATAGCTAACTTATGCCTAATTTAACTTTCTTTCATTAAAGCTTCCCATGTTGGTCAATTTCCAGGATGGCGACTCGTTGTTGACAGTGGCTAATCCAAAACAAGCATAACGCTAATCACACGTAATGATGTAGAAATATCTTTTATCCCCTAAAAACACCAATTACTCGCCAATTAAACTAGCATCAACAGAGACCTAAAACATAGCCATATCAGCAGACGCTCCAGAAAAAACGACAATCGCGCGAAGGGTAACATTTCAATCGATCAGCAATTACTCGTCAAAGGCGGTACATTTGAATGGGGGCTGATTAAATGGTACGGCGGCGGACAGTCCTGACAAAACGGCGCGCCCGTTGGCTCGGGATGGCCCAACAAATTTCCAGAATGGGGGGCCATTGAAACGTCAAGGCGCGGGCATTGTGCGGCCGTTTCCAGGCTCGCCGCGGCCGATGTTATTCTTCCTCGGCCGCATCTACTCCCCAACAAAAGGAGCAGCCCGTCTCAATCGTCCGCAGCGTTCGGGAACTTTATCGGCGCCACGGCAACGAGATCAATTCCATATTTGCAGTGAACCTTTCTGCTGAGTTCTAAACGTTCATGTTTATTAGGCCGGTCGGCTCCAAGATATGAAAAACCATATAAGAATGGTAAAGATCATGGTAAATGTTACCCAACGAAGTAACAGGACTCAATATGTATTGGCTAATGCACCATTTGCCTACAACGTCATCACTCGCAGCTCATGTTGAAACTAGCCTTAACTATCCCACCTCTGATCCTATCTCGATTGTAACAACTTATTGCTCCCTCATTACTCTAAATTTAATATAATCAATATAACGTTTATACAAACAAACTATTCATAGTTCTCTTGTTAAAATTACCTGATAATACATAACTACCGTTAGTTATGTAATTCTATCATTATGCAATCTAATGTTATTATTCATACGATCTCAACGCAGAATCCACTTTTCGCCGGATCTTTTATATGAAAATAATTATTATAATTTAACAAGATTGCAAGTTATTGTCCCAGTTTTGTTTCAATTAAAGTCCTTGACTAGTTAAGCATACCAAATAGCGGTATTTAAAAAAAATTCATCAGTTGAAGAAATGATCGTGCACACCTGAAAATAGCGACCCATAATATTAGTCACAATTATTCAAGGACCGATGAATCAATCATTCGACGAAAGTATTCATCAATAAAATAATCTGGTTTATTGCTCCTTATTGTCCAACACGAGACAAAAAATCATCTCAGATAATAAAGCTGCCCCATTCTTATCGCAAACTTCAATTTGGCAAAACTAATATTATTCCAGCCCCCCCCCCCCCCCCCCCCCCCCTCGCCCTCCAACTAGCGTACCCCCTGTTCATTAACCTCCCTCCCCCCGCAATGCCGTCGCCACCCCCTTTCAGATACCTATGCTATGACTAGTTTATTAAATACGAAGCTTGCTCGAGTTATACCAATTTACATAACATACGGACGAGTTTAGGCAGACGCAGTGCCAATCGACAAACGAACCAACTTTGTTTTAGTTCACGTCAGAAAGTAACTTGTTGGCTACTAACAAACGAGACCTTCCATCCGAATGTCTTCATGTATCTATTATTTCACGGTGAGCTATCATCAACTTAGCCTGTTATGAGTTAGACACCGCAGCTATAACAACATTGTTATTGATAACCCTTATGTTTTCTTACATGTTTCTCACAAAAGGGAAAACAGATTATTGTGACATTGCAATGTTTTAGCGCCATAGCTATTTGGAACATTTATAAGTCTAAAATGTATCTTCATTTTTTAACATTATCAATACCGGTTAGCACCTATAAGAAACATATTCATGTAGTGTCGATTGTAAACTGTCTACTTAAGCAATATATTACATTACACAATTTATTGTGTTTATTAGTAATTGCAGTTCCAATAAAGTGATTGTCAATCGCAATTACGCGATTGGAAGCAATTGTCGAAAACTTTATTGATGCTTATTGACAGACTTGCTTATGGACGAGTAATTTGTCAAAAGATTCTACAAGTCGTCTGGCAACAAACGTGGCATACACGTTGAAAAAATATTGATGCGTCGATTCAAATTGCGTCAAAGTCACTTCAATTGAAATTGTCCATAACGATCGACCAACCACACGATAACATATCCATTGATCGTCTCGAGGCGGCTTTGCAAAAATGTCTTCAAAATTTCCGTTCAATATGTCATAGAATAGATTGTTTTGTGTCATCTGCATGTTTTTACAACAAAGGAAAAGGACTCACACCCGGTGGAACCCTAAACGAGAACAATACGGAATCGTCGTCCAGTTGAATTTAATAACGCTCCAAGGGTTCAATTAAAAAATGCGATTGAAACGAGAGGCGACTCCACAGAGGTCGAGGACCGAAAGGAAAATATGCAGAGCAGCCCGCGAGCCCTTGACACCGCCCGCACTTCAAGACTTCAAGACTTCATTACAGCGCAGTGGAGCCCGTTGAAAGCGCCGACGGACGCACACAGAGCGCCGGCGTGTTTACAAACAACTAATTAGACTGTGTGCGTGCCCACCGCCACCCCGTGCGGGTGTGAGGCTAAGGTAAGGGGCCTCGTGGCTCATGTAAAATGCATAAGATACGCTTTCATACTGAGCCGACGCGCAACCGTTTGTCTCAGCCACAACAGATGCTCGTAGAAAGCGACTTTTTGCGTGACCGTGAAAGTGGCGAAATGTCCGATAGACCCAGTGGTGGCAAGGCAAGTTAAGACTTGTAACTCTTTGTCCTCCCCCAACTGATAATTCGTTGAATTTCCTGCATGATATTCGGCTCGCATGCACCCTTTCAAACTATAGCTTGATTTAAAAAGTATTAACTAATAAGATAGCAGCGCAATAAATCAGTCGCGGGATAAGTATAGAAAGATACTAAGATATTTCCATACCATAGTGGTAGGGTTTCGACCATATGCGACATTCGTTTTTTTTAATTATTGAGAAAGTTTCGAAAAAATTGTTGAATAAATCAATTAAAAATATACATCAATCATCTTGAACATTCCGAAGTAGCGAAGAATAAAAAATAAAATAAAATATACAACTGTTTTTCTAAAGAAAATATAGTAGAATAAATATTTGACTCAGTGTATTTAAAAAAAAACAAAAGTACTTTGTCCAATCATCCCAAAAACATTACAAACATTACGGCCAATATTGAAAGATCTCGTAAGCTGTAAACATTTTCAAAAGCTAATTCGGACTATCAATGAAAATTGGCACGTAGTTTAAAAGTTACCCTCAACATTAATGGGGGTCTGAAGTTCTATTGTCATGACATGACGAGAAGACCAAATTTGGGCTGGCGATAACAATTAACTGCTACCCTTATACAACTGTTTTCATATTGAACTTTGGAAGTTAGCACCTTATCATCCTCCATTCCCATATTTTGCTCTTCAAATGAGAATCTGCTTAGGCTAGTTCAATTTAACTAGCACCCCTAAAGATTGAAACAATTCCAATTTCCAAAGAAAATTATTATCAACACCGCTACTTTAATACTTTTGAAAATGCAAATATCTGTGAGAACAATGCCATTAATTTCCCTTTTCTTATCAGAAGTGCCAATTAATTACATAATAGTTGAGTAAATTGCAAACACAATCGTATGGTCGTTACGGAAAATTCCGACTTATCAGAGCAAAACTTGTCATTGAGTTTGAAACACGAGTTATTCCGTAGGTAACTGTCTAATTTGAAATTATCCACATGTAAAAAAATTATACACCAGTTTGCAGTGCAGCGAAATACGGGCGGAAGCAGCTGATAGGTTAGTTACAGGTTTTCCCAGTTTAGATACTGGCACTTGCAATAAGAGTTATAAATTCAACTTAATCTAGTTCCATTTAGATAGTTGGAATTCTTACCACATTTTTTTTTACATAATTAGCTCGAGTTTTATCTATTAAACAGTACGCCTAGAGTTAAATACAAAAACCTAATTGCCTCTTATCTATTTTATGAGTTAACTACTTCTGTACTTTTAGCGGTGCTAAAAGTATTAATTAAAAGTAACCACTAACTCATCACTTACCTGCAGCAATCTGACCACTGACAAAGGGGTTCGACAAGGCAATCGCTGCCAGGCTCTCCTACTTATCCTCACAAGGTAAACTCTCAGTTTCGTGTAGCTGAGTGGTGCTCGAGGCTGCTGAATAAACAATACCGTTCGCTGACCCACATCCTGGTTGCGGCAATAAGCGTAACCTTATTCTGGATGCGACAAAAGCGGCGCGCGTGTCGCGCATGGCAATGGCAAGGTCGACGCTCCCGGGACACGGCTGGCGACCAGCCCCCGCCCTTCTAAGACACAGGGACGCGTGGGCTGAAATGTATCGGCTCGTTTACAACAAGAAAGTCACTGACTGGCAGCGAATCTGACCTGCGATGTTAAATTGCAGATTGTGATACCGGCGACATGCATCAATGACAAGCGGAAAAGAATTGCTCGATTTTTAGACATTTTTCTACTGAATTTTTTATCACATATTGCCAATTTTGCCTCAAAAGATTTACTTTTACATTTAGACTGCCAGATTTCTCGCATCAGGTTTCGTTCTCTGATATTTATTTATAGCTCTGCCCGCGACTTCGTCCGCGCGGAATTCAAAATGAAAAAAAAATCTTAAATAAAATTAGCTTAAGTTACTCCTTATTACATCAGCTGTCTGTCAGTGAAAGTCCCGTCCAAATCGGTCCAGCCGTTTCAGAGATTAGCCAGAACAAACAGACAGACAGACAGATAAAAATTGTAAAAACTGTTATTTTGGTATGTGTAAAATGCATTTAGTAAAAAGCGGTTATTTTAATATTACAAACAGACACTCCAATTTTATTTATCTGTATAGATAATACATTTTAGAACGGCCGTTAAAAGATGTATAATCTATTCAATCCTTTTCATAATTCGTTACAGAATAAAACCTTACACTTTTCATTTATTGAAATAGATATTTAAAGAAAAATACATAATCATATTCAATCGAAAGATTCGCCCACTTTCCGATTGGTCCATTGCTAATGCTCAATAATGGTGTGAGTGGGGTGGACAGGAGGCCAACGGATTTAGGTTAAACGGGCAATATCAGCGGGTATCGGGAGATAGCGCAATTCGGCACAACAGTTCTGCACGTAACTAGGCTGCCGAAATAACGGCCTGTGGTTCTTTGCTCCTGGTACACATTTGGAGACGTGACAAATAAATTTCTTCATTTGTTTTCATGTAAGTGTTTGTGGCTGGCCTGATAAGGCTGGTTTCATATGATCTCCAGCTTGTGCAATGATGAAACGAAAATTTTCAGATCTTTTTCGTCTGAACGGTATGAGTGCCTTTCCTTGACCGTATAGGCGTTTTAGCAAATTTAAAAGCCAACTAAATCTATATTTCTCTTCTTCTGTGGTACTATCCGAGGACGTGATATTAAAACGTTTTATTTTCACATTTCATTTCTGTCATTCTCTTTCCATTGTTCCCACTCAAATACCATAAAATTAAAAGAGCCATTTAACCAACAAAGAAGAAAAAATACGTAATATTCTGAATCATACAATTTAAGCCATGAAAAAATGTAGAAAGAAGATCTCGAATGTAACTAATTCAGAGCATCTTTTTTGATCTGGTTTGGTCTCTTTTGCTGCGTATTTTCATTAGGTTCATATTTCATATAATTGTATATGATATTGTTCAATTTATAAACCGCAGCATTCTACTCAATCTCAGTCTGTCGGAAAATTGGTGAAAACAAAGCAATTGTAATGTCTCAAATCCAATTAAGGACTAAAGAATTCTAAAACGCTGCCTCAAGCTCGACTAAAAGCAATGAAATCACCAGCTGCTGGGAGAACGAGGAAAAATTACGGACAAAATGTGTCTATTCAATTTAGGCTTATGTCGTTCTTTTAGGAACGTCAGAACCCAACACCGGTAGCGCGGAATGTACGCGCAGTAATAGCGTGGGGCGTCGCCGCGACATCTGCCGACGGGTGTGGCGACGCATAGTAAGCATCCTCTAGACTATCGGGCAACTTTCCACCGCTCTTTGCCGTCATAGCTCAGTTTACGGATGCTCGCTTTTGATTTAGTATACCGAGCAACCTGAGCCGGCGCCAATAAAATCATTAATTGTTATTTTAAGTATTGAACTATCGCGTGCCCAACATTGTGAGTAAACCTATATTTTTACGAATTGAAAGAAAAACAGATTTTTCCAAAATTTGTGCGGTCTTCCAATCCGCAACCGATTTGCGTGATGAATTTTAATCTAGATTTGCTAGGTTTGCTTACATTTACGAGTATTAGGCACAGGACTTTCTTTATAACTACTATTCAATATACAAGTTTTTTTTATGGCCGCTAGCTCGATATCGTCCTCGTATCATTCACGTATAAATAAACATATAAGCTTGATTTTATCGCACCCTTTTCCATAAAAATTCCCTGAAAAAATTCTCACCAATGAACGTCTCATCACAATTGGTGCAGCGGTTTCGAAGACGAACTCGGCAAATAAATGTACAGACGGGAAAAAATTTAAAAACGCATGTTTGGGTCTCTATAATCTTCAAATTTGACAATAGAAATCCTTGATTTCTCAATCACAGGCAAGCACTTTATTATTTTTTTTCGCATAGATACGTTTATTTGTTTGCTTACGTATGTTTGCTTCTAATACAATAAATGCTTTAAATTACTTAACTAAACTAAATAATGATATGATATTTTCGTTTCGGCTGGTGAGTGAGGTACCCGGAGCCCAATTTCCAAAAAGGTTGTCAGCGCATCTGCAAACCTTCGGGTGTAGCAGATGTCCATGGGCGGCGGTATTCACTAAACATCAGGTGTACCGTCTGCTCATTTGGTAACTTTTCACATAAAAAATAAATAAATTAATATTTCAGGACATATTTACACAATGATATCTAGTCCCAAACTAAGCAAAGCTTGTACTTTGGGTACTAGGTAACCGATAAACATACTTTAATTTTCTAAATCAATACATATTACAGATAAATAATCCATATACTGTAGAAACACTATTTTCATCATACAATATTTTTCCAGTAGTGGAGGTCAAACACACGGCATCTGACGCAAGAGACAGGTCCACTATCCACTACGCCAATGGATCCTCAAAATCATACTACTCTTGTTAACTAGAATAGATTACGTTTATTGAAATGAAATGAAAGTATTTTATCGATTTTATTGTTATTAATTTTAATTTTAATTCCCCACAATTCGAACATTGTTTGTTCGTCGATAAAAAAATAGTGTTATTTGGATTCCAGAAGTATGTGCAATATGTATTATTGGCGTAAATAAATGTATGCGTTGTCAATCTAGAAAGTGACAATATTAACCTGACTGAACGGGAGGAGAGCAAAAGTTGAAAAACTAGAAGTAAATGTCTTTACACGGATCTTCTATGCGTGAAACTAATATCCTATGACAATAAGTCATTGCTTCACATCCACAATAAAACCCAGAAGACGGGACTCTTGTTTTTAAGAAATGTGACAATCAACTTATCAATATACGTGCATGATTCGGTTTAAAATAAATATAAGCTACACGTAAATTGACTTTAACAACTCGGGTAATTTCGGATCATATTGCGTGTTTTAATTTTGGAAATATATTCCGGAATTTACTTATGAGTCATGAGTGTGTCTCACTGTTTAACTGCCGTCTATGTGACAGTATATCTAATTGAAACCCACTAATCCATCCATCTCTCAACTTTTATGGTTGATTTATTTATTTACAAATTGTTTATTTTGTCTTTTCTCCTTTCAGGTCTCTACAACTAACTGCAACCTCAGCTTCTTCAATCCAGTCTTCGAAGTAGGGAAACCGATCACATACAGTTCTTAAAGATATAACTTTATTTGGCCTCGTGTAACAATTGTAATTTATTTCTTTAATGGTATAACGATAAAAGAATTTATATATATTAATAAATTACTACTGTTACATACATTATTGAACACAAAAAAAAAATTCAACAATCACACTCAAATCTTGAGTAAATTTGGTAAAAAATTTCTTTGAAGAAGTTTAATTTATAATTACTTTGCAAATGTACGGGATTTTATTATAAATACTTTATAGGAATTTACTATAATTACTTTATAATTACAATAATAATAATAAAATATCTTTATTCACATAGACGCTTGCGCGTTCTTATGAAACGTCAAAATTTTACAAGAAATTAACACGTTCGTAAGGTACCACCAATACTTTAGCTTCTATTAGTTTTCTTGGATTCAAAGTGAAAGTGAAACTAAAAAGTTGTTCATTTTAAACATTTTAAGGTATATGCTTGATATAAGCTGAAGTAGATATGGGCCATCCATATAGCTTGTAGAACCAGAACCGATGGGGAAGAAAGGTTCTTGAGTTGCAGCCTCGTAGTGTAATACGCCCCCTACTAGATGCAGTGCGAGTACCTTTGCAAATGTACGGGAAGTCGATGGATGCAGGTGGCTCAGGATCGTGCTTCGTGGTGTTGTGGGATGCCCTGTTCATGGGATGTTCGGGACACAACAGGCTGAATTTATGATGATGGCCAAACACTCATAAGAAACAACGAAAAAGTTTGCGATCCCAGTTTTAACCTTTTTTTATAAAGAAATGTAGTAATTCTACATTAATACAAATAAAAAGTAGCATTAATACAAACAAGTGTGTAAGAGACAGTAAACAAAAAGACAAATAGGCCTTTTCTATAAACCTTGCCAAAATTTTCCTAAAGTGATGTTTATTCAATTGTTTCGTACCACATGATACAATTGTTTTTATTAAATTGTATAATGTTATAATGTGAACATTGATCACCAGTTCTTTTATACGTAAATCGTCAGGTAAAGGCTCTGGGAGTGACGATAACGAAGACGCTTCTCCATTTCTAATAAATCGAAAGATCATTTGTCACCATCATCATCATTTGTACCCGCTTAGCATATTGCAAACAACCTGCCACTATTTTGCCTCTCATACAGGCCTGCAATAAAGTCCCTTGACGCGAGGAACCGTCGAAGACTGAACATTTTGACATGTTTATGAAAGCTGTTTATACTGCTTTTACATCGATGTGACTCCTTGAAGTGTATAGTACTCAAACACGCAATATGAAATTATGCACGCAAGTTCGTGGTATGTAATTGATGTTATAAGTATTCATCGATAAACTAGCCAATCGCATGATTCCTATTGTAAATTACAATTAAAACTTTTTAATTCAATTTAAAAAAAACCTATTTCTTAAATACTTCACTAATCTTACAAAGCAGCATTCGTGGGCACGGGGCGTGAGGAGTTTGCCCTCCTGGTGTTCAAAATCCGGGCTACTGTCAGCTTAACTGCTTTCCTGTGGTAGGGCCACGCAAGTACGGGTAAGTACCCCGACCTCACAGAAGACCGGCGTGACGTGGAAGTGTTGTCCTTCTGCGTTGCGTCTAGTGTAGTTGTCTAGTGTGGCAGGTAGCCGGGGCCCACCTTATTAAAAGGTGGCAACGCATCTGTAACCCTTCAGGTGTTGCAAATATCAATGGGCACCGTTTATCATTTAACATCAGGCTCCTTTGCCACCTCCTCACATAAAAGATAACCTTGCTAATTATTATTTTTTAATATGCTTCCCTTATCCTATGCAAAATTATTCTGCTATTTCTAAAAATAAACGTACTATATATCACACAGTGAACTGTTATAAAAGAATACTTGTGAAGAACTTAATTAAAATGAGAAACTTAAAACTTATAAATGAGTTTTTAGCTATGCACTACTATTTTACGGCACCTGAAGTCACCGGTATACTTACGGGAGATTCAAGAAGACAGGCCAGTATTTTATGAAAAATTGGTAACACACGTTACATCACAGAAAACGGCTTTGTGACGAAACACCGTAAGTCAATAATAATCGCTGAACATTAATATTAATGCCTGGTCGTCGCTCGTCAATCCTGACTATGTAAGACTTACTCATTACTGTTAAATTTACAACAGAATATTATAAATGTTCTATCAATGTATAGAACATTTTTTTGAAGTAACTTGTGAAATCTGGATTCACAAAGTCAGTTTCAAATCTTTTATCTTATCTTGATTAAATTTAATTTGCTTTATTTACTAAGATGTCCTCACAATCGATAGGATTGGCAGCTTACCATGGAAGGAAGACAGTTAGTGCAATAGGGGATATCCTTTCCTAAACAATATAAAAATATTATCTTTAAACGATCATTACAGTGTCAATCCTGATATTTTTATCTTCAATCATAATTTGAAATTTACTAACACTTTCATTTTCAAAAATTACCTCACTGTATTATAACATTATCATGCGTGGTAGGGATATTTATAAATTGCCCACCACCGAGGACCAGAACAAATGTCTACTTACCCCGAGCAAGAATCAAAGCCACGACTGGTATCCATACAGGACAATCGAACCAGCAACATACGTTGCTGCCAAATCGTATCACCCCGGGCTTTAATGAACTCGAGACCGTGTCGACCCACGAAGAACGAACCCACATACCGACAGTGAAGGGCACGAGCCGGAGCGGAGCGGAGCGCGCCGCCACAACAAAATCGCTAAAACTCAAGGGGGCGACGACACGGCCCAACCGCGCCGCGTCAAATGTATTCAAATGTATGCACGATTAATTCAGGCTGCATAGCCAGCGGGACGGTGTTAGTAGTGGCACCAGTCTCACTTTCTACGCCGGATCGATGATGGGGCCGTGACCTTCGGGCTCTTATTCGGCCCCCGGAATTGATTTTTTCCCTTTTAGAGGCGCTTTTCGGCCCGGATATAGACGAGTCCGTGTGTCGGAAGCCACAGCTAGCGGTAGTAGGTTGAACTTTGGCTCGCCTTACGGTATGGTACGCTATAACGGCTGTCTACCAGCGTGGGGTGGTCAGAGACTGATGCTACTGATTAATACACACATATATTGAACAAAGCCTCAATCTAATCAAAAATAGCACATTTCTAAATTGACATGTTGATGTGCTTTATAAACGCAAAATCGTTCGTAATTCTATAAGGTATGCAGAAAGGTAAGTTTTATAAACCATAGTTCGGGACTTTTTATGAACACTAAAAGTGAGCGATGGAACGTTGAGTGGGAAATATGAAGTAAACAGACCCGCTTTTACATCTGATCTGAGACGGAGGACAAAGGGCCTCGATAAACACACAAAGGGCTGCTTTAGGGCCGCATCATTCCTCTGGATGCGAACTACAAAGGGGCGAGTTTTCCTAACAGGGGCGCCGGGATTTTACAGCCGAAGGTTCGCGCGGAAGAAAGGACGCCCCGTGAAATTCCTTTTCAGGTCCCGACGGAGCGCTGTGCGTAGAGTGCGGTAGGTAGGCCGGGTGTTGGGCGGCGGAGGGGCCGGGTGCGCGTGTGCGTCGGTGGGCGTGTGTGCGTGCGCGTGTGTGCGCGTGTGCACGCGGGTGTACGCGAGTGTGCGCGTGTGCGCGGAATGCGGTGCACGGCGCGTCCGCTCTTCTGGCGTCGTGACGTCACACCGTAGCCACAGCCTAGTCGGCGGTAAATTCGCGATATTGCTTTCGAGTACACTACAATTGCAGATCTCCGTGCTATTTAAAAAACGAACGATTCGAATTTTTTTCATTAAGTAGATAAACTTCAGATTCTCTTCTTCGTATATATCTTAGTATACAAGTCTTTTGAAAAACAATAACTACATATTGTTAAAAAACGTATTTTCAAATCACATACAGAACAAAGCCCTTCGATATAGCGGTGTAACGTAAACGTCCAACGTGTGCCAGTCAGGGCTCGAACCCGGGGCCGCGGTGGCACCGGCGGCCGGGGCGTACGGGCGCGCACACAGGCGCGCCACGTGCGCACTCCGGCACACAGAGCGCCGCCTACGTGTCGTCGCCTTGGCAACGGCGCGCCTGCGCGGACCGCCCACCGCCTCCGCGCGCTTCGGCTCTCCGCCCGGCATTGGCCGTGCCGGCGCGGACACTTCTTCTCCAACGGCCGCCGAGCGAACACATCCCGACAAACCTCCCCCCGTTCAGCCGCCGGCCATAGATATGACGCTCTACGACATCTACCTAATTGCGATAGCACATCACGATCTCATTCGGCTAATCATCACGAAAACTGCACTCTGTAAGGTTGTCTGAAAGAAATTGCTACCTTAGCAATAAGGTCACTATGATTCCTGTATTTTCTTTCTATATATTTCCTTATGTGCAATAAAATATATTCTATTCACCTGTTCTGTATTTTTTTTTTCTATATATTTCCTCGTGTGGAACAAATCTATAATCTGCTCTATTCTATGCTCTGTCCTATATACGGTGGAGTGACTTGCCTCTTTATCGCCATTCTCTCAATAACCGAGAGAAGTCTCCCGCATACTTATCATATCATCAGACATCAGGCTATCTGCCACATTCGTCTACCATCGCGTCACGAAATTTCAATGGGATGCCTCGTTGGTAACAACGCTGCGCAATCGTCTAAGTCTGTTCATGGAATGTCTCAACACAACCGTTCAAAAGAGTTTTTAGGTAATAATGTAAAATAAGACCTCATATTTAGAATAGACGATCACAGATCACCATGGACAATAGTAGCAGGAAAGTTTATTGCAAAATAACTCATCTAAACATAACATAGAAAGAACTAACTCACCGTTGTCGTGAAACGCTGTAACCTAGATAAAAGTTAAGAGACGCCTGTTCTAAAATAAGTATAGTCCGCGAATAAAACAGCGCCGGGTCAAGGTCACGTTTTCAGGCGGACAATTCCTCGAGGCGTTAATTTGCGACTGACACGCCATTGCAATACTTCATTAGGAACCACTATTCTTTACGGTACTGCATTGGGCCTTCGAAACCGAACCCACTACTACGTGCTACCATAGCATAACTGTGTGATCACGTCTTTATTACGTTGGGGAGCGGGGGGGGGGGGGGGGGGACATGACGTATATCCGTTAAATATAATCGCAGCTCAATAGCGTCACATCCTCGCGACAACGGCGTCAACGGAACGGTGCCATTTACAAAACGTCTCTAAATACACAATAATGGGCTCCCAAGCCGACGCGTGTCTATGTGAGCGCTCGTCCGCGCGTGCGAGGAGGACGGCGGCAGAGGGAAGAGGACGAAGCGTCCCCTCCCCCCACCCCCGCACACGCACACCGCGCCGGGGTCACGCACACACGCGCGTCGCACACGCCAAACGGAATAGGTATTTGTGAACACGAAGACAGTTGATAATGTTTGTAATGGAGGCGACACGGGAATAGATACAGCGGGCTATAGCGTCCGGTGTACGTAGCACCGTCGGACGCGAAGGGCTGTGATTCGCATTACTCTCGCAATCGGATGATGAGGAATATTAATTAAGCGACGGGCGATAATTTGCCCGCGGTTCCGCGGAAGCGATTGGGTGCCGCCGGCGCGATGAAAGGGCGTACCGCGTGTAGTTTTCAGAGTTTTCGTATGATCTGAGGCGATCGCTAAATCAACAAAGCAGATAACGTTATATTTCTGTAATGGCACCTACGAAGTTCTTATATTTACTTTAACTGAAATGAATCGTTATTATCTTTAAAAAAAAAAACGATACAAACGCCACGATAAGAATGCGGAGCGTTTAAAAGGAATACCAATTAACGCGTCTCGATAACAATTAGCGGGCATGAAGGAACGCGTGGAAGCATGTAAACACGAAAACGATTAAAGCGTTGTCCGTCAGCGATGCTGGGTAACAATTAAGTTAAACGCGCCCGTATCAAAGTTATGCGCATAAATCTCGGAGGCTGCATCGCATTACGTTCAGACGTAGGCCGCGGCCATTAACAAAATCGGCAGCGGGCCGCGCCGGCTCCCAGACGGCGTCCAAAATAAACACTGAACGGGGCGAAGTTTTATTGAAATATCCGTGCAAAGCTTACGCGGACGGCGTGGAAATGAGGCGGGAGCTTTTCCGGGCGGACTCTTCGCGAGCTACCGCTAGCGCCATCTGCCGTCGGGTAGCGGAACCGTCGCGGATTCGTCGCCTACGACTATCTCAGTTCCAACTCTACGAAAAGAAAAGTAACGTTCGACGTGAATAATGATTGTATCGGCGCAAAGTTGGCTGAGCGTGAAAGCGATGCGTCCGCTAAACCGAGGGAAACGTATTCAGATGACCTTGCCCCATTAAAGCGGCGCGCCATACATTAAACATGAGAGGCGTCATTGTTCGAGGTTTTAACGGCTTTTTCGCATCGCGCCGTTTGCGGGGAACGCTTTCCAGCCCGCGACGTCCGCCTCGCCCTCCGTTATCCATCGGGTTGTCATCGCGACAAGAATAACCTTACTTTGTACGCAATAAGACTTGAAACGATTAGGCGGACCAAGGAAAATCCGAAAAACATTCGAGCCAATATAATAATAACCTAATAGCTGTTCGTTTAAAAATAGTATTAACCTTCAAAACAGAATTAACCGTTAAAATAACGAAAAAGACGGAAGCCAAAAGTCAAGTCAGTTCTTTACAGAGCATACAGCGCTTTCTCAATGAAATAGACAAATGTACATAAAAGCTCTACGCCGTTAAAAGCTCCACTCTTAGCGAAAGCGAACACTCGAAATCCTCCAAAGGTAAGCGATCTTCCTGGAGTGTGACGAGCCGGTAGCTTTAAGTCGCTTAAGTAACATAAGTAGATGAGAAGTTGTGTGAAAGATTTCTTCATGCGAGAGCCTCTGGTAATATATGAATGTACACATGTGTGGAAAATGGTATAGTTGATGTTGCAACATATTACGAGTAAAGACTGTTCAAGCCCCGACTTTTGCGCGAATGGTTTTAATTACGTATTATTACGTACACGCGTTATTGATATCAGGTTAGTAACGTATTTCTTGTCATAATATAAAATATTAACTTTACTAATAGTTTATACGATGGTTAAAAGTTTAATACAAATATTAACTTTTACACAATTATCCAAACCAACGAAAGCCACACCTAATGCCGTGCATATATTTGCAATATATTTATTTACTCTGAATAGTTACGCTTATCTTTGAGTAATATTTACAAGTGACAAGAGGGCTTGTGCCTTGTCACCACAACAGCGCCAGATGCTCAAAAAGATTTGGCATCATAAGAATATTGAAGATACACAAGAATATTATAAAAAGCACTTGTTTTATTAACGAAAAACAAAACTGACTTCAAATATTCATTTTCAGTTGTGCCATAATTATCTCCGGAACCCAAGACCCAATACCAACGGATTTATATGTGTTTTCAAATAAAAAAAGAATCATAATGTAATGTATTCATTTAAGTACAACAAGTTCTACCGTGTGGTCTATAATATGAAGTTACTTTTGGTGGAAACTATACTGGCTCAGAGATTTATACTATATTTTTATTATTTGTTAGTTTATTATATAGCTGTTTGTTTTCCTTGAAAAAAATAAAATAAAATAAATAAATAAAAATCGGTTCACCCGGTTGAAACGTCTGAGGTAACAAACATTAAAAAAATACAGTCGAATTGAGAACATTCTCCTTTTTTGAATTTCGGTGAAAAGCGTTGCCATTTTATTAACGCTCTCTTTACGCTCCAAAATATAGATTACTTTTGGTGTGGTTTTTTGGTACAGCAGTTTTTGCTGCGTGGCCCCGCAGCAAAAACTGCTGTACGAACGGGCAGGAAAATACCACGACTCCACAGAAGACCGAATTTAAGTGGAAGTGTTATATTTCTGCGCATACGTCTGCAATACTACGGGCGTTGTATCATTTAATATCAGATTAAGCGCGTTGCCAGCTTCTCTCAAAAGAAAAAACTTAAACTTACTTAATAACACGCAAGACAGTTTTTACGTTTTAGTTTTTCAATACTTAGCTGTTGCCGAGTGAGTTTCAATACTTGTGTAGCAGACATTGCTAGTTGCAATCGCAGGGACGTCGTGTCCATTGCCCGGACGTCGATTTTCGTGCGGAGCGGAGCGTGAAATGAACAAAAATACCCACCCACGGGCGTCACACCTGAACACCACACATATATATGCAGTACATGCTTCACCCATTAGGCTAGCACGATTACCTAAAGTCAGTGACCACGTAAACACATAGAGTGGTTAAAACTGTAAATTGGAGGAACATGGCCAATTTTGTGTAAGAAACCTCAATTAGTCGACCTATCTACCAAATCTGGAAATTGTAACCAAAGCTAGAACACTACCTCTGAATTGACTGCAGTTTTTATTTTGGATGCCTTACGCAAATGCTTAAAATTAACTTAACTTTCTTGTCATTTTCTTTTTGTTACTTGGGCTTTTCTTAAGATTTCTTTTGCTCATCCGTTTTAAGTCAGCCACGTGGAATTACAATTACTTATTTAAAAGCAGTTACTGTGAAACAAAACGCAACACCCTATCAAAAGCTAAAAAGCAAAAGCTCCTTATAAAAAGTAGTGTTTCTGTAATATTTCATAGAAATAATTCACGGGGTAACGATTTGACAAGACAACACTGTGTGTGTTTGAGAACTGTGAAATTCCGAATGGTTGTTAACCGTCACATTTATTAATCGCTATCACTTATTGTGATATCTCTTTTTACCGCCGACGTTTTCAGTCCGATAACGCCGTCTCTCGATGCCCAGCACCCGTGCGAACCACATTTCGGATAGGTGAATAGTGGTAACTACCATTTAGTCCTATCTAAATGATGCACAATACTAGTAAAGTATATTAACACAAGGTGATGCTAGGCCTGTAGAAAATTATAGTGCTTCTTCAACTTCTTCTTCTACTTGGCATTAATCCGGGCTATCCAGGGTCTGCCTTACTACTTAGACTCCTCCACTTTGCACGACCTTCTTTGCTTGTGCAACGGTGCTTCTTTAACTATTTAAATAAATAAAAAAACATGACATATTCACCCTACGCTATCTAGTTTCAAACTAAGCAATTCTTGTACTATGGATATTAGTAACTGATAAACAAACTTAAATATACTTTTCTTTCGTATTTAAATTCATGTTTTGGATACTCGTATAAAACACCCAGCCTATGAAAAACACTTTGTTTATCACACAATATTTCTCCAATAGTGGGGATCGAACCCACAGCCTGTTTATTTAATTGCTTTAAAAGTCTTGCAGAATTCTGAATGCTCGAATCTTATTTCAATCAAGGGCAAACTAAATAGAGCTTACCCGAAACACAAACATTTTTCTAATCCTTTCCCTTTCGTTATTGATGGATTTGTATCTACCATTTCAAAAATGGTTGAAAACCGAGCACTTAAGAGGAGTTTCAACTCCTCTTCGGTAATTCATTACTGACTAATTGTTTATGTAACTCTCCGAGGCCTTGAAAACAAAAAAAAGCATTAAGAACAAGAGCCAATATAAAACTTATACAATAACCTTCAACTTTACGAACTTGGATTGACTTGGACGCTTGGCTACTTCTTTACGTAAACTGCAATGTGGTAGAAACAACGAGCTACAAAGTAAACATACGATTAGTGAAAAAACAAGGGCATGGCTGTAAATGCACCATATACTTATAGCATGTTGGGTTGCGATTGCAGTGGGTGAGCTATTTCCTGGCAAGACGATGCGTGAAATTAGTTGAGATAACGAGACGTCGCGGCTGGGAGCGCACAGGACCAGCCCATCGCAAACCCTGTTCTGTTCATTATCTTACACATATGTGTGACTCGACAACCTTTGAGGCGTACTCGTATACAAGACGAGCCATGCGTGGTAGCTTGTCGCTTCTAAGAGCATTTCTAAGGGCAAAAACGTATGGTGCGAAAAATATGTGTTGCGATACCGGCAAAACAGTAATACATAAATACATGTAACACGGAAAGTCATAGGGCTGCTATCAGTGCTGCAAGGAGTTCCTACCTAAAGTGCTAGTACTCTATCTAGTGACGGAGTAGACGATCTTAAATGCCGACACCGCACCTACTCCTACACCCAGAAAAGAAGACATAATAAGGTCTGTCTTTCCAAGTTGAACTTTAGCCTAGTTAACGTCAGCGATAACAGTGCACAAGTTTACAAACTGACGAGAAGTTTGATGAATTACATTAACTGTTGTATTAGAGCCACTCAACAATGTTCGCTGCAGCACGAATGGGCAGGTCGGGAAAGTACCACGACCTCCCAGAAGACCGGCGTGAAGTAGAATTGGTACACTTCTGCGTTTCATCTGATAAGTAAGGTAGCCGAGGCCCACTTTATTAAGAGTGGCAACGCATCTGCAACCGTACGGGTGTTGCAAAAGTCCATGGGCGGCGGATATCTTTTAATACCAGGTGAACCGCCAGCTCGTTTGCCACATTCCAACATAAAAGAGACGATATTTCATCGATATATTGCCTTTGAGTCTTTTGTTGTAGTAAGTTTGTAATAAATGATTCTATCGATAAAATCTGCAATTGCGTAGCGGATTAGAAACATAATATCAAGGACATTAGAGCACCGAAATGGATTGTAGTTTTTATTTCAATTACTCAAGAAGAAACATAAGGGCACGAGGCTAAAAGTAATTAAATGCCAGAAGTCGAGGGTCGAAGATGGACTACGTTAACTCATGGGATTTTGGACGTTAGCCGTAAAGCGATAAAATAATAAATCGTACAAAATCACTTGTTGGTTACAATGGAAGCCTTCTGTGGAAATGTCGCAGTCGAAATTACCTTCGCTAACGACACAAACCCTAATTACCAAGTAGAGTTAGTAATAGAGGGAATGGGGTGGGTCTGTAAATGTTTGTTACATTACAAATTTTCTCATAAAACCTACATTATTAATGTAAGAAAATTTGTTTTTTACTTTCTGTCGTGCAATGCAATCGAAATGTGTGTTTCATTTCTGTATTACATTGCACTATTACTAATGCTTCAATAACTTACCCAATGTGTGGAGTTAACATTGTTGATACTCACGTAATATAAATAATAAATAATAAATATTTTTAAAGCAAACAACAAATGGGAACTCTCGGGCACAGACAAGACCGTGATGTTTTATCTAAGTGAAAAACTAAAAGCACATGAACAACAAACTTTAGGGATTTGAACCCGGGACATAGAGATATCGAGAGATCTTTATTCATAATCACACTACTCCATCACTGTGGACGAAGTTTCAAATACCGAAGAATCTACGAGCGTCATAGCAGACGATATGAACCAACAAAATATTGGAGCTACGTGGTGAGACTAACTGCTATATAGGTACAGTCGCCGCAGCAAATCCGTCTGTTTCGTGAATACAATTAATGCGATCCGGGAAATCCGGGAGCGGGCAGCGGCGCGAGTTATAAACTCCGTGGGAAGACCGCCAGGTGTCGCCACCGTTGCGGGGACCACCGAATCAAACAGACCAACACTATTACCCAGAGAATGCAGCGCAGAACGGACTTGGCTTTTATCATGGCTTAAACTGACTATATTTTTCAATCAGTGTTGAAAAATTTTACACTTTTCATAGACATTAACTGACACAAATAAACGCCAATAATTAATGATTGCAAAATTAGCATTTATATCTGCTTTACACAAGCTATAATACAGTAATAGAAAAGACCGTGATTTTTAGGCAATATCTGAGAACACGTCTCGTCTACATCACGTGCTCTATATACGGAGTGGATAATTTCGGACTATCCGCGCAGGTCTGCGCCACTTGAAATAACATAGTACAGATATCGCTTCTCATATCTCGCCGCCATTGTTTTTCCGGTTTGTACAGCACCAGCGGCGGCCTTTTATACATTAATACTTCTTCGGGCGCCCATTTAGAACCGAAAGCCTTCTCGCCGATCTCAACGAAAGCCGGTGGCAGGCGATCGTTTAATTTATTCAAATTTATTGAATAATCCCAAGCTGTTGTCCCTTTGAAAGTGCCTTTGTTTATTTTGCTCAAGAATTTCCAATTTAGGTACACTAATTTCGAATTGTAAAATTTACGGTATTTATTCAATCCTTAAATGCGGCGGTTAATTTTGAGATAGCTATTATCAGAAATGTCCTGGAAAAGTCATCACTGCACGCTTCTGAAATGAAATTAATTATGCGACGATAGTTCGATGTTATTTTCCAATAGACCAACGTTTGTACGCGTGTGTGCGCTTTTGACTCTGTGTGTGTGTACGTAACTTTATGTTTTTCCCCAATGCGGGTAGACCAATTAACGCGACCGTTTAGGCGGCATGTGGTGTTCGAGTCCTTGCCCTATACTTCCGGGCCAACAGAGGTCTCCATTGGACGGTCACGTTCGACCGCACGCCATATGACAGCCGCTGAAGCGGCTCTCGGCATATGAAGGGTTCCATTTACCAGCTTTTAAAAATATTACACGCATTTTTTGGTGTGAGAATTATTATTGTGGCGCATCAATACTACTTTTTTTTTTATTTTTTCTTATTTTCCCGTCAAAAAGAAGGTCCTCACGCTTCTCAAGTTTTGGATGTAATTCGAAACAAAATCTATATTTTTTTATTTTGTATCATTTCTTTTTTAATGCAAATAATCTAACTTCCTGCGTTAATAATTTTGGAATAATAACATCCGCACAGCACTCGTTCCTTACGTGACGATTGATACACTCAGTCTCGGAAGAAAGGAAGAAAAACATTTATATCCATGGTAATTTTTATCGGGATGTTAATTTTTATACTTATTCAGCGAAACACGTCATAACTGAAAGCCGCGTAAAAGTGCAGCTTCCGTTTGTAAGAATCCTGGAACAGACCGCTGTAGCTCCGTTCAGTCGTCCCGGCACTATGCGCTTTGAAAAACACCAATCGATAGCAGTCCCTCCGCGAATCGCGTGACGCAAGGCAAGCTGGGGAGCGGCGCGTGAAAAAACCGCTCCGACTTGCACCGCTTCCATATGCATCGGCACATTTTCCGATGACATGACCTGGTGAGGAAGAAAGCCGACCCAAAAAGCACCGGTCACCACGCCCGGCCAGTAGCGCTGTCACGGCGCGAGCGGCTCCTGAAAAAGCCTGCTTATCGGACCGCAATAATACCAGTTGAGGAACGGTTGCGGCGTGTCGGCTCTTCGTTTTTTTTATTTTTTTTTTTTCGTTGTGTGAAAGTGTGGCAAGCAAGCGGTTCTAATGTAAGTGATAACCGCCATAGACGTCTGCAACGCCATAGGGGCAAGAAGCCTTGCCAATCTACACTAACTATAGCCGGTCCCAGTTTCCCCGGTGAAGTGTAATACTTCACCTTCACGCTGATCTTCTTTGCTGCCATGGTCCCTGGAGTAGCCTGCACATTCTTGCTACGTGGCCCCACCGCAGTCATTATCTTCATTTCCTCCTTCACTCATATAGGGGGATTGAGAAGTAGCACTCTTGTGACGTGCTCATCATGTGCTCGGTGGTGAAGGAAAACATCGTGAAGAAACCTGCATATTTTCTTAATAATAATAAAAAAAAATGTTTCGAAAATATGTTAAGTCCGCCAATCCGCAGCTGGGTTGCGTGGTGGACTATGCCTTGATACCCTCTTTACAGAGGAGGCCTTTAACCAGCAGTGGGACATTTATAGGTTTTTACTTTACTTTTTTTTACTCTTGTCACCGCTATGAAGCATTGGTTGGCAATTCCACAGCTGTAGATCTGCCTATAACGTAAGGAATTGACCGTCAACATTACTACTCTAATTCTAATAAAGAATCTTGCTTTAAGTGAAAACAATATACCAGCATCGACCCTACCAAGAAGATTACAAAGTAATATGAAAAAAGGTATACCTGAACTGGTGCGTACCTCTGCACTGTATTTGGGATTTAGTAAGTTCTAACGACTTCTGTCTAAAAGATCTCATATGTTCATAAAGATTGTTAAAAGAAATGAGAAGTAGTATTCTTCTTGAGTTTTTGTTAACAATAAAGGAGAGTTTATCCTTTAGCTAGCAGTCAGTTTCTCTATCTCCATACAAACTTACTTATAGTTCAGTTTCATTGATATAGTTATAATTATAGCTACTAATCAATCAATTGTCAACGATATTTCGTTTTTAAGCGAATTTTTAACTCAACGTGTCATAAGCCATTTGTGTGCTGCCGCTGACAATTGAAACGTTACGATAAAAAAGTGAATCAACGTTTCCATGTGTTTAAACAAACATTCCGTGTGATTACTTGGTTACAGTCACAGAACAGAATGAGTCAGTGGCTTCGTTTTTAAGTGAATTTTAACTCAACGTGTCATAAGCCATTTCTGTGCTGCCGATGACAATTGAAACGTTACGATAAAAAAGTGAATCAATGTTTCCATGTGTTTAAACAAACATTCCGTGTGATTACTTGGTTACAGTCACAGAACAGAATGAGTCAGTGGCGTCACTAATTAGATGCCTGAATTGCTTGTGATTTAATAAAAAAAAATCAAAGTTGAAACGAATGAAAAACTTATAGTTGTATTTCAAGTCGGTAAGGATATTTAATATTTTAATCAAAAGAATGAGGGATAAAGCGAGAATTCAAATTAATTATCATTCTTTTTTTCAAAGTATGTAGTTACTTTAAGGACTCCGTGGCACAGTTGCCAAGGTATTGGCTTCGGCGTGGGGGGTCGTGGGTTCGATTCCTGCACAGGATAACTATTTATGTGACCCACAAATAATTGTTTCGCATCTGTAAAAAAATATATTTGTAAAACGACCTTACAACACAGGATAATGTTATCCTAACGTAAGAGCAACGTTTTTAAAAAAAGACAATAAAAAAAAGTCTCAACTTACCGCGACAACAATAAATGTCAAGGGTTTTGTCAATAAAACTTGTAGTTATTTATCTTAATGCATTTGTTTATATGAAAAATTGGCAAATGCGACTGCTCTGTGGCTGCACTTAACACCGCAGTCTATCGGCAACACACGTAAGAACGTTCCGCGTGAATGGACAACAATATATCATAAGAGAAACCCAGTTCCTTTAGAAACGATGAAATCGCAACTCATGGTGCTGGATAATTTGCGATCGCAAAACAGGTTCCACCACTAGAATGGATATAAAGAATAAAGTATATTATTTACTTTACATACCCTGTTCATGATGACGAGATGATGAAAATTGTTTGGCACACAACGTAACGGAGTAAGTAACGGCATTAAAAATCCTTTTGCTTCCCCACCTCTGGAACACAAATAAAGTCAGAAACTTTAGACCTATTTATCCGATTGGAAATTGAAACAATTGTCAAATGTAATATTAAAGTAAGTAATGTTAAGAGCTAACACATACCTACAAAGTTAATGAAGGTTATAAAATATGGTAAATTTAGGTAAGAACGTGGCAAGCAAACTGGCGGTTAACCTGATGTTAAGTGATAGCCGCCGCCCGAGCACATTTTCAATAGCCGTGTAATTGCAGTTGCGTTGTCACCTTTTAATAAATTAGGCTCCAGTTACCTCAGTCACCAGACGAAACGCAAAAGTATAACTCTTCCACTTCTCGGTCTACTGTCAGGTCGTGTTACTTCCTCGAATGTACCTGTCCATTCGTGCAGCGCCGACTATTGCGTAGCTCTACTCCAGTTAAAATACTAAAAAACACCGAGTATTAGGCTAATGAAATCAACTGAGTTTCAAATAATAACGTACGACCGTTAGGCACCGTCAAAAGATTGAGCGTTCGGGCCAAAGGTAAAGAAAGGCAGGGAAAGGAATGCAAGTTGCGGCCCGAGCGGGCGCACTGCACCGTGTTTATGCAAATGCATGCTAATGCATGTATCTTGCGATCGCGGGGGACCACACTTCCTTCCGCCCCTAATTATGCGTGCCCCGAATGTGGGACGGCGAGGTTACGCGTTCCCGGTGACCCTTGATTTCTGTAACGGCCGTTTCACTCCGCCACAGGTTGCTTGAACTCAACATTTTTATGGAGATGCTGTCGACTTGCCATCGATTCACCTAAGTAATGGTCACCGCCGTCCATATAGATTCGCAACACCAGGGGATTTGTAAAGGCGTTCTAGGGAATTTGAACGAGAATAGTATCTCACCGATTTGATGACTCCGTGGCGCAGTTGCCAAGGTATCGGCTTCGGCGTCGGGGGTCGTGGGTTCGATTCCCACACGGGACAACCATTTGTGTGACCCACAGATAGTTGTTTCGCATCTGGGTGTTTGTCCGCGTGAAATTTATGTTTGTAAAAACGTCCTTTACAACACAGGATAATATTATCCTAAAGTAAGGGCAGTGTTTTAAAAAAAAAAGAAAAGATAAAGATAAACCGAGAAGATCCTTATGTCGTATTGCTCCAGAAATACAATGAATAGTAGTAGTGTTACTATATATTAATTAAGATAGTTTACATTTTTACGCTAACCTTTTTTAAATTTTACGATAACCTTGATCAGCTTGAAAGACATCGATGATTCTAAAATAGACTTCTATCAAATCACTCATTAGGCATTTGTCTAATGTTCTAATGTTTAACTCAAAATTTTTAAGGTAAGGTATTTTTATTTTACTTCTACTTTTATTTCATATAACTATTTTCAAAATCATTTTATTAACTATCAATATATGAATCAAATACGTTTACTGATATGTTATTAATAAGTTAACAATTTACATATTTACTAGTCACCGAGCCTTATCGAACCTATTACCTACTTACTGTCTGTGACTATTTCTGACAATGAATATTCATATTTATTAGCAGGTTTTTTAAACATTAAAAAGAACAAATGAATGGACAGTCAATCAATTGAATTGCACATTTACATCGCGATTCACAATTACGTCCTGACACTTCCAGCGCCATCTAGCGAAGTGCACAGCTATTAATATTTATTTATTGCGGCAAATTCTAATCTGCCGCATCCCCAGTAGACGCCTGGTCGAATGCTACGTTTAAAACAGCCACGGGATGCCATCCACGCGGATCTATTGGCAATCTGAAATAAAGCCTTATACAGTAGCAACACTAAAGCTGCGCGTTAATCAACTTTGACTCCGCAACCGTCATTAGGTAAGTGTTGCCCGTAGAAGGTCGGCTGCACACTGGGCGTCGATTACGAATTATTTATAGTGTGGGTGTCGCCAGCAACAGCGCCGGGTGTGCCGCGGCCGCAAAAAAACCTCGGCCGACGTCCAGTAGCGATGTAATTATAGCTATCTTAGAACCTGTCGACGCACGGTAGAATGTCCGCGGCATAACAACTAGATCGCCGAGTTCTTGCGTCGAGAATTCGTGCTCTTTTTTCCACAATCGACAGTCAGCTGTAGTATGTCCCTTAGTGGATATTTTCTTGACGTTATCTACCAGTTCGGGGACCAATTAAAGTCTGATCTGGCCGCGTTTCGATCTGTATTTCGTAATGCGCTGTTGAGCGAGTACAAATCCCAATGACGTTACTTTAAGAGATTTTAATTGAAATTTTAAGAGTTCTAAGAAATAAAATGTTTCAAATATCGATTATGTCTGTAAGCCCTTCAAACTCGAAGTCACCCAGTGGTGGTATATTAAACTATCCTGTATTCTGTAGGAGGAGTCCAACGCTAAAAGAAAAAGTCATAACTCATATAATCAACCAATAGTTTAATCAACGTTTAAATAGCTGGTGATAGAACACAAGATATTTCCTACGATGGGTGACGAAAAGTTTTCCCACGGACCTTGCTTGTTTAAAATGAGTATAGAGACCAAATGCACATCGTAAGTATTTTACTCGGACAAGAATATGATGATATTAATATAATTAAATAGTAACTAGAAACTAACGCAGCAAGTGGTGCCATTAATATGCTAATTGTCCTAAATGAGCGCCTATAAATAACAACTAATCAATATGCTACTGACCTTAGGCTTAAGCGTGGACTGTTCAGATGCTTTGAGATAAGTTTAATCTTGATCGTACTTCAGCAGCAGACAAATGAGTAGCATGAATACTTTCCCCCTTACACCTTTCGTCTGACAAATCGCTTACTAAACTCCAAAGAAATGTGTTCGTTCTTTACGTTGACGGTTATTTAGAAAATGCAATTAAAGCTACATCGTCACAAACTTTTCTTTTCAAGATTTCTGGTCCGATCATCAATTTTTAACATAAATTCACGTTTTAATTATACATTTATAACGACCTATTAAATCATAATAAAAACCTACGCCAGAACATAATAATAAAATTATTATGTTGAACTACGATTGTGCAAAATTTAATGCACATTAAATAAGTCTAAATTTTTAGATGTGCCATGAACTTATTCGTAAGACATTGGCAGAAACATTTGAACCATTTATCCCTTTACACTAGAATAAATCTATATAAAATCATCAAATTCCGCATGTTAAAGCTGACGTCGAAGCATTTAATTACTAGAATGTCTTTGTTAAGTCTTACACCTATACTACAATAACGGACATGCTAAAGAATGAAAAACCTAGAGTAATGGAGTCAACGAACAAAAATTAATACGAAATTGATAGATGTTTTAAAAGATTCCGTTCGGTGCAGTATTCTGCTGACCCTAACCTTCTTATAATGGTGGTAACAAATCCAGGATCACTTACAAAATCAAATTCCTTATAATATTCTTTATCTGTAAGTATTTACAAGGCTTTTCTATGAATCGGAACATCCTTAAACATTCGAACATTTCTAAAACTTGTTCGGAATCTAATTTAGCCCAACCTATTCCCAGTTCGAGATACGTATTTAAAAATCTATGTCGCTATCAGTTAACTACACGATAAAACCATTAACGCCTTTGGCCACGCTTTGCTTTAATTCTAATCTCATTTGCAGCGGTCATCATTAATTCTTTATTTAATCTTGCGGAACGCCCGTGTGAGTTTTATCATTGATTTATTGGCTTAAATCGGTTTTAAATTATAATCGAATCATTAATAGGCCGGTTAATGTTTCTGTGCTCTTTTCGTGGACAGGCCAGTTTGTTTTAGTTTTACTTATAGGCCTTTTATAACGATAATATATTTAAAACACGTGTTTGTTTACAACTTTGGACCGCGTAAGGTAAAAAGCTTGACATCACGATTATTCTTCTTTAATTCACCACGTTCTTGTTCTAGTATAAATTATTACGATCCTGCTTAAATTAAGTGTTAAAATTCAAAAAAGCCTTGTAAGTAGATACGCGATAATTCGATTATATAATTATTTGAATTCGTTCTTAACCACAAAATTGTTCGATAATATTAATACATACCAACAGGTGATATAAAGGATAAAAAGAAGAGAGTTGTCGTTCCTGAACAACATTGTAATGTTTAAAGTTTTCGTAAATTACTAATTTCATGTTTATTTTGCAAATATTTTAGATATAACATCAAAAACATTTTTAGTTAATATTTTCAAAGTTCTACTTAATCCAGTATAGCGAATGGTAGCAATTGTAATATCCGACCATGAATAGTGTAATAAAAAAATAAAACAAGAAAAATACATAATTATGTTGATAGCACGAAGTGCAATCAACATAAACAACAAATAATGATGTTAAAAGTAAAGTAACAGCCTATACATGTCCCAATGCTGGGCAAAGGCCTCCTCTATACAGAGGGTATACCACGCGGCCCCACTGCGGATTGGCGGACTTCACATATCTTCGAAAAATATTTTTTTTTGCTTTTATTTCGAAAATATGCATATTTCCTCACGATGTTTTCTTTCACCGCGGAGCACGTGGTAAGTCAGCACTTAAAGTTAAAAACTTCATTGGTGCCGGTACCGGGGATCGAACTCAGGTTGCTCGAGTATATTGAATTAAAGGCGAGCGCCCGGACACTCAGCTATCACGGCTCTTGATGTGACACAAATGATGTGACAAACATAAATTACTTAACGTTTTTAAGCGTTGCGTGATTTGGCAAGCATAGCTAAATCTACATTTAAGTTTGTTTAAACAAAATTTGTAGATATTAGGAGTCGAACTCGTGACCTCAGTTTGCACATTATCGTAACAACCGTTAAAATATAAACAGCTGTATAAAACATAGCCACATAATTAAAACGGAAATTGTAATAATTAAACTGGTGACGGGGTAACGCAGCAAATATTTGCTGTAGCAATTCAGGACTTTTACGAACAGTAGGAAACAAAACTGTTATGAGGCAATTATTAGGTGGTAGTAGCAAACGGCACGCACAAACTCTAGGAAAGTAATGGTTATTCTTTTACAAATATCCAATCCGTCTCAAAAGTCATAACTTTATACATAATTCCTAATTAACCTGTTAATTAATATTGCGATACAATTAGTAAACTTAAGATACGGTGTATTAAATTATGAGAGAACATTAGGATCGCACCTATGACCCCCGTCCCAACGACTTTATTAAGTCCTGGTTTGACAGATGATAAGCCTGTATATAAACATTAGGCAGTAACATGAGACGTTGATTTTTCACATAATTTAGATGTTGACTAGGTTAACTAACAAATGAATAAACAAACGTTTTGTTTAAAAAGGGGTAAATATGTCGAATCAAATATAAAACCTGATTTAACTAAAAGAAAATACTAGTTTTATAAGGTAATTTTTTATATTATAAATCTTGAGAATAAAGTAATCCAATAAACCAAAATTACTACAACCATGACTGTATGTCATAAAACACTAATTAAATTTTATTTACATTAATTACTTACTTGTTAACGTAAGCGTATCAAAACTTAAATGTGTATTCAAAATTACTTAAGGATATTAAATCAATTTAATTTTGGATTAAAGTTGTAATTTATTGTTTGATTATAATTTGTCTTGTTACCACTACTGCTGTTGTTATCGTTTATTGTTACTTCTTTTATATATAAATTGTTTAGGTTGTATTTGTTTTTTTTTATTTAACTTTATATTTCTGTTCATTTAGGACTTTCCTATTAGAGGAAACGTAACTGGTGTTTGTACAAATTATTTCTAATGATTATAACTGTGGTGTCAACTGTATGTTTCCCAGATAAATAAGTAAAAATAAAAAGCAGGTATTTAGTAACCATCCAAAGTATCGTTACATACTCGTAGTTCTGACGCGGTTCCCACGTCGCAAGGAGAACGCGAGCATCGAACCTGGGGCCCGGCATATGGCCATTTCGTTTGCTCATGCATATTTATGGGCGCTGTCGACCCCTCGTCGCCACAGCGCAACAGACAAACGGACAAACGTTGCCTTGCGCCGGTAATGAACCGGCTACC
This sequence comes from Iphiclides podalirius, assembly GCA_933534255.1. Taxonomy (NCBI): domain Eukaryota; kingdom Metazoa; phylum Arthropoda; class Insecta; order Lepidoptera; family Papilionidae; genus Iphiclides; species Iphiclides podalirius. The sequence continues at coordinate 551,631 of OW152820.1, forward strand.
ATCCGTTCGTAGTGCGAGACTCACGCGTCATCGGGGACTATTAGATTCTTTGTATTTTGCGAACGCAGAACAGCAAGGTCTCCTCACGTCTTAATATTTTAACAAATAAACATTTCACCATTCTCTGTTCTAAATGTTCCGCTCCTTAGCCGAGCACTGATTTTTTTAATTATCTAAAAATATCATCTTATAATATCAAATATAACTAAAGTTCATGTTATCTAATAAATCTAGTTTACGTGGCATGGTGACATGAACGCTAGCTGCATTTCCCGCTGAATAGTTATGCAAAGTGATATTGACAATATTGACAATATATTTAATACAAGTACTGAAACTTGAGATCCAGTTACTTGAGCGCGATAAGTTTTGAAGAATTTGAAATATCACAGCTATCATTAATACTGATATTATAAAGAATCTACTGAGCTAAGTGTATTTATTCACTCATGTCATTCAAAATCATCCCTGAGTAGCAAAGGTTATGATTTCGATTCTTTTTATTTTCAGCTATATTCTAAACGACAATTACCCATAATAAGGAACGTTTAATGCAACTTAAATTGGTCACAAATGTAACGATTACAATTTAACTTACTTATTTATTAAATAAACCCATTAGCGATTACTTCAAGCGAGGATACTTCGTCGGCGGTAGAGCGTCACGTTTCGTTACTCAACTCGCTTTTCTTAATCCAACTTACGGGTGTAATCATGCAGTAAGGGGCAGAAGTTTTATGCAAATGGAATATAAGATTAATGGTTGGAAAAAATGTTATCATCGCGATGTGAAAACATTGTTTTTGATGGCGAAAACCGGTTGTGTTCTTCCACTAGAGTAGCGGATACGACCTGTTTGTGTTTAATATCTATTTACTGAGAGAATGTACATAAATCAAAATAATAAGTGGAAATAGTAATTCAAAGTGATGTAAAAACTTCTCAATTTTATTTGTATCAACGATATGCTTTTAAATGATTATCCCAACTTATGTTGGCTGCTTGTGAATAAAATAACTAATATTACGTGGCGATGCTGTTAACCGAATAATTTTTGTTTATTTCAAAGTATTAAGAAGCTTTACAAGTATTAAAACAGCATATCCAACCCGTTCTCTGACTCATCATAACTGAGAGAAACAGATTGACTTCGGGAAAATAAACGAATTACGTTCGAATTTATACATATTATACATGTTCAGGAAAAGACGTAAAAGGGTTTGAATAATATTAATCAATGTGAACTCAACAATGTAATTTATGCAGTTGAAAACAAGTTGTAAAAATGGTGTAAGAACACTCTTATTTATATTGAACCCTTACAACCACGAGTAACATACAACGCCATCTTTTATCGAATAGCGGCATCTTTAGAGCTACACCTCAACAGTCATACGCTTAAATTATTTTGTGACTATTTTAATGCTTTTATATTAAACATTAGTACTACATTTTTCATGGATATACAAATTTTAAAAATGTTAACTGTTAAATCTTTCCGAAACAATTTTGGATGTTTCGTAAAAATTATAAAAACTTTAATTGTCATACATGTGCGAAATTATTAATACGTTTGAAGAATAACAGTCTTCTTTCAGCTTATGCTAGTATTTGTAACGTGAAATTGATGATTAAAAATTATATAAAGAATTTGACTGTTAGGTAAAATTGCGATGACTCCCGTCCACATTTACTTTTGTTAGCCATAAATCTTGGGTCTGAGTAAATCGCCCGTCCGCTTTCAGACATAGCCGGCGGCTGAGATCCCGCTTTTAGGGAATCGAGTGTAGCAAATTATACTCCAGTACCGTGAACACGGCACGGCGGCAGTTGAGGTACTCAGAGCACCCGGCGCATGTGCACATGTGAGCCTGCCCGGCTTGATAGCCGTACAATTTTCGATTTACTCATTTATTATTGAGTACTACATTTGACCAAAAAAAAGCAAACAGTATTCGATTTCCATCTGATATTGATATTAAGTCAATGTAGATAATATTTCACCTATCAAATTGTTTTATTTAATAACGTACGGTATGTAAATATATTTTAAGCTCCTATAATATTAAGACAACGAAAGGTTCTCTTATAAGAGCTGTCCAAAAAACCCCAAGAACCTTGCGACTATATTTACAAATATATATTTAGACTTAGAGTTTAGGAATATAATTTATGATGCCATAAAATTTGCATTAGTTAAAAGAGTGCACCATTCACTTTGTTCGACAATACGATTCCATTAAAACAAACCAACGTTACATTTTGGTGGCTCCTTCCACACGTCGAAAGAGTCACCAAAAATTTTAGAACACTTAACACACACACTTTTCTCAAGTAAACAATATTCCGGCCCTCACAGAAGACGTTAGCTTTAGCCGTTGCGAATCAAAATGCGGGGGAGGGGGGGCGAAGTGAAAAAAAAAAGTAAAAACAACGGTTTTTAAAGCGACCCATGTGCGTCTAATTTTATTCCCCCGCTCACTGGTTATGAAATGAATGCAAATTTATGCGCCGCCGTCGATCCGTGCGCTTGCTTATCGGAAACGATCGTCGATGTGGGACGATAGCTGTGAGTGGTTTTTTTTTTACGAAAACAGCCGTCTGGCAAACGTATCGATAGAGGCTTACAAGTGCGACCTGTCACATGGTCATCACTCTCGTCATCGAGTGATCGCACCCCATCTCTTTCGTGTACCATAGGGACAGCCGGTTGGAGCTCCACACATCGAGGCATTGCTCCGGTACATCGTTGTTTAACTGCCGAATGTGAACTGCTGAATGTTTCGAGCTAGGGTTATCGATGATCAGAGTCTCTCCGATCGGCTTGGTCCTTTGGCTCTGCGTAGAGACGTTGGATCACTCTGCATCTTCTACCGCATTTATCACGGGGAGTGTTTGGATTGATCCCAGCGGCTAAATTTCATCATCGGACATCTCGCCAGAACCAAAACTTTCATCGACACCACCTCGACGTCCAGCGATCAACAACAGCGATTTTCAAGGCCTGCCTCGCACAACCGCTCTGTGGAACCAGCTGCCGCCGGCGTTCTTTCCGAACCGTTACGACCTGGGAACCTTCAAGAAGAGAGCATAACCTTACCTAAAAGGCCAGCAACGCATTTGTAAGCCCTTGAGTATTGCAGGTGTTTAGCGCTGAATTTCATCACAGTAGATACAATTCGTCAAACTGCCAAATATCATCGCTACCATCTCGGTAGTTGGCAGTCCACCACAGTCGATTACTCACGTAATTTTCTGCCACGCAAAACAAAGATGTGATTCAGTTGTCGCCAGCATTACTTCCGTACCGATACGACTTAGGGAACATCAAGGAGAAAGTTTTTCCAACCATATAAAACATTTATATCTTTAAAATCTATTTCACTATAAACACTATTGAAACCCATTAACATCAACGAAACTTTAGAGAAACATAGAACATAAAAAACAAATAATTTTCCTCACTATTCTGGCAAAACTCTCATAAAGTTCAAATTTATTTCATTATTTACCATCCCCAGTAACCTTTCAACTAATTGACAAGTATGAGTTTGGTTCAAAATGTGAAATCGTATCCAAATACAATCGATATTCTTTTCGGCTGAAATTCAACAAATCTCTAACATTTTATTTTAAAGTAAGCAGGAGGCCCGCTCGATGTTGAGGGATTTCCACCGCCCATGGACATCATATCACGTTGCTGTGTTCCAAGCCTTTAAAGGTCGGTAGAAAGAAATAAGGTTACCTCGCTCATTAGACGAAGCGCAGAAGTTAAAACTTCTACTTCACGTTTCTTTGAAGCTGTGATGCTTCCACGAATGAGATTGCCCATTCGTGCAACAGCTGAAGCTTCTGCGTGCGTCTGTGTCGTACCATTACAGTGGTGGCAGCAAAATTACGAGTATGAAATGAGATTCGCCGCCGTACCCCTTTCCAGAGAATGAGGGACAAATAGAACAATGGAGAGCAATATTTAATTCCGACAAGTACGCGTTGGTGACAACACAAACAAAAATTACGAACAGATCCGAACGGAGCCGCGATTTCTAATTATCCAAATTAGACAAACTCGGCATTTGATGGCCCCTCTTATTTAAATCGCGACGGGTACCTGTTTAATCTCGGCGTGGACACACTCCGGAAACTTTTCAATTTGGACGCGGACGTCGAATATATTATCAGGGTGTCAAGATGTGAATTAATAAATGGCGAAATTAGAAAAAAATATATGATGGTCAACCATTTTGTTTCCCGTACGGTTTAGGTTCCGTATATTTTTCGTACAATTTTAATATAATGCAGCAAGTTTCAATTCAATATAATGCAATTCAATATAATGCAGCCAAGTTTACAGGAAATTATGGTATTTGGGAATTGGTACGTTACAAATCTCGTGTGTAATAAAAAAAAATAATGGAATGGTTTCGCAATAACTTTTAGGATCACATTGACATATTAAGGACGACAGTTAACCAAAGGGATGCTTGAGATTATGCTCTTTGCTTTATTAGGTACTTTTAATAGTAAAATAAAAATATTTTTTTTCAATCAAACAAAGAAATAAAAAGTTCTATAAGACACACATTTTATCTCTTACGATATTAGACAATCTTATCTATCCTTACCTTAACGAGGTGAAGGAAGATAGCTAGATAAATAAATTCCTCTCGTTTCTTCATTGAGCAGACGAGAAATCTTAAGTAATAATCATTGCTGCAAGTTTTCATTCAACTTTGTTCTTATGGCAAATGGCAGATCATTTTAAAGGAAGAATGATTCTTCTATGTAATTTGTTCCTGGCACTATAGATGTTGTTAGTGTCACATCATGATGTCTGGCTGTCTACTAAAATCATATTAGTTACATAGTTCTATTTCGGCGTGATTAACAAGTACATGAAGACATGTCCTTTAAATATGTTTTTGAAAATCTAATTCTAATTCAAATATTAGTCAATATCGAAGTATTAAACTTACTTATCGATTGTCAATTCAAAATTCAACTACTAACACCCGGTAAAGATAAGCCGCTTACCTCCCATACGGATCCCCAAACGTTACCTAATCCACGCCTAGACGGACGAACAAACAGAAACTTTTAAAAAATTACATTAGTCTTAATATATTCAAAATTAAAAATTGCTGAAAGGGGCCGTCTGATGCCAATCAAAAAAGTTAAAATTGAGGTAGGAAGCCGTCTGAATTACTTCAGGTCTTACTTTAAAATGAAAAAAATGAGCCTAAATTGGGTATGTGAATTTATCACGTGGTATTTATAACAGACTTGAATTAGAGGCTAGTTTAAACCCTTAAAAGGATGAAAAGTTTTAGGTATATTTGGTATTAAGAAAAACTACCCCTACTGTATGATATGGATGTCAAAAATACAAACACAGATCTGGAGTAATAATTGTTCATACAAATTCGTGTAATGGGTGGGAATTGAACCAGGTGTCAAAGTCTATTTTTACTTACCTACTGCCTCGACAGAGTCATTACCATATCATATATTAATATATACATCCCTTATCTTAAGCTTACTTTAACTCCTCATGACAGACCTCCGTTATAACAATAGCTGATGACTGAACTAGGAGTCTTCTCTTATAATTTTGAAGAGCATCTGTAAGACTAATTTTAGACTCAACTTGTCGTCAATCATTTAATGGTACTCGCAGCAATAAGACAGTATTTGTTTTAATCAAACTTCTCATCCTCTACCACTAGGGAAAAGAGATAAAAAGTAGAATCAGTAGTTAGTACTAGAAATAGGAAGTAGAACACCTCATGATTATCTCTTTCAGACTAATCTACTCAACCTGTGTTATAAGGACCACTAACCAGATTCCAAAAAACTGTCTGAGGGTCACACAAATAATTTACGATGAAACAAATTGTATTTCATTCTATTAGTGTTATTCTAAATAGTTGTCCCATGTGGGGATCAAACCCACGACCCCCGACGCCCAAGTCTACCTCGGCAACTTCGCCACGGACTCATCTTTAAATGTAATAAAATTACATAACCACAAATAACAAAATTGCAACCTCTCGTTTATTTTCAAATGAATGTCTCTTTAATTCCCGCAATCTTTAAAAGGGATGACACATGTATGAACTGAGTTCCGCCTCTCAGCGACAGAGGGCGCCCACATTAACATATCAAGACCGCAACCCCCGCAATTAACATCCCCTTTGATTCCGACTCAGGCGAGCTTTTTTGCTTAATCTCTTTAATTCCCTTTCACCTTATCACTCATGAATAAAGTTGTGTGTCTACATTTAGACTTCAAGTTATCCGTCCGCGCCGGTGGAATAGATAGCGATTTCAGTATTTTCGTTTCTTACGTACCATTAACTTAATACATATCTCTTTTTTTGTATTTACGCGATTACACATTATAAATGAAACTAATTTTACGGATTTATCGCGTTTCTTTTTAATTTTAATTCCCGACGTTTCGAACCCTTTACAGCGTTCATGGTCACGACATATCAACATATCTCTTTTTTCCCGATTGCTGATCTTTGTATATTTATTAAAAATAAGTATCACTACGAGCTTCATGAAATCTATTTAAGATTTTATGTCGCTGGAACTGAATCGAAAAAGTACACTTTAATATAAAATGTCCAGCAGCGTACGAAATTTACTATTCTGTTTGTCAAGGGGTACAATATAGTACAAATATGCTGTTTGTAAACGGAATAAATGCCTCTTGCGCTTTCAACACGTTAGAAGACAGTCGCCTAGTGATATTTTTTTTTTTCTAAACATTGCCCTTACTTTAGGATAACATTATCCTGTGTTGTAAGGACGTTTTACATACATAAATTTCACGTGGACAAACACCCAGATGCGAAACAACTATCTGTGGGTCGCACAAATAGTTGTCCCGTGTGGAAATCGAACCCACGACCCCCGACGCCGAAGCCAATAACTTGGCGACAGCGCCACGGAGTCAATTCGATCTTTGAACATGGTAACGGTCATTAGACATAATGTAACAATAATTTTGTACCAAATAATATAAGTCGGCTACAACAGGAGGGCTTTGAGTTTCGCACTCATTCACAGACAGTATGTATGTATTATTGGCGGGGAACAATGTATTATTGGCGGGGAACCGAAACCATCTCCACCCTCTGTCCGCATAGGCTCCGCGTCTTCAAAGTCCTCGCTAAATTAACCTTTTTGCGCGTGGAAGAAATCATGCAAATCCGAAGACATTAGCGCCGAAGATAAGAAATGGGATTAAAAAGCTTAAAGCGGAACTGCGGCCGTGATTCGGCCCCCGCGTATGTTAATTCGTGGGGAGTAATTAGTCGCAGGCTCCGCTTTAAACCACACCGCCTTGAATGTTGGTTATCTATTAAGTGTTCAGACGTCTCATATCGCACATGCTCGTTACAATGTTCTGTCTGCGTTCAACTTATTATTGCTTTAACTGTTAATTGGATCAATTTATGCTCAGACGTAATCAACTCCTGAATGAATTGCCAATGAATAGCTTGAACCATCATTTGTGTGATGGCCGGTCGCATTATCGTTGTCCGTTGAGCACTTCAATAGCATTGTTACAATAACAAAAAACTATCGGAGGTGTATTTTTTTTGTTTGTTTGCGCTTAAACATATAGCTGAGCGATCTGTTTCTAAGAAAATCAACGCATTTCATTTTTATGTTATTGCTCTCCTGTGTCGAAATTAATTCAAACGATATCGAGAGTAAATATGCATACAAATGATATATTCATGTATACATAATTATCTGTACTTATCTGACTAAAATAGTATATTAATAATTTTGCATAATTATAACCTAAGCCTGGCTTTATGGTCTCAAACCATCAGTCCTCTAACGCTGTTTATACTTGATATCGTTCCATTTTACCGTCACGAGAATCATGCGGTAATATTAACAGCGATAGATAAAATTTCTACCCGATCGCCTACCAATACTCCACTATGTAATAATGTAATCAAAAACGCTTAGAGTCCAGCAATACAGCGGGTAACGTTATCGACAAGCCGTGTACATCGTAAAACAAACGAGCGGAGGGAATTCGAGCCAAAAAAAATATTGATACGGAATACAATAACAGCCTTAGCATAATCAATAACCAGTAGCCAAGGAACGGCCGCTGATAAAATAAAAGCGGGGCCAATAACAATAAAACATAACGGGCCGGCCGATTCTATAAATTCTCCTTTATTCCCCGTTCCCCTGGCCAGCGTCCAGGGTGAATAAGGGATGGGGGAGCGGGTGCCGCTGTCCAATTTGGAAGCAAGACGGATAGGACGGTCGTAATTTATCACTCATTGACTTCCTCGCGCGCGCCATTTTGTTTATTGAGCGCTGGCAATGGATAAGCGGTGGGTAGTCGCTGACGCGGCGTTATTTCGCAAGTTTTCTGGTAGCGAAGACCTAGTGCTGACGGGATTAGCCTTCGGAAGCCCTCAGTTCGAATGATGACGGTGAGCACCAATGAGTTTTGGGTGTTTCGACCTTACTTGAAATTTACTGAATTATATATGCGTATGGCGTACTACAGGTTTGAGCAGTATCTCATCGACAAATAGTGATCTCTTCACCCCGTCACAGGAAACGAAATGTGTACATAATTGTGTACATATGCATCAGCAAAAAAATTCCAATACATAAAACCCTAAGAAATGTTCGTCACAGCTGTATCATTTAACTAACATTTATGTATGCTTATTCAAACGGATGGGTAGAACTAAGTTCTCTATTTTCCAAGTCAGACAGTAAACCTCTTTCCGTACAACGGAGCAAAAATATCAATTGTCTATCGTTAAAACAAGCTTAAAAAAATATCTGACTACATTATCCGACTACATTAAAAGTTTCATTTTTAATGTAGTCGGATTTTCTACATTATAGCTAATCCTCTTTTATTTTTAGCGGCACCATATTGAAATAAAAAATGTAACTGGCATGACTGAGACGAATCTAATGATACCCCATAGCCGGACAAAGGCCTCCTCATTTACAGAGGGTAACAGAATATTGTCCACCAAGCGGCTCCACTGCAGATTGGCGAATTTCACATATCTTTTTTTTTTTGTTATTTAAAAACATGCAGGTTTCCTCAGGATGTTTTCCTTCACAGTTGAGCGTGATAAAGTCAGCACTTAAAATTAACAATTTCATTAGTCCTGGCACCGGGGATCGAACTCAGGTTGCTCGAGTATATTTAATTAAAGGCGAGCGCCCGGATACTGAGCTATCACGGCTCTAAAAACAGATAAATACACTCGAAAAACATTACCCTCCATACAATTATACAATTGGGCAAAAACGGGAAAACTGATGTTACAAACTGACCCCACACGACGAACTGCATATGCCAGCCACATGAATCATCAACCACTTACTTAGAGCGCATAAGGGAAATAAATAGTACGTAGTGAAAGTGCCAATAAGAAAACATGACACATGTTCCGAGGAGTTGTGACATGTGTAACAATTACCATCGAAATGCGAGGTTATTTTCTTGTCATCGGATCGTCATTAAAGAGTCTTCGATTTTTTATCTGTGCACGCTCGCAGGCGCGCTTTGATCACTGGGGCGATTTCCCTCGGGAAGCTCACCTGAGTTCGCTATTAAGGGTCCCGTACTCCTAAGCGGCAAACATTGATATTTCGATAGTATTCGGTTACTTCGCTCATTCCATTGTTTGCTGAAAAACTAAACTAACGCTTTAACTAGAACATAAAATCTTTGGCAGTAATGTTTCGTAAAAACGTCTAGTGTAAATCCGATGTTCTCAAGTAAAATGTCTCATCAAAAAAAAATGTATAGGCCATGTAATTACTTACCGAGGTGAGGTACCTCGGTAAGTAATTACATGGCCTATACATTTTTTTATTTTTGATTTGATTTTTGATTTTTGAATACATTACTTATATATTTAGTGCCATCTGCTGTTAAAACTTATAGTTTGTGAATAACGTGTAGCTAGTATTTATTACTGTACATATTGTCAAATGAAATTATATGAAGCAAAACTTTTTGAGTTATGTGTAAATTTTGTGAATTTTTATTAAGAAGTGAAAAGTTTTTTTTTTAATTCTATACGTAAACAGAAGTAAATTTAATTGAGAAGCCCAGCATGAAGTAAACTCATTTATACTATTGTCCGAACATCGAAGTAATCACACTGTTAGACATAACGTACAACAAAACACACCTGAGACATGGTGGTATTATGAGAGTCCATGGTCAGTAGTCGCTTGCTCGATTTGAATTTAAAAAAAATCTATATTACGGTCAAGTAGGTCCTTAAGCTAAAAATAATATTGTACTTGTATTGTAATCTTAATATGGAATTATTAATATGAATAAATCAGACGACAAGCTTTAAAATCTGTTTCCTTACTCGCCAGAAGAAAAGCAAAACTATGATGCTCCCGCTTCACGCTGTTCTTTTGAAAAAGCTACCGCAGTTAAAATGAATAATGACCAATTCGCACGGAACCCGCCCAGCTTAGCGCTGTTCGCGCTTACCCACGGCGGCCCACCGGCCGATACGTTTTTCCTTCGCAATATTTTCCGGCGTCCGTCAAAGGCCCCCCGCCCGATCGGAGCCGATGTATTTATTTACATTTTGATACGGGGATAAACAACGGGACGCTGCGTGCGTTTTTCAAACGGCAACCGACGTCAATCCGTCCGCCCCAAAGGCGAACAGGTCAATATTTGATATACTACCTTCATGCACTCGCACATGATCATTTATATATGTTTGTTTGTGAGCTGTCTATAAGTAAAAGCACCAAAAAAACCAAGCAACACTTGACAGTAAATGATCGCCAAATGGACCTGAAACAAAATAAGTACAGGTGTCAAAGTGAAAGTCACTTTATTTCATGTAGGCGTAATTTAAGCTCTTATTGAACTTTTTTTTATGATAATTTCTTGTATTTACGCTTTTTTATGTGCAAAGTTCCAAACGAGCGGACGGTTCACCTGATGTTAAGTTAATACCGCCCATGGACATCTGCTATTCGCGAGGCTTACAGATGCGTTGATAACCTTTTGAAAATTGGGCTCCGGCCACCTCATTCACCAGACGAAACGCGAAAGTATTTGTCATACTTCCACTTTACGCTGGTCTTCTGTGAGGTCGTGGCACTTACCCGGACGGGCCTGCCCATTCGTGCAACAACCGACGCTGCTGCGTGGCCCTACCACCGTAAAATAAAAAAAATACAACTAGTTCACTAAACTAGACCTAAATAGTGATCAGAGAAGAACCAGCAAGAAACTGTGCTCATGCTATCTCTTTTTTTTATGATACAAGTGTACAAACTTATTTAAGTCTAAGGACGTGGACGCTATTATATTGCGGTCACGTCTCGTATGTGCGTATACTACTACAGTGATACTTCGAACCATATTTAGTCTTAGGATATCGTACCTTCAATGTTTGCCATGAAATATTCCATTTCATACATACTCATTACCTATGGTGATTACATTACTATTACTTTAGAGATCAAAAACAAATAAAGAATGGGAACGGCATCGAACTATCCTGAAGTATGAAGGTCAGCACTGAAAATCAGCGCTGTGTTGGGGTGTTGACTTCCGGCACAGCATAACGCTGTGCTGACCTAATTTACCGATAATAGGGCGTTTCATTTTTCACATTTCTTTACCTTTAAGTTGATTTTTTAAATTTATTCCGCATGTAACCTGTGCCACCAAATATATATTGTAGGCTATACTTATTGTATACGTATTACGAGTAGCCATCGATCTTCAATTTTATAATTAGAAACACTTAACCGACATACAAAGGATAGTAGACAGTAAGTAGTAAAACAAACAACAATAATTTAACCATGCTGCTATACTAAATAGCAATAATCCGTTACCCGTCGCAAACTCTACCTACCTTAGCAACCCCACCTATATTTTCCCACAGCCCCGCAACACAAATGCACAAATAAAGAAAGCACGAATGGTTCCGACTACGCCAAAAGCCATTCTGCCAGGCGGTCGCTTTATCAAGCAATTCTTTCGCCTAATCTCGGCCGCTGTTGCCAAAATTTCGTTAAGAAAACCCCAAGGAGCGCGGCGCGCTGCCTCATTAGCGGGGGTCATCAGTATGCATAATAAATGAGATAAGCGCCATCTAGCGGCGGGCGGCGGGACTAAATGAATGCGTAGCAAAAGCGAGATTGATGGCCCCGCCAACTTGAGCAATGGTCGGTGCAACTATAGGGAGATTCCGCTCCGTTTCTTTCATTCTTAATAGTACTGCATAATATTACATCTCGGAACTAATACTATTATAATAATGGTTAAATACTCTTTTATAAGATCGTTTGGACGAAATCCAACAGTTCGCAGCAATGACTACCATTTTTTGATGTTTCACGTCCAAACTCACAAATCAGTCTTTATCATAATGTATAAATTATAATTTTATATAATGACAGGCAAAAACTAGCTATGTGAAAAGTGAACAGAACTGTATGTGTTCATGGATTTAAAAAGAAACGGTAATGCATTGCAAGTGTACTCTGCTTAACTTCATAACAGTTTTGTTAGTTTCTTATCAATCCTGCCCATTAGGGTATTATGAAGTCACTCCCTTGAGTAAATTAATTCCGTTTTAATTATCCTTCCCTTATTACAAAAAATCTGATTCAAGCAACGTACATAAAAGTTATTTACGACGAGTAAGAGAGAAAAAGCGATGATATATTTCTTACATAAAACTAAAAAGCGTCCGTAAAATTTTAGTGGGTGCTGCATAGGGTATAATTAAATGGGAAATTTATCATAACTGCGACATAACCGACGCCATTACTCGAGACCTGCTACAATATCGCCCCTGAAGTTTTCTGAAGGTATAAACCGCCAACGCTGAAACTGCTGCCAAATGACAACAAGCAGCGCCGTATTGCTAAAACCACAAGGTCGAGAATCACAAAACCGGTCTACGCACCGACGGCAAGGCACGTTTGGACTTGTGTACATAAGGGGACAATAAGTAACAGAAGCGAGAGACGCCGGGAGTCAGTCGATTTATCACCAAGTTACTTATGACAAGTGGCCCGTCCTCGACAGACTGAGCGAAGATGCTTTTTAGTGTCCACCTACGCGGGTACGAGGAGCCATAGCGACGATTAATGGATGCGGCGATGACTCGATCGTTATTTTTTTTATGTGAAAAGTTGCCAAACGATCAGACGGTTCACCTGACGTTAAGTGAATACTGCCGCCCATGGACACCCGAGGGTTGCAGATGCGTTGATAACCTTTTGAAAATTGGGCTCCGGCTACCTCACTCACCAGACGAAACGCGAAAGTATTTGTCATACATCCACTTTACGCTGGCCTTCTGTGAGGTCGTGGTACTTACCCGGACGGGCCTGCCCATTCGTGCAACAGCCGAGGCTTGCCGCGTGGCCCTACCACCGTTATGTCTACGGCAATAGCTTTGGACAGACAAAGAGAAATCCACAAGAAAACAGAAACTGTGCTTGACTTTAGAAAGAAAGAAATCTTTATCGCGACTAAACGTAAACATTACAACGACAATATTATTACAACGACCTTATTATGTCCCAAAATATCACGTATTCATTCAAATTCTCACATCACAGATTACAAGTCGAAGGATCAGCTGTGGCCACCACTAACTTTTAAATAAAACATATGTTTATCATTTACAGCTTTTCAGTTATATATTACTAGCTTTCGGCCGCGGCTTCGCTCGCGTTGAAGACCTTAAATAAAAATCAAGATATTTTCAACACCTTACAACACTTTTTTCCAATTTAAAAATAGCCTATGTCCTTTCCCAGGCTCTAGACTGATCTGTGTACCAAAATTCATTTAAATCGGTTCAGTAATTTTAGCATGAAAGCGAGACAAACAGACAGAGTTACTTTCTCATTTATAATATTAATATGGATCAACCGTCTAAATTTTGCACATCCATCAGATATTTTCAGTAAATATTCTGTTTTCGTTTTTAAGTGCTGTAGCGAAATAGATACGGCAACAGCATTCTAAAACTAGAAAGGAACATAATTATTGAATAGTTTATTGCTAATCATACTTTAAGGCGCCTATTTATTAACTATTATACCTTTTTATCTCAATTGTAGTGTTTTGTATCAATCAGCTGAGAGTGAACACCAAAAAACTTTGTACCGTAATTTTTAAGCAGTAATAAACCTGTATGGAAAGGAATGCAACAGATATTTGTTACTCCTTTTCCAATTAGTAGAGCCTAGTTTCACTATTCACTAATGTCACTATATTACTAGTTTACTATTATAACTTAAATTTTAAACCTATGACATTTTTAAAATAAAAGTATTTGCAATCAAAACGTTTCATTCCGGGCAAAAGAAGAGTTAAGATGGGATACCGCATCCAAGTTTTGCTTTAGCAAACGCGGAGCCTCCCAAAGTCGCAACAGACTATGCTAATGAGGGGCGCGATGTTTTTGCCACTTGTCCCTCATTCCGCCATCTGAATAGCAGCGAACGCCTCTGGTGACTGTTGACGATTGCGTAATGGCGGGAATAGTTAGACTTAGGCACTCTATACCACACCGCTGAACGAAATGGCAGAGGAAATAAATTGGGAGTATACGGCGTCTCTAAGGATAGACAAACACTATTCTATATACTTCATAAAACGCTGGGAAGAATTGTGGACATAAAATACTTGAGAATATTATATAATCTTTATTACTTTGTAATATTTGAGAAACGTTAAGGATTAAGAAAAATTATTTTATTTGATCAACCTCAGAATATAGTCAGATTGTTTGTCGATTCGAAAACTTTTAGAAAAACTACCTACCTGAGACCTGCATGTATGATAAAATGAGTATAAATGTACAAAGAATTGACTTCGATTACATAATTATAAACATACAGACTATAAGAAATTTTATACGGTACTTACTGTGGTATGATCACGCAACATTTTCGCTGTTGTAGGAACGGGAATTTCCGTCCGAGTATGTAACGACCTCATAGAAGACCGGCGTGAAATGGAAGTGTATACTACTGCGTTTCATCTGGTGAGTGAGGTAGTTGGGACTCACTTTATTAAAAGGTAGCAATGCATCTGCAACCCTACTTGTGTTGCAAATATCAATGGGCGACGTTTATCACCTAACATCAATTACACCGCCAGGTCGACTATCGCCTTATCACATTATAAAAAACCATACGATTCCTTAAACACTTGAAATTTATTTAATTACATTATTTTATTCATAATAAAAGGAATATTTAATACCCAGTAAGTGTTTCAACTTCCTTCCGTCATTGTTCGACGGTTAACAATATTTACATAAGCCGGCTTAATAGTAATCATTACGTATACTATGATTTCCTACATTTACGCTTATATACGGTTGAACTTCTGGTCCTAATCTACAGAGAACTTTTATCGGAAATAACCATTGATTTTGCAACATAGTAAATTGCGCAGTCAATTTTATCGCTGCCAATTTCAGATGAAGCAAAAACTGTGTTGTGCTGCATCTGTGTTGTCACAATTACTTCAATGTAACGCATTTCTAACTATAGAAACGAGATGGTCACGATGGGGTTGACATATCCAAAAAAAGGATAAATACCCCAGCAAAAGAAACCATTGATTTCTTTTGTTAATTTAAACGTTTGAAGTGAGGACGGGCCGGAATAAAATATACGGGGAAAGTTGCGGAGCAGAGGGCGGCGGGAACACAAATAAAACGGTCCACAGCGACAAAGCTGGAGCTCTAATGAAACTCCGCGGTTTTTCCATGATTATTCATGCCACTTAGATACCGTCGGCTTACGAACAGTCTACTCGGGCGCACAACTCCGCTACGCTGGTACCGCCGCTGTGTTCACGCAGAACGCGGTAACTGGTGAACGTCTCACGTAAAGAGATTTAGTTATATTATTGACAATTTCCAACTGAATATGTAATACTTTATGGTCCCAGTAGTTTTTACTTACGTTGGGTAAGCGAATACGTTCGTGAAATTCGATTATACATCGCAAGTTAGAAAGTAAATATAAATAATAACAAATTTGGCAGACTTCAACAAGTCGGGCAGTAGATTACAACTTGTTAATATTAAATTTAAGCCCATTAACCTGCAGTTCCTACATTTTCCTATTTTAAATCCAGTCTTCGTGTTTTCCAAATGGAAAAAAATTCAAGTCCGTCAAGTTTCCTTAAAGTAGTCTCACTTGAGAAGAGAACTTTGTCAAACTAAACAAAGAAAGTTCAGACAACCCAAGGAGATACCAGCTACCGCAGCCTGTTCTGCGCCAACCCGACGGAGGGCCAGGCTCATTGAGATGCGGTGACCTCACGAAAATCGCGGACTCCACCCACATTACCATTCCACTTTTATATTGCCACCACCCCATTAATGTAATTGCCGGCCACCACTTGTCGGCACACACAGACGCTCATTAAGTTTATCTAGTGGAAGACGTACGGATCCCCGTCCAATAACACTAAGATGATGCAGATAGGAAGCGCTTTATCTCATGTTACGCAAGCAGGGTCTTATTTAATCAACTATATTAGTTAGTATTATACCGTGACTATTTTCGCTTGAGTTTTAAATAACATCTTTGATATAAACGTAGGTTTGTTGCAGTTGTTGTTTGTTTCATTCTCATCTGCTTCACAAGATATTCTGACTTAATGTCACTCGAATAAAATAAAGCTTTTAATTTATTTATCCAATTGCCATTATGTTACCATTTCTGAGATGTTGTGGCTTAATTACGACGCTAAACTGCAACAGCACAAAAATAGTAATTTAAATCGCCATATACGTGAGGAATCTAAGAACTCCTATTGTTCTAAGACCTAAGTATTGTTCTTAAGAAAGTAATCATCATTTATTAATCACATTTGCCCCCTGGGCCAACACGGTATTTTAGAGAGAAAAATAATTGTTAAAGTTTACCCGGAAAGCTAAGGTTATATTTCAGAGCTATGTAGTATGAGTAAGCCCATTTGCGATACGAAATAGCAGTACATAGGGCAAAGGATGGCGGGAGGCGGTGTCGTGTTTCTACCAATGTACGAGACTCGCTATGTTTCAACTTAGGGCCGGCACATAGCTATAATTTTATTTCAAACACTTATTGAATCTAAATGGTACATGAACAACTAATAAACGATGAATTACATGGCTTTCGTAAATTATTTACTTTTGATTCTTCAGAAATTGCCATGTGCACAGCACAGCACGCATTGCACAGTGCAACAGCGTCTTTCAAGTCAAATTAACTGTGGTAGGGCCACGCAATGGTTTTCACTGTTGCACGAATGGGCAGGGCCGTCCGGGTAAGGACCACGACCTCACAGAAGACCGGCGTAAAGTAGAAGTGTTACACTTCTGGGTTTCGTCTAGTGAGTGAGGTAGCCGGGGCCCACTTGAAACCGCAATGAAAAACCGCAATGAGCAGTATGATTCTAACAATGTTATGCAGTATGATTCTAACAATAACATTGTTAGAATCATGCTGCAAAGCTTTTGTGACTAAATCGTTCACGTCGCTGCTTATTGATCTAACGTAATGACGTCATAGCTATCAATTTATACAAGCACACCTGAAAATAGTCCTTCATACATATGTATTTCCCTCCACTCGGCGCTGAGACGGCCCTGGAACAAAGGAGGAAACTCTGTAGCGGACACCTCCCTCAAGCGCAATGTTGTAAAAGAAAGAAAATACGACGATCTCGAACCTCCCCTCCCCCCCTACCCACACCCGCACCCCCGACCCCCTCCGGCCCAAGAACACTCCGCGCCACAATTGTTCATGTATGAATTCACCACATTAGGAGTCAAGTAGGATAAAAACAGGACGCGGGAGAAAGCTTTGAGAAATATCCCGGGCATTGAGTGATATTCCACCGCTGAGGAGCGCAGCTTTTTTTTTCCCGCCTTTATCTCCTCTTACCTTGCGAAAATAAAAGGGTCCGGATGTAAAAATAGAGGAGGTCCGTGCGCGGACCGAGGTAGCGATTTGGATTTAAAAAAAAAATGGCGGCCGGCTCCGACCTTTTTCCGCGGTTTGACGTGGGACGTCGATCAATGGCTGACAGATGTCAGGTGAGCGCGTTTGCGTCGAATTCTAATGGCGATTTTTAATGAGCCGTGACTTTGGTCTCATTTTCGAAACGTATCTTTAGGTTTTATCTCTATCGATTGATAGTCTCCCTTCCGGTTCTTGGCCTCACACAAAGCATTGTGTTTATAGGAATACGCTTTCGCTAAATGGTCTGCAAAGTAAGGCTTCATTGGTCACGGGGGCGTCGATAATCCTGATGTCCGAAGGTTTGAAAAAATCTATATATTGTGCTTAAGGAACACACAATGGTATTATGAGATACTATGGGGTCCGTAGAAAATTCTTTCAAACAACCCTTGAGCTGCTATGTATACAGAAAACTTATGTGAAATGTCGAAGCAATTGCTTTTTAGAAATTTAAATGTTGTTTTGGTAATATAGTTCTAATCTTTGCACTTAAGATTGAACATTAAAATATGTAGAAAAAGTACGAAAACATTGTCGCCGCTGTGGGAATCGAACCCACGTCTTCGGCATTCGCGGCCTGACGCTTTTACCACTAATCTAAAAATAGCTAATTTTTTCTCAAAGCAAGAAGAAGTTCATCTTTTTTAATGTAAAGCAAAATTAAACATACCATTCCAAGTCAAAGTCAAAATTTGATTATTTAATAAATACTTATTTTAAGTATTTATTGAACATCAAAAAAATACCAACGGTTCAGTTAACTAGACCTGTCCACAGAAGAACCGGCAAAGAACTTTGCAATATTGTTATTTTTTTTTTGTTTGTAATTATATAAGCAGCATCCAGAGGAATTGCAAATGCAGAGCAAGAGTCATTTCCACACATTTTTGTCCTCGATGTATTTTCCTCGACATTATAACAGGCCTGTTTCATTAAGGTAGCTTTTACAAAATGTTTGAAATTGTTCAGTCTTTGTTATTTGTGGCCATTCAGCTTTAGCTGTTTGTGTGCGTTGAAAACGATACTCGTTTATTAGACACTGTTAAAACAGACACAAACCTAACCTGTCCACGGTGTAATATTGAAATTGATATGTAAATAACGAACGCCCTTACACCACCCACGCATAGGATGAAGATATAAACCCCATAGGGTACGCAATAAAGCCTTATTACGCATCTTTTGTATCCAATTAAATTGGATACCTCATTCGGGGCGTGCAGCGTGTTATGGTAATCGAGTGTTCAACGTAGATATTTATTCGTAGCACTCGATTATCATTTTATTCGTAGCTGCGAGTGTAGTGTAGTTATTTGAATAAGTGTCTGGACAGACGTATTCCTCGATTGTTTTCTATCATAATAGAAAACAATTAGACAAATTTACAAATCTATCATAATTGTACAAATATTTCGGTAACGGTTTTTTTTTATGTGAAAAGTTGCCAAACGAGCAGACGGTTCACCTGATGGTAAGTAAATACCGCCGCCCATGGACATCTCCTACACCCGAGGTTAGAGATGCGTTGACAACATTTTGAAAATTGGGCTCCGGCTACCTCAGTCACCAGACGAAACACGAAAGTATTTGTCATACTTCCACTTTACGCTGGTCTTCTGTGAGGTTGTGGTACCTACCCGGACGGGCCTGCCCATTCGTGCAACAGCCGAGGCTGCGTGGCCCTACCACCATAGGGCGCACGCAGCAGCCGCAGTTTGTATTCGAGTACTCAAAAGCTTTCCTGAATGTTTTCACGCATAATCATGATTACAACATGTTTTAGTCCAATGCTACATAAAGGCCTCTCCCGCAGACTGCCACGAAACACGATCCTGACCCACCATCGACTTCCCGCACATTTTCACAGATCATCAATCACTCCATCTATTGGGGCTGGGTAAGATGCGGTAAAGTAAATTTATCTTACAAATCTTGGCAAAAACAAAGTTTTGGGACAATAATAAAAGAGTTAGTTCTAGAAATTTTAAGTAATATAAGCTATATTGAGAATATTTTGAGACATTTAAAAAAGTTATGAAATAAATAAAATTTTATGAATAGCATGATGACATTCACAAACTCTCTTCTAGTTACTGCGAAGTTTGCGTAAACTTAATTTGAGTGATTTAGTCCAAATATTTTCTTTTAATGTTTAACGCTTATTTTTTTAATATTGATCGATAAAAGGTCCGACAAGCTTTAAACTTAGCATATCTTTCTTTTTTCCAATGACCTCCACCAAACTTTTTTTAACAATCTATAACTACATAAATGATTCAAACAACATTTTATCAGTTTTTAATTACGCTTATTTAACAATGTTAATAAATTATTAAAATGCAATGGTATCAACAACCGCGAAATTGGTAAAATATAGATTTATTAATATGGATTATATGATTATTATATTATAAAAAATAAATTTATAATTAATTTATTTTTTCCACTCAGAATTTATGCTTGATCATTCAATATTAATGTTAATCCTTAAAACTTAATCATAATTTGTAATTCCCTATTTTCCTTGCAGTCCTAAAAAAACATAAATATATAAATACCCTTCACGTTTATACAACACCTTATTTTAAATATTTTGGTGGCTTAGTATATTTTGAAGCAAAGTTGAGAATTACATGAATATGGAGTGATCTCTTAATGAAAGGAAAGAGAGGTGTTAATCTTGCCGGAACTTGAGGGATCCCACTTTTAATTAATACAATCAAAACAAACAGCGGGGCCGCACAACGGCTTATATCGGACTGGGCCGCATTTAAAAAAAAATCTTTATTAAATAAAAAAAAATAACAAGGTATAACGTCACTAAAAAAAATTCAAAACTATCTTTATTCATATAGACGCTGTAGTTAGACAATAGAAGTTCGTATGTTACCACGGGTTCGGAAAGCAGTTTCTGGTGAGAACAAACCGGCGAGAAACTCAACGGTTGCTCTTTTAAAAATATCAGTTTACAGTATAACACGGTACAGGTATAACAGTCTTATTTTAGCCTACGGGAGTATTAACATACGCTAGCCATAAGTTTGCTTTTAATTTTGCGTTTAAATTGTAACGTACTTTTCGGTTGTAATTTGAATGTACTTTTTCATGTAAACAGTTTTATGTAAACAGAGGTTGAAAAATTATTGCTATATTGTTTTGACTGTACTTTAAAATATTCCAAATCCGTCCGCGTCGAGTTTAAGGGGCTGCCCTTGAGAGTTTCATTAACCGCGGAATTTTATCAAAAAACACATCTATTAATCCCTTCCCTTAACTCATTTTCATATTTACCGGCTTCAGGTTTTATTAACTCCACGTAAATATTATTTCTTTTAATAAACTTCAGAAAGGAGTGCCCGAGAAATATTGTAGAACAGTTATTTTAAACATTAACAAAGATATCTCGTTCCTGGTTAGTCACCGGCGAATGGGCCGAATGAGAAGCAATGGCGTAGAACTGTTGAAGATCAGGAAGTGTGATGAGATATTATACGGAGGAAAATGTTCCTTATTTATAGAACTTGAATCCTCGAATCAAAATAATCCTGAGTTCGATTCCCGCACACGGCAAATATTTATAGGACCAAAAGATATTTTTCCTGTACATCCATCTTATCCTATAGAATATATAGTAGCCCATCAACAATAGGACAGCATTATCCCATAGTAAAGATCCGAGACAATTGCAACGAGTTTGATGGTCAGTTTGCGTATAAAATTAAATTTAAAGACCTACAAACTGAAACACTTTGTGCGCGCACTAATCGGGCTTTCGATTTACAAGATAACTCCGATGCAGTTGAAAATATCAAATGTCCTATTCTATTGCATAATCCAGGGCGATTCCAGCTTTCACTTTCTCGAGATGAGGACTTTCTGGAGCGCGAAGTATATTTAACCCCAATATTAAACCGTGAACCGTCCATGAATACGAAATTGCGACAGGCACAGTAACTCCTGAAATATATCCGGCGGAATGGCTGAAATTTACATGAAACATTTTAATATTGGCCCGTCTGAGCCCCTCACCTGGTCTTTTTTCTCACGCCATAAAAGTGCCCCGAAAAGTTAAATTTGATGTGTTCTTAAACCCGTTGCCAGGGTTAGGGATGAGCGCGCTGCGGTCCCGACAGTAACGGCTCTTATTATTATTTGCGCCCGAAAATTTACGATATAATTAATGTTTATGGAATCTGTCGTTGATTGTGTATATCTAGAAATAAATTTATTGCACTGCAAGTACATAATGCATAGTTTGCATATTGTAAACACACTACGTAAATATGACATCTCAATTATTATTTTTTTTAATTTATTAAGCTCACCTGCAGATGTGACAATAAAACTTTCTTAGGTCATCTGTAAAATAAATAAATAAAATAAAACAAGCCTTTATTACTGTTACTCTTTACAATCTTATTCTTACGTGTTATACTAATCACTATTTAAATTAATACTAGTTACACCAAATTGTGGTCTCTAAGTATATCGGTAGTCGGTTTAATAATCTGTAGCAGCTTGTCTCTCGACAAAGGCCTCCTCCAAGGACTTCCATGCAGCTCGATCTCTGGCTATTTGGGTCCACTTAGGGCCCGCCATTTGTCTGGTCCCATCGTCGTCATCTATACACTAATCTAAATGCTTAAAACTAATTGCATATATATAATATAGGCAAACGCATTATTGATCACCATTTATTATTGATCACATTATTATTTGTAAGTACTATGATCTCATATATGTATGATACAGAGAAAAAAAAATACAACTAAAACAAAAACAAATACAGCTAAAACAAATTTCATGCAATATAACATTTTGTTGCATGAAAATGATTTGCGTCTAAACTCTAAATATTTTGGTAAAATAAATAGACAAACTACATTTTATATACTAAAATACAGTAGACTTACACAGAAAAAGATAAAAAAATAATAGAAAAAGCAAAATTAAGTACTTTTCACGTTTATTGTATCGTCATGTAGAATTGGGCCATCACTAAAAGCGTCATAAAGTATTTATGAACAGACGAACAACTTTTGTGTGCAAAATACGTATTGTTTAACTCCATTATTTTATATATAAACCCAGATACTGTCGAAAGTTTTAAAGGGTTTGAATTAAAATAGTCATAGCAAGAAAACTTTTTTGAAACGCGTATTTTAGTTCGTTCGTCGTATCTAGGATTAACGTTTCGAAGGATTTTAATTATTATGATGCTATTCTCTGCACTTAAGACAAAATTAAAAAAATACCGTCTTAAGTGCAGCGAATAGCACTATAAAAATTAATATCCTTTTCAAATTTGCATAGCAAAAGTGTCATCCGTAGTTTTTAAATATTTCATTGTAAAAAGTCATATGAAAAAGTGTGCTGTAAAGGAAACTTAATGTAGACCAAATACGTTGAGGTTTTCGGTCTGAAGATGAACCGCTTAGCTCAGTGGTTAGAGCATCGGGCGTGTATTTTGGAGGACGGAGGTTCAAATCTTCACAGCGACGAAAAACATTTCGTCCATTTTTCTACAAATTTTAAATTATTTGACATTGATGTATTAGGTAAATTTGTCTGGCTAATTGAGATCTTAATTTAAGTCTCAGAAGTCTTATATTAATGGACATACGTAGTAAATAAAAAAGCTTTGGATAATGTAACTTAATAAATGAAGTATAACTTAATAAATAAAGTTAAACTTCGTAATAATCATACCCGCATATTATCTCAAATATAGAATGATGCTAATATATTTATTATTTATGAAACATACTTTGAATTAAAATTACATTATTTTTTTACATTTACATAATTATACAATTACATTTTTCTTCATTATCTTTTTTCAATTTTCATTAGTTCTATTACGCTCCGATTATCTTCTCGCTACCACCTGTATGCTGACGATCTCCAAGTTTATGTTCAGGGAAAAATATTGAACTTGCCCGACACGATTCAGTTATTAAATAAAGATCTTGACTCAATTGTGGAATGGAGTAAGTCGTATGGTCTGAAAGTGAATCCATCAAAAACGAAAGCTATATTAATAGGCAGTCAAAAATTAGTTACTCGTATTGACTTATCTTCTTTACCTAACATCCTGCTTGATGGGACTCCGTGCCTAACAGTGACACCGTTAAAAATCTCGGCGTTACATTTGATAAGTTTTTATCTTGGGCCCCACATGTGAACGAGGTGAGTAGGAGATTGTTTGCATCGGTCGGATCTCTCCGTAGATTAGGTAATTTCCTACCCATACCAACTAAAATTACACTTGCACAAACACTCCTATTACCGATTCTCGATTATGCTGATTCATGCTATTCGAATCTTAATGAGGACTTACTTAATAAACTTGAGCGCATTCAAAATCTTTGTATACTGTTTATATTTGGACTCCGAAAATATGACCATGTTTCCGAACATCGCGAAAAACTCAAGTGGCTACCGATTCGCCTTCGCAGGAATACCCACATTCTTTCTCTTTTATACTGTATTCTATTCAATCCTACTTCCCCTCCTTATCTAAAAGAGAGATTTGACCTACCTTCAGACATTATTTTATTCAGAATCTAGTTTCAAATATAATCGATCACGATGCCAATCAAAACCACCATTGAGAAACATTTGTGTCCAAGCTGACGATCTAATCTCCCGCCTAGATCGAATACGCGAAACAATTTCACTTTACAAAGGTCCTCGACTGGCGGACGTCAAAGCCGGCTGGGTTGCCATGTCACAACTCTCGTGGAAATTTATGCACATAGTTTAAACACGAGGGCACTTCGTCGCAGCCTCGCGACACGTAGTGAGCCGCGTGAAAAATACGACACCACTCCATTGTGCTGCGGGATTTTTTGAACCGTTCTTCAACAGACGCGCAATATGACTTCTGATGCGTTGATTTAAGAGCGATGTTGCATTAAGACGGACGCTTTGGGTGCATCTGACGGTCGACAAGCCAATGTGTCCCCCGGTAATAAGGTTCAGTTTTGTTTGCGCAGCTGCGATACTCGAATTACCAATTATGTTGGAAACAACAGCCGTCATGTAGCACAGGATGAGGGTACGTTGATGGGAACAGCGCTGGTTGACTTTTATTAAGTTCGCTAACTGGGTACTCGGTTGTGTAGGGAACAGCAGACGGTGTCATCAATTAAGAAGGGCAAGGTGAGAAACTCACGCGGGCTTTTTTTTATATCACGACCGCGTTGTCACCGCTAACCAAGCTTGTCACTGATTGAAAACAGTAACATTATATTCCACCAACTGTGGTAGACATAAATTGATCTTATCTAAGTCTAAAGCGATTTCTTTTCACCATGTTATGAATTGTTTCTTTTATTTGTACCCTTAAAAAATAAAAAAGGGCTTATCAACAAATTGTCTGACGGCATTGAACTCATATCGCGATTGTAGTGAACTTTCTTGATTACATACACTCAATATTTTTGTATACTATGGGTAAACAATGGTAGGGCCCCGCAACAGCTTCGGCTGTTGCACAAATGGGCAGGCTCGTCCGGGGAATTACCACGGCCTCACAGAAGACCAGCGTGAAGTGGAACTATAATGCTTTAACTCTTCGTTTGGTGCGTGGGGTAACCGGGGCCTGCTTATTTTAAAAGCTGTCAACGCATCTTCAAGCCCTCGGGTGTCTTAGATGACCATGGGCAGTACTGATCTACAACATCAGGTGAACCGCCTGCTCCCTTGACAACTTTTCACTTAAAAAATAACCCAAGTCCTTATATTCTCTTCTCAAATATCTCCAATATAGTACAGCTGTTTGATCTGTCACCTACGATAGAGTTTTGAATATTACAACAGTCCAAAGAATAAGAGCGATGTTCAAAGTAACGTATTACTGACAGTGAAGCCCATTTCAATGATATTATATACATATACGAGGTGATTATGACACTAGTGCACCGAAACTGAGCCACTCAAATTACACCAGTTGGTGTAATTAGATTGCAATTCTATAGACTGCTATCTCTTTCCGTATCATACGTTCTATATCATCTGTCACATTCACTTATACATCTCATATAAAGTAAAGGATTGATGATATGGACATGCGCCATCTATATTCATGACTCCGTGGCGCAGTTGCCAAGCTATTGGCTTCAGAGTCGGGGGTCGTTGGTTCAATTCCCACACGTTTCGCATCTGGGTGTTTGTCCGTGTGAAATTTATGTTTGTAAAACGTCCTTACAACACAGGAAAACGTTATCCTATAGTGAGGGCAATGTTTTTTAAAAGGGAAAAATATTAATAAACATCATTGTCCCATTTATTATACAGTCTTTGTTAACTCGTTACGTTTATATTATATATTATACAAATGCGCACTCAATCCATGTACGTAGTAATTGGATCGTAAGCTGAAAATCCGATCATAGCAGGACATCAATCCGTCAACAGGGTTGTTATAAAGTCCTCGGTTTTTGCTCACGTCGCGTAATACATGACAATGTATCTTCCCCTCCGTTCGGAAATCGCTGAGATAATACGCTTTATAGACGTGGACATTTATTTACCTTACGTCTAGAAACTTATAATTTGCTGTCTATCCTCCCACTTTCTGTACAAACATCAAAGCAGATTTCTATAGAGAAATCTACGTCTTCTTCTTCAGCGTGTGTTCGCCCACCGTTGGGCATACGCCTCTCCAATTTTCTACGTTGTCCTAGTTAAATTTGCTTGGTTCTAAGTTATTATCAATAATAATATGGTTGGCTCAATCATACGCTGGTACATATGCTCCTTGTTTATAAAAATCATCACATATATGTCAGTGTTGATTAACAATGATTACTGTAATTCCACCTCGGAGGCAATATTTCTTTTTCTTTTTTATCTATATTTCCAAAGAACTTAAATTCGATTTTCGAACTCTGCTCAATGCTTTTATTCCAAACATTAACCACACTTACCGCTTAAATTCAGTGCAGTATGCACTCGATTAAGTAAATTGCTTATTACGCATTTGGAAAGGGAAATTGGCGAGCAGGTGCGCTTTGATGGATCGCCTCGAATAGATTTATTATTTGAGAAAAATCTCAGTAGAATTACCGACGCCAGCACGAAACCGTAAATTTGCATAAAACCAGAGAGAGATTAAAAAATAAATTCTGCGGAAACCTTGTGACGATAATAATCTTTTGTATCGAAGGTTAGACTTTTTTCCGTTGGTCCACTCAATATTAATCTAGTGGGGTAATTTCTTTCTTCATATTATTATAAAAATTAATCATCAGCTGATGATGATTCATTTTGGCCTGTTTGTGCCACAGTCTGCCACGATCCTGAGCCACCTAAAAAAAATCAGACCAACTAACGTTCAAATTATGTTATTTTTTAATTACAACTGCTTGAATATATCCACACCGGTATATTCACTGACACACATAACATGGTATTTTGAACAGATTAACTTTGTGGAGATATGAATATATCAAATGAGGAAATTTGAAGAAAAATATCGTTTTACGGACTAGTGACCGACCAAGCCGTCTTTTATGAAAACAAAGTATTTAAAAATAATTTATTTTCATAAAAGACGGTGATAAACGTGGTAATTCACTCGATTAAGTGGTTACCGCTTCTCATAGACACGAACGAACCGAAAGGGGATATGCTATCTATCTTCAGGGAGTTACGCAACGGTTAACTCGGGAACCAGAGGAAAAATATAAGTCTTCTACTACTTCTTCTAACACCCGTCTTTTAAGAGAGTACTTACAAACGAAGAAAAGCAGTATCACGTCCACTGTAAAATACTTTGGAGAATAAATAGAGGTTTAATGAAATGAGTTCTAGTTTTAGGTAAGTGTTTTTGGACTCTAACATAGCTCATAAAAGAAAGTACTAAAAAGTAGATATAATTTGCTGTCTTAATCAGTGGGGTCCGAAGTAGTTAGATATTGGAAACGTCACTTATCAACAATCCGCATACATACACACAATTCTACTTTACACCAGTTCTCCACGGGGTCGTAGGAGACAACTGCCAGTCAGTTGAGCCTGCCTTCCAAGAGCGAATCTCTAGATTCAATTCAGTTTTTCCCCTTAACACATCGAATCCGCCGAGCTTTTCTTTCGATAAATCCATGCAGCAGCAAACGTAGTATAGAGATATTTTTAAATTTTCTTATGTAAAAGTCGGATTTAAAAACTTTCTCATCAAATCAGCGCTCTCCGAGGCGCGGTAAAACCGCACCAGCCAATCAAAGTGCGCCCAAAACAAAGATTTGCTCAAACAATCACAATTAGAGTGGGACGGAAGGCGCGCACAAACAAGCGGAAAAGCGCGGGAAAATCGAATCGGCTCGATACGCCGCCATCGCCGCGTTCGGAGCCCTGAGTTTTTGCAGTTCACTTATTCATGGATATTACTTATGCATGCAGCGGCGAGAATATTACAAGATTTTAATGAAAGAAATATTAATTTCGCGAGGCAAGTTTTCTTTGCGGTCGCGGCGAGGGCAAAATTAAGTTTGGTCCCGCATAAATACTACGTGGAGTCTGGCGCCCGGCTTTCAGCGAAATCTTCGCGGCGGAGGGATCCTCCGCTCGCTCTGACGCAAAAGCGATTGCGAACCAAAGCCGAGTCGGCGGAATTCGAAATTTTCAGAATATTTACATACACTTATGCGAAACGCTAGCTTGGCCGCGGAAAACGGCGAACGCGAAGTCGGGGATTCCTATCTCGGTGACTTCCAACGGTTTTTGGATCCAACGCTTGTGGATTTTATGTTCGGGCAGATTTTCTCATTTAATCCAGCTATCTTAAATTTTTTTAAATTTGATTATTTATAACAATAGACCAATGTCTTTATATTATTTGAGTTAGACATCGATTTCAACAATAAAAAAGGATGTATAAATTTAAAATTTACATCTCCTTTTTAGGGTTCCGTACCTAAATGGTAAAACGAAACCCTATAATAATAATAATTCTTTATTTCAGGCAGTAGCCCATAGTAATAATCGACAAAAATTCAAATTGATAATTAAAAACAAAATTAGATTTAAACATTACACAAACAATTAATTACATATAAACCACATTAATTTCTACTTATCTACATATATATAAATACTGTTTTCACTACTTATTCTAACAGCTGAAACTACAATAAAAATAAAACTAACTAAAATTTCAAAATGTAACTTAAATAGCAATAGATTCGAAATTATAATTATATATAGTAATGGAATTAACGAAATATACAAATAGAAAACAAACATAATTATTTTATCGCTAAAAGACTATCTTCTTAAACCAATAGTCCGCTCCATACAGAATTTTTGAATAGGGCAGTCTATCCGATCGGAAATCATCTTCAGGATACTAATGGTACTGCCACGGAGTCTGAGCAGTACAGAAGAGGTTTTTTTGCGCATTATGGCATAGAAATCGTCCGTTTTTGCTTCCGCGAACATACCAGAGGCACTGTAGAAACGTGGCAGCCCCAGCAGCATTCTGAGGGCATTATTATACAGAACACGCAGGGCGTTATAGGGGCGCTGCGTATAATTAACCCACAGGCCGCTCGAGTAAAATGATTGGCAGTACGTTTTAAAAAGCAAAATTTTTACTTCTTTGGAACATCGAGCAAACCTGCGTGCCAATAAGTTGCTCCTCACCGCCAGCGCCCTGCGTTCACGTTCAATATCCTTATCATCTTTAAGGTCCTCTGTTATGATGTGCCCAAGGTATTTAAAGCGGTCTACTAGTCTTAGGGCAGATCCGTTGAGAAAAACTGGAGGTGGATTGGGAGGTCTATACTTTCCAGCTTTAAATATTAACATTTCACTCTTTGTACAGTTGTATTTTAAGCCATGTTTTTCCGCATATTTTTCACAGATAATCAACAATTTTCTTAGACCACTGATCGAAGGACTCAGCAGTACCATGTCATCGGCATAACTAAAGTTATTTACACAAGTTCCATCAATGTAGCATCCAACATGCATACTACTGAGTTCCTCTATCAGGTCGTTAATATACAGATTAAAAAGTGTTGGTGAAGTTAGACCGCCCTGTCTCACGCCGCAATCCAAACAATACCCATCAGAAAGGGCTCCATTCCATCTCACTTGGTTCTTTTGATTGCCATACCAAAATTTAAGTAGCGTAACACATTCAAACGAAACACCCGTTCTGCTAAGCTTATCCCACAATAGATCATAGACAACTAGATCAAAAGCTTTAGAGAGATCGAGAAAACAAGCATAGACTAGTGTCTTTCTCGTGGTATTACTAAGACTCCGCTGTCTGCCTGTCCGTCTGTCACCAGGCTATATCTCATGAACTGCGATAGTTAGACAGTTAAAATTTTAACAGTTTATGTATTTCTGTGGCCGCTATAACAAAAACTACTAAAACAGAATAAAAAATAAAGTGGTGCTTCCATACAAGAGGCATCATTTTTTTGCCGTTTTTATTGATAATGGTACGAAACCCTTAGTGCGTAATCTGACTCGCACTTGGCCGGTTTGTTTATTTTAAAAACACACCACTAGGAACATGATTCTCGTTGGGTTAAAGGTAGTAGAATGGTTTTTTGACGTAATACTTCTTTTGGTAGATTTGGAAAAAATTATGAGAATAGAATTTTTACGATGCACGCGCACACCGACGCACTAAAAGCGCCCTTTGGCATTTTGCAAAACTAGAAGGGTTTCAGATACGTTGCTACCTTATAATAAAATGGGCCCCGACTACCTCACTCACCAGATGAAACGCAAAAGTATGACACTTTCACTTTACGCCGGCCTTATGTGAGTTCCAGGTACTTACCCGGACGGAACTGCCCATTCGTGTGACAGACAGTCAAGACAGCTAAGTGGCCCTACCACAGTTAGCAAATGGTGTGATAATGAGTATAAAATCTAATCTCTCTAAATTTTAACGTATTTATTTCTTTAATATTTAGACGTTAAATTAATTCCAGTAAGAAAAAAAAGCGAAATATGAATTCTCGTGTATTTTGCTTACAAGTTTACAAAGGAACACGACTACATTTGCATGGCCTTGGCATATAAAATATGGATTCACTCGACACGGGTCAAGTTTCTTGAGCATGTCTCCAATCAGGTCAATTAAGATTCGTCTAGTCTGTCTCAAGCCCCTCTGTGGCGTCGGAAGGCAACAAAATCTATTAGTAATATTTTACTTCCAAAGTTTTGAAATAGGTACATTTTTACTCACCGTCTCTAAAAAATTGCAATCTTATTTTTTATGTGGGAAGGTAGGAAACGAGCGGTTTACCAGATGGTCACCTACAAAACTTGTGGGGGCTGCAATTGAGTTCACAACCTTTAAAAGAATGGGCTCCATTTGTCTGAGTCACCATAAAATTACATGAAAGTATAACATTTCCTCTTCAAGCCGCAATACTTTCAATTACAAACTATCCCATTCGTCTTGTTTAAAAGCCAATTTGCCAAATTTTATTCATCTCACCAATTATTTTGGTTGAATATAATCTTTTAAATAAATACAAATAATGCGACAAATATCAGTTTTTTGTAAGAATTATAAAAAGTGTTTCTTAAGACTGATATATGATTTGTAAGTTACATAAGTAAAACATACAGACTTCGAGACTCATTTGACGACCCGAACGGCGTTGAGGGTAATGTACATGCCTCCTGCGCCAAAGGGTGTGGGTTCGATCCCCACTACTGGAAAAATATTGTGTGATGAACATAGTATTTTTCTAGTGTCTGGGTGTTTATATATGTATAATATGTATTTATTTACAAAAGAAAAGTATGTTTAAGTATGTTTATCAGTTTTCTAATTAGCCATAATTGCCATAATTCATAGTTCCTAGTTAGTCATAGTTCATAAGCTTAGCTTATTTTGGGACTAGAGAATATTGTGTAAAAATGTGTCCAAAGAAAAAAAAACAAGTAATGCGGTGGTACCAAATGTCATCTGCTGTGTGCACATTCTGTCAGCTATCTGGCGATGGTGTCTTGGTGACGCCAATAAGTGTCATTCGGGGGCCAAGCTGTGAGTATTCTCTCAGCGTCGACACATCCATTAGAGTGAGAGAGGAGGCAGTCGCTGCGTTTATTCAAATTCCCGTCTGGAGCATTCGGGGCGGAAAAATATGAATACGGCCCCGTCGCGTCCCGCGGAACTTTCCGCGCCAAATGAAGCATATTTCGGCCCATAACATTCGCATTACTCAGGAAACTGCCTAAGGCCGCCCACTCACAGCCTTCTCGCATCTTCATAAGGCATGTCTAATAAATTCGCTCCATTGTAAATTTAAATCGGGATACACATTTTTATCTTGTGAACATAAAATATAAGATACTATTTTAGGACGTGAAAAGTTGGCATACTTGCGAGTGGTTTACCCGATGTTAATTGATTACCGCCACCCATGGACATCTATAGCTCCTGACGGATTGCAGATGTGTTGCCAACCTGTTAAAATTGGGTCCGGGTCACCTCACTTACCAGACGATTCGCAAAAATACAGTTCTTCCAAGTTACACCGATCTACTGTGAGGCCGGGGTAATTCCCCGGGCCTGTTGCGTGGTCCTACCACAATTTACAAAAGCGGCACCGTTTACTTTCCTACTTGTCGTTCAAAAAGTGATATACCGACATGTACATTTTGAGATTGATGATCGAAAATGTCTCGTCTAATTGTTGGGTATATCAGATAAAAATTAGTATATTGTGAAATTAAACTATTTTCACGGGATGGACTGTCAGGAAATTAAAAATCTAATTGAACGCGATAAAATGCGGAAAATAGTTTCAATACACAATGTATAACATTTGTGTAAAATCGAAAATCAATATATCTTACTCTAAGAAATAAATGTACGACTAAGCCGATTATTCGCGTAAAACATACCGGGAGTGGTAAGCCTTATTCAAATTTTTCTTAAAGAACCGAGGGGGGCTGCTTAACTTTTTATATACATTTTGGAGGCTAAATGAAGTGAAACCGTGTCTCGAAGTTGGCTCGTTGTTTCTCACAGCCGGGGACCGAGACATCTTCAATGTAGACACGGTGGACATTACTCGTAAAATACAACTGATTATTGGGAAGGCGTCACGTGGTTAATGGTCGTTGAACAGGCATATTAGAAATTAACCTGAAGGTACATGTAAAATTGTAGGGGTTTGATGACTCCGTAGCGCATTTGCCAATGTATTGGCTTCGGCGTCGGGGTCTTGGGTTCGATTTCCACACGGGACAAGTATTTGTGCGACCCGCAGATAGTTATTCCGCATCTGCGTGTTTGTGAATGTGAAATTTATGTTTGTAAAACGTCCTCACAACAAAGAATAACGTTATCGTAGCGTGAGAGCAATGTTTTTTTTAAAGAAGAATCTATATATATATATATATAAAGGTATAATAGTTTAATAGGTAATCATAGCTTTGAAGAATAAATTCATAACAGTTTCAGATCACCGTATAATAGTACTTAAATGGTCATAAATGGTTTTATTTCATTATACTCGTACTAGGACAGGACCCTATTACTACAACTCCGCTATCTGTCTGTCTGTCCGTCTATCACCAGGCTGAATCTCATGAACCATGATAGACAGTTGAAATTTTCACAGATGATGTATTTCTGTTACCGCCATAACAACAAACACTGTAGAACAGAATAAAAAATGTTCAAATACAGCTCCCATACAACAGACATGGTTTTGCCGTTTTTATAGATAATGAGTCCCGTCTCGCACTTGGCCGATTTTTTAATTACAATCGCACTTAATTTTCTATTGTCTTTTTTACGAACAGTACTCTTTTATCTTCACTATTTAATAGTGCAAAAGAAAAAAATACTACGATCAACATAACGATGAGAAATGAACGTAATGATTTACAATATCAAATGTGTTACCGTAAATTGTTCCGTTTGATCTGTGAATCAATGAGTTATAGAAATATATCAAAGCTGTATTTGTTCGAGTTTGTATAACGACTGGTGGAATTTATTAAAGCCTCACTTCGGAAACAAATAAACGTCGAAGCCTCGATGCCTCCCGAAGGCCTACCGGCGCATCCATTTGAATATTTACGAATATTTTCCCGCGGAAATCCATCATTTCCACACCGCACTTTATATTCCGCTCTACACGAGTATAAACGGAGTTCTTTATAAATTTATGCCGGAGCGTTTAAACAATGAAATATTACGCGTCTGGTTGGACGTTTTTGACCTGGTGGGCGCTTTTATGTGTACTCGTAAGTACCGATAAACTCATGCAACTACTAAGAAATACAGAAAAAATAAAAATGAATAGGAATGTGCTACCAATTAGTCATAACTTGGAACTACCAAAACATCAATATAGTTAGTTTATTATGATTATTATTTTATATGTCGGAAGTTCAAACATAGAAAAAGTTACACAAGACTATTATTAAGAATTTTCTTTGGTGAAAATAATTCATATTATTCTCATAGCATGCGTTCTTATAGAATGCTTCCAAATCATTTTTTTTTTTATGCGAAAAGTTGTCAAACGAGCAGACGGTTCACCTGATGCCCATGGACATCTGCTACACTCGAGGGTTACAGATGCGTTGACAACCTTTTGAAAATTGGGCTCCGGCTACCTCACTCACCAGACGAAACGCGAAAGTATTTGTCATACTTCCACTTTACGCCGGTCTTCTGTGAGGTCGTGGTACTTACCCGGACGGGCCTGCCCATTCGTGCAACAGCCGAGGCTGCTGCGTGGCCCTACCACCGTAACTAGGTTGTAAACCAGAAATTAAAAACAATCATAAACTTCAATAGCAAAGGGGAAATCTCTCATTCAAATAATTGTTGTAGTAGTAAACATAGTGAAGGTATTTTATAAAGTACAGTAGAATGCGTCAAGCATTGTTAGAAATGCAACAAATAAATTAGACAGATGTTAATTATTTCGCAACGTAAGGTTATCGCTTAGCCCAGTTGGGTAGAGCGTCTAGTGGCGTTACCCGGTAGCCACAACTTCGAATCCCGCCGCCATTATTACAGCTGTCATCATTCAGAAATCAATAAGCTACGATCATATTACACTGTGTTATTCGCCAAATATAATGCGCGCTTTGACCATCACAATAACTGAAAAGAAGGGTCGCTTTCATCGAACACTTTTCCTCCACCTCAAATAGTGCCGAATCACCCTCGGCTAAAGTTGGTCCCGTTAGATTTAACCGCAATATTTCTCTCAACATCAATCATGCTGTACTTCTAGGATGCTGTAACACCCTTGATGGAGTCGATAGCACCGGCTACCTGCCACCCTAACCACTCATATTGATAAGACGAAGGGTTGATAAAGGCCGTATTTATTATTTCTCTTCCCCAGCCATTGTTTATCGTGGCTGTTTATTGTATTTTATCGTGAAAATAATATTAATTCAGTTATTATTATTTTGTGTGCTTATATTGCTTGACTACGGTGTTAGTTTCATCCTGATGTTATCATTTGATATATGATTCTGAGAAACAGAAAAGATTTCCACCTTTTTATAGGTTTTTCTTAACTGATCGTTTTTTTCTTCATATCAACATGCTAATCACAGATTTTAAAAATAGATCTATGTACAAAATTATCATACAATTAATAGACTACAAACATAGCTTGCCATAACAGTTGTATTTTCTTATATGCTAATGTAAATAAACAATTTATGTAGTTTTACGAAGTTACGAAGTATTATTTTTACCGCACTTAATAAATTTGTTGAAGATAAAATAAGCTGAATAGAAGTCTGCTTCAATTAAGATTCCACTTAACGAACGAGCCGCCCAGTCGGCCGAGCGACGGAATCAATTCCGTCTACGATTCAATTTAGCGACTTTTATCTACATCTACAGAAGTAAAAACGTTCACAAACAACGTGCCGCTTAATTCGCCTCCCCTCTCGCATACATTAGACGCTATTTGCTTTTGCAACATTAACATTTTTATGACTAAACTGAGAGGAATCGCTAGAGATAGACACGGAACGTATAGATGCGTCATGGCGTCTTGCGAAAATGGCGGGAAAAGTACAATACGGCTTGCGTTGTCATCGGCAGGCTTGTGATTAATGTGTGATGAATGATTAGTTTCATTTGCATTCTCTTTCTTTGTAAATTTCTTTACCCTTTTAATTACACATTTGTAAAAGTCATTCTTATAAAAATTAAATACACAAATACAAAAACGTATTTGTTTATATATTCGAGGCTCTTCAAAAATAGTAGACTGCTAGCTCACATGAACATAATCTTATATATCAATTTGTCATTTACTTTTTTTTTTTTTCATTTTTAATCAAAACAATGTTAAAACAACATTAGTTCCATACCATTATGGCTCTACTTCTTTACGTTGGTGTCGTATGAATCTGTAACTGTAACACAAAAGAAAGCAAGAACATTTTGTCCGATCTCCGCAAAATACAGATTTTTACGTCCAAGGAACTGAAATTTTAAAAGCATTTATTTAGGACCAAAAATCACATTACAAACTTTGCACCGTCTCCGCTATAATCTTCACGCATACATTAAGAGAGGTGTGAGCAGGGACTAAAACAAAATCATTATTCAAATCCCCTGAATAATGTTTTCAGGAATCGGGAGAGTTTCATGAGTCGTTTTTGAATTTTAATACGGAGTCTAACAAGTTTTGAGTTGTCAAAGGAGATCGGTGCGTCTCGGTGGCCGTTGACTTGCGAGCAAAACGGACACAACCTAAGAAATATCTACTTTACTATTTTCGTGTTTCTGTCAGGAATCGCCTCATGCATGGCTTGTCTCAGTTAACATTAGTTAATACGGCGCAAAAATCTCATCCTCCGATATACTTTATCATGTCGCATCAGAAAGCGTTTGCTGTGAAGGCAGCATACTAAATAGCGCCAACCA
Organism: Iphiclides podalirius; assembly: GCA_933534255.1. Classification (NCBI taxonomy): domain Eukaryota; kingdom Metazoa; phylum Arthropoda; class Insecta; order Lepidoptera; family Papilionidae; genus Iphiclides; species Iphiclides podalirius. Next base: position 588,601 of record OW152820.1, read on the forward strand.
TTGCTAAAAATAAAGAAGATAAGAGGTTTTCGAATCCTGGCAGCCAGCGGTTTGAAATTCTTTAACAATTTATACACGAAGCGCAGAGAGTAGTACGTAAAAACATTAAATTGTTTTGTCTACGTAAAAATATCATTTAGAAAGCATAATTTGTGAAGAATTGTTAAAATGTCAGAGATATTAAATCATATGTGATCAGAATGTCTCTGACGACATGAGTGGTAATGTTCACTTGTTTCCCCTCATTATACGGTTTCAGTTACGGTCCAGAGACGGAAGCCAAAATTCGTTATCGTTTTCGGCCGTAAAAACTTACTACTCACTACTTTCGGTCTGATACAGCGATTGTCAGTGATTGTTAAGTGCCTGAGGCAACGGGGTTAACATATTAAGATTACGAATTCGAAACCAAGCTTTCAAGTTTTTGCATTTTTTAAATGCTCATTTCTGTCTCCCATTAGTGTCAAAGGATGAAATATTGTTTTTGTTTCCATTCAGCACAGTTACATCGGTATGATGAATATTACTGCCTTACGTAACCACAGTAACCACATTATGATAAAAATTAATGCCCCCACTTCTCTTCACAAATAGTGTTTCATTACATGTCCTTCTTACTCGATTGTTGACAGCAGACGATCAAAGCGGCATGATCAAAGGACCTAGTGTCCAGCCGGGGACTTTGTAATTATCCACCTTCGCGGCACGTCCTCGTCTCTCGACGCTGGAGAACTAACGTTGGTGATAAACTACAATATAAATATAATATGGCAAGCATAACTAAATTTGGAAAAAATTTTAGCTGTTACAAGTCGGTCTGCCTGTTTATCGTAACATACATTTTACTCTTTTGATATTTACAAAGTTTCTTTTATTGTAATTTTTTTTTAAACGTAGAAAACAAATTTTAGCCCACGTAAGAAATCACTTAGAGTAGTTAGGTATATCACGTAAGGTAGTTGCGATTTTTGCCCTGTATAACTTTATCCGTCAAATTCTGATAGAAAAACAAACTTTGTTTTTTTTTACTGTGACTTTGAATACAAAACAGACTTAATTTCTAGAGAACAGAAACCATGATGATAAAATAATTTAAAATTAAAAGGATTTGAAGTGATTATAGAAAGTTTTCTTAACGAAACGTATAGATTTTCAGAATATAGGTTTTTATATCTACATCACATCGCATTACTGCATATTTCTGCAATTTTCCGACTTCAAAAAAGAAGGAGGTTCTAAATTCGACTGATTTTTTTTTTTAAAATTTAATATTGTTACTCAGAACTTTCGAGTGAGTGAACCTATTTTCTGGATTCTTTTCTCATTTGAAAGCTGGTGCTCCCCATGCGGTCCCATATTAATTTCATTGCTATTGGATCTCGAGCTCCGGAGATACTTAGGGAAGTTCTGAAAATCAGTTGTAAAATAAGTCCATTTTTCACTTCAAAAACGGTAGAGGTTCTCAATTCGACTGTATTTTTTTTTTTTTTTTTTTTTTAATGTGAAAAGTTGTCAAACGAGCAGACGGTTCACCTGATGTTAAGTGAATACCGCCGCCCATAGACATATACCGGTACACTGTGAGGTCGTGGTACTTACCCGAACGGGCCTGCCCATTCGTGCAACAGCCGAGGCTGCTGTGTGGCCCTACCACCGTTAAAATTTTTTTTATTTTTTATTTTATGTTTGCTACCTCATAACTTTCGACGGAGTGAATCGATTTTGATGATAATTTTTTATGACGACCCGAATGGCGTAGTCGATAGTGTACCTGCCTTCTGCGCCAAAGGGTGTGGGTTCGATCCCCACTACTGGAAAAATATTGTGTGATGAGCATAGTGTTTTTCTAGTGTCTGGGTGTTTATATATGTATAATGTGTATTTATTTAGAAAAGAAAAGTATGTTTATGTATGTCTATCAGTTTTCTAGTACCCATAGTACAAGCGTTGCTTCGTTTGGGACTAGAGAACGTTGTGTAAAAAATGTGTCTTAAAATATTTATTTATTTATTTGAAAGCTAGTGTTAATAATTTCATTGGTATTGAATCTTGGACCTCGGAGATACCTACGTAGGAAACTCCTGAAAATCTATTAAAAAACGGTTTTTTTTTTCGTTAATAATTCTTGTTTTTCATTATGACATAACTTTGTGCTTTTGTCAAAGTAAATTCATTTTTGTTATTATGTGATTGCAACCTTATCCGGTCTGAAATATACGCGCACTATAAAGCAGGCTTTACTTTACTTATTTTACATTGAAAATTTGTAATTTACCCCATAAGTAAATGCTAATAACAGTTATCACTAGTCCCATAAGAGACCTATATAGACCGATGAAGACTAAACAACGTTATCATTCTTACTTTAGCTTAATAACTATGTTAAATTATTATTGAAAATGCATTATTCAAACAAAAAATGAATAATTCATTGCTTTGATAACAAGCTTCCTGAGAATCAAACTTATCTCTTTAGTAGTGCTCAATTGTGTTTATAATTATTTTAAAGTTATTTTTTTTACAACAGCTGATTGCTTATAATACAACTTTAAGACGGAAATAAACAAACAATTTCCTCTGCAGAACTGGCGCCGATCATTTAAAATAATGAACGAACCAATGCAATACTACATTAAAGTTAAATGTGTACGTGCGTTTATTGAAGAATAAGTGACATAATTAAATAATTGTTTCTGTTGCGGTTCGATTTGTAATATAAAATACGAAAGATATCCGTCCAGTAAAGTCGCCTATAATTAGCAAAAAGATCGAAGATCTTATCCTCCGATAAACAGAGCATCCTCGGGGGCTGTAATTGGTTCTATTAACATAACATTATAAGGGATCGCAAACACTTGGAGCGAATACAAATCGACACTTGAATTCGAAAACGGCGACTTCGAAGAGGCTCGAGCTGAAATTTCGACTCTTACGGACCGTGATGTACGAGTTTTCTTGTTATTGCAACGGATAAATATCAAGCGAGCCGCGGATTTCGGATGATATTGATGACGCGGCGCCGCCGGGGCGATCGGCCGGTCACTCGGTCATTACTGCCCTCCTCTATGAAATATTTATGACAACTCCCATAATAATGCCGGCGACGATGTCATTATACTTTGTGATGGGGGGTGGACGGGCGGGGCGGAATTTCTGAACGCTCCTTACCATTGCAAAGTCGCAACGGCGCCCGCGAGAGGTCTTGCCGGGATTTTCCACAGGTGAGCGTTTTCGAAAATATGGCCGGAACCCGTTCGCGGAGCCGCGATTTCGCACGCCGACAGTAGAGCGATTGAAATGGAGATCGTTCGATGGCCGCGCGCAGACGCGCCGCCCCCGGATCGCCCATATTAACTTGTTAATTAGGTCCATAATACGACTTGCAGATGAGCTACGGAGTTGTGAAGTTGAATACATAAAAAGCCCTTCACAGCGATCGCATGCATTGCCGCAGCGGCGCTTGGGGAGGCGAGCCTACGCCGCGTCCCGTACCCACCAGCCACCAGAAGTTTGCCTGTTCATAAATAAACGCGAACGGTATTCAACAGCCCTTGGTGCTGTATGCATAACGAATTTGAAGGAGGCAAACTTGGAGGCTCTGCTGGCTGGGATGGAGTATAAAATTCAGTAACAACATGGTCGAGGTTTTCATTCGACCGGCCGCTGCCGCCGAAGGCATAGCTCCGTCACGCTAATTATGCACTAATTAGTTTGGTGCGTTTATACAATGTTCGTTATCTGTGGTGTCAACGCGTTTCTGTTATTGTCTGTGCGCGCGGTGATAGTCGATAACGTTGAGTGGAAATTTACGCCATGTTGGAAGTGCTATTGAAGTTATGCAAACAAGTTTATAATTCATGAAAATAAGTTAAAACGTGATACTATTGCTGCTTGCTGTGTATTGGTGCGTTTGCGGCGGCGATGGCGGGAAAGGTGGCGGCCATCTTGCGGTCGCTGTCAAACGTGTGAGTACTGTGCAACCGCCAGGCGGCGTGCGTGTCGCATTAGAGTGTTAAAATAATATGGCGGCCGACCGTGCTGCCTCACTTTGAATATTTTTACATGATATTTATCAATCTTTCGCGCCGAACGTTTCTGTTGCGCGTTTTTTGCTTGTTTCAGGATTTAAAATTTTGTCAACATTGATGTTTAGTATACTCGACTTATGATTATTTTTAAGGCCGTAAACTTCGGTTTGCTTATAAGGACTGTTAATAGTACATAAATGTATAGTTTATTAATTGGGGTTTTAATATCATTTTGAAATGTATGTTATGAAAATATGTAACTTCATCGCTGTAGTATCAGAGTTTATTTCATGAAGAAAATGTAGGTAATATCCGTAACTCATGTATGGTATTCGGTTTGGGATGAACAGCCAAGAAGTCTTGTTTTATTTTGAACCTACCATAACAATTGTCAATAACATTCTTCCTTTATGGCAAGTAAGTAAGGGGTTCTACCACTTACTCTAATTCAAGTGTCATGGCCTTGCGGTCAGTACAACACAGTTTTCGGACGTTCATATTCCGAGATATTAAAGTGATATCAATTATTGGTGTCTAAGTGCATTAGATATTATTATGTGTATTATTGACTTGCTAACAAGATGCTTTACACTTTTGTGCTATCATAAGTTTTGCATACATTGTTTCATAAGAACGCGCAAGCGTCTATGTGAATAAAGATATTTTATTATTATTATTATATTATTATTATTATTACATCTATTTTACAAATGACTAAGATCGTCTACCGTATGTCTAAGTGTTTGACATTCTTAAGAGCGAGCAAGAATCCTTAATTAAAAAGTAAAGTGAAGTAACAGCCTATACATGTCCCACTGCTGGGCAAAGGCCTCCTCTATACAGAGGGTATCAGGGCATAGTCCACCACGCGGCCCCACTGCGGATTGGCGGACTTCACATATCTTCGAAATATTTTTTGTTATTATTTCGAAAATATGCAGGTTTCCTCACGATGTTTTCCTTCACCGCGGAGCACGTGATAAGTCAGCACTTAAAGTTAAAAACTTCATTGGTGCCGGCACCGGGGATCGAACTCAGGTTGCTCGAGTATATTGAATTAAAGGCGAGCGCCCGGACACTGAGCTATCACGGCTCAATTGAATAAGGATAATTTGATTTAAACTTGAGTTCCGTAACATAGCATTCTTACAACAATTTAGATTAAAGTTGAACAAGCTAAAAAAACTATTGAGTGGATATTGTTATGTTAATCTAATAAACGGAGATGAGCTCGTGTTGTACACAACTCTCTAATATTAACGTTTAAACGTCCATCAGCTTTGAGTAACTTTATGTAGTCAGCACATGAAAAATAAACGTCTAAACTCATCAAAAACTATGATGAAAATTACATCTGAAACTATCCGTTCCCGATGTTCCGGTTCGCATATTATTAAAAAACCTCGTCGAAAACTCGTATATCGCACAACGCTGGTGAGGACTCGCGGTTGACACGTGATTTTACGCTCCGAAGCATCGCCACCCCGAATTTGGATATGTCAGCTTCCAATATAGCGCGGCAAATTTGAATCTACCGCCGCGAATCACACATGTGGCCCTAAAGCGGGGGGTTAGGGTTGCATTTCGGATGGCGGTACGTCATCTGACGGCGGATCGTTCTGGTGCGGACTGCGTCAGGTCATGACGGCCTATCCAATCCCAGGTGCACGCGGTGTTGCCTCCGAATTAGCACTTCGCGCCGAAATCGTATTCGGTTTTTCATTTTAGACACATCTAACGCGAGACATGGACGTCACGAATTGAACTTAGACTTGTAGGAATAATGAAAAGCTAAAATACATTTTTTGTCTATAACAGCTAGCTTTTGAAGGAATCAACTCATATTTTTCTCTGATAATACATTATTTCTAAGTCACATACTGTATGCAATTGATCTTTATATAATATTTTGTTACGAAATCTTTACTAACGTATGTTTCGTAACTAAAGTATGTTTCCGTACTTCCGTACTAATATTATAAATGCGAAACTAACGCTTTCTGTCTGTCTCGCTTTCACTCCAAAACTTCTGAACTGATTTAAATGAAATTTGGTACACAAATTGTCCAGAGCCTGAAAAAGGACATAGGCTACTTTTTAATTGGAAAAAAGTGTTTTAAAGGTTTGAAAGATATTTATTTAAGGGCTTCAACGCGAGCGAAGTCGCGGGCGAAAAGCTTGTCGAACATACTCGTAAGACATCAACAGCAGATATTTTTTGTATTGCAACTTTTATAATAGTCAATGAAAAAAATACCAATTACGTTAGTGAGTTGCTTAAATACTTAGTACTAAAAGTTACTATACTATATTTATATATACTGCATATACTATACTTATATTATTATATATTACTATACTTAGTACTAAAAAAGTAAATAATTAGTACTTAATAAATATATAAATATATTATTAGATCGGTTAATAAATATATTATTAGATCATCTTGATGACTCCGTGGCGCAGTTGCCAAGGTATTGGCTTCGACGTCGGGGGTCGTGGGTTCGATTCCCACACGGGACAACTATTTGTGTGACCTACAGATAAATGTTTCGCATCTCGGTGTTTGTCCGCGTGTAATTTATGTTTGTAAAACGTCCTTACAACACAGAATAATGTTATCCTAAAGTAAAGGCAATGTTTAAAAAAAAAGAAAGAAAGAAATCTTTATGCTTTAACGCATTTGCAACCAAATCGGTATTGCGGATGATCACAGGTAAGCACTTTACATTAAGTGAGCTTTCAACTCACAGGACCACAACAGGTTTGATCAGAACATTTATAAACTATTAATAGCTATAAAGTTATCATTTACAGCTAAAATAAGGTGTTCAATATTCAATATCTAATTTCTGCCAAGGTGATTGCGGTACCAGTAAAATAAGCAGCAGATATCTTATCTTGCAAATCTAGTAATGCACAGATAATAACAAATACGTATATACACTTTTACATATATACATTTATATTTAAATGTTAATATTTTTTTATGCCAAAAGTTGTCAAAGGAGCAGACGTTTCACTTGATGTTAAGTGAATACCGCCGTTCATGGATATCTGCCACACCCGAGGGTTAAAGATGCGTTGACAACCTTTTGAAAATTGGGCTCCGGCTACTTCACTCACCAGACGAAACGCGAAAGTATTTGTTATACTTCTGTGGGGTCGTGGCATTTACCCGGACGGGCCTGCCCATTCGAGCAACAGCCGAGGCTGCTGCGTGGCCCTACCACCGTAAAATTAATACCGTTAAAATAATTAGAATATCTGGAGAGAAAAATATGAACTCAATTTTAAAGTGAATACTAACAACGGGAATGGATCATATGCACCTATATTTAAAAAACTTATTAACGCAGCTTAGATGTTCACAATTAAACACACTCCATATTTTTCTTATTTTTTTTAATGTGAAAAGTTGTTAAACGATCAGGCGGTCAACCTGATGTTAACCTGATGTTAAGTGGATACTTTCCCCGAGGTACTTCCCCGGTCGAGCATGCCCATTCGTGCAACAGGAGAAACTGTTGCATGGTAACGACAAAAAGTAACAATTGACATTGCAAATAACGTATGAAACGCGCAATTATAATTTGCATTTTGTGTGCAATTGAGTCATGCAGAAATAGTTAAAAAAAAATTATGAAATGACGGCCATTCTGCCTCTTCAAAGTATCTTGTTATAAACAGCGGTAATTTCAGTATTCTTAATGCAAGGCGTAATATTTTGTTTCAACAGCGTTCGGTGACAAAAAATATTACGTTGGCGACTTACACTATCATAAAATGTGTAAACCGATTGATATTTGGTCATACAAAAGTGTTAATATATCCCTCCAAATTTTACCAAGTAATTGAATGTAGTACTGCTATGTGCAAGTCTCTCCAAAGACGTTATAATAATTTTAGTCTCAAAGACAAAGTTAACCTTCATTAGTCAATAACAAATTTTGTGTAACGGAATTTATTTGCTTATGTTTAAGGAAGGTTTTAGTATCTGCAAAATGATAATAATGTTGTTGCATCATTCATAAATGATAATAATGTTTTAAGAAATAACTAAAACTGTCTTATCTGATATCTTATATGCTAGTAACTGAAATGCACTTGTTACGTCTCAGTGTTTTTATTTATTACCTACATATCCTATCTTATTTGAAAGACTTCTGAATTATTTAGTACAATATCGGAACCGACAGGAAAGACAAATGCCGTCGCTTGAAGAACTTTTACCTTTTAAAGTTTATCATGAACTTGTTTCTAAACAATGTTCTAAACAAACAAAACGTGGGTTACAATACTAGATAATTTATCCAAAATAAGATAATCGTCATCCTTTAGTTCGCAAATAGTACAAAATAAGTTCATCCGCCGCGCAACCGGTGCGCAGTGGTATCAACGCAACGTCGACCTGCACAGCGATTGCAGACTCCCGACGATTCGCGAATATTTTAAAGACCTGACCAAACGGTTCTTCGATAGAGCCGAACATCATCCCAAACTTCTGGTGGTAAGCGCAGCAAATTACCAACCCGACAAAAACGCGAACGTCAACAAGCGTCGCCCGCGAAACGTCCTAATCGACCCGGTCGAGGATGGGGACTTAGATACGCCGGACCCACTGCCGGGGGTCCAGCCGGATAACACTATACCCACAGTTAGTGCAACAGCAAACACACTAGTTCGCCCTCGCCTCCGAGCACGGCGAGACCAACACAACGCGTACACAAGGTACACCCGCGATCCCGGGCGGTTCTCACCGCCCCCAGCCACCGATTAGCTAATTGCACAGTCGACGGCCATCGGGGTTTCGGTCCGAACCACGACCTCGATGGCCCTTAGATGACACACCATAGTTAAACGCACGCATGCGCGGCCCTACCCACAGCGGAGGGCCCAAACCCGTGGGTTCTGGCTAGCCCACCGGTTCTGCGTCAGATGAAGCTTTAATAGTCTCGGGACTGAAAGCAAAAACATCAGTTAATACAAAGTACAAGCCTTTAGTTCAAAATTTAAAGCGGAGCCAAAATAGGTATCCAGCAAACTTTCGTTGTTTAGCGTCTGAACCGAAAAAGATCGTGCGACGGAATTGATTAAAAATTTTCAGTAATTACCCATATAAATCTTTATTTTAATTAAAACCTTTCTTTGAACAGGTCTTGTATATACGATCACATGTTTATTTGAGTCGTCTACAGTTATTAAGGGATTGATATTTTTTAGTAATACCGACGTCATCTCTCAGTCACCAAGGTCAGCACTGAAAATCAGCGCTGTGTTGCGGTTTTGACTTCCGGCACAGCATAATGCTGAGTGCTGACGTAATTTACCGATAATGGGGCGTAGAATTTTTTCCCTTAAATTGATTTTTTTCTTTTGTTTTTATATAACTATAGTTTTTTTATGAACAGACTTTGTTTTGTTTCCTTTACTCTAATGTGTATTATTATTTTTTTATTTCTTTTATTTTTTGTTAAATTTTGTAAAATAAGAAATTTTTGGTAAATAAATTTATTTTCTTTCTTTCTTCTTTCATTCATCAACATGAAACCATGTTTCGTCGAATGATAAATAATATTACACATAATTTTACAGGGCAATTTATTCAACTAAAGTCATTACACATCTCGTTTTCACGTAGTTAAAGGGGGTAGACAGGGAGGGACTATACGATCCTGTGGTTTATATCATCCCTACTCAGTCAATTGTATTTACCGCCATACATTATAGTAAAAAAAAATCAGTGTAACGTAAATTAAAAAAATTAATTAACGTAAGTTAAACATCGTATTAAATCAGACAGTTATTGTAAAGGTTTTAATAAAAAAAATTGCGTTTTTTAATCAGTAAAATTAAATATCCCTTCTCCATATAAGGTATAGTTAAAAGTATATGGACAAAATTAAAAATAACACACGCATTGAGTATAGTAAGCGATAAATGCAGGTATTTCAAAAAACTTTAACTGCCCTGTCAAAGTGTATAATATTTCACGATATTACATTACTGAGGTGTGCTTATCTTGTTTACAAGAATCTCGCTCACCTCACGCGGCCATATGCGAAAATATAAGTTAGTAAATAAGCCATAAAACAAACTTTTTACCGTTCGTAAATCATCAGTTAGGCAATGTCTCACTTCCTTTTCGGTCACTAATGTTTACTTTTACGCCAACTGCTGATTTTAATTAAAGAAAATCGTGATACATTGCGCCATTTGCCGTGAAATGTTATGTGCGTTGCGGCCGATATAAATCAAATGCCGTAGTTAAACAAAGCGAAGGGAAAAATGACGATTTGTGTGTGAGATTTATAAACACAAAGCACGAAAGCAAACTTAGTACACGCGAAAGAATATTAAGCAAAAAAAACCTCACAGAAGACCGGCGTGAAGTGGAATAATACTTTTGCGTTTCGTTTGGTGAGTGAGGTAGCCGGAGCCATTTAACGAAAAGGTGCGATTTTAAACGTCTTCCAAATTTCGTTAAATATTACCATACTATCGTCTCTTCAATAGTTTATGGCACTGATAGCTTAGTGGTTGGGAAAAAGTACTTGCGATCTACAAGAAAAAATTCTATCAAAAAAAAAAATCAGCAGCATTCACCAATAAGTATTTTGTTTTTTAGGTGTTTTATCCGAGATTATCACTATCTGATCATTCGGTTATAAAACCGCCCTAAAACAACAGTCTTGTTAGTCAATTTTGTGACTTAATAAATCCACAAACATAGAAAACACAAATCACAATCTTGATTCATCATCATCATCATCATTCATCATCATTGAACGCCACAACAACTCTTTTAGCATGTGAGAATTATAAGACACAGAATTTGATGTTCGCCGACGGTGGCCTAACTGTCCCACGGATATGTGGACGAAGCGTTGATATTTCAAAACAAAATTAAACACTACAACGTGAGCAGTACAAAGCCTTTATTGTTTTTTATATAAACAGTTGTAAAGCGAGCGGGCGTTTCACCTGATGTTAAATTAATGCCGCCGCCCGTGGACAACGCCCAAATCTATAAACCCCCTTGGTGATGGGTTGGTAACGTTTGAAAATCTGGAACCAGACTACCTCACTAAACAGACGAAACGCCAAAGTTCCACTTCCACCTCAAGCCGCTCTTCCGTTCTGGTCGATTGAATACAAATGATAAACGTGATAATTCAATCAGTCCCGTTTCTCGTTACGTGCTGGGAAGAGAGCATCTGCCGCGAAGCATAGTTCACGTAGGCATCCCCACGGCGTATGCGGCAAGTGGCCTCCACGTAATACAAGACCGAATCGCCAGAGGCGTTCGAAGAACCACGCCAACTCACTCCCACGGTAGGCTAACTACAGGATGTTATTGCGGGCTTACTGTCACGATTTAGGGTCTACTTCGGTACCAGTGGCCTGGTGGAGAGTTTTAGGATTAATTAATAAAAGTTGGATTTTTCTTGCTTTGCTCAGTTCATTAGTCTTGACAACTGGTAGTTTAATCTCAAGTCTTATGTCCGTTTTTATCTTGAACATCTATGCCTAAATTGAATATAGAAATTTCTTTTGCGACTAGCTTGCTTGCTGTTCATATGATGCCGTCGGCCAAATGCGGATCTAAAACCAGATAATCAGAACCACAGTCGAAGTCAACATTTTTCGAAGTTGTTTCGGTAACTGGGAGCGGTGGGAACCGTCATGGTACGCATACAGTGTACTTAATGTTACTTCGTGGTGCCTGGTCTATACACAGGATGTTTTAAATAAATCTCGTAGTCGGGTTTATAAATAATTCGGTATTTTAATTAAAGGTAATGCGATCTTGTAAATTCTTCTATTTTATATGCATAATCGTAATGTTTTATTTAATGGTGTGTCCTCTTATTACGATGATTACGATTAATTAAGGGAACTACTATAAACGCTTTGTTATCTTTTTTTAGTTTTTCTTTTGTTTCCGTTTGTATCCAGTAAACTAAGGAAATAAACAAACCATCTTTAGGTTAATCAGTAAAAAATGTGGCCTTGTGTCTAAGAGGTACTTCGATCAGGTCCAAAGACTAGAGGCGGCTGAAAAATACAAGTTTCTTTGTGCGGATTGTACAGTTGAGCCATTTGCTGTTAAAACTTTTGTTTGTGGAGCTCCACATTAAAATGTTTGAAGGAAATATGTCCTTAACTCTTTGATGCTAGTGATAAGAGGGTCAGTACTTTTCTCGTTATAAAAATAGGAACAGCAAATTCACCTAGGAAATGCAACAAGCCTTCTTGGTACCATGCCACGTGGGCTAGGTTTGTTAGATAACCTGTAACTTAGTATTTAAAATTGTAAGTATTTTTTGGAATCGAATATTGCTTAATTAAGTGCAACTATTTGATATTTTTAAACTTATTTAATCGTCATTTTCTATTTGGCCCTATTTGTTTTCAGCTATAATCTATAAGTGTATATATCATAAATGCTAGGTAATCAAAAAAGAGTACGGACCACGAGTCTGTTGAGGAATTTTGTTAACATAGATATATATTGTACCACTACCAAAGCACTAGTTATAATTGACATATGTTTACATTCCCATCAAACAAAAATGCACGTTTTCCTTACTTTTAAACGTGTGCTTAAATCAATTACTTATCAAAATTGCCTCACACCATCAAGTTCTAATTTTGATTACAGTAATTTGGTTTAATCCAATAATTTCCAAAAAAATTTTCTTGTTTTTTCATGTTAAATACATAATACGTCAATAATTTTTTGGTTAAAGCGACATATCGCATGATTATGCAGCGAGGAACCGTACTGTTACTCCATAAACAACGAGCTAGACTGTATCACAGTATCTTAAGAGATTAGCATGAAGTATTTAGTTGCAGAGACGTTGGCAACCATTGAAAAAGTGGGGTCCAGCTACCTCAGTCACCAGACGAAACTCGATAGTATATACTTCCAATTCACGCCATTATTTTGTGGCCGTGTTACTTCCTCGGTCGAGTCTCCCATACTTGTGACAGCAGAAGCTACTGACCCCACCACTGTGACTATTAGAAGATATAAAGAAATTAAAAATAATGGCTGAAATATATCATACGGCTACACAGAGATTCTCTCAAAGTGTTTCAAGACTGACACGACCTTCAGTAATGAAGACCACGAAAAAAAAAGAAGGCAGAAGATTAGATCCATAATATTGTAATGATAGTTTCATTCTACTTGAAAGTCAATATTTATGTACTTGCTTATCTAAAGTACTTTCGGCATCAAGAAAAAGAACGATGTTTATGAACATAAAAGCGCCTTAAACACTTTACAAACAACCTTACCTTTGTTACGCACGAAAATGTTATTCCTTTACCAAAATAATCTGCTGTATTCCAAGAAATAAATAAAATTTCACAAATGGTAAGCGCCATTGTAGCTATCATCAGATACGTTATATTTCTTATAGTTTCATTGTTAACTCTTGTTACTTGTTGGAAGATTTCGATTGATAGAAATAAATGAAACACACACTGAAATTTTTCTTGATAAATAAACATGTTTCAAGACCTCTGGGGAGATTTTTAGGGACCCAAAGGGTACAACGGGACCATATTTCTAAGACTTCGCTGTCTATCCGTCTGTCTGTCCATCTATCATTAGGCTGTATCTCATGAACTATGATAGTTAGACAGTTGAAATTTTCACAGATGATGTATTTACAAAAAAATAAAAAAATATGTAAGTGTGGCTCCCATATAACAGAGATGATGTTGTTGCCATTTTGGTAGGTAATGGCACGGAACCGTTCGTGCAGGACTCCGACGCCCACTTGGTCGGAATTTGTTTCAATTGTCAATACGGTCAATCATCCTCCTTTGCTCGGCATTCTCCGTGCCGCGAAACAAATTTAATAGCGAGCCGTGAAAATCATTCGGGCGTAATTCGAAACACACTGTGCGAGGATCGATTGTTTGCAAAACTCGTGCGCATCGTCGGCGCGAGTTTGTTTGCTCAGCGAGCGATTATCGGGAGCTTATACTTCCGGCGCAAGTTGCAAGCTAGGGCGGTTTAACACTAACGCCAATAATAATGAAACAGACGAAACCGAAGCCCCATAATAAGGGGCCATGCAACAGTCCTTTCTGTTGGCTGAAGGGTCTGCCCGGGTAAGTACCACGATCGATAGAAAACCGACATGAAGTGGAAGTGAAGTGGGAGTATCATAGAATAGAATAGAATAGAATATACTTTATTGCACACACGGAAATACAAAGAAAGAAAATACAGTGTACATACAGATGCCCATATTGCTAAGGCAGCAATTTCTTCCAGGTAACCTTATACCAGAATATAAATCCTAAAAAACTCTTCCACTTCAGGCGGTCTTCTATGAGGTCGTGGCACTTACCCGGACGGATCTGCCTGCCATTCGTGCAACAGCCGAAGCTACCCCTACCACGTGTTGAGTGTAGTTACCTGACGATTGAATCCCAACTTCATCTCATCAATTGCACCACAACGTGATAACAGATCGTGATCTCGCTCCGCCGCCGCTCGATGCGGCGGGGCTCCATAATAACACCGCGCATCGACTCCATGACCCCTTCAGCGGGCAGCCAATTCGGAATATTACCGGTAGCTGATCCCAGGCGTTACCGAGCCGTAGCCCGTTACGTAAATGGTGATGAATGCATTAAGCGGGACAATTCACATACGTATTTATGAAGATGCATGCGATTTCTACGCGATTCACGATGGGAACTATTAAAAGAGTACAATAATCTAAGTGATTAGAAGAAAGGAACGAGTTTTCAGTTTGCTAATTGTTTCGCATTCTTATTAGTTGTAATATTGAGTTTTTTCGTTTACAACTACACGGTTTTCTCCTACTTTATTTTATATTATTTTACGTCTAGTTTTCTATGACACTACCTGCCAAATATAGCTGCTGAATACTTGAATAATGCATGTTTCGTAATTGTTACACTCAATCTTATTAACAGTTAACATGCTGACATGTTTGTACTGCAAGTACCAAATATGTCAGCTTATCAGATCTTTACATCAATTTTTTTAGGATAAAATTATCCCGTGTTGTAAGGACGTTTTACACACATAAATTTAACGTGGACAAACACCCAAATGCGAAACAACTATCTGTGGGTCACACAAATAGTTGTCCCGCGTGGGAATCGAACCCACGACCCCCGACGCCGAAGCCAATGACTTGGCAACTGCGCTACGTAGTCAACAAAAATCCTGAATAGATATTGTTTTCTCAGGTAAACAAAGTTCAGCCTATTTTATAATAGTCAATTCATAGGTTCCAGAGTTTACTCATAACATCAAATGTCTTCCTTTTTATAATAAAAGTATTGATAGGTTCGCAGTTTTAGCATTGTGTAGCAAGTGATTAGCACTAGCTGGCGTGTCACCAAGCGCAATGGCAACTTATGAACCTTGAGAACTAGTCGTGGAACCCTCGTCTACTCCGATGAAACAGGAGGAAACGTTTCGCCTGTGGTATATTTAAAACGTCAACCGGTGTGAGGAACTCAGGCGTGCGATTGATGTATAGAAATTAATAGACGTTCGCGCAAAATGAATAAGTTACTTTCGTCACCACCAGTTTTATTTGTATTTTTTCCAGATATACAAAAAATGTTTACAAAATGTTTTTAATTAATTTTGATAAAAATTAAATTACATCTTCTTCAATGCAAAGTCTAACCACAACCACATTTGTACAATATTAAAAGATACCGACATAAGCTCACCAAAGATAGTACTCGTTGTTATTCATATAAATATTGTATATAAAATAGAATAGAATATTTTTTTATTGAACGTGGAATAACTTTTTTTTTCGTCTACTGTTAACTGATTCGGCGAATAATCTTCACCCTGGCAATGCTACTAAGAAGAACATTGAATGCCATATTGTTAATAATGTAGCTATTATACATCTTCTTATACTTTTGTATAAATATATGTTTTTTTTTATGTGAAAAGTTGCCAAGCGAGCGGACCGTTCACCTGGTGTTAAGTGAATTCTGCCGGCCATGGACATCTGCTACACCCGAGGGTTGCATATGTGTTGACAACCTTTTGAAAATTGGGCTCCGGCTACCTCAGACCAGGCATACCAGACGAACCGCGAAAGTATTATACTTCCACTTTACGCCGGTCTTCTGTGAGGTGGTCGTACTCAACGGGACGAGCCTGCCCATTCGTGCAACAGCCGAGCCAACTTGCTGCGTGGCCCTACCGCGGTTGTATGTAAAAAAAGATTTGATCTAGTATATGTTTGATGATATCCACCCACTAGACTTAACGATTTTTTAAATAAAAGTATAAAACGGGGTTTTGTTCCGTACGCTAAGTTTTTGAATGCTTTTCGAATGCTCCATGGAACATTTTGCGGTAGTTTACATAGTTATTCATACTTAATTCAGATGAATGTTTAATTTTTGGTTAATAGTTTCAATCTAGTCGGCATGAGCTTACAGAATAGTGAGGTCTTGCCGTTGCGAGAAGAAATAATCGCCAAGCGATCGGAAAAACAGGGCTGAATGATTGTCGTGCAACATTCAACAACCTACACATTAAGCAATTATTATTAATTAGTGTGTGAAATTTTATAAATTAAAAATCTGTCTGTAATTGAATCAGAAAAATGTCAGTGGAAGTTTATGCAACAAGTAAACAGGTTCTAGAATTTTATCGTTAACCTTTAGTTTTTACTTCAAGCTTGCTCAAGGAAGAAATGAGATCTTCATACTGTCTTTCTCATCCTAACCCAGTGTGGCATACTAGCTTTGAGTAATCTCGAAAGCGTTTAAAAATTTCATTTGTCACCATGCTTCAACTCGAAAACCGCCGCTACCGGCCCATTAAAATACAATGCGTTTCAACAAAAGGAGGCTGGAAACGGAACGGGAACAATTTGTACAAAGGCAGTGCACCGAGCACCGCTATCTCCGCGATAAAGGGCATAAATCTAGTCGACGTTTGCGCTACTTCGGCGTTTTGTACTTTTTAACGGTGCGGGAGCAAGGGGACAGGGTTTTTATTCAAAGTAGCCACTTAGTAAATAAAATATGTCCGCGTACGGAACAATGGGAGGCCGCGCGGGACGGCCGGGGGTACCTTTTCCACGTTTCCCCGGCTTCCTGTTTTTTTGTTTGGCGGTTTTTTTTTTTTGGGGGTGACCGCGTCACGCTTACCGAGTACACAATCGGGTCGTACAGGCGGTACAAAATTAATTGTCGTCGAAATGTGACGCTCCAATTTATCGTATTAAAATTTGTATGTTGTTAATTAATCGAATAAGTGTCAAATAAAAATATCAAGTGAAAATATATATGTTACGATGTTATTAGTAGAGTAAAAGATATTTTTATAGTGTCCTGCTATCTTTATAACAAGTCTACATGTGCAAAATTTTCTAACACACTTGTAGACTAATAGATAGGCTATAGTTACGAGTGAAGAAAAATTCGTTAATAAATATCAGATATTTTTCCCTGCAATAACATCCTTAGTAATAATAAAGAGCAGTATCATGGAAATGTAAAAAAAACTATTATTCAATGACACCAATTTCAAATTGTCGTTATATTTTTATTAAACTCTTCCTTGTAACAACTAATCTCTTCTTCTATTTTAAAACCAACAGATAGCAAACCGAAGTGGAGAAAGTTTTGAAATTTTCTTTGAATAACCATAAAACATTTGTGTCCGTGACAATTTCTTGTACTTATTTACGCGAATACACTTTAATAAATAGCTCGTAAAAATTAAAAATCTCTTCGACTTTCGCCTTTATTCCAAACAAGGTAAGACCTCACCATGTGCACAGCATGTCCATCCACTTTCCTCTATCAGACGTCATCTTAATACTCATCCCTTTCACAGGCATATCATTTTACAGTCCGTCCAAATCTTTCTTGGCCTTCCTCTATCTACAGCCTCCAGCCACATCCATACTCATTACTCTTCAAGTCACATGACTTTCATCCCGTCTCATAACGTGCCCATACCGTGTCGACCTACCACTCCTTATTTTCTCAGTTACTGGTGCAACTTTCAATCTTTCACTTATACTCAATCCAGATCTTATCCTTTCTCGTCACACCACGCATCCATCTTAACATTTGAACCACTGCCACATGCACGATTCATTCATTCGTCTCTTTTGCTGCTCAACATTCAGTTCCATACATGATAACAGGTTTCACCACCATCTTGTAAATTTTCCCTTTTAGTTTCAGGGGCACTCCCGGGTCACTTGTAACTTCCGAGACCTATCGCCGTGTAAATTAAAAATCAACCGTTAAAATAATTTATTTTAGTAATTTGTGTCAGTGTTCAGACAATTGGGCGCGGGTGTACGCATTTTTTCTATCTGTAACGGTACCGAAAAAATGTTTAGTTGTTGGCGAATTTGCATTTGTTCGAGAAGCGTCCCGTTGGGCGGATGCCTACGCTCGTTAGCTTATTCATCTTCTCTCCATTTTGTTTTCGTAGCTGTTACGTAACTTAATTACGCGCAATCCGAGGATTCGGGATAAAAAAACTAAGTAAAAAGTTACTCAGCAGCCTTTCTAAGAAACCTCGAACTCACTTTTCCGAGATGGAAAACATTTAAGGTTCGTTGGTAAAGTTACATGATAAATTCACAAAATGAGACATACTTACATTACATTATTTTGTCATTTGTTTTATTAGCAAATTCAAATCAAATATCTTTATTCAAATAGACGCTTGCGCGTTCTTATGAATCGTCAAATTTTTCATAAAAAATTATAATTATATACAGGTTCGTAAGGTAACACCGGTTCGGAAAGCAGTTTCTGTTGAGAAGAGACCGGCAAGAAACTCAACAGTTGCTCTTTTTCAAAAATATCACTTTACAATTGACTATATATAGAATAAGACTATTATACCGATATATTATTACGGTCTTATTCTAGCCTACGTGAGTATCAACAGTATTAACTCCACACATTGGCGTCGTCGAGATATTCCGAAACGGTATAATATGCTTTAACCATAAGTTGACTTATGATTTTACGTTTAAATTGATCAATTAAACAAATTGTGGTTCAGTTAAATGTGTTCGTACTGTTGTCATTTTAGTAACAACAAATTAATAATTAAAATAACAAAATTTTATTATACTCGTATTCAACAAACTATCAACGACATAATATGTAATAAACTTCCTTTCCTGTTTATCATAATATTAAACCATTAGCAGAAATTTAAAATATTTGATGTATAATATTTAATGTCCGCTTATTACGTTAAATTCAAATTACTCTAATTAACTTTTCAACTGACCTTCGGTAAATTGAACTAATTATCACGGCATATTTCCAAAAATTGTCGGGACCATTTATAACTGCTGGCCATGGCTAAGCTATACAGGGTTAGAAAAATCCAAAATACGTTAATTTTTCCATAACAGACAGTGTGTTTTCACCCCGGGAATTTACATTTCCTTAACAAATAGACCTTTTAAAACTGATTAATAGAACACCCAATTACAAATAAAAATCAAAATTGACAGATTTGAGATGGATTGATAAGTAATACGTGAGTATAGTAAACAAAATTCTTACATTAAGTTATGACAATTAAATTATATTATTTAAATAAAACGGTTCAAGGGAAAATTTGCCTCCAATATCACATTCACATTTTTGAAAATTTCGTGGTCAATGGCCTTGTATTAAACTATATCGTTCACAATATTGCCATTAGTATTTCTTGGATACAAAGCTTACTACTACTCTAAATGACACGAAATGGGCCGAAATGTCCATTTGTTTACAATCAAGTATTTGTAGCGATCTTGAATGAGCAAGCGCAACCGTTATTGATATGCAAAATATATTAAACTCATTAGGTATTCCACTTTTGTCAACGGTGGAAACGAGAGAATCTGTTAGCTACATTTCTATCACTAAATAATTCTGATTCTGTGTGTCAATTTTGACTACCCCATAACGGAAGAGGTAGCATTAATAACGATATATACATCAAATCTAAACCTTCTAAGGGAAACAGCTATAACTGAAGACTGGAGCCGCGTAAAACAATCGTAAATCGTGAGCTCTAACCAGTCGTTTAAGATTTCTACGGCGGATTTATTGCGTATTAAAGGGGCAGAGCAGTAGGACGGGTTCCGTCGTGTGGCATTCGAGATGAGGCGCTTAATTGTAGTGGAAGCCTTGGCGGTCCACTCGCACCAAATGTCCCGTGAGGGATTTACGTGCAGCTGGCACCAGCTCCCTCCCCCTCCCACGGCCGGGGCGTGTCCGGGCCACGCCCAGCGCCCGCCCACCCGGGAGACCTCTTCGTTATGTAACTTTTCCACGGGGTGGTGGGTGGACATTCGGACGTCGGGTTTATTGAATTTATCGAGGTGGCCACGCTGCCAAGATGGCGCGCTTTATTCGCGAGGAATGGCTTCTACGGACGTACGTGGGTGGGACCACGGTTTTTGTATGTCTCGTATCTTGTGGTATAGCTGTGATGCTCTAGGGAATTTCAATGAATCTGAGCTGCCGCATCGAGTCCTTTTTATCAGCTGAGGCGTTGTTAGCGCTCTGGTATCCGATTTACTATCTGAAGATGGTAAACGAGTAAATGTATCAACCTTACACGTGCTCATAAAAGGCTACGTCAACAATTTTCCTATAAAAAATATTTTACTTTATAACATTGAATTTTACATTTTTGCTTACGTGAATAGTTGTTAAAAATATCTGTCACGAACACTACAAAATCAATAGAACGAAAACTAACAAATACGATAATACGGATAGTTTTATTAAGAAGGTAGGTAGGTGGTAATAAGTCTATCAAGAAAATATTGTTGCTTATAACATGGGTAGTTCGCGTTACATACGGATAACAATAACGTACGTTTGTATAGAGAATTTAATACTGACTTGACACTGCCAAAATCCGTGATAGCTCAGTGTCCGGGCGCTCGCCTTTAATTCAATATACTTGAGCAACCTGAGTTCGATCCCCGGTGCCGGCACCAATGAAGTTTTTAACTTTAAGTGCTGACTTATCACGTGCTCCGCGGTGAAGGAAAACATCGTGAGGAAACCTGCATATTTTCGAAATAATAACAAAAAAATATATATTTCGAAAATATGTGAAGTCCGCCAATCCGCAGTGGGGCCGCGTGGTGGACTATGCCCTGATACCCTCTGTATAGAGGAGGCCTTTGCCCAGCAGTGGGACATGTATTGGCTGTTACTTTACTTTACTTTTTACTGCCAAAATCATTTATAGAGAAGCTAGCTTTAGAGGAAGAAAGAAAAAGATACAGATTTGTCATCTATTTTCAAAAAGATATCAAAATTCATAATTACAATTCAATTACACAAATAATGAAAATTATTTATTAGTACTTAATATAACAAATGCTTTTAGTTACCACCGCTTTCAGTTAAGATTAATTAGCAAACGGTACACCTAAGGAGGGTTAACGTTAATCTGGTGGCCGGTGGTAAAATACCCAAACATTAAAAACATTAACATTTCTATAAGTGCAAGAAATATTCCATTTAATTTAACAAAAACAGCTTTAAATATGAAGAACTAGTAAAGAAATTGTTTAAAGGTAGGGTAGTCATAAAACTATTGGTTTTAAACCTTGAAACATATGATACACGTATTAATTAGATATCATCATAAGTTTCTATTATTATTTCAACACAATAACTGTTTTGGTATGGAACTTCAGAATTTCTGTAAAATAAATTTTACCTTTTTGCATATAAGAGCAAATCGGCTCAAATGAAATAATCGTTGATTGCAATTTTATGTGCTGATGATATATTAAGTGCTCAACGGTGAAGGAAAACATCGTGTGGGGAAGCTGCAAATTTTCATATAAAACGTATTTCGAAATTATGCGAAGTCTTCCAAAACGCGTTGGGGTTGAGAGGTGGTCGCTCTCAATAAAGAAACTTTGCCCAGTAGTGGAACACTTGTTTTAAGTGAAGAGTAGTCAAGCGCGCAGGCGAGTTATCAAATGTTAAGTGAATACTGCTCATGGACAGCCGATGGCTTGCTGATGCAACCTTTAAAAAGGGGGGGAACTTAGAAGACGAAAGGGGAAAGTTTGATGTTGTCATTTCACGTCGGTCTTCTGTCTGCTTTTACTTTACCTAACTTTAAAATAAAAGTAGATTACTCAACCTCACTAATTCCACTCCATGGTAAAGTGAATATGTTGAATACCTTCAATAATATCACATTCCCTTCGATTAGGGGGTCTAAACTCCACCCATTTTAAACTCATTATACCATAAAAGCAAAATTATTTCTGTTTTTTACGGTAGAAGCGAAAATAATTCTGATCCGAAAAATCACTACAATGTGGGGTATACGTGAAATTCCAGAAAATTCTTTTAGACCACTAGAAATTATTTGCTTTTGACAATTCCCTTGCAGAAATGCATAAGAATAAATTTTAAATTTAAAAGTCGCAGTTACTTATATAAACATCACTTTTATTATTATTGCTTTTAATTAATTTTATTTATAAGTCTTTTTAGATTTACCATATTGTATTTTTAATAAATATAATATAAAACCAACAAGACTGCACAACTATCTTAAACTCTTGTGAAAGTACGTTTAAGTGGTAACCATTCAGTCATTAGTCTTTTCAACCGACTAAAAAATGTTTTCTTAATACAACAAAATACATTTGAGATGAAAGATATTATAGAAGTGCTCCATCAAGCTTTGAATGAATGAATGAATGAATATACTTTATTGCACACCAAATAAAACAAACAAAAATTAAAACTTAATGTAGAAGTAATGGGTACAATGAGCGGCCTTATTACTAAGAGTAATTTCTACCAGGCAACCTTTGGATGGATTGAAAAAGAAATAATTTAGGAATAAAGGTGTGGGTTAACTAAATGAATGAAAAAGAAAAATACTTATCTACAATCATAATTCATTTTTTCATATTTTCATTCAAGCTTTCTTCCGGGATATGGCGAATCTACTATTCTACCAATGCTACTATTGCACCAATGACACTCGTCAGAGAAATAACCACGGCCTCACAGATGGAGTGAAGTAGAAGTTCTACACTTTTGCTTTTCGTCTGGTGAGTGAGGTAGCCCGAACCCACTATTCAGCCAACTTCAAAAAGGTTCTCAATTCGACTTTTTTTTTTTTTATGTTAAAACTTGCCAAAGACGGTCCACCTGATGTTAAGTGAATACCGCCGCCCATGGACATCTGCTACACCCGAGGGTTTGCAGATGCGTTGACAACCTTTTTGGAAATTGAGCTCCGGCCACCTCACTCACCAGACGAAATGCGAAAGTATTTGTCATACTTCCACTTTACGCCGGTCTTCTGTGAGGTCGTGGTACTTACCCGGACGGGCCTGCCCATTCGTGCAACAGCCGAGGCTGCTGCGTGGCTCTACTACCGTTGTATTTTTGTGACTTGTGGCTGTATTTTTTTATGTTTGTTTCCGCAGAACTTTCTACCGCGTGAACCGATTTTAGTGATTATGTCGTCGGTATTGGATCTTGGGATCCGGAGATACTCAGGGAAATCATAAAATTAATAATGTAAAATAATGTAAATAATAAATAATGTAAATAATGTAAATAATGTAATTAATAATGTAATTAAATTAATAATGTTATTATAAAATGAATACAGAGCGAGATATATCAAGTCAGTTTTGTTTTTAAAAAAAGGACTTTTTTAGGCGCATACGCACCCGTTGGAGTGTCGTAGGTGTCACTGGCCACGTTATGAGTAAAAAAAAATATAATTTATTGACGGCGATAATTATTTCATTTCGATTTAACGTTACAGCCTTATTAGCGACGACCGTGTGTCGTCAGTATAAAAGGACGCGTGCGCCGGCGACGCGCGCTGTCGGGCTGATTACGCACAACGTGAGTATATTACCTCCTTCGTTTATTTCGATTTGACTCTGCTTCAATTAACAATTACCAATTCAATTTGCTTTGTACCGGGTTTTTAACGATCTGCGCTTTGTCTATCCACGTGTTGTTACCATAGTAGCTTTTTTACTTACGATTATTCTACAAACGTTTCTCGCAATCCACGTGCTTTTGGGTTATTGTAGCTTTCTTGCTCGATTATTAAGTTTTATTTCGTCATCGAAATCGCACTTACATTTGCCTATTTTGAAGAACACCGGCCTCCTGACGACCATGAGTTGCTTTACTTGACGATGTTAAACTGACCGCGTGGTGAAATCTGAGCACATGGTGCCAACATCAACCCTTGTGAAGTCCTAAGTCTTCTCGCGTATCGTGTTGATCATCGAATTCGGCATGGTCTAGTCCCGCGATTCTGTTATTAGCAAATCTAATTCGCGCTGACCGTAATAACATTTATTAGCCGGTTATTAGCATTTAACTATCTTTAATAACTGTTATTATTTAAGCTCTTGATAATTTTACTTCTTCAAAGCATTAAGGGAAAGGAGGAAACAAGTGCATGCTTTTTTACATTACATCAGTCACATAATTTAGATGTTTAAACTCACCGAATGATATCACCACAAAAAATTAAACATGTGGTTTCCCGGAACTTATTAATTTAAACGAAGACAAAAAAACCAATCTGATTTACACATGCTAATTGATGGTCCTCTTTGATTTTGTTGTACATCGCAAGATATGAAAGCTGTTGTAGAGTTCGTATAATTCGATTGCTGAATAATTCACGTGTACGAAAACCCGTCAATATTAGTCATATAGTTGAACTGTTTCTGCGGTAGTTTAATCTAAATTTTTAGTGCTTGTTTGTCTTAATTTGTCCTTGCGCTTAATTTCTTAAAATCTTACTAAAGTTTTATTACTCTTTGATTCCGAATGACAGCCATGGTTGTTAAATTTGCTACGGGCTACTACATCATCTAGCCCCCTAAACATTTTATTAGAATAAAGAATATGATTAAATTTCTTAAATTACCATTTTTTTAGCTCAAACTTCAACTTATTTTCAGTGACTCAGTGCCTGAGCCATATCCGCACTGCTGCCGGGCGGTAAGTTTGATCTTAGTATGTCCTTTATGTTTTTGTATAACTGATGTTACGCTTTAGTCCAGTCCTTAGACTATTAAAGCTTCATCGAACGCAGAACCAGTGGGCTAGCCAGAACCTACGGGTTTGAGGCCTCCTCATTGGGTCCCTGAGGAGGCCGCGTACTCATGCTGCCCTTTATGTACCACAGTGGACGGTTTAGACACTGCAGATATTGTACGAACGAGATGGCTCCTCCGGGTAACTCCATTACTATGGCCTCATAGCACACTGCCGTAACTGCATTTTGTTGTGATTTCTTTGTTCTCTTGTGATTTACTTTTTTTTTTTCTGTCCCCACTTTCAAAAGCAAAGCATCTGCGTCGCCTCTTTTATTCTAGATGTCCTATGGAAGACAGTAAGCGCTAAACTGAACTGTACTTACAGTCAGTAAGTACTTAATTTACTTAACTTACTTAACTGAACTGTACTTTACTTAAAATATTTTTCAATTGTACTCTGTTTTGGACGACACAAATGACTGTCCTAAAGCCGGTCAACAGTGTGTCCTAGTACGACATCTTGGCAACCTCAGTGTACGAGATCTTGGCAACCTCAGTGTTTCATTATATCAACCTATAATACAACACTAAGGCGAAGCAATAGATATGTAATTTTAGAGCCATCCAAACATGGTATAGCAATCTATCTGGACTTGGAGCGTAACGAAAACATGGATTCATTTCGCCGTCCCTTTGTATCTCTGTAAAAACTCTTTGTATCTAGTATGTTCGATGTTTAACAGAGACCCCTGCACACTATATGTTACTATGGTGGAGGTAATCGCTTTACTTGACGTGGAACGTCTGCTCGCTTGCAAATCTCTTGCAAATTCTTATATTTTCATGCCCTTGGCAGCTGCGACAGTTTAGTATTCCAGGGACTTGCTAGCTGTTTATGTTTCTTAACTTTGTCAAAACATTACTCTTTTTACTCTCAAATTTCCTTAGCCAGCAGCAACGCCCGGCGGCAGTGCGAAGTGGGTTGCTATTACCGGCATGCCGAGACGAGGCATCGCTGCCGCCGCTCCGAGAGAGCGGTCCGCAGTGACGATGCATTAGAATTAAGTTTTTTTAAAGTAAGTTTTGCCTATGGTTTTGACTGGTAGGGCCACGCAACAGTCTTCACTGATGCATACATAGCAGGTCCTTCCGGGGAGTACTGCAACCCTACGAGATTTGCAAATGTCCATGGATGGCGGTTATCGCTTAATCTCCTGTTCACATTGAGCCAACTCATTGGGCCAATGCATTGGACCAAAGTGTAGAGGGCTATTTTGTGAAACGTTTATGACAAATCGTAGTTGACGCGAACGTCGGCCGAACGTTGGCCGGTAAATCGAATTGTGTCAGTTTTTTTGAGCACACATCAAAGGAGCGCCAATGCTCAATAAGCAGTACGCAAATGTGTGAACAGCTACACACCGCGAACGCAACGGCTTTGGTCCAATGCGATGGCCCAACGTACCATACACCACCATACATTAAAAAAACTTGAGCCAAGTGACAGCTGACACATGGTGCTTCTAGCTCTTCTTGTGTACACCTCAACGTTTAGATTGTCGAGTCACCGGAGGATATGCACCTTGTAGGCTTTGCAAGGCTTATATCCTCTGGTGTATAAGCCTGAGTCGTGCCATCAGCCGCAACAAAATTTTATACAACTGTACGCCAATAACTTCGATGCTTTTTCTGTTGTAGTTAGCGCTAACCTAAGCGCTGCTCTTCCTTCGGATATTATACACACATATCTTTGCCATTAATCAATCTTCAGCTGCACCTTAGTAAAAAAATGTCTTTCAGAAGTCCTAATGTGATAGTTGAAACTACTTCTTTACCGTAGATCCAGTGGCGGATTTGCCCTAAGGCCGAATAGGCCGGGCCTAGGGCGGCCACTTATTACGGGCGGCCAATAGTGACCAAATAATAATATAAATAATATTTTATTTATTTTTCATTTTTCAGGTATGGTCAATCGTTTAATGTGCATGCACTTCTAGAATTTGTAGCGGTAATATTAATCCTACGAGTCCTACGGTAGACGACTGAAGCCACCGAGCCACCCGTCAATCGCAACTTTGTTTGTGTGAATAGTTTTTTTTTTTAAAATGTAAACTCGTTCATTCAATAGCTGAGGTCCTTATCTTAACCTCTTCAATTATGCGCAGAGCCATAGTTTTAAGTGCTTTTCCGTTGCTTTAGCGATAATAAGTCAGATGAAAGTATGGAGGCAGGTGTTCCGTACTGCGTTGTTTAGTTAGCGATAATAGGTTAAGCTTCACCCCCTTTGTTAGTTAGTCTTAAGTGAAATAAGTTTTTTAGTTTTTGTTACATCCAGTCAGTAAAGTCCATGATATGAGCGAAACCAGTATTTATTATTATATTCACAACTTAGCGTTACTTTTGCAGTGTTTTGTTGTTACAAGTGCAACTTAGGGTTAAGTGATATTTTGTTTTCATTTGGGACATTATATTTTTTTCTTTGCTTATTTTGTTACATGTTCGAAATTTTTGGCTTTATTTTTAATATATTTACTCACTTTGAATGCTTTTCGTTTTTACATACCTACCCCTTTTTCTTCAACTTTTTCTACAACACATTTGGAATATACAAACAAACTGGAATATACAAACAAACACATTTGGAGTATACGCATAAAATATTACAAAAAATAATTTTTCCAACAGCCCCAATGATTCAGTTTTCTATAAGGCAAATTTATTCTTTCTTTTTAAAAACAATGTAAATAATATCTTATAAAAATGTAGTCTTAAATTTTATAAGACATTATCAATACCTTTATAGTGATTTCTTTACATATACTCATTTCATTTACACAACACTAATTTGAAGTATTTATTTGGAAGAATAATCCTGTATCTTTTTAACCAAAGCTGTTTTACCAAAGGTAAAATAGATACGGAATAATTTCGTGTATTAGGTTGCAAACGGATGCTTGAGATGCATTTAATTTTGTGTTGTAGTCGGTATATCATTATCAGATACATAATCTACGAATTATTATGAATTAGTATACTATTATTGACAATTCTGAGTTTTCTATAATGAAATTGCAAAATAGCATGACTGAGTATTACACAGCTATTATATCTGGCAATGATAGTGGACTCAACAAATCTAATACAATATTATCATGGACAATTAAACTGTACGCCTTCGGTTAACTCTGAAAATAAAGTGCAAACTCTTCTACGATAATACAGACGCTTAAGTGTCTCGGAGCATCCAAGCTTCGGCCCCAAAGTATTGCCAGCAAATTTCAAGACACACGTATTGATTTTGGAACAATAAATTAACATTTATCAAACTTTTCATGCGCTGTTTACGCAGTTGACTTTGAAATTAAACGTTCTGTATGTATAAATTATGTCTGAAATCTGAATTCATTGAACGAGGGATTAATTCTTATCTAACTTTATAGCCTATTTACCCCATGGTCTATTTAGAAATGCTGGTTACTAGATCTCTTTATGATCCGAAGGTCTGGCTGTTATACGATTAAATTGTACTTCGTAATCATTTCCTGGTTGAGTTCACTGATGAACATAGGCCTTCGCCACCGACTGCCAATCCTAAGCCGCCTGCATCAATCGACACCCGCGTACTACACACAATACAAGGCTTTTTTATGTGAGAAGTTTGCTAGCTAACTGGTGGTTCACCTGATGTTAGGTGATAACCACCGCCCATAAATATTCGTAACACCTGTATGGTCGTAGATGCGTTCCTACTTCTTAATAAAGTTGGCCCCGGCTACCTCACTCACCAGACGAAACCACAGCCAAAGTTACAATAGAACTTTCAACTATCTTATATCTTTATTGTTAACTCTTGTTAACACTCCTGTCCAACTATACTTCATATACAAATATAGTGTCAATTTATTTAAAAAGCTTTTTTTAAAATATGGTACCATAATCACTTTAAAAATGTAATAAAACACCGTTGTGTGAGCGCGCGCCTCCTCACCAGCCCCCAAACGCCCCCGATGTCCCCAGCAGATATTTAAATGAGGATCATCTGTTACTTTGCACTTTTTGCCAGCGCCATCTTGTGACCGTTCCGGCAAACTTGTCTTATAAAATACTGCCACCTTCCCACAAAGATCTAGGAAACTTCGCCCGACAACGAGGGCGAACATTTTTAAATTAAGGGAAATTTACAACTTAAACGTAAATTAAAAGATCGTGTCTTTCCTAACGTAATTAACAATAAGTCAAATCAACCGTTCAAATATTAGTTAGAGTAGTTGCAGTAGTAAGTAATATGCATTAATATAACTAATTTTGGTTGAATTTTGTTTAATAAAGTTTGGTTTAAGGTATCAATACCGTTAGATTGTTAACCAAACACGTCTTTAGAAGGAATGATGTTTGACGTCCTAAAGTTAGCCTATCTATCCTAATCCTAATATTATCTCTAATCGTTAAATCTATCGTCAATATCATAGATAAACTCGCTAATGTCAGAATTTCGTTCCATGTAGAGTTCCGAATACAAATTAATAATGTCATAACGTTTCTTTAAGGTATAACAATTGCTTATTTTGATTCCCACTTTTCGCCTTTTAGTTGATATCTCCGTTTCAGAGAACATGGAAATTGGAAAACGGCAATTATTTTTGCATACGTAAAAACGGAAAATAAAAAAAAATGTCCCGCTAAGTTACTTTTCACCGGCTCTCTTCCTATCAGCGGTTTTTTTATTTCCGAACCGATAGTAGTATTTTTGAATTCGTTCCGTTAATAAGATTGCTAGTTATTGTGATAGTTAGGACATAGGGGAGGCAGCTAAAGCAATGGCAGCCTCCGCTAGACAAATAAAATGTAACTAAAGTTAATTTTGAATATGTTCCGGTTGCTAGTAATATTCTTGAGGCCTTGGGTAAAAAGTACTGCAGAGGTGTTCGTTAAAAAATATGATAAGGAGCGTTTTCAAGTCTCAAAAACATAGTCACTCCGTAAAAACTGAAGCAAAATCACTATTACATACACAATAAATACTTATGTAAAGCCAGTTTCCCATCCGATATTTGAAAAGCAACGCCTTCTTTAAAGACATCTAACAAAGCGCATTAAAAACGGGAGAAACACGAGTGAGCCGCAAATAAAGACACCTGTACAAGCGATCCGGCTTCGCTCACGAAAGGGACCATTAGCATACAGACAAGAGGCGACAGGTACAAATGGCTGCCGGCAGCCGCCTCCGCCGTCCATAAATTGAAATGAGACGGGGAATTAAAAAATAAATCAAAAGAGGATTTTCCCGACACGTCGCCGCCGCGAAATTGGAAGAGATCTAGCGCGCCGCCGCTCGCGTGTGCGTTTCCATTGTCCGACGAGTTTTGTATTGCATAAATCGATTAACTTCTCTATTCCTTCCAGGTTTTAAAAAGCATTGCCCCTGCTTTAGGATAACATTGTCCTGTGTTGTAAGGACGTTTTACAAACATAAATTTCACGTGTGCACAAACACCCAGATGCGAAACAACTATCTGTGGGTCACACAAATAATTGTTCCGTTTGGGGATCGAACCCACGACCCCCGACGCCGAAGCCTTAAAGGTAAAACTTAAAACAAGGTTTGCCTTAAAGATTTGACTTAAAACAAGGTTTGCCCTCTTAAACAATATAATAGTTATATTGTTTGTTGTGTGTTTTTTTTTAATGTGAAAAGTTGCCAAACGAGCAGACGGTTCACCTGATGTTAAGTGAATACCGCCGCCCATGGACATCTGCTGGTACACCCGAGAGATGCAGATGCGTTGAAAATTGGGCTCCGGCTACCTCACTCACCATGCGAAACGCGAAAGTATTTGTCATACTTCCACTTTACGCTGGTCTTCTGTGAGATCGTGGTACTTACCCGGACAGGCCTGCCCATTCGTGCAACAGCTGAGGCTTCTGCGTGGCCCTACCACCGTTAGCTTATTATCGCTTCTCGGCCTTTTGGCTAAGATCAAAGTGTAGTATCTGTTGTGTGTTACAAAAGGAAACTTTAAAATAGAAATGATACAATCGAAACCTACTTGCTTAACTTACGTTTATACTACTAGTGTCCGGGCGCTCGCCTTTAATTCCATTCACTCGAACAACTCTTTGAAGGAAAACATCGAGAGAAAACCTGCATGTTTTCGAAATACCTAATAACAAAATAATTATTTTCGACGATATATGAAGTCCGCCATTTCGCAGTGGGGTCGCCTGATGGACTATACCCTGATACCCTCTTTATAGAAAAGAACTTTGCACAACAGTGCTACGTTTATAAGCTGTTTTACTTTCTTCCTTTTTTTACTGAAAACTACAAATATTTGTCCTGAAAAATTCAGTAACAGAAGATCTATAAATAAATGCAGAACAAATAAGCCACACGAACAAATTTCGATGAAAATATTACAGTGTACTGAATGACTTCAACATTGAAGAAAGGTTTTTGTACAGCTTAGTATGAGAAGCACGTTCCTTTATTAAATATAATTGAAAAGTGTTCAAAATATTTATAGATAAATCAACATGTATACGCGAATTTTAAGTTAAGTATGTGACCTATTAGAATTAATTATTTAATTGATTTTTACATTACAATCACCTTCAAATATAATTTTCAACACGATTGCAGTTCTCATTGTTTTTGAAATGTCTTCAACTTCCTATAAAATAACTACTTTTGTATAAATTCTATTCCTTTTTTTTAAATTTCTAATAAAATGACGTGCGCGAATGGAAACAGCGCCTCGACAAGATAATAAGCGTGTCTCGGTACATATTAAGGCGTCGCCGCCCGTACAGACTGTAACACGGACCACATTTAAATAAACATGACGAAATTGAAAGAATTGCTCCGTTTCGGGGGCCGTCGCAATCTACAAAACAACGCGAAATATTCTACGCGCGTCTGAAAACACATATGCATTGCGAGATTAGAGACAATATTAGATGGCGCGCGTTCTTTTTAATCAAAACATCACTTGCGTGTTTGAGATAGGCAGAGTTTATAATGTTATGTATTGCTATAATATATTTGAATATGTAATGCTATCGAAGTTCCATCGGGCTCAATTGATCAAGCGATATTCATAAGGAATTTTTTAGGACTTGCTATTAATCTATTTTATTATCTATACATATTATAAAAATGTTAATGATCG
This sequence comes from Iphiclides podalirius, assembly GCA_933534255.1. NCBI lineage: Eukaryota > Metazoa > Arthropoda > Insecta > Lepidoptera > Papilionidae > Iphiclides > Iphiclides podalirius. Next base: position 620,893 of record OW152820.1, read on the forward strand.
TTGTCTGTACATGGATCTTCCATGTGAAAAAATATTATTAACTTTATCAATGCAATAGAATCCAAAACAATGATTTTTTTTAATTTCTGTCTGTCTGTTTGTCTGTGCGTTTGTGCGCGCTAATCTCAAAAACTGCTTAACCGATTTGGGTGCATCTTTCACTAATGCATTGTAGTAAGCTTTACTTAACATTAGTGTTAGTTTTATTTATGACTTAATAGCTTCATAAATAAAAAATAGATTTATCAACTCAAAGAACCTCATTTAAGATGTGCGCAATAATAGCTACAGTTGAATTGGATGAAACTATAGTCACATATATTATGGTCTGTAAAATGATGATGGTTGTAAGTATATATAAAGTTAAAATCGAACTCACTAATCTCAGGGACTACAGGTCCGATTTCAAAAATTCTTGCACTGTTCGATAGCCCATTTACTGAGAAAAACTATAGGCTAGTTTTAGGCACGATATAAAATGTAGTATATGCGGGCGGAGCCGCGGTCTACGTAAAATAATGATAACTGCTGTAGGTTTATGCTGTTGCACGCATGGCCAAGCTCGATGGAGAAAGTACCACCACTTTATAGAAGACCAGCGTGAAGACTAAATCGTATACTTGTATATGTATATATATAACACAATTTTTATTGTTTCTTCCGGTGGTAACGGGGACCAACTTTATTGGAAGACTCTTGTTATGACTTAACATCAGGTGGACCGACAGCTAGCTTGAGCACCTCTTAACACTAAAAAAATCTGTCTAGTACAAAAAGCGATTCAACACAATTTTTTGCATTTTCTTTAAAAATGACGCCCTGGGAATAAGCCGCGATAGCTCAGTGACCGGGCACTGGCCTTTGATTCAATTTACTCGAGCAACCTGAGTTCGATCCCGGTGCCGGCACCGATGAAATTATTAATTTTAGGTGCCGACTTATCACGTGCTCAACGGTGAAGGAAAACGTCGCGAGGAAACCTGCGTATTTTCGAAATATTAGAGAAATTAAATGTCAGACCTCTAACTCTTAGCGATAAGCTACTCGTAAATAAATGGATTTGGTCAACCCAATATTTATACAAAGCGAATGTTTCTCTATTCTCTAATTTCTAATTGTTTCAATTACGCTGTGAACTAATGCTAAACTAGCGCATGCCGTCCAATTAGACTAATTGTAACCTCGTCCGAATTGTATAGCTTACACGCCGAGACAAGGTAAAAACTATTAATTGGAGTAGCTCTCAAGAGACGAAGCGTTGTTTGGAACGGCAATGCCATTAGGCTATCTGTAATTGAAATGGGCCAAGAGTCGGAGCGATAAAAGCACACTCGACCCAATTTCCTCCCGAGAAGCCACGCCCAACGTAGACTCCGCCCAGCTGGGCAAAGCCCCGCCCAGGCATCTTTCCGCGACATGTTTATGACCCTTACTTCTTCGACGACAGTCGCGAGTTTAGCGTCTGAATTATTTCCATACCCACTTAGCTAATGGACTCCCTTATGCTCTAGATACGGATGCACTAGCAAAGTGCTATTTACAGACTATTTATATATTAAGTTCGCTCGTCTGAATTTTTTATTATAGGAATAATTAATTTCACGTAATATGCCTTTTATGCTTTAGTTGGGTGCCGAATCTCATCCTATATTGTTAAATTTAAGACACAGTGCAAGACAACTTTCAAGGGTAGGTATTGAAATAATAAAAAATTGTTTAATTAAAAGGTTTTTGGGAAAACACGTACATTAAAAATTATCATTGAAAAATATTCAAATTTTAAATCTAAAATCACGAGCTGTTATAATGCTATGCATATTTGTAATTTGTTCAATGTAATTAGTGATTATTTGTTACAATAAAAATTGTATTGTACATATTTCAGTGATTATTTCTCCTTTTCTTTTTACGTTATTTCTGACTTTGTTTTTAATTAAAGGATGTTGCAACAATTTGATATATTAGTACCTTTGTAAAATGACTTTCATCTGATATTAAATAAAACGCATAGGCTTTGAGATTTAAGTTAAATAAATACCTTAATATATACAAATCACAATCTATTGTGATAGTTTGAACGATTTCACAGCTAGCGGAACTTGTAACATCTAATGATGCGCTGAACGTGTTGAAAATGAGGCAAAAATATTACATATAATATAACATCATTACCAGCTATAAAAGAACCACTGCATTACAATCCCCATTGTGAAGACATTAGAATCGGTGGCACCATTGCTAAGCTGTTGGCTTTGGCGTAAGGGATTGTGGGTTCGATCCCACTTGGGATAAGTGTTTGTGTGACCCACAGACAATTGTTCTTGGGTGCTTATTTTCTAAAGAGGGTTCAGGCAGGCCAATCGAAAAAAAAAAACATAGCCAAACCGCTAACAGCATGATAAGGGCAATAGAATGATGTTGATGTTAGAAAGACATTAGATTATCAAGTTAGAGGCAATTTTGAAGCATCTTTTTACTGTTGTAGGGCTAGGGAACAGCTTCCCTTGTTATTTTTGGACAGGCTCGTCCGGAGAAGTTCCACGGAAAAAGAAGGTAATAAACCGAACCCACTCGCGGCCCACTGTTTTAAATGTTGGCAAAACATTTGCCACCACAGAGGTGTTGCGCATGGGCGGTATAATTACTTAACATCAGTGTAACCGCCTGCTCGCTTGCCATTTTTAACCGACTACAAAAGGACGAGGTTCTCAATTCGTCTGTATTTTTTTTTTATGTTTGATACCTCATAACTTTTGGCTGAATGAACCGACTTTTGATGATTCTTTTCTCTTTTAAAAGCTGTTCTGCATCGGTATTGGATCTTGTGCTCCCGAGATACTTAGGTCAATGCTGAAAATCAATTATAAAATGAATACAGAGCGACATATTTGAAGTTTGTTTTTCGTTAGTAATAAATGGTTATTTCACATAATATATAAACTACATTTTTATGGTCATTCCTTCTTGTCGGACATTTAATGAGCACAAATAATTCTCCGACAAAGGTGTGAAATTTTTCGAGACGTTAATGATATATAAATCAAAAGAATTGTTACAATCTTATATATCTACAACAGCCATTGAAATATAAAAGCTATTGAAAATCTTGCTCTTTAAATTACTGATTTAACTAATAACTTGAGCTTATCTATTCCTTTTAGTAATATAAAACATATTATTTATTGGTTCCGATAAATGAAAAATCGTAGAATAACATTTCAAACAATATTATCCATGTCATCATTTGTTAACATAGTTGTCGTTAACGAATTCTACTTTGTTATACGTCATAATTGAAAAAAAAATATTTATTCGTCATTGCAATAGTCTACTATATGTAGATTTTACCACCTACTCGGTATAATGATATCGTTTTTGTAATATGGAAAGATATTGTTATATTTCGGACACATTTCTTACACAACATTCTATGGGTACTAGAAATCTGATAAACCTACTTAAACATACTTTTCTTTTGTAAATAAATACATATTATACATTTATATAAATTCCCAGACTCGAAAAACACGATGTTCATCACACAATATTTTTCCAGTAGTGGGGATCGAACCCACACCCTCTGGCGCAGGAGGCAGGGTCACTACTCCCCACGCCTATTGGGTCGACGTTAAGCGTAGTTGACACTTTAAAAAGCATGAGATCATATTTTGCTTCAATTCTATTCTAACCACCATTCAAATTAGAGGCATTCTGCCCACTGGCCGACGAAGTGTTTGAAAGTCGACAATGGCACAGTTTACGGGGTCGCAAATGGCGGCAATATTGTCCGCAAATTGACCCCAAACGGGCGCGGTAAATCGCAATAGGGCGGAATTCGGCGCGGGAGCGTTTCGCAAGTTAAATCCCTAAAGAATACAGCCCTCTATTGCGAGGCTCATCCTCAAAGCGAGCGATATCAAAAAAATACATCCGACCGGCCTCTCGGCGCTTTATTAAGAATAAATTTACGGCGGCCGACCGCGCGTGAGTCATGAGCGTTGAGCGGGAATCGTTTTGAATCATTCCCACATTTGGGCTAACTCCTAACACTGGTTATGATTATATAAATAATAATAGAATTTATTACAACACTTTATTACAAAACTGATATAGTTACAATGATACAATATGATATGATAATTTGTAAAAAATTGTAAATATATATAAAATTCATTGCCGAAATCTATCAAAAGACACATTCAAGTGTTCTTGACACACGTTTTTGTGTTGTATTGACTCTACTTTATATTTTCAGGAAGGCATGTTTCAATTAGGCACCTGTAAACTGTCATTAAACGAAAGTTACTATTAGGATGACCAGTAAACAAGGTTTTTTGAATGTGAGAAAGTGGAAAACGAGCTGGTGGTTCACCTGATGTTAAGTGATAACCGCCACCCATGAACATTTGCAACACCCGTAAGGTTGCAAACGCGTAGCCACCTTTAAATACAGTGGGCCCCGGCTACCTCACTCACCAGACGAAACGCAGAAGTTGTAACACTTCTACTTTACGCCGGTCTTCTGTGAGGTTATGGTACTTACGGACAGACCTACCCATTGGTGCAACAGTGAACACTGTTGCAAGGTCCTACCACAGTCAAAAGGTTTTATATTATAGCCTCTTATATAGTATGTCCTTCACTAAACCTGCCTCCAGGAGCGAAGTAAAGAAGAATATTTGTCAATATAATTAACTGTGTTAGTTCCATGCAACATTCTCCATTGTTAATGAATCAGAAGGTCCATCAGGGTAAGTAAGAAGTAGAAGTGTTACCCTCGTTTTGTCTCTCTAGTGTGTGAGGTAGCCGGGGCCCACTTTATTAAGTGGTGCCCACGCATCTGGAGTGTCGTGCGTTGTGGCGTTCTAAGGGGAGGCCTAAGTGCAACAGTGAACGTCTTGCGGCTGATGATGATGATGATGATGACACATCTGCAGGTGGACCACAAGATCGTTTGCCACCGTGTCACATTAAAAAGAAACCATTAATTTTAAACTACCTACTCAGTGTGAACATTACTAAAATGTGAACTTCACACAAACGTAGCTGATAAATTCTGAAAGTCAAGTTCATATAAGGAATCTAACAAAACGCGTCATCCCGCAACTCGGACCGCACGGATAGTGCGCGGCGCCTACCTCCAATCTAATGCATTTATGCAACAGGCGCGGGCGATCGATGCCTGGCGTAATATCAACAAATATTCTGTTACTTTTTATTTCCTCCCATATCGTGGGCATCGCGTTCGCTGTCCGAACGAAAATCGGGATGGACCATGATCGCGAGTGACTTCAAATGAGGAATCCCCGTTTTTACAATTCACCTCGGCAGACAGAACGCGGCAAATACAGGCCGTGCGAATACCACGCGTTCAAATTACGTTTCGATTGGCATGACGTGTTTTTTTTTATTACTTTCCGGTTCTTGGCATGACATCTTTTTTCTCAAAACTGTGGGAATTAGGTTTGTTTGGTGAGCTGTAAACGGATAACACTGCTTGTGCATTTTAACTTTTGCACTATTACAAATACTTTTATTTATTTTTATTTATTTATTTATTTATTTATTACACTGACGCACACAACTATCATTACAGGCTGACCCAATGCGATAGTGTTATATATATATATATAACACTATCACACTATTATATATATATATATGCACGTATATATATATGTATATATATATATATATACGTGCATATAATAATAATACATATACATGAACGTAAAAAAATTAAATGAAAGGTTACCTACTCGTTATATGACACAAATAATACAAATGGTACTGTCCTATTAATGACATAGAAACACTAAAACTGTGTGCATGCCGTTAGGTTCCGTAAAATGAAATTGATGACGCTTTTACAAATGTATTCCACCATATTAATAAAAATATTATTTAAAAAGGTGAAATTCGTTCGGTTGAATTTGAACTATACACTACCTAGCAGCGAACAATCATGGTCATAAGTAGGTACAGTCTTTAAATATTGGCACATTCGCATCCTTATCTCGTTAAGACATCCCGAATAATCCAGTCGCGTTTTCTTTTCCTCTCCAGCGTTCAATGGAACTTTTGTTTTCCTTCTCAACAATAGAACTAAACAAACCTTCAGTGGGGGGGGCAATTCCAAGTTAAACAAGGCGCTTTTAACAAGTTGAGCGGGAAAGCCGATTTGTCGGCGACATTTGAATAAGACGCGGAAATTTGAATGAGACTTTCTTTTGGCTTCCGAACGCTCGCCGGCGAGAGCCTTTTATTTTGCGAAGTTAACGTTAATCTTTATACAAAATTGATCGTCTTTTTGTTTCGTCTGCGTGCCCTACTACAAGTACACTATGAAGCTTTGCAAAGCTGTCGCTCCCACGTTCGGTACATTTTACATTTCTCATAAACGCCATGCACCTAAAATATTTTTATTTTATTTTGTTATAATTTATTTCCTTAATAAAAAAGAGTAACATTTCAAAAGGCAGTTCATTACAGATATACCTTTACTAAACCAATGGTATATTTTTTTTAAATATTTCTGAAACAATGATGGATAGAGCCATGAAAAAAAATTGACAAATAAATATAAAAAAGGGGTGGGGGGCAAACGCGCAGGCCGAAGTTCTGATGGTAAGCGATGAGCTGGTACACCACCGCCAATGGACACTTGCAACACCGGAGGAGCTACAATTGCGTTGCCGGTCTTTGAGGTAGGAGTAGGCTCTCTTCTTCAAGGTCCCTAAGTCATATCGGTCCGGAAATAACGCTGTATACCATTATACCAATTCGCTCCCTTTCACCCGTAGTACATTTTTGTATGTGCCCGCGAAATCGTCCGCGTGGAATTTAACAAATAATATATTGTTCAGTCACCATAGTATATAATAAAAGTAGCCTATGTTACTCATATTACACCAGCTGTCTGCCAGTGAAAGTCCCGTCAAAATTGGTCAAGCCGTTTCAGAGATTAGTAGGAAAAAACAGATAGACAGAGTGACAGAAAGACAGACAATAATTGTTAAAAATATTATGTTGGCATATATATCGTGTATACATCCATATGGATGTATGGAAGCATGAGCTTATGGAAGCAGTGATAGCTCAGCAAGCCGCAACAGCTCAGTGTCCGGGCGCTCGCCTTTAATTCAATATACTCGAGCAACCTGAGTTCGATACCAATGGAATTGTTAATTTTAAATGCCTAATTATTACGTGCTCAGCGGCGAAGGAAAACATCGTGAGGAAACCTGCATAATTTCGAAATATTAACAAAAAAAATATTTCGCTGCATAATTTCGAAATAATAACAAAAAAAATTATTTCGAAGATATGTGAAGTCCGCCAATCCGCAGTGGGGCCGCGTGGTGCACTATGACCTGATACCCTCTGTACAGAGGAGGCCTTTGCCCTGCAGTGGGACATGTATAGTGGGACATGATACGTTACTTTTTACTACGAAATTTTATTGATATAAGAATCAGTATAAATTTTTACAACAGCTGACCTCATTTACTTTCCCTGGTTGAACCTGTTCAGAAGGTGATCAGCAACCTAAGAAAGAATATTTCACAACTATAACGAATATATTTTTGCAACACGGAAATCGTCTCGTTTTAATCTATCAACACAAATGAAAGTTTTTTTTTTTCTCTTTCACACGATCCAAAACATATTAAAAACTATAATTAGAAGTATTTGCGTTGGCATTCGCGTAAGTTCTACGTTTCGCTGACGCACAAACATTTTATTTTTGGATCAGAAAACGCTTGCAACACAATGCCAAGGCGAATTTTCGAAAGAAACTCGCATCAACTATATTTAGACCCACGGCGGGCCCTAGATTACGATCAGTAAGTATGATTATGAATTGCTAATTATTGACTTGCCAGGTAGGGCCACGCAGCAGCCTCGGCTGTTGCACGAATGGGCAGGCCCGTCCGGGTAAGTACCACGACCACACAGAATCGGCATAAAGTGGAAGTATAATACTTTCGCGTTTCGTCAAGCCCAATTTCAAAAAAGGTTGTCAACGCATCTGCAAACCCTCGGGTGTAGCAGATGTCCATGGGCGGCGGTATTCACTTTACATCAGGTGAACCGTCTGCTCGTTTGGCAACTTTTCAAATAAAAAAAAAGCTTGTATACTTTTTCAAAGTATTTATTGTGGCAGGTAGATTCTGAAATTCACAAGTCTTTTAAAGTCCATCCAATAATCTCACTCTTTTGTTGTATATTTTTAGGAGCCCATCATTAATTCATGGCTCACATAAGACGAAGCATATAATTTTTAAAAAACCTAAAGCTCAGTTATAACAACTATTTATGAGTTTTTAAAAATTATGTAGAGAAATGGAAATTAAGTTTTTCTATACTACCACTTTTCACATGCTGGAAACACATTAGATGATTTAATTCAAATTTAAATTATTTTTTTTTAAGATATGGACGAAATGTTTTTCGCTACTACAAGGATTTCAACCTGCTGTTGTATGAAAATTTGGTCATTTTCTGCAAAGGAAACGCATAAGATGAAGCCAATCATTAAAAATGTAATAAAAAATCAATAAAGATATAAAACGTTGAGATTAGACATCGTCGCTGTGAAGATAAGACTTTATAGCTCATTGGTCAGACCGCCGAGCGCCTGATGCAGATTCAAATCTTTGCAGCGGCGAGAAACTTTTCGTGCAAATTTTTTAAAATCCTAAGTGCGAAAAAAACCACTATAAAATAGAATATCCTTTGAAGATTTGTGAGTTATCATTTTCACCAAGCTTTGACCTGGAACCCTCCTTCATTGCTTAACATGTAACAGACATACACAATATTAAAATAATTTAATAATTAAAAAAAAAAACTATAAATAAAAAGGATTATTAGCTTTTTATATCAATAGTTACTAAGTATATTGTAAACTGAACAAAACTATACACAATACTATACTGAGTAACCACTGAACTTTTAAAGTTATTAAAGTAAATTGAAAAATAATTGCAGAATCAAAGATGGTATTAATCAAAGGTGTTATTAGTTCTTATTAGTAGTATCTACGAGTACTACTTATTTTGATAATAGGTAATATGGTGAAAAGTAGCTATATATTATTCCACTTTTTCGCCGCCAATCACGTAAATTAGTGAGTTTATTTTTATTTTATTTTTTTATGCGAAAAGTTGTCAAACGAGCACATGGTTCACCTGATGTTAAGTGAATACCGCCGCCCATGGACATCTGCCACACCCGAGGGTTACAGATGCGTTGACAACCTTTTGAAAATTGGGCTCCGGTTACCTCACTCACCAGACGAAACGCGAAAGTATTTGTCATACTTCCACTTTACGCTGGTCTTCTGTGAGGTCGTGGTACTTACCCGGACGGGCCTGCCCATTCGTGCAACAGCCGAGACTGCAGCGTGGCCCTACCACTAATATAGTAGTGCTTATAATATGATAATAGCTAAGGGGCTCATTTTTATTGCAAGTTATCTAGACCCAAACTGAGCAAACTTGCTCTATGGGTATAAGGTAAAGATATTTAAACATACTTTTCTTTTGTAAATAAAGACATGCTATAGATATATAATCCCACAGACATAGAAAGGCACTGTATTCTAGTAACTTTAATCGAACCCACACCCACTGACGCAAGAGACATTCATTCTGCACTACGTCAAAAGGGTCTTTGCATGAGAATTTCTTCAGGGCAAATTTTAATGTTCCTTATCTGGATCGTTTATATTTAATATTCAAAGGAATTATTAATTATGTTTTTAAACAACTTACAGTACCTCGTAAACTTGTCGCATAGACTAACGAAAAATGTCGTTTAACCTTATATACATATAAGGCAACAACACGACACGTCAAGATATAAAAGAGGCATTACGTCATATTCAAAATCGAAAAAAGAATTCCTCGGTGTCGTTAACTTTCTTCGCGCTCCACAAACGCGTCAATTGTTGAAGGTTGATTTAAAAAACAATCAAAACCCTCTAGACCGGCTTTATGTATTAGAAGGTACAAGTGTTTGTACACTCATTTATTCCGTGGCTCTGATTGCCGATGTTCGTATATCGAGGGACATTTATCGATTTAAAAGAAATCACAGCTATAAAAAATATTAGCACGCCATGTTTGGGTTCCTCTACAAAGCGCTGGCAGCCGCAGCGCTCGCCGCTTTCGTGGGGTTGTATCAGAAGAACAGGAACGCGGTGTGCAAGTCCAAAAGACGGCTGGACGGCAGAACCGCCCTCGTGACAGGCGGCACCGATGGCATCGGCCTCCAGATAGCCGTCGACTTCGCGAGCAGAGGCGCGAGGGTCCTCGTATGCTCTCCTTTCCGCAAAGAGGGTGCGGATGCCCTCAAGGTCATAATCAAAGAGAGCGGCAATAAGAACGTAGAGTTCAAACACCTCAATCTCGCCTCCTTAGAGTCGGTGAGACTGTTCGCATCGGACGTTACGAAGAGCGAATCGCGACTCGACATTCTGGTCAACAACGCGGGCATAGTGACGAAGGGGTCGAGCAGAACAAAAGACGGGTTAAACTTCCTGATGCAGGTGAACTACTTCGGACATTACCTGCTGACCATTCTCCTTCTGCCGCTGTTAATCAAGACCGGGCGAGTGTCGGAGCCTAGTAGGATAGTTAACACGGGTTCGATGTTACACCACGTGGGTTATATAGACGTCCGCAACTTGAACGGCCCGACGGCCTTCTGGCGGCTGAGCCAGATATACGGCAGCAGTAAGCTTGCGTTAATAACGTTCACCTTCGAACTGGCGAGAAGACTGAAAGGTAGTGATGTAGTGGTGAACGCAGTAGACCCGGGTGTCGTGGGGACGAACCTACTTTACGGTATCGGTCTGGTTTTTGGGGCTATAATGAAGGTCTGCATAGGGATAATGTACAAAACTCCGTGGGAGGGCGCCCAAACCGCGATCTACGCGGCTGTGGACGATGACGCCGGTAAGGTAAGCGGGGGCTACTTCTCGAACTGCGGGATAACTGCTGCTAACCAGCGCGCCTATGACGGTAAAACCGGGATAGCACTGTGGGAAGAATCGGCAAGGCTCGTCAATTTATCCGAGGAAGAACTTAAACAATGTTTAAAAGGTGTTCAAGTGTAAAGCCGCATACATTATTATGATATTAATTTATGTAACCGCTTAGCATGTCTGTATTGTTAATACAAATTCGTTCTACACCGAAACGATTTTTATACCTATTTCTGGTGGTTCGATTCAGCCTTATAATAGAAATTAAGATTAAAGTGGTTTTTCCTTAAAAACAAGAAAAGTAAAGATAGTTCAAAACAATTATACATATTTTATTTGTAAGCATAAACTTTGTGATACAAACATTGAAACGGACATAAACTATTAAAGTAAGTACGAGTTTAACGTGAGGTCTTTCAAGATCAAAGTGACATTTTTACTAAGTATAAAAAAACATGTTTCTTTAAGTACAAAGAATCTAAGGACTATAAAAAACTTTAAATTTCTAAAAACCTGTTTCGTTTCCCTGAAAATATGAATTAAACTTTGGGGTGTTAAAACTTCTACTGTGTTAAGGCGTTTTTTAACATACGTATCATCTAGTCACATAACTGTTAACCGTCAGAGGAAATAGTTAAGCATCAGGTAAAAAGTATTAAGAAAATTTAAATGTCACTGTATCGTTCTAATACCAAATAAATACAAATGAAACGGCGCAATAACGTTAGACGTTTCGAGTAAAACCTACATTACGTGAAAACACAATATGGCGGCGGAAGTGACAATGCGACCTCCTTGTACCGCCTTGGGGCCTGCTAGTTCCATTACGGTAATAAGGTGATATAGGACAAGGGCAGTTTACTAAAGCGTTTCAATTCGAACGACAGCATTAGCAATTTGCTATCCTCACAGCATTGTGCACAATGAATATGAGACGTAAAGGCGAAATCTATTTGGGTCGGAAAAGTATCGCTGGTAATACTTTACTACAGAAGTGACATAAATAGCTTGAAATATATGGTATATATAAGCTTAACGAAGGCAATGTGTTAAGGACACGCAATAGTCTTTCCTGTTGCACGAATGGGCAGGTCCGTCCGGGTAAGTACCACGAGCTCACAGTGGACCGGCGTAAAGTAAGAAGTGTTATACTTCTACGTTTCTTGTGGTGAGTGAGTTAGCCGGGGCCCACTTTATTATAAGGCTGCAACGCATCTGCAACTCTACGGGTGTTGCAAATTTCAAAGGGTTGCGGTTATCACTTAACGTCAGGTGAACCCCCAGCTCGCTTACAACCTTCCCACATGAGAATTAAATTAAAGTCACAAAATCATAATAATTGAATTGTTAATAATTTAGTGTGTGTAAGAACATCTTTATTATACTTATAAAATATAATTAATATATTATTAAATTATTATTTATTGCATTGAAGTTACCAACAACAAACATATCTACACAGTTTTAAAACGTTTCATAAATAGCTCTTACAGTTTCATTTTACAGTACCTATATTAAAATCGTTTGAAACACACATCACATAGCGATAACAAAACACACGAGTAAAATGGTAAATTGTTCATCAATTTTAATTTCATAGACCGCTATCTCTTCCCGTATCATACGTTCTAATCATCTGTCACATTCACCTATATATGTCAAATACTGTAAACTGGAACAACTTATCAACGCCGCGCAGTATAAACATGCGTCATCTTTATTAAAACATCATTGTATAACTTACTACACCCTGTCATATTTTACCAAAACTATTTTTAAAAACTTCATGAAAATGAAAATCTCTTACCATCTATATCTAATGCAGAGAATTAAGAGTTAAAAGTTTTTTTACGTTATAATAAATTTAAATTCAATAACAGACTTGATTGGCTATTTGATTTAAAAAAAACTGCTTCAACGTTAAATAATCACCTGGCTTTAATTAATTCATTTAAGTTGATTAGGATAGATGTTTTAAATAAATAATTAGCATATAATATAAATTAAAAAAAAGTGACCAAAAGACAAAAAGAAGAATTGCATCGGCCGGGAATCGAACCCGGGCCGCCCGCGTGGCAGGCGAGCATTCTACCACTGAACCACCGATGCTACACAACACAGAACGAAAAAGGAAAATATATAACAATTTTATTTTATAAATAATGAAAGCCGGGCTTTTCATGTTAACCTATAAAGTATTCTAATCTAAACGTTAATAAAGTTAAACATCACTGTCGAACAATTCAGCCATCCCCTTGCCGACTTTTATTAACAAAAAAATTATATATCTCCTACTGCAAAATTTTCGAAACATCGACTGATTACAGCTGTAGAAAAGTACATTACATTACAATGTACTGTTTGTGTAAATTCAATAATAATACAAAATAATGAATTACAAAAATTCTGCAAAAAGGCGATCCTAATCTATGAAGGAAAATCGTAAAAAAATTCGTAAAGATGAGTTTATCATCTTGCAAAAGCGCGCGCGTAATAAACATTATATCCGAGCCGTCGTAAGGTGTCGTTAAGGACACAATATTTTCCGAATAAACATCACTACAATGGCGGGAAACGGATATTCGGCGGTCTCTATCGCAGCGCGACCTGTATCGGCACAAAGCGCGGGAAACGACGCCGCGTCATCTCCATAAGCGATTACGCTACCAATACATTATGAGGAGGTCAGAAGACCTAGAAGAGCTCTGTACCCATTAAGATATTACTCCTTTTCAACTCTTAACTTCGCACTGATTTCAATATGAACGTAGATATTGTACGTATTGACAAAAAATTGAGATTAGCTCTACAAAATAAATTGTAGATGTAAATCGCGTGAACTTAAAACGTCAATGAAATTAGTAAAGATTTTTCTTACTACCTTGGCTACAAATAAGTACATCAAATTCATTATCAAGCAATATTCTCCTTTACACATGCTTTTTATTGTAAAAACAATAGTCTAAAATTTTATTATACTGTTTTATGCACGCGATTTTTTATTTACATTCTGTAAGCTTGTCTTTATTGAAGATTTTCCTAAAGCACGTGACACTTCAATCATTTTTACATCCCCACATACAGTCCTGTAATAAACGAAAAAAAACGTCAAATCACGTAGATTAGTGGTCGATGCTCCACAAACCTATTGTTGTGTCACCACAAAGCTCGCAAACGACCCAACACAAGCGCCTCCGCTCGACATTTTCATCGCACCGCCATTAGTAAAGCAACCCCGCAGTATTTAAGGCATACCCCCAAGATTAACGCCTCAGTCAAATATGGAAATTCGAAGGAGATCCGTCACACCAAATCATATTTCGAAAACGAATCAAATACGAAACGTAGGAAATTAAACAAATAAAACAATGTGTCGATTGTACTGTTAAAATCGACATAGACTCGCAGACCTTTCTTCGAAGTCAGTCAAAGATGAGCGCGCAAATCGAACCTTTGGATCTGTCGAACAAAAGCGAGAGTAAACTGTTGAGTGTCCTCGACGTAAAGTTCCTCAGCGGCTTAAACGGGCACCTGGCGAGAATTTACGAGAGGAGTGGCTTCGCTGGCGGTTGCGGCGAAAGGGCAACTTTGGCGCGGCGCAGCGCGTACACCAAAAATGTACTGCCCTGTCCTGTCTGCTCGAAGACTTTCGACAGGCCTTCGTTGCTCAAACGGCATATGAGGACGCACACTGGTAATTATTGCATCCGCGATGCGCCGGCGCTCGCCATCAAATTTGAAGTCTCTTAATCGGGACAGGAAATATATCGCACGTACTTGAGCGGCCATAGTTCTGAGTAATTTAATGTGTGATATTTCTTAGAGATATAAGTCATATTTAATAAATATAAAAGAAGATGCTTGCAAAGCTACGTTGGGCCCCTTGGGGGTTCATGGCATAATACAATCAGTGCCTAACTCTTTCTAGACCTTAGGGAGGGCATCACATATGCTGTTAATTTACCGTTCCACCGTATTAACCGTACCACGTAATACATGAAAATAACAGTTGCAGATGATAAAGACAATATTATATGAAATACGAATGAAAATAACATATAATCTGACCTTTAAACTTTCGCAAAAGCACAAATGGTTCCGTTCGAACAAGCTACTACGGCCTAACAGAAGTAAAATCAGAAGTGTTTATTCCTTTAGCTCTGGTTAGTCTTTTATTTTTTCATGTGAAGTTCGCAAGAGTGCGATCTTCAACAATTGAGTGCCCATTATGTCATTTACCAGATGAAACACAAAAGTATAGTACTTCTCACACTGGTCATTCTATGAGGCTTACTTCCCCGGACTTTTGCGTCGCCCTACCCAAGTAAAGCCTTATTTAAGTTCTGTAAACAATTTTGAAGCTTTCGACATCATGGCACATACCCATTTTAATATATTAGTATTTTATAATGGCGGGTGGCTGTAAAATAAACTTTTTCTCAATACGTATATCAGCTGACCCTACATAGTGGTTTATTTTCTACCCTTGTTGCAGGTGAAAAGCCGCACGTGTGCAGCGTGTGTGGCAAGGGATTCAGCACGTCCAGTTCGCTCAACACGCACAAAAGGATTCACACGGGTTCGAATTGTATAATTAATCGTTGAGCCCCGATTAGTCACTTGGGCAAAGTCCCGAAACGTAGAAAACCCCTCATTGTACATTATTGAAGTTTTCTATGTTCAAAGACATGATTTCGAATAGTTGATTATTTAAATCCATACTACTAATATTATAAATGCGAAAGTAACTCTGTCTGTCTGTCTCGCTTTCACGCCAGACTACTGAACCGATTTAAATGAAATTTGTTACACAGATAGTCTAGAGCAGTGATTCTCAACCTTTTTTTTGTTGCGGCACATATTTAAAGATTTCAAAATTTGGCGGCACACAAAGAAAAAGATAAAAAATATTTACTTACTACAACACGCTGCATAAATAGTTTATGACAAAAATTTTAAATATACGAAATAAACTAATATATACTACAATAATAACTAAACGTTTATTAAGGGATTAATTACAAGCTAATAATAAAAAATATTTTTTTATTTGAGCTGATGTTTTTTGATAATTTCATTTATATTTTGTCGTAAAATTGACTATGCTACTCTCATATCGCCTTCTACATTTAACAATCTTGATCTTTTTTTAGAACCGTAATTTTTTCTTTTTAAATGATAAATTTAATATACATTATTATATATTTGCAAAATTTGGCGGCACACAAAAGTGCCGCGGCACAGTGGTTGAGAATCACTGGTCTAGAGCCTGAGAAAGGACAGACTATTTATTAATTGGAATTTTTTTTTTAATATTTATTTAAGGGAGAGCCGTGACAGCTCAGTGCCCGGGCGCTCGCCTTTAATTCAATATACTGAAGCAACCTGAGGTCAATCCCCGGTGCCGGCACTAATGAAGTTTTTAAGTGCTGACTTATCACGTGCGGTGAAGGAAAACATGGTGAGGAAACCTGCATATTTTCGAAATAATAACAAAAATAATAAAAAATTTATTTCGAAGATATGTGAAGTCCGCCAATCCGCAGTGGAGCCGCGTGATGGACTACGCCCTGATACCCTCTGTATAGAGGAGGCCTTTGCCCAGCAGTGGGACATGTATAGGCTGTTACTTTACTTATTTAAGGGCTTCAACGCGAGTGAAGCCGCGGCCCAAAATAGGGCTAGCTCACTATATGTCAAGAAGCGGCTTCTGCTGTAAGATTGAAGTCAAGAACCGTGACGGTGACATGTTACATACTTTTAATTTCAACCTATATATCTGAGCTAACTGCTACAAAAGCTCCATTCACAACATTCGAATCTAAAAGAGCACGTGCCATGTGCGAGTCAAACTCGCGCACGAAGGTTTCCGTACCATTGTCTATAAAAACGGCAAAAAAAATCATGTCCGTTGTATGGGAGCCCGGCTTAAATATTTTTTATTCCGTTATTATAGCGGCAACAGAAATACGTCATCTGTGTAAATTTTAATTGCCTATCACGGTTCATGAGATACAGCCTGGTGACAGCCGGACAGACAGATAGCGGAGCCTTAGTAATAGGGTCCCGTTTTACGCTTTGGGTACGGAAATCTAAAAATAAATGTTAGTACTAGTATTAATAAGTAAATAACCAAAGAACTGAACTAAAGTAAGTAGATTAAAAAAAATATGAATTGAAACTCACATTTCAACCTTATCCCCTCATAATTGCCTTTAATATACTTGCAGGCGAGAAACCACACAAATGCCCAGAGTGCGGGAAATGCTTTACGGCCAGTTCAAACCTTTATTATCATCGAATGACCCACACAAAAGTAAGTGCGCCCAGTTATTAACGGACATTTCTATTTGCATAGGTTATCAGTATCATAGATAAGGTTCGATAGTGACAAAATATCGAGATTATGCAATCTTAAGGGTATCCTTATGCTTAAGTAACTTCACCAGTTACATCAAAATGCTTTTATGTTCAATCTTAAATGCCGAAAAGAGCACTAAAATTAAAAATTTAATTTTACCAGAATGACAAAGTCCGAAACCTACAGAATTTTAAAATTAATCTTTAGGGACAACTAAATTTCTCTAAGTTGAACAAAAAAAAAACAGAATACAGTTGTAAATGTCTTTTTGTAATATAGACTCAATAAAATTTTGTAATATAGACTATAGTATATTAAAGTACTATGCTGTAATGTAACGTTTCAATTATTTGAAAACTTTCCGTCATATCTGATGTTTTATCTGTCTGTCGTGTGTGACCTCTAACGATTCTACAAATTAAAAGCTATGATCCGTATTTCTAATTTATGAATTATATATACGAACAGGTTTCCTAAAATATAAATTGTATTGGTTATTATGGTCTATTTATTTTAATAAAGATTTCATTGCTTGGTAACAAGACCTATTATCGTATATAATTTGTACCACAGAGGCATACAATAGTGACTACATTTTTCAAAATTATTTTTCTCACACCATTAAAATCGCAAGAACCAAGTTCTACGACAAAGATTAAGTCCTACGACGCCTAATTAATAAAATGTCCAATCTTATATGACATCAATCAATAATGCATTCAAGGGTTCACTCACGCATTTTTGCCTCTCCCGCAAAATTTGTTTGTCACAAATTCTGTTTACCTCTGAGATACAGAATTATAATTTGCTGCGTTCATCACTTTAATAACGGCCGTATTTGTTCGGTTGCAGAACAAGCCGCACAAATGCAGCATGTGTCCCCGTTCGTTCCCCACGCCGGGCGAGCTGCGCAGCCACGTGGCGGCGCGCGCCAAGAGCGGCCGAAAGGGCGGGAAAGAGGGCGCCCAATATGGCGGACATGGCGGGGCAAATGGCGGACAAGATGGCGGTCAAGATGGCCGCCGAAGTGCAGTGCGCTCGCTCATCGGGAGCGCGTGGCCATTTAGTGCGATGACTCCGTTCGCAAGCTACCAATTAACTACTGGCCACTGGACATAAGTCGTTCATTTTAACACTAATCATTTAATCATAACTAGCTAGAAACGACAAAGTGCTTTTGTTCAAATTTCCGATTAAATTTGAACAAAAAATTGAAAGAAAAAAATTTAATCAAGTTAACGCAAATGATTTGCCCGATCTCAAATCTCATGACGAACTTTTGTTAATGTAAGCATGAGTGTTACATGAATAAACCGGTGTTATTAATTGTCTGTCATATATAGATAAATATGAATGAAACACCAATGGAAACGTTTTTATTGATATTTATTTCCCATCCTCAGCATTGTCGACCTCTTGCTTCGGCTTTTTAACACCTTCCTCTGCTTCGTCTTCCATCTTTCTCTTTTCGGCTCTGTCTCCATTCGGCTCGCTTGCAACGCCCTGCTTCATCTCTACGTCATCACGAGTCTCTTCAGCACCACCTTGTATGCTCAAAGCCTCTCGCATCGAGGTCTCCTCTTGTGCCCCATCCGCAGCACTTTCCTCCTCTTCTGCCTTCGGCGCCTTCAGCTCCTCGGACGGCTTCACCAGCGCCGTGGCAGCGGCGTGTGGCCGCTTGTGGTAGTCGTTCTGCAACGCCTGGCTGTCGTTGGCCGTGTCCACCTTCATCAGCTCCCTCAATGCCATCGTGGCGTACGAGCTGGCCGGCAACGTCATCGTCAGCAACAGCGCCTTGTACGGACCGTCTGAAGGAATGTTTTTTCTTTAAACGATTGAATATTTTATGCGGCGGTAGGGGCACGCAACAGTGTTCGCTGTTGCACGAATGGGCAGGTCCGTCCGGGTTAGTACCGCGACCTCACAGAAGACCGGCGTGAAGTAGAAGTGTTGCACTTCTGCGTTTCGTCTGGTGAGCGAGATAGCCGGGGCTCACAATATTAAGAGGTGGCAACGCCTATGCAACCCTACGGGTGTTGCAAATGTCCATGGGCAGGCAGTTATCACTTGTAATCAGGTGTATCACCAGCTCGTTTGCCATTTCCTCACATCAAAAAAAAAATTGAAATAAAATTTAATAAACACTATGCAACTGTGAGAACATTTCGAATGAGATGTCTAGTATGAATATTTATTTTCTTGCATGAAATATTTAAGTCTGAAATAAATGTAATGTAATGGTGGAAAAAATTAAATTTATTGTAAAATATTATTATTAAAATAATATTCAAAAAGACGGTCGTATAGTAAATATTTTAATTATGGCATTGGATTGGTGATATCTATTTCGTTAAGTCTGTTGTTATTACAAGGAAGGGCTCGCTTGGAGAAATACAGAGGCCTGATAGAAGACTATAGTGATGTACAAGAGCTGTACTTTTGAGTTTTGTCTGGTGAGTGAGGCAATCGGAGTCTAATTCTTTAAATGAAGTCTGGCGCCTAAAAGAAGTTCACATGTACATTGGGGGGTAGTATTCACTTAACGTTTTGTGTACTGTCCGCTCGAACACAAACTTCTCATGTGAAAAAAATTGTAGGGATTGCGAAGTGGAGTAATTGGACATACTTATAGAGTACGTAGATATAGAGTTACATACTTATAGAGTTTGTAGAAAAATGTACGGAAAGTTTGTGGGTTGTTATAAAAAAAAGAAAAATTGTGTATGAAGTTAATGTTTGTCCATGAATGAGAAGTGAATGCGAGAACCTAATACGGGATGGCTCAGTATTATGGCGGATGCTAATGTTGGGTAAAGGACTCTAGTGGGTTGAAATGATGATGATGATGATGAAGACGAGAGTTCCTTGAAAGTCGCGGGCGAGGCACCTGGCAAAGAGCTGAAAAGATGATGATGGAGAGAATTTCTCGTGGGGGGCTAACGAAATGATGATGGTGGGGAGAGTTCCTTCTGTAGGGCGTGTGAGGCGATGATGATTTCCTGTTTTCGTGTTGCTACCTTAACTTTTCTGTACCACCCCCAAGGTTGACTAGAGATAATGCTGATGGCATTAAGTCCG
Organism: Iphiclides podalirius; assembly: GCA_933534255.1. Lineage (NCBI taxonomy): Eukaryota > Metazoa > Arthropoda > Insecta > Lepidoptera > Papilionidae > Iphiclides > Iphiclides podalirius. Next base: position 641,325 of record OW152820.1, read on the forward strand.
CTTTTGTACATAAATGTTTGTGCAGAAAGTTTACATAAGTAAATAAACGATTTTATCATAGTATCCCATCACATGATGTGTAACATATAAGGTTTAATTGTTTTCACGGAACTGTTAGCTTTATATAGTAATTTTTTTTTATTTGGACCACTCTATAATTCTCGTCCACACCGTCGCATTCGCCGTGTAATGAATGAATGAAGGACGGTGGGGGAGGCACCTGGCTGGCCGGGGGCGGCGGCGGGGGCGCCCCGCAGCCGCTGCAGGTCGGAGAGCAGCAGGTCGGCCGTGGGCTCGGAGTAGCGGCTCGTCTGCCAGCGCAGGGCTCCGGGCCGCACGGCCAGCGACCGGTACGCGCCGCACAGGCTGAACGACCTGCGCCCAGGGCTCGTTATTGTATGCGTATATCCATTAGGGGCATGGAAAACAGACTGCGGCCGATTCTCATACCTACCGAATATATACAGCGTGTCGTTACCAACGCGACAATAAATGAACACACATAGAGGATAACTTTTTAAAATTATATTAAACGTTTACATTCTTTAAACATAAATTTTAACCGAGTTATTAAATTTTCCAAAACGAACAATTTTAGAACACCCTTACGTATAAAACTGTAACGTAAAGTTCATTTGTAAAGGTCACAAAGCATATGAATGGGTTGAATGAATTGAAAAGAGACAAAACATACTGTTAGAAGGAGAGGCTTGTAATGCGACGCTGTGGCGCGATTTGTATAGGATGTTACAAATTTTGTTTCTTTTTTATGTTTCTTAATTAGTTTGTTTGTAAAATATATTTTTTTAATTATGGATTTTGTTTAACGTTAATATTTTATTCTGATTATTGGCAAGTAGCGTTAGGCGTGTGTTTTTTTTTATTGTCGCGATGGTAACGCCACGCTGTACATCTGGTAGGTGTGAGAATCCTAGTCTTTACTTGACTTAATTGTGTGCATCATAACTGTATGGGGCATGAACTGTGTATCGACAATTTATTTGTATCAAAACAAATAAATTTGTATCAAATTTACAGTGGTAGGGCCACGCAGCTGTTTCGGGATGTTGCACGAATAGGCAGGCCCATCCGGGTAAGTAGCACGACCTCACAGAAGACCAGCGTAAAGTAGAAGTATGACAAATACTTTCGCGTTTCGTCTGGTGAGTGAGGTGGCGGGAGTCCAATTTTCAAAAGGTAGTCAACGCATCTTTAACCCTCGGGTGTGCCAGATATCGATGGGCAGCGGTATTCACTTAACATCAGGTTAACCGTCTGCTCGTTTGAAAACTTTTCACAAAAAAAATCGATTAAAACCATCAACAAATTGAAATAGTTCATAAATCTTTTAATATTTATATATTATAATTATCAAACTATATTAGAATGTAGATGTATCAAGATTTATTTTTTTATTGTGTTATGTTTTTTGGTATTATTAAAAAGTGAATTAAATTAGAAAATAAACCATTACACGGGACTATAAAATATGCAGTATCCATATATCACTTTATAGGAAGGAGATGTTTACAAAAACCACTCACTTGTTCTTGTGCCTCATTTCCAGCTTGAGATTGTCCTTCTCGAGCAGTTCCTTGTAGTAGTCCACCATGTTGGGCGGGTACTCGATATTGTACCCTGGCACTGGCAACACAACGTCGAAAATGGTGTAATTGCCGCTGGCAACATCCTCTTCGGTGAGCACCTTCATCGGAACCTTGGGCTTGGGCTCGTTTTTCGTCTGCACCTTCTTTTCTGGGTTCTCAGCCGTTACTTCTTTCACTTCTTTATCTTTGTCAGCATCAGCAATTGGTGTCTCGATATCGTTGTCTTCTGTGATGCTTTCATCTTCCTCCTTGATCTCATCCTCTGACTCCTGTTCGTTTTCATATTCTGAAACCCGTTGTCAGTTTTATATAGTTAAAATATACAGATATTTGATTTGATGTAATATATCAAACGACTTGCGACACAGTGAAATATTTTCTATAAAAGAGAATAACAATTTGAGAGCAAATTGTTTCAGTTATATTATTTCTTTTGTTTTGTTCACTTATTCGGATATATAAATCAAAGTTTAGGTACATATATGTTGTGTATATCGGAAACGAATAATGATTTAGTATTTATTTCTTGTATTTAACTAAGGTTTTGCTTTTATAGCTATTGTCAATATAATAACTTTGAATGTTGTTTCACCTGTAACTGAGATACCAATGATAGATACCATGTACCTCAGTTATTTATGTATTTGTAAGCATGTTTCAATATGTGTTTTGTTGGTGAAGTAAATAAATAAATATATAAATGGATATGTTTATATACAACGTGTTTTTATTGAATCTCTGTTACTTTTAATTATTAAAGAGACTGTATATTGGAACCCACATAATTTGATACTTAGTAAAGAGAAATTTAAAGTGATGGTCAATAAATCTCAAAATGCTGGGTAAATGCCTGCTCTGTATAAGGGCCTTTAAGGCATAGTCCACCACGCGGCCTCACTGTGGATAATTCACATATATTTTTGCCATTATTTCCGATCCAAATTTCCTCACGATGTTTTCCTTTACCAATGTGACGTGATAAACATAGTCGGTTTATCAATTTTGTGTGGCGTGTTCCTAAGGGGGTTTTGCGTAGGTGAGCATCGGGGGTCGTCGGTTCGATTGCCGCACGTGGCGAGTTATGTGTGATGAGAGGGGCTCGGTTGGAGCTTTTTTTTTTTGTTTTTTGTAAAAAGTTGCCAAGCGACCGCCGTCCATGTACACCTGCAACACACGAGGGCCTTTTAGGGAAGGGTATGCTCTCTTCTTGAAGGTTCCCAGGTCTTACGGTCCGGGAAGACCGCCGGCGGCAGCTGGTTCCACAGAGTGGTCCAGGCTTATTCCGGAGGTGGACGAAGGAAACCCACCGCGGGCGTCTGGTTGCCACAGGGGAGTGGCACGGGCCCACACTTGTTCCCGGGGAGGTCTTAGGGAGGGGCGAAGGTACCCACCGCGGGCGTCCGGGTGCAGCGGCACCAGGTCCCCCTTGGCCGGCGCCAGGCCGAGGCGGCGCAGGCGCTCCGAGGCGCAGCGGTTCCACACCAGCGACTGGTACGCGTGCAGGTACAGCACGCGCTGGTTGCGCGCCAGCTGCAACGAGACCACCACACCGTCAGCTGCCACTCCGCTATATTGGCACTCGCCTAGGCTACAATGGCACTGTTACGACGTACCGGACGTTGTATTGGCAGCCGATGTTTTTGAAAAGAAAAAGCAACTGTTTAGTTTCTTGCCGGTCCCTTCTCAAGGGAAACTGCTTTCCGAACCGATGTTACCTTATAGATGAAATGTTACCTTATGTAACCTTACGAATGTAAATATTACCTTACGAACTTCGTAAGGTGACATCGGTTTATATATAATTTTTTATGTAAAATTTGACGATCCATAAGAACGCGCAAACGTCTATTTGATTAATATTAACGTTACACATCTCTGGAACGACGGCAACACATCTGCAACCCTACGGGTGCTGCAAACGTCCATGGGCGGCGCGTATCACTTAATATCGTGTGCCAGCTCGGTTGCCACCTTCTCACATAAAAATAACTGCACCGGACAAATGTTTGTCCAGCGCACGCAGTCAAGCCCGTCGCGACGTACGCGACAAGCCTGTCGCGATGTGCGCGACAAGCCCGTCGCGATGTGCGCGACAAGCTCGCCGCGGCGTGGCCAACAGGCCGACCTGGTCGAGCGCGCCGAGCATGTCGCGCGGGTTGGCGTCGAGCGCGCGCAGCAGCCTGGCGCCGCCCGCGCCCCTCGCGCCCCCCATCCGCACCATCTCCTCGTCCGCCACGATGTGCTTGATGGCCTGCAATGACCACAATAAATGTTTACGACACATTGCAGCAACGCTTGTGCTATGGTACTACATACACATAAACATAAACATACTTTTCGGCAAATAAATACATAAATAAAAACATCCGGACATTAGAAAAACACCATGTTCATCACATAATATTTTTCCCATAGTGGGGATCGAACACACCCTCTTGCGCAGGAGGCAGGTACACTACCCATTACGCCATTCGGGTCAATTCGGCTAAATTTGGTCCGCAATGTCACATCGATCTCTACGAATTGTTTGCCAAAGGTGTCTTAATCTCGGAATACATTAACTACCGAAATTCGTCATCAAATGTAATAATTCAAAGACCACATATTCCGCGAAAAATAAAAAATAGATGAACATATGGAAACAAATTTTCTTTTGGTCGTCGTTTTTTTCTGAACATAATTTTAAAAACAATACATATATAGATAGCATTTTGAGAGATGGGTTCTCAAGGAGTAGTTTTCTTTACAAACTACTAGTTTTATTAATTACGGTTTTACAGAAATTAAGACTATTATCCAATACTTGATAATGAATGATTAGGCATAGTTTTATCTCACATTTAAACGACTGATATTGTGATATTGTTATTGACTCTCCCACCACTTCTGAAGTGGAGCCTGGGACCAGCAGCGGCAGAACAAGCACGGTCCTTGAACCACAACTAGCTACACCAAGTTAAGAGCAATTCAGTGCCCGCTCATTTAGCTTGAGCCGAGACGCACCTGGCGTTATAAGACCTACAGGAGCTGAACAAGCGTGGTGCTTGAACAGCAAGTGAAGAGCAAGCTAGTGGCCGCTCATCTAGCACGAGCCGGGACGCACCTGGCGGTAGTCCGCCTGCAGCAGCAGCCGGCCCACCTCGTAGGTGGGCGCGTTGGGCCTGGAGCCGAAGCGCTGCAGCCCGTAGTAGTTGATGAAGCCGTGGCGCTGCAGCCGCGAGCAGGCCTCCGCCACCACGTCGTCGGGGGCGGTCACGTTGCGCAGCGCTATGCGGAACCTGTAAAGTGACACACAATCGCCACTTGAAATTAGCAATCTCACTGTTGCCAGCACCGAGGATCAAACTCAAGTTGCTCGAGTATTTTAAATTAAAGGCGAGCGCCCGGACACTGAACCATCACAGCTTTTAAACGGAACCTGTAAACAATTCAAATCATCTATTCATCAAGAGAGAGAAATACATTCATTATCTATCGATCATTTATCAGTCATTTTTTGAATCAACCAAACGAATGACATTCCTCTAACGGAGAAGAAACAGGCGAAAGAAACTCCGTAGGTATCCTTGTTTGTCATTTTATTTCCACAAAACATTACATTATAATATTAAACATTTTTTATTTTTTTTATAAATAACGTGGGAACAATCATCTCTTTCAAATGAACCCCTGGATTATTATAATTAATGTATAAATTTATTTCTATTAATTTATATTAACCCATTTTATAAACAAAAATGAAAATAAGACAATCTCACTTATTAAAGTGACAAAAAAACAGCTAGTGACATAACTATATTTCCGCTTAACTAAATTCACATTAATTATGCCTAAATAAAAAATAATTATGTAAAAGGAGCCTCACCTGTTCCCTCGCAACATGCCAAGTTTCAAACTAATCGGACTGAAACTAAAATTGCCCACATGCACGTCCCGAATATCCTTAGCTGCAGCCGCTATCTTCCGGGGATCTACTTTCCGGAGACTGAACCACTGTGAGGTCTTCGCTCTCCGATCTTTCGTGCCGGCATAACCGAGCATTGATGGTTTGATACTGAGGAAAATATTATAAATTTCACATTGTACTACTTTTACTAAAAGATACTCAACAGACTTAGACTAAATAAGAAGTTTTTTTTTTTTACATTGTATTTTATTGGAAATGACTGTATTATTATTTTTGTACTGTTTTGTTTAATTTTATCACTGATGGAGGATCATGCTGCAGTTCTTGATTTTATGCATACTAGAAGTATGCACATTGACTGGTGAAAGTTGGTTTTTAAAGTTGGCAATGCATCTGCATCTCACAGGTGTCACTTCATCACTTTAATTGCCTGGTTGCTTACCACGAATTCCGAAAAAAAATAATGACTTCCTGCGTAAATTACTCATTTATGTAATGAGTAATTTTATCAACATTGGCCTGAGTTACGAAAGAACAATTGGATCATTATGAAAAAGTTTTACTCACTTCAACCTTAACTTTTCTGCAAGTCTAGCAGCCGCCTCCATTGTGTCACAATTTTCCTTGTGGACAATAAAGTATACATATTCCGCAGGCCACACCCATTTAACTCTATTGTCTCTACGCACTGTAATTTCAATTAAAAATAATTCATTACTAGTCAAATGCTGCTTAATTAATATCTATATTTTAGAGTAAATTAAATAACTTCTATCAAAGGGGCCAATATTGCTATCCATCTTCAATATGTCACCAATAAATATAAGAATGGTAATTAAATGAATTTAATCAAATATACCTCCTTTCCTATATTTCTCAAACCTAACAATCTTCTTATCATCAACAGCAACAGTACTGCCTACTATGCTTGTTCCGAATGCTTTCTTCACAGCATCATGAATCTTAGTCCTTTGTTCTTTTGTCATGCCTGTGACATCAACCTACAAAAATGACAATTATTTATTAGTACCCATTATGTTTTGAAAAGCCAAATTTAGCACGGTAAGACGTAAATTTTGATGCGTAAATGCAATGTAATTTTTTAGATTAATTCTCACACACTACTATACAACACAATCAATGATAAACAGATTTTAAACTCTTAGTCTTTAGAACACAACTTAAAATCCTATAGGTATACTACTGGAAATTCTATATATATGTTCCATATTATGTGAGTCATGTCAACAAATTCGCCATATTAATTATTACTAAAATAATCATCTCATGATAAAGCAAAATACACCTAATTAATTTTTTATAATTCAAATCAAGTGGTGTTTTTTACATTTTTAATATAGACCCGGCAATTGTCTCTGATGTAAACATTTGTCTATCAACAAAATAGAAAAATAGAAAAATGTAACCCCTTATGATCACTCATGTACTCTGTCACACCAATGTCCTCTTCAGATAGCCTCTTACCTGGACTGTCTCTATATGGCTTATTCTGCCAGTGTCCTTGGTGAGGTCTGCCTCTGAAATTGTTTCGATTACCGCCACGAAAGCCACCTCTTTGATTTACATACGGCATTTGTTGATCACAATAGTGAGGTCTGGGCCAAGAACCCCTATTTCCTCCCCTACCGCGACCTCCTCTCCATGGTTCACCCCAATTCGTTCGTCCTCTATTATTAAGATTCCAGTTGTTATTCATTTTTCCAGTAACACTTAAATAACCTCAAACAAACCGGTGAAGGAAGACAATTCTAATAAATTCAACAATCAAAGTACACGACATATAATTTGGCTATAATAATAAACTGTCTTGAATGGTTTATGAAACAATCAGTTAAATTAGAAAAACACAAACGCTTAAACACAATGTGCTGAAAACATTACTACGCGAATGAAAGCAGAGCAAACAAGAATCAAGATTGACAAAACAAATATCAATTACCAATGTGACGTTTCATCACAGATACTTTCGTCTTTCATTGACAGATGTTTAAGCTTGTAGTCCATAGACTATAAAAGCCTCATCGAATGCAAAACTCGTGAGCTAACGCATAAAAAAAACTCACGGGTTTGGAATAGCTCTCCGCGTTGGGCTCTTAATAGCTTCATCATCGTAGTTGTAAGCGGTCAAGCGAAGGTCAGTTCTGCAAAGATGGAGGCCGCAGCCATGCGAAATCCTCACTCAGGGACCTAGACGTCCCAGTCCCAATTGCCAGCAGTGGCCCATCACTTGGAAATCTGCACCTCTACCACTTCCCCCACTCTTTAAGCTACCACACCAACCCTACCTGTAATAATACAGGACAGAGCAGTGTGAAGGTATCTAAGAAGACCTACTCGACCACGTGAGTACCAAGTACTTCAGGGCCAGGCCTGTTCTGATTGGTATCCAAGTATCTACCCCAATGGGAATGACCACCGCACTCTTACCAACACTAACGCTCATGGAACGACAAGTGTCATTCCACACCTCCAGAAGGCGTGCGCCGGGAAGAAACGCATCCCGAAGGTACTCTACAGTTTATCGACGAGAAAAAAAGGCCGGAAACGTAAATGTGATTCCTTCGATGTTATGTCCATAGACAGTGGTGATCGCTTGCCATCAAGTGATTCACATGCTATCTGTGCTATCTTATCCTCTCCTAATACCTTCTGGGTGACCGATGGTGCAAGGAAATCTCATCATTCATCTGCGATTTTAAAATTCAACCGCAACAGGAAAACGCCCCAGTCGCTTTATGTTATCGTCTTAAACGCCAATTCACTCAATAATAATAATATAAAGTTATAGAATCCCTTACATTATGCTAGTCCAAAAATGTGCCAAAAACTTATTTCACAAATCAATTTTAAATATCTATGAATCTGATATCTCTAGTTTTGCCGCCCAGCTTTTTTGGAATCACAAATAATTTGTTTATAAATAGTAATATTCTGTAATTCTTTAAGACCATGGTAATTAACCTTTGTTTATGGCAATTTCATGTTCATTCCAAAATAATTTACTTAAAATTTATTGCAATTTCAGATCTGTAAATGAATAATATAAATTTTGTTATGTGAAAAATATTTATTTAACAAATGAAAACAACTCAAATCATGGATGGTCATTTTAGCAGTCAAAATAAAATATTAAAGAATAAAGCACTTTCAAAGAACATAATTAATAAACTTTTAGCAAAACATTTTATTTAGTGTATTTATAATTTAGAGAATTCAAAAGTGTAATGGAATTATAAGGCCAAGCTCCAAAATGTTAAGTATATTTAATGAACTTGTATAATTCATAATCAAAATCCAAAATAAAACTAAAAACCAAAACCTTAATATATGGATATGGGTATTCAAGTCATAATTTTCTCTTAACATTTGTGAATAACAACTTTAAAATATATCCTCAAATTTAAAAGGTACTATTGAAAATTATATGAATACATTTTAAATCCTAGGGAACTTACAACAAATTTAATAAATTCTCCAAACTCAATACTCCTGTGATGATACAACACTTGTGTGCGATTTATTTGTTTTTGTGGCAGTTTTCTTTGGCAGCAACTCTTGATGGATTCTAGGCATGACACCTCCTTGTGATATTGTTACGCCTTCCAGCATCTTATTAAGCTCATCATCATTTTTCACCGCCAACAAAATATGTCGTGGAGAAATCCTTAAATAAGGGACAACAAAATATAAACTAAAGATGACAATAAACATAATAACTTTAATAAATCAATGAAGGGTAAAATTTTTGCAGGCTGCTATGTCAATATAGCAAAAATAAAATGAGATGATAGAGAAAAATAAGTAATGTATTAATGGAATATAAGAAATATTATTTCATTATTAAATAACAGGTTGAAGACGGAGGAGTCGGGGGCCTCAGCCACTAGGCCATCATTACCGTAAATTATAAATAGAAAAAAGTCAGAGATTTTACCTGTTCTTGCCATTGTCAGTGGCTGCTTTACCTGCCAATTCTAATATTTCAGCAGCCAAATACTCCAGTGCTGCCGACAAGTAGACAGCTGAGCCACATCCAATGCGATTAGCATAATTGCCTTTACGAAGAATCCTGTGAATTCTCCCGACCGGGAATTTAAGTCCAGCGCGGTCACTTCGTGACTTGGACTTAGCGCGTTTCTTGAGACCTTTAATAAGCAACTATTGGTTAGTAAACAAATATTTTTTTCGGAATATAAGCACGTCAGAAGGAAACGCACTTTCAGCTCCACGACCTGACATTTCGTTTTTTATATAATGAATTAATGACGCAATTCGTCTTTAAGTTAGATGAAATGAAGTCTGGCTCTGTTATTATCAAACGTATCGTCAACAACAAACAAAATTCGAAATGCAAGATATAGATGACAACTAAAAGCGCGGGAAAGTCAGCAGCATTGAACAGTGTTGCTGTTAACGAGCAGTCGCACTATCTATGGTATGATCTGCGTTATCAATATTGTTTTTCTCAATTGTAAACAGTTTGGTCTCACGAGTCTATGAATATGTATCAAACATGTTGAATATCAAACCACAAGAAGCCATCCGTTCCGGGTCATCTATGCGAGCCCTATTCACGAAACAAAGACTATTTTACACATAGACACGGATGAAGACAATGATGTGTGGAAATGACTCTTGCTCTGCACTTACAGGTCCCCTGGCTCCTACTAATTTTAAACTTAAATACTTTTGTGTATATTAATCCGCCTATTAAATTAGACTGGCAGCATTGGCTGATTCGCAGTGTTATCAACTAATTTAAACAAAAGGTCCTAAAATGAAGATCAAAAAAAATAGCCTTAAAAAATGCAATATTCAAAAGCCCCATAAAATCACTGTATTGCATTCAAAAATATTGTTTAAATGAGTTTTACATTTGGTTAATACATAGAATTTAGTTTTAATTACTTTTCATTAAAATAGTTGAATTAATTAACAAAACAACATATTAACAAACATTTAATTAATTACATTGGTTAATACACATTTCGCTTTATTTACTCATTTTTGTCAAACAAAATAGTGATCATGAAATATATTCATGCCCCCAAACTTTGTTGGACCCCCAAAAACAGCCCAATATGCATATTAGTTCTTTACCTATGAAATTGCCGTTTTGTATGAATTAAGTTAAGACTATATGCTATAAACTGTTCAAAGTCGTTTTGTACTGTCTCTCGGGAAGTGAATTTTTTTTCCGGTAAAAATTTGTCCAAATTTTGGAAAAAGCAATAGTCTGTAAGCGTAAGGTTTGGTGAGTATAGCGGATGAGGGAGAGCTTCCAACCCCAACTTTTGCAGCTTGGAGACTGTCTGTTGCGCAATATGGGGTCGCGCATTGTCATGACGCATGGGACAGCGGGTACGACCGATCGACTAAAGCAGGTTTCAGACGTGCGAGCTTCTCCATCATTGTCTTCAGTTCTTCACAGTAAACATTTGCAGTAATGCTCATCTCGTTTTGTAAAAAGCTGTGATGAATCACACCGGCACGAGACCGCCAAAAAGTGACCATCATTTTCCAGAGACCATTTTTCGTTTACGCCATTGCTTTGGCGCTGAACCAGGATCTAACCAATTTGCTGAGCACTTTTGATTTTCGAACAGAATCCATTTTTCATCGCACCCAACAATTCGGTTCAAAATTACTTTATTTCTGTGCCTGTTGAGCTGCGCGAGGCAGGTCTCGACGCGTACGTTGCACTGACGATCGTAAAGTTCGTGGAGCAGACATCTATCAATGGCCAGTACTGAATAAAGGCAATTTCATTGTTAAACAACTATTATTTCACGCTAAACTTTGGGCTAAAAGCGTTAAGTTGGCAAGCCAGCTCGTTCATTAGAAGAGGTCTTTGATTTCGACTTCAGAGAGGAGACAAATCGGCAATACCTGTTTTTGTCATTATCTGTTATATACTTTTATTATCTACTATATATTTTTGTGTTATCCAATTTTTTAATTGTTACACCCTTATATTGATGATGATTACACCATTTTAAATAATAATCCATTGTTTCACTAATTTCAAGCAGAGGTTGTGTTATCATGACCAGTTGTGACAATAAAACAACAGAAACCAGTCTTGTAAATGACATGTAATTTTAAATACTGTAAACAAGAGATCCATTATTGATTTTCTTTATAATAGTGATTAATGTATGAAATATTACACTTTCTAATTTTTAAACTAACAGTTAATATAAAAGATTCGGTCTAACATCAACTTTATGGATAACAAGATTTGAAAAGGAAACATGGCCAATGTCACTTGTACAAACTAGATCTATCTAAACAGGCTAAAATCTCATATAAATTAAAGTACCAATAACTTTAAATGGCAAAGGAACATTACAGACAGCATAATAAGCTATTTTGTAGCATATACAAAACTCTATATTCTAAAACTTAAAAATTACAAATACTTTTTTTCTTTATAAACATGCTATGAGATTAAAAAAAATATTAAAAGCATACAATTAAAAAAATATACAGAATCATTTAAAATATAAATGCGTTACAAATGGAATCATTATACTACAATTCTATAACAAATGTGTTGTAAATAACATAAAAACTTTATTAACATAAGGAATTATTGTATTCATAATTGTACCAGCAGCTTTTGTTGCCTACCACTTGTGTTAATAATATATAAAGTCATCTATTAATAAATCTCTTTAAATGTTGCACTAGGAAAAGTAACTATAAGAACCAAGATTGCACAAATAATTGAGTAACTTAAGAATATACATAATCAAATGGCTTATTCACACCCAAGTTTATAAAATTCCCCTCATATTATCACTTTGCAAGGAATAAGATAATAGGTTCCAAAGGGTGAAAATTATTGTTACAGTAAAATGTAACAAAGTGCAATGTGAATAAGGTTTCAGTATCTTATGGCAGTGTTCACATTCGCTGAGGTGACCCAGAGGTTGAACCAAATTTTTACAAATACGTTATTATTAATAAATAAATGGTCATAGCTCAATTACATAATGACTGCATTCTTAGACTGGCTTCTTTCGTATATTAAATGTTTTAGTAAATGATAAATTATTTATAAATGTCATTCATTAGTAAAGGGAACGTTTCCAGTCTGATCCTTTCGGGCTTCAAAGAGATGGGATATCCAATATAATTATATTGTAAATACTTCAAAATTGTTCAACATGTATCAAAATAAAACAATCATCTACTATTGCCCGTGCCCCTGCCACATTTAAGCGAAATTTTTTTTAGTTATATTATGCTGACAAAATAATATCAAATAAACAAAATCTTTCTATCTAAGTTTAAATACCAACAGTATTGTGATTGTTCAAAATAGCACCCTTTGACAATATCATACAATATTAATGTTTCACATTTTGCTCTTTTGAATGCAGCCATTTTGTTACATAATTAAGCATCATAAACATTAAACATACTTTTATTTAGAATTTCTTATGAGCAATGAACATTTTTATTTGAAATTTAATATTTAAGATTGGCAACAATTAAAAATATATAGCAATGTACAAAAGTTACCAATACTACAATTATCAACAAATGCAAAAGGGAGTTCATTTGGCCAAATGGCATAAACCCCCTGTAAAAACACTAGGAAAAAATACACAACCGTATATAATACATTCATTCGCACTACATGCCCGTTTGTATATCATCTCATATTGCATTATAATATTATATTTGTCCATTCCTCAAATTCAACAGTGTAAAATATCGAGAATTACATCCTACACATTTATTTCACAAAGTTAGAATAAAAAAGTTGAATTGGTCATAATGTTATTCATTATATTAGTCTATAAATGTTAAGGTAAAATTATATTCGTCACTGATATACAGCGTCGTTAAAACTATTGGGATCGATTTAAAAATTATACCATCCAAAGAAAGATTTTGACTAGTCATAACATTGTTCACACTTCAATATATAATACATTTCTTGTTCTATTATAACGTAAGCAAATACATACCCATACAACATCGGACATACAAAATTCGTAATAGCTTTTTAAAATTATGAGCTAAATGAGCTGAGAGCACTTGTCTTATTATCACATATTTTATTATCAGTCGAATGCAAAACTAGTTTTTGCATTGGGTCTATTATTATTTTAGAATTGTCTTCGTCCAACCCCCGCTTTTTACTTAAACCTTCGCCCGCCGCACTGACTTCTCTGACCGATTCTATTTCGTCGTTCGCGGTTTTATTGTCAAACACCGGGAAGAAGTCGTAATGGGATTTACCGTTGGGCACATGTTTGCTTGTTTTGTCTGTTTTTGTACATTTTTGTTTTTTCAAGTCCTCCATATTCTTCATATTTGTAACATTACGTTTTGAGTGGTCATTCCAACCTTCACTTTTGCCATGGACTGGATTCCAATCTTTTCTGAACGAACTCGACGGTTTTGCAGGTTCGTTGGAAGCGAATTTCTGCTGTATCTCATTGATTTGATTGTGATTCTCCCTACTTGACACTATTTGGCCATAAACAGGAGTACAATATGTGGTATCAGAGTCTGTATTGCTGCACCTATTGTCCTTGTTGGATTGGTTTTGATTGATTTGATAATTGTTCATTCCTGAGTCAAACTCTGACTTTTGTCCTGCATTAAGCAATATTTGCTTAGATGATTTAATAGTATTCTTCTTTTCATTGTTTTGGTGATTTCTATTTGGGGATCCATTGTCATACTGTCTATTACTTCTGGGGTTAGACCTATCATCTTCATTTATGTCTTCATTGCCAATGCCATCAATATCATAAACCTGAAAAATGATAAAAAAAATCATACAAACAATCCCTCAAACATATGTGAAATGCAATGATAAAATCTCTCTTAGGAAGAAAATGTTTTATTTTTAGGGTTCTGTACCCAAAGGGCAAAATGAGACTCTATTACTAAGTCTCCGCTATCTGTCTGTCTGTCCATCTGTCACCAGACTGTATCTCATGAACCATTATAGTTAGACATTTGAAGTTTTCAAAGATGATGTAGTTCTGCCACCTTTATTATAGCAAATATTAAAAAAGGTGTATAAATAAATATTTAAGTGGGGCTCACATACAACACACATGATTTTTTTACCCTTCATGAATGAGATTGACTTGCACTTGGCCGATTTTTTTACGCAAAGTATAAGTTCTGAATTTTAGTTTGATATGGATATCTAAACTTTACACTTTAACACACTTTTATATTATATAATAGCCAAAGAATTCTCTTTGTCGAGCGAGTAAAAACAATAAAATGTTTTGGTTTGTAAGTAGCCGTATAAATCTTGGCTGTAATTCACCCATCAACCGCATGTTGTCCAGTTATAACACAATTGAATGCAGGAACCAATCGATTGACATATTCCATAATTCTAATTCAGAACTTAAAAAACTACTTAGACAGTTATGAATCGTCCGAGTAATATTTTTATATGTTTATGTTACCTTTTTATATTAGTTATTATATTTTATAGTTTCTATATTAGTTTCTTGTACAGCACGTATCTATTTATTATTCGTGAAAGATGTGTATACCTGTTATTGATGTGTTCATATGTTAATTTAATTATGTGTACTTCTAACCTTTTATTGTACCTTGAACATGTTTTTGGTGTACCTTTTATAAATAAATAAAATAAAATAAATAAATAAGAACATGCTAGATCTATATCAGAAACCTGTGTATATTTTCCTTTTTAAAAACCCCTTAACTGAAATCATGAAAATTTACTTTATCATAATGAGTGAATCTTGTATATGTTATAATTTATAAGATGTTATGGCCAGCCTAAAGCTGTAGTTTTATCTGAACATACCTTGTACATAACATCTTGGTTCATTCCTTTCTCTCGTTCTCTTTTATTCTGTACTGCAAGCCAGACATCTTTCAGTTCTCCAGCTAGGTCTCTATCTTTTAAAATAACTGGGTTTCTTGCTAGCACTAAGCCGGGGTTCATGGCCTCGACAAAGTCACAAAGGAGACTCACTAAAGCTTCCCGATCCTATAAGAAAAATATTGTAGTCAAATAAAGAGTTTGCTTGATCATTGTGATTTAGGTAAGTTTTAATTAACTGAACTGATTAATTATAATAATTTGAAATGGTATAGTATTTGTAGTTTAATTGATATTATTAAAATTGATCATGGCCAGTGATGTAGTCTTTAGTGTTGTGTATGGTTACTGGTAATTAGAAATAGTGAACTAAATTAATATTGTTTAAAAGTATTAAAAGTTACACCATATTATTTACAATGAAGTTTGGAAATATAAGCAATATAATTACTGTAGGATTAGAAGCATTCTTCCCATTAGCCTTTAATATGTCAGGGTTGACCATCACTGCAAACACAAGTAGTGGTGGTCGGGTACTGTTAGGTCCACAGCCTTGATGCACCTGAATAGTAAGAATTGATTGGTGTTGTACAAAAGCACAATTCTAAACATGTAGTAGAAAATAAACACATGAAAATTACTGAATGTATAAATTTATCAATTATATGTTGAGAATAAATAATATTGCCATTGTAAATACATTTTAGTTTGAATAAATTTGAAGAATATTTTAAGGGCGAGGTTGTCTAAGAATTAACTAATTGAAAAAAGTTATGGCACCTGCATTCCGCCATATAATGGTATGGGATCCGAGTTTTGTTTTGGATTTGCAATTTTCTGCCATCCCAAAACATTTATATATAACTTCTCCGAAGTGTCTTTTATAGTATCTTGAATACACATATGAGGTTGTGGTGGATTTTTGAACTGTCGAAATGCACGTGAGCCTCGTACATATTGTATGGGTGACGTTCTTTCTTGAGAGTTTTGATTTTCCATGTCAATACCAATGAAAACGATGTAAAAAGCAATTGAATCACAGAAAAAAATCACTATAATGTTCACTAAAAATAATACCGATACGAACAACCAAATGACATTTCTAACTCTATTAGGCCTTCTCGACACAGACCTGACATTCCAAGTTTATTGAACTTTCAACAGCTTACCGAAGCACCAACAAATTACAAAACAAACGGAACGTAAGCGCTCGTTTTGTTTATCTAATACCAGATTTCCTTCCGACATAAATCTGTTAATGAATAGTGTAAAGGAAAGGGTATAAATAAAGTGTTTCCGTTCCAAAACGTTTGTGATGTCAAACAGTGCGATGCGAGCGTTTTAAAGCGGCTTTAAATCCATGTTTAGCATAAAATGCTGTGTAGTGTTGGGGTTTAGCAAGTACACTTTATTTTACAGAACGATTTACAACACTACATTTTATAATAGTGCTAAGTGAATCTTAAATTTTGAGATAAAACTGTTAATTCGAGTCCTTCTATTCGGCCACAATACAGATCTTTCTGCAGGATGTTTGTAGAATATTTTTCGCCCGTTAAACATTCTCAAAGGGTCGTTACTATTCCCATACACCAGCGAAGATCCTCTATTCCCTATATACTAGGATCCCTAAGGTCGAGCTCGTCTTATTAACACCTTATTTTGGTAAATAAATGTATGTTATTTATTTCTTTCTTTCTTAAAATCTGTCAACCTTGCAACTTAACTGCATTTTAAAAGACTTCACTGGCGAACACGCCAGCAGCCCACTGCGGATTGGCGGACTTCACTTCTGCGTCCGATGTAGCTTTAATAGTCTTGGGACTGAAAGCAAAAACATCAGTTAATACGGGCTTCACATATATTGGAAGTATTATTTAGTTATTATTTCGAAAAAAAAAATACAGGTTTCCTCATGATGTTTTTCTTCACAGCTGAGCTAGTGATAAGTCAGCACTTAAAATTAACAATTTCATTGGTACCGGCACCGGGGATCGAACTTGGGTTGCTCGAGTATATTATACGAGTTTTTTTTATGTGAAAAGTTGCCAAGCGAGCAGCGGTGATGTTAAGTGAAGGCCGCCTATGGATGTCAACCTTTTGAAAATTGGGATCCGACTACCTCACTCACCAGACGAAACGTGAAAGTATTATACTTCCACTTTATGCCGGTCTTCTGTGAGGGCGTGGTACTACCCAGACGAGCCTGCCCATTTGTGCAACAGCCAAGGCTGCTGCGTGGCTCTACCACCATAAAACCTAACCTATACCAATATATATACTTACCATTTTATCAAGCAAGCAAAATCTGTTCAAATCATATTGGAAGAGATGTCAATTTTTTACAAGGACTCTTGCCCTGTGAGAACCAGCAAAGCAAGGATGGGAATCTCTTGAAGGCGACCCAAGGACAGGACGGTCCATTGAAGTGACCATTCCGGAACTGGTTGAAAAAGTAGAAATTTTTTTAAAAAACTATTAAAAGAAGCTCGGCTAAAGAAGATACAGATTGCAGACATTGTTGGAGTATCTGATACAACTATTTTTAAAATTCTGCACGTACATCTTGGCGTTATTAGGACAGCGCACGGTGTGTGCCAAGATTGCTTACGCTGCGCAAAAACAACAACATCGAATATGCATAGAATATTCTTAAGCGTTTTTGGACCTCTATGTTAAAAACAAGGATGCTGAACCGAATTGTTACTAGAGATGAAACTTGGGTTCATCGTTATGTACTTGAGTCTGAGCAAGACCCATCCATTGCCATAAAATGGTGCATTCTCTCAAGAAATTTAAGGTGTTACAATCATCCTGAAAACGTATGGCGACAGTTTTTTGGGACTCTGAAGGAATCATGTTTATCGATTATAAGAATAATGGTGTCACTATGACTGGAGAATACCATCCACCAATCCTGGTGCGTTTGAAATAAGCTATTAACGAAAAATAAAGAGAAAATGAAGCAGAGGTGTACTGCTCTTGCATGACAATACGTCCGTCTACAAGTGCCGTGCTGCACTGGCTGCTCTGCTCAAGATGGGCTTTGATACGTTTATAAATTACCTACCCTATAGTCTAGACCTGGTCCTGAGTGATTATTAACTCTTTCCAAAAATGGAAAATGAGCTTCGTTGAAAAAATGTTATGGCGCAGCAGCACAAAAAAAATTTTGGACTTTTGTTTTTCTTCCTTGCCTCCCCCATTCCACGAAAATAAAAACACCCCGCGTATATACGTCCACCTCCCTTATTAAAACATGTTAGTATAACTTTTTCATGCGCACAATATAGAATCCTTTCCTTTTGTGATGAAGTTTGAAAAATACATTAATAAATAAAAAAAAAATTGGGTAGAATCCTTATATCCCACACTTGTACATCAATATCATACTTAGATGGTTACCATGATTATTCAGGCTTCTTAACTTATCATGTGCGATTAATGAATTGGATACACGAAATATTTTTTTAATATCTCAGGTGTAAAATAGCTAAAAAAAATGAGTGTCTGAGGCGTGTCTATTTTAGAATAGGTGTGATGTGACCTCTATTTTCGTGTATTACACGATATTTTCATACAAATATAGTGTGTAATTGATCGATATTGTTTCTTACCACTTTATCCCTTCTATCTTGATTTAATAACTTCTGACAATTAGGAATAGTTCCATCTTTATCTTATGATAAACTATACATACATAATTATTAATAGGGAAATATCAACGATTGTACATATAAGCCTCATACTTATATGATTTATTAGTTTTAGCTTCGCGTTAAATGTTGTACAAGTACATTTTATAAAGAATACTTACCTACGTGTTATACATAATATACACATGTACAAAATGGATAATCTTCTGCTTATGCATTTTTAAATGATAAGAAAAAGACGAAGATAATTAAAACACAACATTTTTTGTCAGTGCATTTTATTAACTACATGATTTCGTGTACATTATTCATTACAAAAGATATCTGAAGGTTCAACTTCTCAAGGTTGTCGAAATTGTTTATTTCCTAAGTAGCGTATAATAACTATAGGCTCCTTTGAGGATCTAAAACAAAAAAAAATGTATGTCAGCATCAATGCCAGCATCAAAAAAATTGTTAAATTCTTATATAAGAATCTAACAATTTAATTGATGCTGGCACCGGGGTTTCAACTCAAAGGTTGTTCAAGTATATTGAATTAAAAGCGAACATCCAGACAAAGACCTGTTACGGTTTATCATAAACGCCTTATTAGTCGTTAGAGAAAATGGATTCAGAAGTTTCCTTTTAGCATTCCTTTTAGCCGACTCATAAAGGTATTTAACAGTATAGATAAGGTATATGTGAATGTGGCAGGTCGATTTGAGATCTTGCATCAAAGGTTCGAATCCCAGTTACGATAAGATTTCCGTTTTCGGATTTTCGTGTAGAATAATCACTTTGCGATAGGCAGATCAAATCATCATTATCATCACCATTATCTGTTTGAGTCCACTGCTGAACACAGGCCTCTCTCATAGACTCCCACGAAGTACGATCCTGAGCCACCTGCATCCATCGACTTCCCGCATATTTGCACAGGTCGTCACTCCATCTAGTGGGGGGACGTCCTACACTGCGATGGCCAGTACGAGGCTGACACTCGAGAACCTTACTTCCCTAACGGTTATCGGTTCTACGAGCTATATGGTCGTCCCGTCGGCACTTCAGCTTGCTAATTTTCTCAGCTACCTCGGTTACCTTGGTTCTATTGCGGATGTCTTTGTTACGAACTCTATCACGCTGAGAAATACCGAGCAGAGCCCGCTCCATAGCTCGCTGAGCGACTTTGAGATTCCTCAGACGGCCAGCTTATCAAATATTGTGTTTTTTTATGTAAAAAGTTGTATACCTCACCGGTGGTTCATGTAAAGGTAAGTGATTATTCCCATGGACATCTACAATACGAGAGGGCATCGGAAAGACTCGCTCATATTTCCTTTGTGTTTGTAAAGTGCAAGGTTATGAAGGTGGTGAACTCTTGAATTTAACGCTCGATTGTTTTCGAACCAGCAACTGGCTTGCTTCGTGCTGTAACTTGCAAACTTTCATGTGTGTGACTGTAAAATTGCGTTCACGGCAAGGCCCCTCACGCCCCGCGCTGACGTACCGTTATGAATGTCGAGAGCGTCAGGTCCGTGAAGGGGCCGGCCGTGAAGGTGTGGACGCGCCTCAACTGGCCTGACAGCAGCAGGATGCTTCTGCGCTGTCGCAAGCCCCCCGTCCACCATTCGCTCTCGTACGGCCCCAACATTGCATTACCGCTCTGTAATGGTGTTGCCAGTACAAAAAGGTGATAATTTTAAAATCATAAAGTATTTTTTTCTTGTTTATCGCGATAAATTTGAAATTCATGAAGTTTACACTGTTTATGGTTACAGGACAGACGATTTGTTTTACATGCCTGACGTTACCCAGGCTAACGTCAGCTTCGACAGCGTCTAATTACGAACTAAAAATTTTAGACGATTTGATTTTGGATTCGGAAAGTTTGGATTTTATCGGATTGTTAAGTTTAAGTGCTGACTTATCACGTGCTCAGCGGTAAAGGAAAACATCGTGAGGCAACATGCACTATTTCGAAATAAAAACGAAAAATACTTAATTGAAATCCGTATTGGGGTCTCCAGGTGGAATATCCACACATTTTTATCATTAGCAGCAGGAAAAAAGTTATAAATGAAAATGGATGGCTCGGTTGCTCATAGGTGTTGTTGTACCAGGGATCTTTGGTCAATTTCTAAATGGGGCAAGTTTGTGTGCAGGCACAGATAGATATCCCGAATTTTGATGTGTGTTCGCAACGGGTCATAAAGGTCGTTAAAAACTTGTAAATGCCATTGACAACATAATTCACATGTTGTCCCAGCCTTACCCAAGTGGCGTAATGATGATAATGGATACTTTACCTTCACGATCACGTCGTTGCTGTGCCAGCAGAACAGGAACAGCTGGGCGATTCCGAAAACCAAATACTCCGCCATCAGCAACTTCTGTGTTGTGTTCGTCGCTGACTGTGGGTGTACATGGAAAAAGAAGTTTGTGCAAGTACATTCCAATGGCACATTTTATACGTACCGGCAATTGTTAGCGGGTTTGTGTGTTTGATAGCCATAATCGGACTGTGTAAGAGAATTTGATAAGGAATTAGTTGATAAGTTCTTCTGACAATCGATCACCGCTAGCTATGAATATCAGCAACATAGTTTAGGAAAGTGGGCTTCTACAAGAAGGTTACCTCCCTTTAAGAATACTTCTATTTTATGCTTGTTTTCTTCAAGGCCAGGAAACACAGTAAAATTATTATTACTCAGGGCCAATCAATTATACGAACCTCGCCGAACGGATAAGGCAGAAAAGGATCTGCCCGACAAACTAGTATTATTTAAAATAACCTAGTATAATAAAATACAATAAATGGCATTCCACAAGTGCACAAATATGTAATACCAGCGACTCGCCCCGGTTTCGCGCGGGTACAATGTATTATTCATATAAACCTTCCTCTTTAATCACACCATCTAGTAAAAAAAAATGCATCAAGGTCCTTTGCATAGTTTTAAAGATCTAATCATACATAGGGACAGACGGACAGCGGGACGACTTTGTTTTATACTATGTAGTGATTATAATATTAATTTTATATTAATTATTAATTCACTCACCGTCAACTGAAACGCACTGAAGCAAAGCACTGACGAGCACATTATTACGTAGAGAAACATCACCGGGGACAGTAGAGAGTTGAAGAGTTTTGAGTTCCTGCAACAGGCATTTTTTGTATTTTTTATGTATTAAGTGTCCTAATGTTATTTATAGTGGTGGAGGAAAACATCGTGAAAGCTGCATATTTTCGAAATAGTAACAAAAAAAAGGTTAGTAATCTGAAGTGGCCATACAGCTCGTAGAACTAATAACCGTTGGGGAAGAAAGGTTCACGAGTGGCAACCTCGTAATGGCCATCGCAGTGTTGGACGACCTGTGCAAGTGCGGGCCGTCGGTGGATGCAGGTGGCTCAGGATCATGCTTCGTGGCAATCTGTGGGGGAGGCCTATGTTCAGCAGTGGACTCAAACAGGCTGAAATGAGGATGATGATGAACAAAAAGTTCCGAAAATTATATGTGAAGTCCGCTAATCCGCAGTGGGGTCGCGTGGACTATGCCCCGATACCCTCTGTACCGAGGTTGTTATTTGTATTTTTTTCTGTAGAGTAGTTAGAATTCCATATTATGATTTGATTTTGACCTGTGTGGAAGTGGTTGGGTATTAACTGCCAGCGACCACTACGATCCGGATGATCTATTATAGTCTAACAAAACCCATATTAGCATTAAATATAAAATTTGTATTATTCTGCAAATGCAATACAAATCTAAAGAAGTGTGTGATGACTACTAATAATATTAACCTTAAAAACTATGTTACCACGTTTGTTTAAAGTGAAATGATAATGATATCTCTTTTGCCCCAAGCCACTATAATCAGGCCTTACGATTCAAACGTCTATTAACCTAATTTATGACTCCGTGGCGTAGTTTTCAAGGTATTGGCTTCGGCGGTGGGGTTCGTGGGTTCAATTCCCATACAGGACAAGTATTCGTGTGACGCACAGATAATTGTTTCGGGTCTGCGTGTTTGCCCACGTGAAATTTATGTTTAAAACGCTTTTACAACACACGATAATTTTACCCTACACTAAGGGTAACTTAAAAAAAAATAAAAAAAAAAATATTTGTACCTAATACTATTGTAAACAATTCTGTTTATGTGAATAGTTGCAGTTATAATTCCTCTCAAGTTTTATTTTCCTTTATGATTTTCAACATGGCTATGAGTCTATGAGTCTGTCTGAGCAATACATTCATTAAAATTAATTTAATAATGCATTAATATACATGACTATGTTAATTATTGATATTATTGCAAAATGTGTCAATGTTAATGAAGGCGTAATAAATCCATTAAGAAAACAAAGGTGTGATTAAATAAAATTTGAGGCCAATTTCAAAAATTCCAGTAGTTTCTAATTAATTGTTATTTTGTGTTCTTCCGGCGCTTGTTACACCGTATCAACATCTGCCGGTTTATTATCGATAGTTCTGGTATAGAATGTATCGATAAGTTTAATATGTTTTTAAGTTTGAAGTGAATATTGATTTTACTTTAGATTTTTAAGCAATATCTTCAATGATACAACTATCCCGTAATTTCATATCAATACAATCAAGTGGCATTTCTTTAAATTTTTCTTGTTTAAGTAATATTATAAATATAACGCTACATTAAATGAAGAAACATTTTAATTTTATGATTGAAAAAATAAGCAAATTCTGAGAACTTGTTACTTACCTACCGGTATTAGTATAAACTTTTTACACTAATTTCATGTTTTACTGTGGTTATATGCTACGGTTCACCAAGATTTCGTTTATTACAATTAACATTTTCAGCTCAGATATACGAGAGTGAAATTAGCACTAAATTAGTTACGTCGGGACTATGTAATCCTACTCTAGGAGAAAGTTCCTTTAAAAACAAATATTATAATTATTATAAACAACTATTATAAACTAACTAAGAAAGTCCTATCTGTCGAATACTCAGACCGATTGCCTATTTTTTTTTATATACCGATTTGCCTATTTAATATTGAGCCGGAACTAATAACTACTAATAAGTTTTACGTAGATGATCGCAGGAGCTTAAATGTAAGGATGAAATTTTCATTTGTACATAGGGTATGTACAAATGAAAATACAATTTTTTTGAAAGATTTTAAATGCACAAAATCTTTTAAATATATTAATTCTTGTAACAAAAAGTGTGCCTTTATGATTTGTATATTATATTATATTATAATATTCTTCTCTGACTTCGGCCTACTTTTAGAAAATATAAATGTTGTTGCATATATGCAGTATTTTGTAGTTACATCACAACTTAAGAACAAAGCACAAACGGTGCACGGAAGTGTCAATGATAAATGGTAATAACAAAAAGGTATTGTAATATTTTGTTACGCACCGAGTAGTATTACTTTACTCTGGGTATACTACTTTACCATTTAAATAAATTTTAATTACTCTGAAAAATTAAAAAATCCTTCCTTAGTGGATACCTATCAACTAACTGGCCCTACCCACTGAGAAGGGCCTCAAGGAAGAACCCCAAGGGTTTGAGGCCCTTCTCAGTGGGGCCTGGCTAGATCACCGGTTCTGCGTTGGATGAAGCTTTAATAGTCTAAGGACTGAAAGCATAACATCAGTTATACATAAAAATGTTAACTGAATATTGATAACTCTTATCAATTTCAACCTAAAGCTAAACATTTGTAGAATTTTATGTTGCGAACACCCATGCAGCAGCTTCCCTGTAGTCTCATCTGAAAGTGGACATTTCAGTAGACCGGTGTAAGATCGAAGACTTTACACCTTGCGCATCGGTCTGACGATTGTGGAAGCTGCGGCGGATTCACATATAGGGAGGGAACTGTTACTCTAATGGTGTAAAGGATTTTTGTTTAAGTTCAATTCTGGACATAGGCTCAATAGGTTACAGGTTACAATCACGGCAAAAATTTCAAGTGTTTCTAGAATTAGTTTCATTGTTTTCACTGTGGTAGAGCCACGCAACAGCTAAGAGTACCGTGACCTCTCGTTTGGTCTGGTGAGTGAGGACACTTTTTTAAAAGCTGGAAACGTGTCTGCTATCGCTCGGGACTTGATATCCATGGATGGCGGTAATCAACTAATATGAGATCTGATAGGAATTTTCCTGCCCGCTAACCATCTTTTCACATAAAATAAGAGAATACACAACAGTTGTTAATTAGTCTGCCGCTTGATAAATTTAAATGTAAAATCAAAAGTCAACTTATGGTTAAATCATATTACACCATTGCGGAATATCTCGACGACGCCAATGTGTGGAGTTAATACTGTTGATACTCACGTAGGGTAGAATAAGACTTATACCGGTATGTTATATTATAAACTGTATGTTATATTTTTGAAAAAGAGCAACTATTGAGTTTTTTGCAGGTCTCTTCTCAAAATGAAACTGCTTTCCGAACCGGTGGTACCCTACGTACCTATATGTATAATTTTTTATGTAAAATTTGACGATTCATAAGAACGCGCAAGCATCTATTTGAATAAAGATATTTGATTTGATTTGATTTGAATAACGATTATATATTATAGCATTTCCATTGCAGCATTACAAGTTAGATTAAACGCTGGAATTTGAATAATTTAGATAAATAAATGTATGTCCATTCAAAGCATTGTCTATTCACAATAATTTAGCATTTTAGCTGTTCAAGGGCTGCCTAAAAAACAGAGTAAAATATTATATACTTAGGTTGTATTAAAACGTGTATATCTGAAATCTAGCGACATGATAAATTAAGGACACAAAATACTTAAAGTATGGCTGCCGACTTAAAAGTTAGATTTTGAGGCGATGTAAGATTATCTATAAAAATTTCATGGATTAAACGAGACAGACGATGATTAACTTTGTGGTCTGTCATGGTATTTCATTTGAATATAATCCCATTCCATTTACTAAGCGGGTTTTAGTTGGATTAAAGTTAATTATAAGGTGGTAAATAACAACAAGGTTAGACACCTTATCGGAGCAAAAGACTGTCACCATTCTTGGATGATCAGGGTAGAAGCATTGATGTCACGGAGGAGAGCAACACGCACTCCGTTATGCCCAATCATCAGCAGTTAATCTTGTTGATTTCTCGCCGACACCGAAAAAAAGTCGTGAAAGCTTAAATAATATCAAATAATAATTTAGCCTTACTTCATAAGGAGATTATGGATCTCGTGCAGTTCCTTTATAGTTGCTGCGGCTTGTCCCTCGCTGACTCCCCGACCGCTGCTCCCAAAAATCTGACTGCATCGCTGACGGAGCAAGTCCAGCTTACCACCGAAGAATACCATGATGACCATCACGCTGGTGTCGTAAGCAGCCATTATACCACCGCCGTAACTGCACATGACGATGTGGTGTAATACGGTCACCCAATAACCCGGTCCGTTGTACTTATCGAAAGGCACCCAAGCGCTGAATATGTGGGGAAAAGGCTCCGTGCCGTTATGCAAAGCCTCGCGGTAGTTCTTTGACGACAAATACCTTAACAACGGTGTATTGACAACAGTTATGACGGTCATGCACACCAGAATCCAATAAAAAAATACAACCCGACGGCAGTACAACGTATAGGTGTCAATGATTTTAGCTTTCACAGGATCTTTGTTCTCCCTTTCGTAATTATCGGCTTTGCAGACATAGTCGATGAGCTCCCTCCATTGGCTTTGCCAGAAGACAAATGTGTTCGCCTTCACGACGCAGACTATGCTCAGCATCGATATCTTCAAGTTGGTGAGCACCAAATCCAAGTTGTTCCTAATCTCAAACAGTTCCATATATTGAGTGAACACGAAAAGCGTGACAAGTGCGTGCAAAGAATTATAAGCGATTCTGCCTAATTTATTATCCGGCAGAATCAGACCCATTCTCTTTAAAATCCAATAATTTGGACCGAGCAGTGGTCTCCTCGGATCTTCCAATCCGTTCAGAAAGTTGGATATCATTCTGTTTGTTTCGTTTGTGAGACTAAGGAAAATGTCGCTAGAAAAATGGCTGCGTGTCGTATATATAGCCCTCACACGAAGAACCCTCACGTCCAAGAAAATCTCTATCCATAACTAGAATAGTACAAACAGTGACAGTTGCATTTTTAATGATATAAACTGTTTTTTTCTATAGCGTTTTGATATTTTTCGATGAAAGACATTCGTTTCATGTGTATTACAAACAAAAAATGGAAAGAAATTATTTTATGCTAATTCTTTGTCTACTAAATATTTTCTCTCGTCAACAAAACGTCAAACTCTTTAGAAATACAGCGTACAACATTTTTATCTATCATATTTAAATATTTTACACAAATATATGAGCGCAACGAATGTGGTACAGCCAAAGAATACCTTTTCTATAATGTTTATATTTTAAATATTACAATATCTCTTCTTATACTTTTGCGTCTCGACTGGTAACCGCGGGGCCAAGAATCCTCTTGAAAGTTGCCAGAAGCGATGGTGCTGCGGGTGCCAACAAGCGATGGTCACCATTAAGTGTTCTTTCTGCTCATTTAGTTTTTTTAACACAAGAAAAATAACTTCCATTGTTACGTCTTTGAATGAACGTTACTTGATCCTGTAATTCGAAGGATGTTAAGGGAGAAAGTCATACTAAGCGTAATAGACGATAGTGAAAAAGAACGTTTATAGACAGATTCCTAAACTCGAACTATAAACTTAGAAAATATAGCTATACGTACAATTATGTTACAAAATATAAAATATTGTGCCTTAATTTTACATTAATAGTAATATTATTTAAAGTGATGCAACTTAATAAGCTTTTCAGGTAAAAAAATAAGGTAACAAACTACATTATGGTGCTTTTTCAGGGCATAATTGAATTCGATAGCTTATAGTTATTACAATAGAAGAGGCAATATTAGAATAAGAATTAAAACAATTATTGAGCAAGACAGAATTATCGATATACTGTGTAACAGCACTAATGTAGACGTCACGGTTAAACGGTGTTATTGCATTGTAGTCGAAACCGATAATTTAGACGTCTCTATTAGGGCTGTGAAATGTGGGTGTGGCGGTCGCACCGGGGAAGCCACCTATGTAAAAAAATAATGAACCCATCACT
The DNA here is from genome assembly GCA_933534255.1 of Iphiclides podalirius. Classification (NCBI taxonomy): domain Eukaryota; kingdom Metazoa; phylum Arthropoda; class Insecta; order Lepidoptera; family Papilionidae; genus Iphiclides; species Iphiclides podalirius. The sequence continues at coordinate 669,484 of OW152820.1, forward strand.
GTACGGTATCGTCGATTCCACACGATGTATAATTATGTTTTTGGTGTGTCATTAGCATACGACGTTGGTTATGTCTTTACTGACATTAAATGCAAGGTTTCAGCTTTAGCATTTTAGCTATCAATCGCTGACTATTCATTACATAAGTAAACTATTTTGTATAATTTTACACACTAGTTTTAGGCTGCGGTTTAGCTCGCTGGATTTAGATGTAGTGATCGGATAGATTTTATGTCCTATAGGACCCGTACTTTTTAAAATACGTATAAAATAGTACGCTATTTAACTCTCGGGCTCGTAAACTACCTATATATAAGGCAACGTGAACGTGATAAGAATACAAGTCTTAAAAACAGAGAAAAGAGAGACTGATAATCTCACACAGAATGATCATAATCAAAGTCAAAGTCAAAATTGCTTTATTCACCTTAGGCTTACTTTAAGCTCTTATTGCACGTCAAAAACTCACCACCTATTAATGATCAGAATGATCAATTCAGAGAGATTAACATTCTTTTGGCAACTCAAATGATATTTGAAAAGCCATTTGACAGCTGATTAGTTAATTTCTACGATTATCAGTGTTTCAGAAAACGGGCGTCAGTGTATCAGAAACCGGGCGTTAGTGCTATCGGATTTTTAGTGCTCTTTTTGTATTTTTTTGGGTTCCGTACCCAAAGGGTAAAACGGGACCGCTGTCTGTCACTCCATCTGTCACCAGGCTGTATGTATCTCATAAACCGTGATAGTTAGACAGTTGAAATTTTCACAAATGATGTCGCTATAACCACAAATATAAAAAAATACTTAAGGCGGCTCCAATACATCAACTTCGACACAACTACTTACCAATTAGTTTATTATAATGAAAATGATACGGATACGGAAACCCTCGTGCGCAAGTCCCGTCCGTACTCGCACTTGGCTGGTTTTTATGTGAGAATGCGGAAAGCGAGCTGACGGTTAACCTGATGTTAAGTGGTAACCACCGTCCATGTGGTTGCCATCTTTTTAATAAAGTGGGCCCGGCTACCTCACTCACCAGACGAACCGCAAAATTATAACCCTTCCACTTTACGCCGGTCCTCTGTGAGGTCGTGGTACTTCCCTGGATGGATCTATCTTTTCGTGCAAGTCAAGATTGTTTCGTGGTCCTACCACCGTTAAAAATTGTTTTACCTGTGTGAGAGAGGACCCACATTGAACAGCGCCTTACGCTATAACGAGGCCCTTGGGCACACACGAATTCGGATGCCTCTTAGAAAAAAACTTTATTGCATCCACGGCTACCTCCCATCGGAAACTATAATTATATAGTCTTCCACACTTGGTGTACAGTGGAAAATACAACCTGACTGTTATTACTTAGCCATTTCATTATAATATGCTGTCTTTATGAAATTAAATATATGAAATGAATTAAATAAATACATTTTGCTTATTTACGAGATTAGGCTCGGGCCTAACAAATTCTCGAATTTTAGATGAATTGATTACCAAAATACTTAGACTCATTAATTGATTACCAAAATTCTTAAGACTAACATCCACGGAAGATTTTCATCGTTCTAGTCACATAAATATTTAAAACGTAATTGGCAATTTATAATTCGGCAATGTAATAAAGTCCTTAAACCCATATTTAATTACTTATTTTTTCCATTTTTTTAAATTATACTTATCACCTATCACTGGTTAGAGTTGTTATCGCTAAAACATTCTAATTTACTGTATAAACTTTTTTGTCCGGTT